>CM042394.1:21635426-22235426 GCA_023634145.1 Thymallus thymallus | reverse complement strand
TGCACATACATCATACACTCACGGATGGACTGTTGAACAATCTGAGTGTTAAAAATACACACACATTCATTCTTCACTCAATGATTGACTGATGGACAAGCCGAGTGCTAACATATACACTACACACACTCCTGGACTTTTGAATAAGCTGAGCGCTTGTATACGAACTGTTGCAAAGGTGATCTGGTGACATCATATGTACTGTTTAACTGCATTCATCATTACCCATCTGTTGGTTGGGATGTCGAGGACGACATCTGTGTTGAAGGGGAGTATGTAAGGATGATGAAAATGATGTAATACTGATACATTGAATGGGTTGATATAAGTTAAAAGGTACTTAAAATCGTCCATAAAAAGGAGAAAGTAAAAATACATTTATGGTCTGTAGATCGGTAATCCATTGCTTTTTGAGTAAAAGAGGCTAAAGAGGTTAATAGGATAAAAAGAATATCTGTGTTTAAAATACTGTTTTATTTAACTTCTATAACATTTTGGGGAAATGCACCTTAAAGTACAATATGCAGTGTTTGTTTGTTTACATAAGTTCCACTTTCTTTGTTGCCGTAAGTTTAACTACCAGTTTGTGATGGGAGGATCTGGGAACGATTGCTAATGCCTCGTTCAGTCCGTACGGAACGTGTGGCTGACGTTCGTCCATTACAATTTGGACTTGACTGAAGCAACATCGTGTCCGTGTGGTACTTTCTATTTCCCCTTTTACAGGTAAGAACGAAGGTTGTATTATGTTTGAATGATTTATATATGTGTTTAATACTGTAAGGAAAATGCGGGGAGTAAATGTTAAGGATTGTAGTAATTTATGTAGGCGCATTTAGCAGGCTAAACATGAAGTGTTGTTTCAGTGTAGCCTGTGTGCTAGCTGTGTCGTGGATCGAGGTTAAAGAGTGGCGGGAATGAAACACCGTTGCCGCCGTTTTTCCTGTGTGTATTATCTTTATATAATAGGGAGAAGGTAAAAGTGCTATTGTTGAAGTTTAAGAAAAAGGAGTGTTTAATGTGAAGAGGCAAGATAGTTTATATGTTTAAGTGCAACGCTACTGAGGGGAAAATGTAAAGAGTATTCTGAATTAATAATAACTATAAACAGCAGTAATTGGCATTACAGAATATCTTCTATGGTGTTTTTATTGTTCTAAACACTTTACAGGGTTAAGTTAAATCTATTTCTGTTTAAATAATCTGTTTTATTAAATGTACTGTTTCAAGGTTATTTGCCAATACTGTTTTAAGATGCTGTAAATATGTTTTGATATCTCTTTGGTAACTCACTCTAAAGGTTAACTCGGGTATTTTAGTAATATGGAGTTATAACTGACCAGCTGATATTTTTCCTGATTGTGTAGTTTCTTAGAGGGACATTTATGTTGTGCAAAGGGAAAATAACATGTTTAATTGTGATATTGTGTAAACATGTTATTATGCTGTTAATGGTAAATGCATTACAATTTGGACTTGACTGAAGCTACATCGTGTCCGTGTGGTACTTTCTATTTCCCCATTTACAGGGGGCGCAACATTAACACTACACCAAATATCTTATTCATCTAAATCTCTGATTGATTTGGCTGCATCCCTCGAATATCTCCTTATTTCGGAAATGTTCAATGCTTCACTACAACCCACAAATATAAGAGCATTGGATTGGTGGAGGCATGAGCTAGTTTCCACCATATATCTTATACCAGTAATTTCCTTTCAAACAGCGAGGAAGAGGAGAAGTGAGAGGGATAACTGGGCCCAAAATGGCCTTATTTGATCTAATATACATTTCGTAATGATTAGGTTGTTACGAGTGTATTGTTAAAAGTAGGACACTTTATATGGGAGTAATGCCTGGTCGTCACTAGTTACCACAAACAAAGCCATAAACCACGCCCATTTATACAAGTGATCTTATTAAATGTGATTTTAAATATAACCTAAAAAAAACAACTTTATGCCCAACACTAAATAATAATTAATTTAAAAACGATATAGACATTTGACTCTATGACTGTGGTAACTAGTGGAAACACACATCTGCCCTCTCATTACTATAATGGTCCCATCTGATCTTGTCTCTTTCCCGACAGCCTTCCATTTTTGAAGACATTTATTTTCTTTGTTAGAACGGCCACTTGAGTATCTGGTCAAATAATGGCTAATGTGTTTGAAATCAGTGAAGGAATGTGAACACTTTGGGAGGAAGGAGAGATAATTAGGTCAGTTACAGATTCCTATACATTATATAGTAGTAGGCTACTTTGTTGAAGACAAAATAAATCCTAACAAAGTTTTACCGTCATGTTTTTTTTGTCCAGAATTTTAAACCGAACACAGGAATGTGGAGGATCAAAGACGATGAAAACTAGGTCTAGACATTTTATACAACACAGCAGGCGTATACTGTTAAAACCAGACTTACCCGATCCATTGTGGAAGATATTGTTTCTTTGTATGACATGAAATGTTGTAGGCTACAGTACAGTTAGACTACTTTGTTGTAGTGTTCGGATAATGACTAGGAAGTTGGCGAGAGAAAATACCATTATCAAGGCTGCAACTGTTGCGCTCCTAGACCAGAGCAATCAAACATCTATTTAAATATCAAAACGGAATTATGTTAGGACAAATAAAAGTATATGTAGCCTAATAATACTTCAGAAAGTTTATGGATAACATTTTACGTGCTCTTTAAAAGTTGAGTAAAGCCAAGAAAACGTTCAACAATACCCCCTTTCACTATGAATCATGTTGTCTGCTATCGTCAACTTCTACCTGGCAGCCACTTGGAACACATGCTCAAAGATGGAGAATCTCAACAGGCCTTTCTCTCCTGAGGGAGTGTCTGGGAATTACTGCTTCCGGTCTTTCGCTGCTGCTATAATGTCAGCTGCTGTACACAACCAGCACAACCTAATGGTTGTGCTAGGCATTAGCCTTCACCAGGGACAGTTTTTAGGTTGGTTGGATCAGTATTTAGTTGAGCTCATCAGCGAATTCTACTTCTCCCTCTCCCATAGAAACCACATTTAAGGTCAAAGTTGATCATTAATACCTTTGAAAGACACCACCGGTGCCTCCAAATACTGCAATAGACCTTGTAGTTAAAATCTTGATAAGATTACTTTGCTAAAATATTTACCTAGCCTAATATTCCCCAATGATATCGGTAATTTTGACATTCAAATCCAGGAAGAAATGTTCGATTAATCCGCGCTGAGCTGCGACTTGGGTCAGGGTCAGAATTTACTTTCAAATCTTTGAACCAAGAGGAAGAGTATCAACCAGGTGACACAAACTGAAGAAAACATTGGCAGATTGTTTTTGGGCAATTCAATGACGAGACAACATTTGTTGCATAAAGTGAGGATAAATACAAATCGTTTTTCATACATTCTAGATAAAATCGTAAATGTCGCATTTGAAATAAAATTGCAGAAGTCTAGATACGGATCCACCTAATCTAAAAACGGTCTCTGGTAAAGGCTAATGCCTCGGCAAATGTTCTGAGGTTAAAAGTATTTTTCCATGAACCACCCCTTTAAGTAAGTAAATGTATTAGAATTATAAAACCATTCTCGTAGTCCTTTCTGCCGTGACTCAAGTTGTTTGCTTGTTGTTCTCCGTTAGATAGTTGTGGAAGTTAACGAGAAATATTTTAGTGAATACATTTCGCATAATCCTATATGGCGCTCTATGTTAAAACCGTTATAAGACAAATTATAATTGTACTACAATATGCATTAAACATTTACGGTAAATTAAGCAAAACTGCACATGCATACAGTATTTTTCTGCTTGCTGTAATGTTACAATGTTAATACACATGCTTTTGTATTTAAATTGTGACTAGTTTGCGTCCCCGCTTTACAGCTCAAGGTTTGAAGTCACCCTACCATTACGTCTGGTAGGGTTGTGACGGCTATGTCTTGAGGTGCTGCTTTTGGGGGTTGGAGGAAGGGAGTGGATCCACCAGCCATGATGTCTGGGAACACACAGTATGACCGACAGTTAGAGAAAGTGAATACAGATTCATTCATCAACTGTAGTCTTAGAAACATAAAGATAGACAACAAACACACTTTATAACTGGTGAAAAACGACACCTGATACTTCAATTAAGCAGGAAAAAGCACTTATTATAACAGATGTGTAGCACTGTAAGACACCTGTTTCTCTGTGGATTGTTTTAAACCTGTTTTATTCTCAGGACCATGACTATAACATTGAGTGTTGGGACACAGAGCAACAACATATCCTACATAATACAACTAAATCTATATGTAATCAGTAATGTAAAACAAAAGAAAACATGAAACCACATTCAAGATTTAAGTTGTCTCAGAAATTATTCCAACCAATTTCTTGAAAACAATTAAACGTTATTATTTAATTATTACAATAATGGAGCGGTCAGCGGCCACCCGGAGGTGATCACTGAGAACCCAACGAACAGAGTTGGGTTACAACCTTTATAGACCGAGCACATCCTTATGAGTACGTGACAAACAACAGATGTGTGGAATGTGTCAAGAGGTGAGGTTTTATATGGAAGAAAGGAGTGTCCCCCAGACAGATAGCATGAAGATAATTCTATTTGTATAGAAACCAGAGTTTGGCCTCCAAGACAAGGATCTTCTTATCAGTTGTTTATACCCAATACATCTCCTCCCTGCTACCTCATAGACACAGACACTAATTCAATCTATGGAATGAAGGCTCAGAGAGAGGACAAGACCATCATAAATCAGTTGCTATCCCAACCCCCAAAGGCTAACTCAGTTCACACAGACACAGATGAGACAGTACTGAGAAACCTTATTCCAAGCAAAAACACTATTTACATTTTTCTACCATAATGTTTTACAATGACATTTACATGCAAGCATTTGTTCCGCAAAACAAGTCAACAATAAAAAGTGGAATGGTAAGTTATCAGATATTATCAAGTGTATTTCCAGAGTGAAGAGAGAGAAGTTTGGTAGGAGATCTTACTGGCTGTGAGAAAACAAGAGTGTGAAGTCTGGTTGACACGACCTACAGTGGGGAGAACAAGAATTTGATACACTGCCGATTTTGCAGGTTTTCCTACTTACAAAGCATGTAGAGGTCTGTAATTTTTATCATAGGTACACTTCAACTGTGAGATACGGAATCTAAAACAAAAATCCAGCAAATCACATTGTATGATTTTTAAATAATTAATTTGCATTTTATTGCATGACATAAGTATTTGATCACCTACCAACCAGTAAGAATTCCGGCTCTCACAGACCTGTTAGTTTTTCTTTAAGAAGCCCTCCTGTTCTCCACTCATTACCTGTCTTAACTGCACCTGTTTGAACTTGTTACCTGTATAAAAGACACCTGTCCACACACTCAATCAAACGGACTCCACACACTCAATCAAACAGCTGTGTAAGGACATCAGGGATAAAATTGTAGACCTGCACAAGGCTGGGATGGGCTACAGGACAATAGGCAAGCAGCTTGGTGAGAAGGCAACAACTGTTGGCGCAATTATTAGAAAATGGAAGAAGTTCAAGATGACGGTCAATCTCCCTTGGTCTGGGGCACCATGCAAGATCTCACCTCGTGGGGCATCAATGATCATGAGGAAGGTGAGGGATCAGCCCAGAACTACACAGCAGGACCTGGTCAATGACCTGAAGAGAGCTGGGACCACAGTCTCAAAGAAAACCATTAGTAACACACTGCGCCGTCATGGATTAAAATCCTGCAGCGCACGCAAGGTCCCCCTGCTCAAGCCAGCGCATGTCCAGGCCCGTCTGAAGTTTGCCAATGACCATCTGGATGATCCAGAGGAGGAATGGGAGAAGGTCATGTGGTCTGATGAGACAAAAATAGAGCTTTTTGGTCTAAACTCCACTCGCCGTGTTTGGAGGAAGAAGAAGGATGAGTACAACCCCAAGAACACCATCCCAACCGTGAAGCATGGAGGTGGAAACATCATTCTTTGGGGATGCTTTTCTGCAAAGGGGACAGGACGACTGCACCGTATTGAGGGGAGGATGGATGGGGCCATGTATCGCGAGATCCTGGCCAACAACCTCCTTCCCTCAGTAAGAGCATTGAAGATGGGTCGTGGCTGGGTCTTCCAGCATGACAACGACCCGAAACACACAGCCAGGGCAACTAAGGAGTGGCTCCGTAAGAAGCATCTCAAGGTCCTGGAGTGGCCTAGCCAGTCTCCAGACCTGAACCCAATAGAAAATCTTTGGAGGGAGCTGAAAGTCCGTATTGCCCAGCGACAGCCCCGAAACCTGAAGGATCTGGATGGAGGAGTGGCCCAAAATCCCTGCTGCAGTGTGTGCAAACCTGGTCAAGAACTACAGGAAACGTATGATCTCTGTAATTGCAAACAAAGGTTTCTCTACCAAATATTAAGTTCTGCTTTTCTGATGTATCAAATACTTATGTCATGCAATAAAATGCAAATTAATTACTTAAAAATCATACAATGTGATTTTCTGGATTTTTGTTTTAGATTCCGTCACTCACAGTTGAAGAGTACCTATGATAAAAATTACAGACTTCTACATGCTTTGTAAGTAGGAAAACCTGCATAATCGGCAGTGTATCAAATACTTGTTCTCCCCACTGTATAAGTACTGATGGGCAGAGCTGACTTCATGACTCCATGATGACTATTACTAAAAACCAACACATCATTCGCTTCACAATAAAAATGTGTGAACATATTTTTATAGCACACTTAATATACAATAAAGGAAAGTTGAAAGATATCACTATTAAAATCCTTTAAAATAAATGCAACAAAAATAAATTTACAACTGTCACAAATATTGAACTAAATGAACTTTTTAACACTATCTGTATCCTGAAGGTTGTAAATTCTTCAGTTTGTTTAAATAATACAGAGAGAGCTCCAGCTTTACAATGGTCAGGTTTTATTCAGAGAACGTTCTACAGAAAGAAATAACAAAAAGCTTTTATACCATCCAGTCACAGTCAAGCCCCCACCCTGTTTTGTGTCCTCAGTCTGCCTTCAAAGACACTGTCCTGTTATCTCAGGTCACTCCCCTCAAAGGCATCCCTCAGTTGCTAATGTTTACTCACACCTCGAAGACCAGACCCCAATTCTGATGGATGGGGCCCTGTGAACTTTTATGGCCGCATAATCTCCTGCAGGACTAACAGCCTTCACAAATGGTCTGTCTCCCCCTTTATTTGTCTTTAACCACATCCTGACTCATTTACCAAATGGTAACATTCTAACCTGGTGGGAACATTGTCTATGTTCCCACATTCTTAGAATCATAATCTTGTAACTCTAATACATCTCACACATTACACCGTTCCAGGGTGAAACATCTTAGTCATTAACATTAAACATACACATTTCTTTATCAACAACACTAATAGTCTTATGTCTTCTGTACATCTGTATGTCCCATCAGCTACATTATAACCTGGTGAAGGGATTTACAATAAATATGTGAATATCTTTAAGGAGAAAACTAATTATACAAGAGGCCTATAATCCTTATAAATATAGATCATTATTACAGATTTAAAAAATTATAATAATTATATTCACACATTGAGCAGATCATGGATTTAATATATTGAATACATGAATAAACACCTAGTAATCTTGAAACATTATTCTACATTATAAAATTATTTAATGGATAAAAGGAGTTATTGAAATAAGATACATATTGAGCGAAGCTCTTCCCACACTGATCACAGCTATAAGGCTTCTCTCCTGTGTGTATGCGTTGGTGTCTAGCCAGGTGTCCTGACATCCTGAAGCTCTTCCCACACTGATCACAGCTATAAGGCTTCTCTTCTGTGTGTATGCGCTGGTGTGTAGTCAGGGTGGTATCTCGAGCAAAACTCTTTCCACATTGATCACAGCTATAAGGCTTCTCCTGTGTGTATACGCTGGTGTTTAGTCAGGGATCCTGAACTAATAAAGCTCTTCCCACACTGATCGCAGCAATAAGGCTTCTCTCCTGTGTGTATGCGTTGGTGTCTAGCCAGGTGTCCTGACATCCTGAAGCTCTTCCCACACTGATCACAGCTATAAGGCTTCTCTCCTGTGTGTATGCGCTGGTGTGTAGTCAGGGTGGAATCTCGAGCAAAACTCTTTCCACATTGATCACAGCTATAAGGCTTCTCTCCTGTGTGTATGCGTTGGTGTCTAGCCAGGTGTCCTGACATCCTGAAGCTCTTCCCACACTGATCACAGCTATAAGAATTCTCTTCTGTGTGTATGCGCTGGTGTGTGGTCAGGTTTCCGGATAAAGCAAAGCTCTTCCCACACTGATCACAGCTATAAGGATTCTCTCCTGTGTGTATGCGTTGGTGTGTAATAAGTTGTCCTGATCGACTGAAGCTCTTTCCACACTGATCACAGCTATAAGGCTTCTCTCCTGTGTGTATGCGTTGGTGTTTAGTCAGGTCTCCTGATCGAATGAAGCTCTTTCCACACTGATCACAGCTATAAGGCTTCTCTCCTGTGTGTATGCGTTGGTGTTTAGTCAGGTCTCCTGATCGAATGAAGCTCTTTCCACACTGATCACAGCTATATGGCTTCACCCCTGTGTGTATGTGTTGGTGTGTAATCAGGGACCATGAATCATGGAAACTCTTTCCACACTGATCACAGCTATAAGGCTTCTCTCCTGAGTGTATGCGCTGGTGTATAGTCAGTGATCCTAACCGACTGAAGCTCTTCCCACACTGATCACAGCTATAAGGCTTCTCTCCTGTGTGTATGCGCTGGTGTGTGGTCAGGTTTCCGGATAAAGCAAAGCTCTTCCCACACTGATCACAGCTATAAGGATTCTCTCCTGAGCGTATACACTGGTGTATAGTCAGTGATCCTAACCGACTGAAGCTCTTCCCACACTGATCACAGCTATAAGGCTTCTCTCCTGTGTGTATGCGCTGGTGTATAGTCAGGTCTCCTGATCGAATGAAGCTCTTTCACACTGATCACAGCTATATGGCTTCACCCCTGTGTGTATGTGTTGGTGTGTAATCAGGGACCATGAATCATGGAAACTCTTTCCACACTGATCACAGCTATAAGGCTTCTCTCCTCGAGTGTATGCGCTGGTGTATAGTCAGTGATCCTAACCGACTGAAGCTCTTCCCACACTGATCACAGCTATAAGGCTTCTCTCCTGTGTGTATGCGCTGGTGTATAGTCAGTGATCCTTGAAGACTGAAGCTCTTCCCACACTGATCACAGCTATAAGGCTTCAGTCCTGTGTGTATGCGTTGGTGTATAGTCAGGGACCATGAATGATTGAAGCTCTTTCCACACTGATCACAGCTATATTGCTTCAGTCCTGTGTGTATGCGTTGGTGTGTAATCAGGGAGCATGAACGATTGAAGCTCTTCCCACACTGATCACAGCTATATGGCTTCAGTCCTGTGTGTATGTGTTGGTGTTTAATCAGGGATCCTTGAAGACTGAAGCTCTTCCCACACTGATCACAGGTATATGGCTTCAGTCCTGTGTGTATGCGTTGGTGTGTAATCAGGGAACATGAATGACTGAAGCTCTTTCCGCACTGATCACAGCTATATGGCTTCTCTCCTGTGTGTATGCGTTGGTGTGTAATCAGGGATCCTTGAAGACTGAAGCTCTTCCCACACTGATCACAGCTATAAGGCTTCTCTCCTGTGTGTATGCGTTGGTGTGTAGTCAGTTGTCCTGAATAACTGAACCTCTTCCCACACTGATCACAGCTATAAGGCTTCTCTTCTGTGTGTATGCGCTGGTGTGTAGTCAGGGTGGTATCTCGAGCAAAACTCTTTCCACATTGATCACAGCTATAAGGCTTCTCCTGTGTGTATACGCTGGTGTTTAGTCAGTTGTCCTGATTGATTGAAGCTCTTTCCACACTGATCACAGCTATAAGGCTTCTCTCCTGTGTGTATTCGTTGGTGTGTAGTCAGGGTTCCTGATTGATTGAAGCTCTTCCCACACTGATCACAGCTATAAGGCTTCTCTCCTGTGTGTATGCGTTGGTGTTTAGTCAGGTCTCCTGATTGATTGAAACTCTTTCCACACTGATCACAGCGATAAGGCTTCTCTCCTGTGTGTATGCGTTGGTGTGTAATCAGGGAACATGAATGATTGAAGCTCTTTCCACAATGATCACAGCTATAAGGCTTCTCTCCTGTGTGTATGCGTTGGTGTGTAGTCAGGTGTCCTGAATAACTGAACCTCTTTCCACACTGATCACAGCTATATGGCTTCAGTCCTGTGTGTATGCGTTGGTGTGTAATCAGGGACCATGAATGATTGAAGCTCTTTCCACAATGATCACAGCTATAAGGCTTCTCTCCTGTGTGTATGCGTTGGTGTGTAGTCAGGTGTCCTGAATGATTGAAGCTCTTCCCACACTGATCACAGCTATAAGGCTTCTCTCCTGTGTGTATGCGTTGGTGTGTAGTCAGGGATCCTGATTGATTGAAGCTCTTCCCACACTGATCACAGCTATAAGGCTTCTCTCCTGTGTGTATGCGCTGGTGTATAGTCAGTGATCCTTGAAGACTGAAGCTCTTCCCACACTGATCACAGCTATAAGGCTTCAGTCCTGTGTGTATGCGTTGGTGTATAGTCAGGGACCATGAATGATTGAAGCTCTTTCCACACTGATCACAGCTATATTGCTTCAGTCCTGTGTGTATGCGTTGGTGTGTAATCAGGGAGCATGAACGATTGAAGCTCTTCCCACACTGATCACAGCTATATGGCTTCAGTCCTGTGTGTATGTGTTGGTGTTTAATCAGGGATCCTTGAAGACTGAAGCTCTTCCCACACTGATCACAGGTATATGGCTTCAGTCCTGTGTGTATGCGTTGGTGTGTAATCAGGGAACATGAATGACTGAAGCTCTTTCCGCACTGATCACAGCTATATGGCTTCTCTCCTGTGTGTATGCGTTGGTGTGTAATCAGGGATCCTTGAAGACTGAAGCTCTTCCCACACTGATCACAGCTATAAGGCTTCTCTCCTGTGTGTATGCGTTGGTGTGTAGTCAGTTGTCCTGAATAACTGAACCTCTTCCCACACTGATCACAGCTATAAGGCTTCTCTTCTGTGTGTATGCGCTGGTGTGTAGTCAGGGTGGTATCTCGAGCAAAACTCTTTCCACATTGATCACAGCTATAAGGCTTCTCCTGTGTGTATACGCTGGTGTTTAGTCAGTTGTCCTGATTGATTGAAGCTCTTTCCACACTGATCACAGCTATAAGGCTTCTCTCCTGTGTGTATTCGTTGGTGTGTAGTCAGGGTTCCTGATTGATTGAAGCTCTTCCCACACTGATCACAGCTATAAGGCTTCTCTCCTGTGTGTATGCGTTGGTGTTTAGTCAGGTCTCCTGATTGATTGAAACTCTTTCCACACTGATCACAGCGATAAGGCTTCTCTCCTGTGTGTATGCGTTGGTGTGTAATCAGGGAACATGAATGATTGAAGCTCTTTCCACAATGATCACAGCTATAAGGCTTCTCTCCTGTGTGTATGCGTTGGTGTGTAGTCAGGTGTCCTGAATAACTGAACCTCTTTCCACACTGATCACAGCTATATGGCTTCAGTCCTGTGTGTATGCGTTGGTGTGTAATCAGGGACCATGAATGATTGAAGCTCTTTCCACAATGATCACAGCTATAAGGCTTCTCTCCTGTGTGTATGCGTTGGTGTGTAGTCAGGTGTCCTGAATGATTGAAGCTCTTCCCACACTGATCACAGCTATAAGGCTTCTCTCCTGTGTGTATGCGTTGGTGTGTAGTCAGGGATCCTGATTGATTGAAGCTCTTCCCACACTGATCACAGCTATAAGGCTTCTCTCCTGTGTGTATGCGCTGGTGTATAGTCAGTGATCCTTGAAGACTGAAGCTCTTCCCACACTGATCACAGCTATAAGGCTTCAGTCCTGTGTGTATGCGTTGGTGTATAGTCAGGGACCATGAATGATTGAAGCTCTTTCCACACTGATCACAGCTATATTGCTTCAGTCCTGTGTGTATGCGTTGGTGTGTAATCAGGGAGCATGAACGATTGAAGCTCTTCCCACACTGATCACAGCTATATGGCTTCAGTCCTGTGTGTATGTGTTGGTGTTTAATCAGGGATCCTTGAAGACTGAAGCTCTTCCCACACTGATCACAGGTATATGGCTTCAGTCCTGTGTGTATGCGTTGGTGTGTAATCAGGGAACATGAATGACTGAAGCTCTTTCCGCACTGATCACAGCTATATGGCTTCTCTCCTGTGTGTATGCGTTGGTGTGTAATCAGGGATCCTTGAAGACTGAAGCTCTTCCCACACTGATCACAGCTATAAGGCTTCTCTCCTGTGTGTATGCATTGGTGTGTAGTCAGTTGTCCTGAATAACTGAACCTCTTCCCACACTGATCACAGCTATAAGGCTTCTCTTCTGTGTGTATGCGCTGGTGTGTAGTCAGGGTGGTATCTCGAGCAAAACTCTTTCCACATTGATCACAGCTATAAGGCTTCTCCTGTGTGTATACGCTGGTGTTTAGTCAGTTGTCCTGATTGATTGAAGCTCTTTCCACACTGATCACAGCTATAAGGCTTCTCTCCTGTGTGTATTCGTTGGTGTGTAGTCAGGGTTCCTGATTGATTGAAGCTCTTCCCACACTGATCACAGCTATAAGGCTTCTCTCCTGTGTGTATGCGTTGGTGTTTAGTCAGGTCTCCTGATTGATTGAAACTCTTTCCACACTGATCACAGCGATAAGGCTTCTCTCCTGTGTGTATGCGTTGGTGTGTAATCAGGGACCATGAATGATTGAAGCTCTTTCCACAATGATCACAGCTATAAGGCTTCTCTCCTGTGTGTATGCGTTGGTGTGTAGTCAGGTGTCCTGAATAACTGAACCTCTTTCCACACTGATCACAGCTATATGGCTTCAGTCCTGTGTGTATGCGTTGGTGTGTAATCAGGGACCATGAATGATTGAAGCTCTTTCCACAATGATCACAGCTATAAGGCTTCTCTCCTGTGTGTATGCGTTGGTGTGTAGTCAGGTGTCCTGAATGATTGAAGCTCTTCCCACACTGATCACAGCTATAAGGCTTCTCTCCTGTGTGTATGCGTTGGTGTGTAGTGAGGGATCCTGATTGATTGAAGCTCTTCCCACACTGATCACAGCTATAAGGCTTCTCTCCTGTGTGTATGCGTTGGTGTGTAGTCAGGTGTCCTGAATAACTGAACCTCTTTCCACACTGATCACAGCTATATGGCTTCAGTCCTGTGTGTATGCGTTGGTGTGTAATCAGGGACCATGAATGATTGAAGCTCTTTCCACAATGATCACAGCTATAAGGCTTCTCTCCTGTGTGTATGCGTTGGTGTGTAGTGAGGGATCCTGATTGATTGAAGCTCTTCCCACACTGATCACAGCTATAAGGCTTCTCTCCTGTGTGTATGCGTTGGTGTGTAATCAGGGATCCTTGATGATTGAAGCATTTCCCACAATCATAGCAGGGGTAAGGTCTCTTTCCTGTATGAATTCTCTGATGAGATTGTAAAGTTTTAGATGCAGCAAAACTCTTCCCACAGTCAGAGCAGCAGTGGTGAGGTTTCTTTCTTATACGTCTCTGCTGGTGTTTCTTGAGGTGTTCTGATCTGGAGAGACTCTTCTCTTTCTTGTCAGCATCATGATGTTGTTGAGGCTCCCCAGATGATAAGCCCCTCCCACTGAGAGAGCAACAATTAGGGCTGTCCCCTGTGAAACAAAGACATTGAATAGTTAGGTTTTGCAGATATGGGTCAATAAACAGATGTCTTCCCATGAAATTAATGCCTTTTGCATCCCTTTGAAATTTCTCCAGCTGAAATTGTGCACCAATATTCAATTGTAAGTCTCTGTTATACTAAATAAAGTGCCCTTTAATAGAGAACACATGGAGAATTCGATGAATCAGATTTTTATGAATAAAGACTCGCTAAAGTGACAAAATTCTGCATTTTGACAGGTCCCTCTGTCAACCCTGTGTATCTTCTAGAAATATTTTAACCCACCTAATCCAATCATTTATCAAAGTTTTACCATTATTGAGTAAGGTTACATGCGCAGAATAATATGATTATTGTGAATAGTCAATTAGTATAAAGATTGATTTAAAATGTTGACATGCTTTGAAAGAAAAACAATTTCCCTAATAATCCTGTTTACATGGATACATCTGAAATCAGGCTACCTGATGGGACTTTGAGAAATGCAGAAAATTGGCAACCAAAATAAAATTTCTACAACAGCGACCAGGTTATTTTTGAGAAGCATATTTGATTCTGAGTTTAGACAAATAAAGTTAGTATGTGAAAACTATTTCTAAGCTGCATACTTTCAGTTCTTCTGAACTCACTGCACTCGCTCAAAAGAATGAAGCTAAAGCCTCTCGTGCAGCACATGTACAGATCAACTACACCGCTATAACTCTGATTAAAGTGTTTACATGTCCTAATAATTCTAAAGATTGATCAGAAAAACAGGTGTTTTTAAAGGCTACGCTTACTTCGACCAATTAAGATAAGTAGAGTAAGGTGTTTACATAAATAATGCCATAGTCGGCCTACTACCATAATCAGTTTAATATGACATCATTAGTGCTCATTACTTATTGGTTACTTTGACAGTCAATCATGAACATTATTTTATGTGATTAGTGATTAATTTAAGTCAGTCCCTCATTTTAAGGTCAACCCTGTTACATGAACTGAACACTTGTTTTAATAAGGTGAAACTGTTCCTTACATTTTCTTTGTAAAATAAACATTGAACATCTAATAGTCAAATCATAGAGTAAAAGCAGGAAAGCTGGTTCTAATATTTTTGTAAATTCTCTGCTGTTTTGTGTTGGAAAACTGAGCATCTCAACCCTTTAATCCAAACATTGACATGCTAGAAATGTTTTAACTAACTTTTTGGGTGAAGACTGCATTCTATTGCCACTCCCTGTTGCACAATACTAGCTTCCATTCCCCCTGTCACAAGTGGATTCATGGCTGATTTAAAGGACTATTTAACTAATGTAAACTAGTGGTTTTGTTGTTTTCAGTTTTCCCCTGTTACGGTCAACCCCGTTACTTTATTAAACACATTGACACTTACTATAGTATTTATTTTTCATATAACCTGTTCAGATGGGAAAACATGTTTTTTATTAAATTGAACATCTGCTCTTTATGACAGAATGTTTAAATTAGGTGAAATCAAACTTTTATTTTAACAAGTTACACTTAGAATTGGGTGGAACAACCAGATAGTTTCAGCAATATATAATTAATTAATTGTAACAGAAGCAGACTGTAGTCTAATCTACACACCATGGTTCTTACTTAATGAAATCAAATCTCCATGTTCCTCTTCTCCTCTCTCAGTTCCACTCTGCCCCAGTGTTTTCCTGCAGTCGACCAGAACCAGCAGTAAAGTACCGAGAGGTGGTCGACCTGGGGACTCCAGGAGGGTGGAGGGGGAGGGGCTAGCTTTGTCCTGTTGGCCGCAAGAAGTATTCAACATAGATTAACACTACACCAAATATCTTATTAATCTAAATATCTGATTGATTTGGCTGCATCCCTTGAATATCTCCTTATTTCCTGGAAATGTTCTATGATTCACTACAACCCACAAATATAAGAGCATTGGATTGTTGGAGGCATGAGCTAGTTTCCACCATATACCAGTAATGTCCTTTCAAACAGCGAGGAAGAGGAGAAGCGAGAGGGATAACTGGGCCCAAAAATGTAGCCTTTGCCTTATTTGATCTAATATACATTTCGTAATGATTAGGTTGTTACGAGTGTATTGGTAAAAGTAGGACACTTTATATGGGAGTTATGCCTGGTCTTCACTAGTTACCACAAACAAAGCCTAAAACCACGCCCATTTATACAAGTGATCTTAATACATCTGATTTTAAACTTAACCTAAAAAACACAACTTTATGCCCAACACTAAATAAAAATTAATTTAAATACGATATAGGCATTTGACTCTATGACTGTGGTAACTAGTGGAAACACACATCTGCCCTCTCATTACTATAATGGTCCCATCTGATCTTGCCTCTTTCCCGACAGCCTTCCATTTTTGAAGACATTTATTTTCTTTGTTAGAACGGCCACTTGAGTATCTGGTCAAATAATGGCTAATGTGTTAGAAATCAGTGAAGGAATGTGAACACTTTGGGAGGAAGGAGAGATAATTAGGTCATAGTTACAGATTCCTATACATGATATAGTAGTAGGCTACTTTGTTGAAGACAAAATAAATCCTAACAAAGTTTTACCGTCATGTTTTTATTTGTCCAGAAGTTTAAACCGAACACAGGAATGTGGAGGATCAAAGACGATGAAAACTAGGCCTAGACATTTTATACAACACAGCAGGCTTATACTGTTAAAACCAGACTTACCCGATCCATTGTGGAAGCTACTGTTTCTTTGTATGACATGATATGTTGTAGGCTACAGTACAGTTAGACTACTTTGTTGTAGTGTTCGGATAATGACTAGGGAGTTGGCGAGAGAAAATTCGATTCTCAAGTCTGCAACTGATTCGTCGCTAGACCAGAGCAATCAAACATCTATTTAAATATCAAAACGGAATTATGTTAGGACAAATAAAAGTATATGTATATGTAGCCTAATAATACTTCAGAAAGTTCCTGGATAACATTTTACGTGATCTATAAAAGTCGAGTAAACAACACCCCCTTTCACTATGAATCCTGTTGTCTGATATCGTCTACTTTTACCTGGCAGCCACTTGGAACACATGCTCAAAGATGGAGAATCTCAACAGGCCTTTCTCTCCTGAGGGAGTGTCTGGGAATTACTGCTTCCGGTCTTTCGCTGCTGCACTAATGGCAGCTGCTGTACACAACCAGTACAACCTTACCAGCACAACCTAATGCTGGTAATTCTCCGGTCAAAAATAAAGTCCAGTGGTGCAAAAAGTATCCAATTGTCAAACTTGAGAAAAGCAAAGATACCATAACAGAAAAAATGAAAGTATTTGGTTTTAAATATACTTAAGTATCAAAATTAAATGTAATTGCTCAAATATACTTAAGTATGAATTATTAAAATGTCCTTACACTAAGCATACCAGACTTTCTTGGGTTTTCTTAAATTTACAGCTAGCCAGGAGCACACTCCAACACACAGACATAATTTACAAACAAAACGTTTGTGTTTAGTGAGTCCACCAGATTAGAGGCAGTAGGGCGGACCAGGGATGTTCTCTTGATAAATGTGTGAATTTAACAATTTTCTGTCCTGCTCAGCATTCAAAATGTAACCAGTACTTTTGGGTGTCAGGGAAAATGTATGGAGTAAAAAGTACATAATTTTCTTTAGGAATGTAGTGAAGTAAAAGTTGTCAAATATATAAATAGTAAAGTACAGATACCACCAAAAACTACTTAAGTAGATAGATAGATAGATAGATAGATAGATAGATAGATAGATAGATAGATAGATAGATAGATAGATAGATAGATAGATAGATAGATAGATAGGTACTTTATTGATCCCCCGAGGGGGACATTTCATTGTCAAGCAGCTACAACAAAACACAGGGCAGGTGCAAAATGCCACAACGAAAGTACACAAAAGACAGATACACGGTACATGATACATAGAGCGGCAGTATGAAAAAGTATAGAAATACAAGATACCTGGAGTGCAAAAAAAAAGCTATAAAAAGACATTGCATTGTACGGGTGGTTGGCTGAATATGTACACTATACATTGGTGGATGTTGGATGGTTAACTATACTATACAGGTCGATGGCAGAGAAATACTTCAGTAGCTAAAAATGCGAATGATATGAGCGAGGGTAATAATAGTTTACTTAATAGACAGACTTGCTAAATGAACAGGTAAGTGAACATTTTGCATGGGTAAATTAGCTGTACAGGTAAGTATACAGTTTTATTTACAGATAAGTGAATGCTTGCATGGTTACACAAACGGTACAGGTAAATGACAGGAAGAGATACTTTAATAGCTAAATGTGTGTATGATATAATTTGGGGTAATAATAGTAATTCCCTTAAAATACAGTCCTTAGTGCGCACGGTTTAATTACAGACAACTGCACGTATTGCACATTCGATATACTAAAAGCAATGAGAAAAGCTGCAACAGACAGGATACTAATATGCATTCCAGAGTGAATGCCTACGTAAGTTAAGTCCAAGAATTACTAGCAATATTGCACGTGATATGATATAACAACTGTACATGAGTATGTATATACAGACCTGCATGAATAAATAGGTCCTGAGTGAATGAGTGCTGACGGACCACGGATGTTACTCACGGACCACGGATGTTACTCACGGATGGATGCATAATTGTAAAACTAGGTCCTAGCACCCCCAACAGTTCCAGATCTATGTTGCCGACGGCACAGCACCCCGGTGAGGCATTATATATAGTCTAATAGCCGCCGGCAGGAAGGACCTCCTGTAGCGCTCTCTGGCACACCGTAGTGGGATCAGTCTGTGACTCAAAGTGCTCCTCTGCGTCATAACCATAGCGTGCAGAGGGTGGGTGACGTTGTCAAAGATGGCCAGCAGTTTGGCCAGGATCCGTCTCTCCGCCACCTCCTCTAGAGTGTCAAGGCTCATCCCCAGAACAGAGCTAGCCTTCCTGATCAGCTTATTTACCCGAGAAGCATCACCGGCGTTGATGTTTGCTCCCCAGCACACCACTGCAAAAAAGATGGCACTGGCCACCACAGACTGGTAGAAGGTATGCAGTAGTTTGCTGCACACGTTGAAGGACCTGAGCCTCCTCAGAAAGTAGAGTCGGCTCTGGCCCTTTTTGTACAGGGCCCCGGTGTTACCAGCCCATTGTCCATATGGACTCCCAGGAACTTGTATGACCCAACCATTTCCACATGCAGTCAGTTGTGCCTTGGTTCTTGATAAAGGAATTTGTATGTTTAATGTTAATGACTAAGATGTTTCACCCTGAAACTGTGTATGTGTAAGATGTATTAGAGATTACATAGACAATGGTTAGAATGTTACCATTTGGTAAATTAGTCAGGATGTAGTTCTTAGGCTAGAAGGAGATTAGCCATAAAAGTTTACCACCCTCATCTATCAGAGTGGGGGTCTTGTCCCTGAGGTGTAAACATTAGCCACTGAGGGATGCCTTGGAGGGGAGTGACCTGAGATAACAGGACAGTGTTTTTGAAGTCAGATCCTGAGAACTTGCAGGCCATAAAACAGGGTGGGGGCTTGTCTGTGAATGGATATAAAAGGCTTGGGGTTTTTCCTCTCTGCAGAGCTCTCTATGAATAAAGCATTTTGCAATGCTGGAACTCTCTCTGTATTATTTAACCAAACTGAAGAATTTACAACCTTCAGGATACAGATAGAGCTAAAAAGTTCATTTAGAACATTGGGATAGAAATCCTCGTGACATTTGGTCTTTCGAGCGGATTCTCGATACCCGTTTCTGTCGTTCTAGGGACACACCGAAACCGTGCACGGGTGGATTTTATATCCGTAAGAACAAAGACCTGACCTCTGAAATTGAGGGTTATTTCAGGCCGGTGGAAAACTGGACGCGACAGTTAAACGGTGACGAGATCCAACCAACATTTAGTCCCAGCTGCAAGGATACGGTCAGTAATTTTTATTCATACGGATTTGGGGGAATAATACCTGTATGATTGCATTAAATTAAGGGTTTTGATGTGATCTAGGTGTTAAACTATTCCATATCCACTAGGGGCTGTCCATCCTGGTGACCTATCTTTAGAATTTTGTGTGGAGAAAAGTTTTAAAGGGAACGAAGTATTCTATGCAATTGGAAGATAGGAATTGGGTTTGGAGCCAAAAGGGAACGTAAGAGTTCAGGGAACGTAAGAGTTCAGGTGAACGTAAGAGTTCAGGTGAACGTAAGAGTTCAGGTGAACGTAAGAGTTCAGGTGAACGTAAGAGTTCAGGTGAACGTAAGAGTTCAGGTGAACGTAAGAGTTCAGGTGAACGTAAGAGTTCAGGTGAACGTAAGAGTTCAGGTGAACGTAAGAGTTCAGGTGAACGTAAGAGTTCAGGGAGTGTGAGAGTTCAGGTGAACGTAAGAGTTCTGGAGAAAAGCTGAGATCTGCCATAGGCAACTATTCCATAAAAAGGTGTAAAGCCACAAGGTTAAGAAGAGAAGTACTTGAGTCTTAGATAGATATATTAATCAGTCGAAAGTCACTAATGATAATTCGTATAGGTGTGAGACCTAATAATCTATCGAAAGATATAACATAATTATTTTAAGATCATAGAGGAAGCTTGTGGTAGGTATTTATAATCATAGAGAGTAGAAGTACAGACACATAGTTTAAGGAGAATAAAAGATTATAGAAACACACACAAAAGTGACAAATAGTTATTATATGAACATGGGAGGCAAATCCTCAAAGGGGGTCCTGGAAACAAACCAGGGAATGAGAGGCATGGAGTCTAAGAATATGAGGAACATTATTAGGATCCTCAGTGGAGGAAGGAAAATGGATTTGATGGGAGGTCAAATATGGAGTAATTGAAAACTAAGGTGTGCCGATACATAAAACTTGTGGGGATAATGTAAGGAAACAGCAGGCAGAAGGGGTAGATAGGCTAGGTGAGGTAACAGTGTGGCTATCGGAAGCCAGCAAAAGTAAAGTGAAATGGGTGTGAGAGAGTCTAGCGGGAGGTGAGGGAAGGTGAGTGCGTCTTTCCGGCAGGTTGCCCGGTAGGAAGGAAGCGCCTGATCACTTCGTCCCGAGGAAAGTGAAGGTCTGTGGAAGTGAGACTGCGAAGAAGGTGCGTTTGAAAAGTTGATATTGAAACCCCGCTGTGGGAGTGTTTATCCAAGTTAATGGTATTGTGAATTTAAGCTGTAGAATTGTGTTATTTGTGTTGTAACTGCAGTGTGAACCGGTATTGTAATAATGTAGTTTTATGTTGAAAGGACAGGACGATAAACTGACGAGTTTGTCCTGATTGTGTGTGGAACGGTAGGAACCAACATGTCCGGCCATTTAAACGTGGCATCGTTTGTCTCTGATTGTTGTATGTCTTGCGAGGAACTGTAAGCGATACGTTTGTCTGCGTGGGAATAATTAATTGTGTTGATGTAGGTAAGTGAAGAGTTTGTCCCTGTGTGGGAATAACTAATTATGTTGATAAATATTGCTAGTAACGTTGATCAAGGGCTGGGTGTCGGATAGTTTTTTTCATATTGGGTAGGTTAACTTTAACTAAATACGGACACCAGGAGAGGCTGCGTCGCGATAAACTTTGGTAAGATGCGATAAAATTGTTATAGGAATTTAGGAGTCTAGGTTGGCTATATTGAGTGAAAACTTTTTGAAACTATTTAAGGGCCATTTCCCAAAGGAGCTTTGCTTGGGGAAGTTAGAGTAATGATCTAGACTATTTCCATAGTAGCATGGTTGGCTAGCGCACGTAAAATTGTTGAATTATCTGTTCAATCGGGCCGCATTCATTTTGAAGTAGATGACTACTCAGTTTATAGGTGAATGGTGAGTTGGAAAGCATTTAGTACCGCGGGTTTTTCTTTCCCCATAATATAAATTTTACTCCTCATTAACCGAGGTTGTGTGTAATATATGGTATTATATATTGACTGACATGAGAAATGAATTGGCATTTTAGGTTACAATACATGTAGTACGACCCTAGTGGATGGTGGAGTTATAATTCTGGTGGATCTTAAACGTTTGAAGGAAGGGAGTTTGCCTGAGCTGCGGTTTCAACGTTTGAGCTGGATAAGAAACAAATGTGGGGGATGGGTTGTGTCTGTGGTGAGAATGAGGACGATGGAGAATCCAATAATTATAATTTAGAAGGGAATAGTTTTTAAGTAATTGAATACTGAAAGGGTGTGTTGATAGGGAAATAGATGTAAGTAAAATAATATGGATAATATTAGAACCATGGAGATACTTTATGTGGAATAGCTGATTAGTTCAGTACTTAAAAATGTAAGAGGTTAATACTTGGAGGTTTGAAACACCATATGATAGAGAAATAACATAGATGTTATTAGGAGGGAAACAATTCTGGTCTAGTTATTCCAGATTAGATGGGCTATTAGGAAAATACTGGAGGACAGGAGAAACCGAGTGGTTTACAATGTGATAGTTTTATGGAGGGACATTTTGATCATTTGGCAGAGGGGAGGAGGAGGCAAGCCTATTGAGGCCCCCTCCGTTCTGTAGAGATAAGTTGGGAGTCTATCCATAAACCCTGAATGTTTACTGAAGATTTGACCTGGGGGGAGGTTAGGTACCCTGCAGACCAAGAGAAAAACTGGTTCTCCACTATCAGATCAGATGTCTAAAGAACTAGGGGACATGATGAGTGAGGCAAGAGCCTAGTCAACCTCTTGACCCTAAGAAAGTCAGAGCAGAGACAAACATTTTGGAAGCTGAATTTTACCTATAAATGATTCTGAATAACGGACAGAAATAGTGGCTCTTACTTGTGCATGTTGTTTGGGAAAATAGTTACCATTTACACAGATACATATATTTGCTGCACAAAGGATGAACAGGGGAATGGTGACTATTACACGTGTTCAGTTGATTTTGAATATTTTTGGATACTGTACTCCTACCAGAGGAGCCTATTTGTAAATGTCAGCAAGTAGAAGGAGTTGGGACCACATAATTGGAGATTATATAGATGAAAAGTTGAGTTTACACATATCCCTAGTGGAAAGATACCTCAGAGGAATGGAGGTTCTGAGGGAAGTGGGTAATGGATAAAAGATTGATAATAAATACCAGAGGGAGACTAGTATTGTCTATGTATTGGCAGATATAGATGAGAGTTGAATTGGAGAGAGAAACTTAGAAGTGGGACCTGACTAATGACAGAGAGAGTGAGCTGGAAGCCATACCTTCTAAGTTATAGTCCTAAGGATTTGTTGATGAAGGATTGATTAAAGAAGTAATTTTGGTATAGGTAGTTTTGAAGGTTAATTATAGATTGTATTAAAAGTAATATTTTATGAAGTCTGAGAGAAAGAAAGAACAGTTGAAGTCAGAACCCACGGCCACCCATAGATGATTTTGGATTGAAAGTAGTAGTAGATTGGGCAAAGAGGGAGAATCCAGATGATAAAGTAGTAGTTGTGAGGGACCCCAACCCCCTATCCTAATCAGAGGGAAACTGAGGGAGCTCAGGGGGGAGAGGGGGATGAGACAGATGAAGAGATAGGTCTCACAGAAATGTTAAAGGAACTATTGGTGAGACAGGGAGGCAAGGGAGTTGGAGGTAACAGGAGGTCTCCCTCAAACCAGTGCCCATTGATAGCCTAACTAATCCATTAGCAGGCATAGATGGGGCAGTGCCCACATTAGATGTGTATATACCATGGACAGAGAGCAGTTAAAGATAGTATTCCTCACTGGAATGAGACCTGTAATGATTAGAAGCTGTTAAGAAAACATTGGTGGGAGTATGGGGGACTGCACAATTGGTAGAAGTTAAAAGATATGCGATCCATCACAAGCAGAATGAAAAATAGGATCAAGCTAAGCATAGTTTAATTTTTTAGTGAATCAGAGTGTGATAGAGCTCTAGGTGTATCAGATTTACACACCCTGCATAGTCAAGTGAGATGGGAAAATATTTAGCTAACTATGATGAATTTGGCTAAATGTTTTTTTTAGCATACCTGTACATCCTGTTAGCCAAGGGTGTTTTGGGTTTACCTTTTAGGTGAAGAAATTGCCATATAAAAAGGGGTTTTAGTAAGGCTGTACGGAAAGTCCTACGGATTTTTTACAAGCTATCACTAATAATCTAGTAAAATTAGAGCCTCAAAGGAAACAGACATGTTGATTTATGTAGATGATATTCTAGTGGCTAACCCTACTGGTGTAGGATGTGAATGGGATAATCTGTAGTTGTTAAAGTATATGGTAGAACAAGGCCATAAAGTGAGCAACAGGAAACTACAATTGTAGCAAACTGTGGTTGTGTATTGGAGACATACTATACCTTGAGAAGGGCGTACTCTGAACCCCTCTAGAAAATATGATTTTGGGAGTACCAATATTTATAAACAGATGATGAGTTTTAATTACTGTAGAGCCTGGGTGCTACATTCTGCTCTTCACACAGAGAGAATTAGAAATGTGGAAATAGGGAGGGACAATCCTCTGAAATGATATTTGGCATCAGGGTGATTTACCGATATTACCAAAGTCTTTGTTTAGATATGTAGTAATTGTGATACATGGGCGGAGCCATTTATCAACAGGGGAAATATGTAATTAGAATTAATTACTTAAAACAATTAGGAAGTATGATTGTAGCATATGGAAAAACAAATTAAAAAAAAAAAAAAAAAAATGTGTTATGCATGAATGGAACAATAACAAGTAGACTAAGGAAGACCTATATAAGTACTGAAAGAAACTTAGTAAGATGAGTACCTATAGTGTTAATGACCGTTAGAGTAACGGCAGACAGAGATGGGTTATCTTCCTTTGAAGAAGGTTTGGGAGACCATATAGAATGTAGAGTTAGGAGGTCCAGAGCAGGCAGAGATAGACACTGAGAATACTCTGGCTGAACACATGAGAAGATTGTTTGCTAATCACACCCGTATGTCAAAGATTTTGTGACCTACAGGTGAACTGAAGGAGAGAGTGACCCACTCTATCCAACCAGGTGATGGGGTGCGGGTCCAATGATTGAAAAGGAAAGACTGGAAGCAGCCCTGTTGGGAAGGCCCTACCAGGTCTTGTTGGAAACTGCCTATTTGCCATTTAGATATGTTCAGAAAGAGAGCGACCTGGGTCCACGTTGCCCACTGCAAGGAGGTAAGAAACACATACAAACACTGCTGAACACACACAGAGTTAAGGAGCAGAACCGAGTACCAATAGGGTCCGGGGGTTACCTCCTTAACGAAGATTCCCTACCCCGACCTATCATCACTGTGGTGTGTTCCTAGAGGTGTGAGTATGGGGTGGTACTCAGCAGACTGACTAAGGGCAGGAGAGGGTTGGCGGTTCTTGGAAATATGGGGGACCCTGAGCTGCATCGGTCTTAATTTTGATACATCCAGATCCACCACTCACCAAAAATAAAAATGAAACTCTACCATGGGAATAATTAAAAGACAGATGACTCAGGATAAGGATTCCACTGGAAGTGAGTATTATAACATAGTGGCCAGAGAGAGGCAGGATGTGGTTTTCAAAATAAATATTGATAACCTCTCCATTAAGTGGGAGTATGTAGTCGAGAGTGAGTATTCATACTTATGCATTATACCTCTGTACAGGACCTACTGCTAGTTACCATTGGCCTACAGTTTAAACATACTTGGGGAAAATATTAAGTAAAGGCAGTGAGCCAAGAAGATATTATACAAGTATGGGGCTTGCGCGGATGACTATGGTTAGGATACCTGTATAGACGTAAATAGCACCAATTTAACTGAGCAAAACAGAGGTGAAAACTGTACAGGGATGGGGTTGGCGAGATTGAAAGAGGCTGCTAACCCACCCCAGTTCACTCTGACTCCAGGGGAGTGTTATAGAATGATAGCAGAGTTTTGGGTGATTTTAATGGAGTAAGTCAGTAGTTAATGTTACTGATCGGAATTCAGAGGCACAGGAGAAACTATTAAACCTTACAGCCTGGTAACAGATGTGTGATGGGCGTGTACCAGTAAAGGACGTATAAGGCAGACACTATAAAAAGGGTGGGTAGGTATGTACCTGCACCCCAGTCCTATTGGTTAAGCCAGTTAGAATTAGTTACCAGAAACCAAGGAAAGGTTTAATCAGGCGTAGGAAGGGTTGTGCCAAGGAGGAGAATAGCCCTATTTGGATGGATGCGATTGGAATTCCTAGGGATGAGTCCCTGATGAATATGAAGCTATGAATCAAGTAGGTGAAGGTTTCAGGACAATGTTCTTTTGGTGGGTGACGTTCAATAAACATGTGGATTGGATCAATCAGTAATTGTTAAAGATGCAGTGAAGGGGATCTCAAACCAATTATCCGCCACCTCGCTCATGACCTGGGAAGATAGGTTGGCTCTAGATATGTTGCTGGCAGAAATGGGTGGAGTATGCAGAATGGTGGGGGGCAGTTGTTGTAAATTTATTCCTAACGACATCAGAGCTTTTGCAGGATTGACAGCTCTAAGTGAAGGATGGGCTGAGAACTCAGGAGTGAATACATATGTGACAGGATGGTTTGATGAAATATTTGGTAAATGGAAAACCATAGTATCCACAATTTTGGGGGCAGCTATCGCCTGTATGTGTATGCTTGTATTATGTGGTTGTTGTTTTGTTCCCTGTGTCCGAGGGTTGGTGAGTAAGGCGTTGGAGAATGCAGTGGCCCAGCAGATGGTGAGATATGGGCCGATTCCAGATACTGATCAGTGGAACGAAGAATACAATCCCCCAGAACTAGTGGACAACGAGGATTTCGACCCTGACAACCTGAGACTAGACAAAACTTTTATTAGTTCTAATGTGTGAAGGTTATGGTGAAAATCTTAAAAGTGAAGAGCCATGACTGGAAGTAGTACTAGAACTGACTCCAGACATGGAGACATGATTGTAAATACATTTACCTTCAGTGTGAAAATTTAGTCAAAGGGTGGATTGATAAAGGAATTTGTATGTTTAATGTTAATGACTAAGATGTTTCACCCTGAAACTGTGTATGTGTAAGATGTATTAGAGATTACATAGACAATGGTTAGAATGTTAGCATTTGGTAAATTAGTCAGGATGTAGTTCTTAGGCTAGAAGGAGATTAGCCATAAAAGTTTACCACCCTCATCTATCAGAGTGGGGGTCTTGTCCCTGAGGTGTAAACATTAGCCACTGAGGGATGCCTTGGAGGGGAGTGACCTGAGATAACAGGACAGTGTTTTTGAAGTCAGATCCTGAGAACTTGCAGGCCATAAAACAGGGTGGGGGCTTGTCTGTGAATGGATATAAAAGGCTTGGGGTTTTTCCTCTCTGCAGAGCTCTCTATGAATAAAGACTGACCATTTTGCAATGCTGGAACTCTCTCTGTATTATTTAACCAAACTGAAGAATTTACAACCTTCAGGATACAGATAGAGCTAAAAAGTTCATTTAGAACATTGGGATAGAAATCCTCGTGACAGTTCTCCTGAAGTCCACCACCATCTCCTTTGTTTTGCTGATGTTGAGCTGAAGGTGGTTCTGCTCACAACACAAAGTCACTGATTGTGCTCCTGTACTCCTCCTCCTGCCCACCCCTGATGCACCCTACAATTGCGGAGTCATCTGAGAACTTCTGTAGGTAGCATGTTTCAGAGTTATATCTGAAGGGGGACAGGACCGTTCCCTGGGGGGTCCCTGTGTTGCTAACTGCCCGTTCTGACACACAGCTCTGTAGTCGCACAAATTGTGGCCTACCGGTCAGGTAGTCCGTGACCCAGGAGACTAAGGGTGCTTCCACTTTCATCCTCCTCATCTTCTCACCCAGTAGCAGGGGCTGAATGGTATTGAAGGCACTGGAGAAGTCAAAAAACATAACCCTCACAGTGCAACCTGCGTTGTCCAGGTGAGAGTAGGCCCTCTGCAGAAGGTAGGTGATTGCATCATCCACCCCGATGTTGCGCTGGTATGCAAACTGCAGGGGGTCCATTGATGAACACACCAGGGGTCTGAGGTGAGCGAGGACTAACCTTTCCAGGGTCTTCATGATATGGGATGTTAGCGCTACAGGTCTGAAGTCATTCAGGACAGTGGGGTGTGCCTTCTTGGGCACTAGGACGAGGCAGGATGTTTTCCACAGCACAGGGACCCTTTCTAGGCTCAGGCTAAGGTTGAAAAGACGCTGGAGTATTCCACACAGTTGGTCAGCACAGACCCTAAGCACCCTTGGGCTGATGCCATCAGGGCCCGCAGCTTTCCACTTATGTAGTCTCTCCAGCTCTCTCTTCACTTGGTTGGTGGTGAAAGCCAGCCCCGGTGGGGAGGTGGGGGGAAGGGGGGTGTTGAGGATCAGTCCAGGGGGAGCAGGGGTCACTGATTGTC
Source organism: Thymallus thymallus (assembly GCA_023634145.1). Taxonomy (NCBI): domain Eukaryota; kingdom Metazoa; phylum Chordata; class Actinopteri; order Salmoniformes; family Salmonidae; genus Thymallus; species Thymallus thymallus. The sequence goes on along the minus strand of CM042394.1, from coordinate 22,207,302 downwards.
TCAGCAGAGGTGTTGTGAGCAGTGGGGGTGGGACAGCCGTGAGGGTGTGTGGTCTGGGGAGCTGGAAGGGAGGTGGACAGGGCCAGTATCAAACCTGTTAAAAAAATTGGTTCAGCTCATTGGCTCTGTCCTGGGTCCCCTCCGTCTGCTCACTGTTTGACTTTTTGAAGCCAGTGATATTTCTCATACCCTTCCACACCTCTCTCACCTGGCTCTGCCTCAGCTTGTCCTCCTCTTCCCCTCAGCAATCCGCAACTTCAGCTCCCTCTGGACGCATTTCAATTTGTCCTTGTCCTTGTCCCTCTCCTTGAAGGCCCTCTTCTTCTCATTCAGCAGGGCCTTCAGGTCGCTGGTGACCCAGGGTTTATTGTTTGGGAAACAGCGTACCTTCCTGGTGGGTACAGTGTTGTCTACACAAAAATTAATATAGTCTTATGCAGTCAGTAAGTCCATCGATGTCCTCCCCATGAGCCTCACAGAGCACATCCCAGTCTGTTGTTTCAAAGCAGTCCTGTAGGGCCTCATTCGCCTCCGGGGACCATCTCCTAATGGTCCTGGTGGTCGCAGGCTGCTGTTGGACCAAAGGCCTGTAGAGTGGAGTGGAGGTGGACAAGGTTGTGATCCGATCTACCGAGGGGAGGGAGTGCAGTGGAGTTGTATGCATCCTTCACATTAGCATATAACAAGTCCAGAGTTTTATTATTCCTGGTTGGGCACTTCACGAACTGTTTGAACGTGGGCAGCGTTGAAGAGAGAGATGCATGGTTAAAATCCCCCGAAATGGCAAAGAAGGCACTGGGATGTGCTGTCTGTAACCTCGCGATAAGAGTGGATGACGTCACACGCTGTGTTTGCGTCCGCGGAGGGCAGGATGTAAACAGTAACAGCAATGACCGCCGTGAATTCCCTCGGCAAATAGTAGGGTCTCAGGCTAACGGCTAATAGTTCAATGTCCGGGCTACAAAACTGTTCCTTAAGAGTAATATGTCTCGGATTACACCATCTGTTGTTAACTAATAAAGCCAGCCCACCACCCTTGCTCTTACCGGAAGAGACGCGATCCCTGTCCGCTCTGTTGGTCTGCAAACCGTCGATAGTGACGTTCTCTATGGGGATGTTATCGTTCAGCCAAGTCGTGAAAAACATTAAGCTTGTTTCCTGATAAACCCACGGATAAGAGCCTCGAGGTCGTCCATCTTGTTATGTAGTGACCTCACGTTGCCCATAATGATAGACAGTATAGCCGGCTTGTACTTCCTCCACTTCGCCTTACACTTCAATACCGCCCTGCGTCCACGGCGTCGCCTTTTCAACTCGTCCGGAATATCAAACTTTTCCCTGGGGTGCAGCAGCGCTGCATGGGCTAAATCCAGGAGCTGGGCTCTATTGTAAATAATAATAGTTGACGACTCCTGTAGATGTTCAGCTGCAACAGGGCGGTACCAAAAACACATATTTTATATGGAAGAAAGGAGTGTCCCCCAGACAGATAGCATTTGCTGTGAAGATAATTCTATTTGTATAGAAACCAGAATTTGGCACCCAAAACAAGGTTCTTCTTATCTGCTGTTTATACCCGAGACATCTCCTCCCTGCTACCTCATAGACACAGACACTAATTCAATCTATGGAATGAAGGCTCAGAGAGAGGACAAGACCATCATAAATCAGTTGCTATCCCAAACCCCAAAGGCTAACTCATTTCACACAGACACAGATGAGACAGTACTGAGAAACCTTATTCCATGCAAAAACACTATTTAAAACATTGTCATTTTTCATAATGTTTTACAATGACATTTACATTCAAGCAATCGTTCCGCGTAACAAATCCCCAATAAAAAGTGGAATGGTAAATTATCAGATATTATCAAGTGAATTTCCAGAGTGAAGAAAGAGAAGTTTGGCAGGAGACCTTACTGGCTGTGAGAAAACAAGAGTGTGAGATCTGTGGTTGACATGACCTAAAAGTACTGATGGGCAGAGCTGGCTTCCTGCCCCCATGATGCCTCTTCCTAACAACCAACATAATTCGCTTCCCAATTAAAATGTGTGAACATCTTTCTTGAGAACACTTAATATACAATACGGAAAGTTGAAAGATATCCCTATTAAAATCCTTTAAAATAAATGCAACAACATAATTGGACCACACTAATATTATACTACACAGGTTACCATGGTAATCAGACTTAGTAAGAGAATGGCAGAATGGGAGATGGATGATTCTTTACAAGATGTTTTCAATTGAAACTTCATTTAGGGATCTGTAAACGGTGCAGGAGAGGAGGGAGATAAAAGACGACATGTTGGTTCTTTCTGGTGTTTTTTCAGTGACCCTGAATGAGCAAAGCTCTTTCCACATAGACAGGAGTAAGGTTTCTCTCCTGTGTGTGTGAGCTGGTGTTTAGTCAGGTGTCCTGAATTACTGAACCTCTTCCCACACTGATCACAGTTATAAGGCTTCTCTCCTGTGTGTATGTGCTGGTGTCTAGTCAGGTGTCCTGAATTACTGAACCTCTTCCCACACTGATCACAGCTATAAGGCTTCTCTCCTGTGTGTATGCGTTGGTGTGTAGTCAGAGATACTGAATGACTGAAGCTCTTCCCACACAGATCACAGTTATAAGGCTTCTCTCCTGTGTGTATGCGTTGGTGTGTAGTCAGGTGTCCTGATTGATTGAAGCTCTTCCCACACTGATCACAGCTATAAGGCTTCTCTCCTGTGTGTATGCGCTGGTGTGCAGTCAGGTCGCCTGATTGATTGAAGCTCTTCCCACACTGATCACAGCTATAAGGCTTCTCTCCTGTGTGTATGCGTTGGTGTATAGTCAGGTGTTCTGATTTCCCGAAACTCTTTCCACACTGATCACAGCTATAAGGCTTCTCTCCACTGTGTATGCGTTGGTGTATAGTCAGGTCTCCTGATTGATTGAAGCTCTTTCCACATTGATCACAGCTATAAGGCTTCTCTCCTGTGTGTATGCGATGGTGTGCAGTCAAGTTTCCTGAATGATTGAAGCTCTTCCCACACTGATCACAGCTATAAGGCTTCTCTCCTGAGTGTATGCGTTGGTGTGTAGTCAGGTGTCCTGATTGATTGAAGCTCTTCCCACACTGATCACAGCTATAAGGCTTCTGTCCTGTGTGTATGCGTTGGTGTGTAATCAGGGATCCTGAATGACTGAAGCTCTTCCCACACTTTTCACAGCTATAAGGCTTCTGTCCTGTGTGTATGTGTTGGTGTGTAGTCAGGTGTCCTGATTGATTGAAGCTCTTCCCACACTGATCACAGCTATAAGGCTTCTGTCCTGTGTGTATGCGTTTGTGTGTAGTCTGGGCTCCTGATTGGCTGAATGTCTTCCCACAATCAAAGCAGGTGTAAGGCCTCTCCCTTGTGTGAACTCTCTGATGAGATTTACATTTTTTAAATGCAGCTAAACTCTTCCCACACTGAGAACAGTGGTACGGTTTCTCTCCGGTGTGAATCCGCTCCTGAATGGTCAATTCCTTCTGTTTAGCAAAACTCTTCCCACAGTCAGAGCAGCAGTGGTGAGGTTTCTTCCCTATACGTCTCTGCTGGTGTTTCTTGAGGTGTTCTGATCTGGAGAGACTCTTCTCTTTCTTGTCAGCATCATGATGTTGTTGAGGCTCCCCATATGATAAGCCCCTCCCACTGAGAGAGCAACAACTAGGGCTGTCCCCTGTGAAACAAAGACATTGAATAATTACATTTTGGAAATATGGGTCCATAAACAGATGTCATCCCATGAAATGAATGCCTTTCGCATCCCTTTGATATTTTTCCAGTAATAGTTGTTCCATTTTAAATCTCTGTTATATTAAATAAAGTGCCCTTTAATACAAAACACATGGAGAATTCGATTAATCCAATTTTTTTTTATATATGAATAAAGACTTCAGCATTTTGACAGGTCCCTCCATCAACCCTGTTTAACTTCTAGAAAGACATTAACCCACCTAGTACAATAATGTCTCCAATTTTTACCATCATTGAGTAAGGTTACATGCGCAGAATAATACGATTATTGTGAATAGTCAATTAGTATAAGAGTTTGATTTAAACGTTGACATGCTTTGAAAGAACAACAATTTCCCTAACAATCCTGTTTACATGGATACATCTGAAATCAGGCTACCTGATGGGACTTTGAGAAATGCAGAAAATTGGCAACCAAAATAGACGTTCGCCAACATGTAATTTTTTTTAAAGCAAATTTGATTCTGTCCCTCATTTTAAGGTCAAATAAACTGTTCCTTACATATTCTGGGGCAAAATAAACATTGAACATCTAATAGTCAAATCAAATCATGAAGCAGGAGAGCTGGTTCTACTCTTTTTGTAAATTCTCTGCTGTTTTGTGTTGGAAAACTGAGGATCTCAACCCTTTTATCCATAAACAACTATTGTTTTTGTTTAGATTACATTCAATTGCCACTCCCTGTTGCACAATACTAGCTTCCATTCCCCCTGTCACAAGTGGATTCATGGCTGATTTAAAGGACCATTTAACCACATCGACATTTAATATAGTATTTCTTCTTTATTTAACCTCTTGAGATGGAAAACATGTTTTTTATTAATGTACCCTTTATGACAGAATGTTAAAAGGATGTGAAATCAAACATTTTTGGGTGGAACGACCAGATATTTAAATCAATATATAATTAAGAAATTAATTGTAACAGAAGCAGACTGTAGTCTAATCTACACACCACGGTTCTTATTTAATGAAATCAAATCTCCATGTTCCTCTTCTCCTTCTCCTCTCTCAGTTCCACTCTGCCCCGGTGTTTTCCTGCAGTCGACCAGAACCAGCAGTAAAGTACCGGGAGGCGGTCGACCTGTGGACTCCAGGAGGGTGGAGGGGGACGGGCTAGCTTTGTCCTGTTGGCGGCAAAAAGTATTCTACATACACAGGTCGAACTCTGTGAAGCATTTATTTGGGCTGCAATCTGAGGCTGGTAACTCTAATTAACTTATCCTCTGCAGCAGAGGTATTTCTGGGTCTTCCGTTCCTGTGGCGGTCCTCATGAAGCTGGTTGAGAGAATGCCAAGAGTGTGCAAAGCTGTCATCAAGGCAAAGGTTGGCTACTTTGAAGAATCTCAAATATAAAATATAGTTATTTTGGTTACTACATGATTCCATATGTGTTATTTCATAGTTTTGATGTCTTCACTTTTATTCTACAATGTAAAAAAAGTGTGCAAATCAAGAAAAACCCTTGAATTAGTAATATTCCAAACTTTTGACCAGGGGTGTAGATTAACATTAAATATTGTATTAATTTATTTAAAACCTCTGACTTGGGTGCATCCCTCGAATATGCCATTTAACCTGAAATGTTCAATCGTTCAGCGCCCGCACAAAAAAATTGGAATGGAGACATTAGCGCGATTGGTTTTCTATCGCTCATTTGCACGTCACGTCAATGATATCATGTCACCGTGTGGGACTGGGGGTCAATTAACCTGGTCGGAGTGGGCGTAGTTTGTGAGCTAGGCAGGCCACTGCCTGGGAAAGTCTCCCACTCAGATGTACGAGATGGGGAGCGGGGCGGGGGCAGGCTGACCTCAGGTCTCCCCACTGGAAACCCGAGGTAGGGGGAGCGGGGGAATCTATCAAATAGTGCACCTCTCTGTGTACAGTACTTCTTTATAAGTGTGTTATTCTTTTGGGGGGGCAGTGTTTATACCAGTCATTTCCTTCCAAACAGCAAGGAAGAGGTGTAGCAAGAGCGATAACTGGGCCCAAAATCTGGCTTCTGCCTTATTTGATCGACTATAAATTCGTAACGATTAGGTTGTTAGGAGTGTGTTGGTAAAAGTAGGACACTTTTTATATGGGAGTAGTGCCTGGTCGTCACTAGTTACCACAAACAAAGCCATAAACCACTCCCATTTCTACAAGTGATCTTATTAAAATGTGATTTTAACCCTAACAACACAACTTTATGCCTAACCCTAAATAAATAACGATACGATATAGACATTTGACTCTGACTGTGGTAACTAGTGGAAACACACATCTGCCCTCTCATTGACTATAATGGTCCCATCTGATCTTGCCTCTTTCCCGACAGCCTTCCATTTCCATTTTTGAAGACATTTATTTTAATTGCTTGGGGTCCAAACACTTAAAAGACACACCCTCGTCCACGTACCCTCGCTTTATGCCCTTGGGAGAATCCCCGTCGCCATCGTGGAGGGCGGTCAAGGGAAGTTTACAAAGTAAGACCCTCAGCCGTTTCAGTAGTTTGCAATGTACAATTATATTCACTTCTGGGCTTGAAACGCCCCAGAATTCAATTCGCGATGCTTGTAAATCAGCCGAATCTTTAAACATCAAGGTCAACATACAAGTGTAAGTAAAAACGAATGTAAATAAGTTATAAATTGTGCTACTAATGCATATGGCGGCACAAACACGACTCTTAAAATTAATGATGTTTTTGTTTGGTTAACTTTTGGAAAATGTAGAAATAAAACATTTTCCTTCTTCAGAAGTTCCAGCAATGCAGGCTAATGTTAGTTAGCTAATTAATGTGCTAGCTATCATACAGTATGCGTATATCAATAAATATATATTTAGTGTAAATAAATATGGAATCATAATTGACTGTAGCGCATTTAAAACACAATCATCGCGGGATGAACGAGTGAATTTTATTTAATTTATTTATCAAAATTATTTTCAGGATACAAGAATAGAGAAATACAGAAAAGTATACATAAAGAAACAAGTAGGGGGATACAAACAAATACACTGGTTTACATAAAGACATTGTATGATGCACATGTCAATGGTTTCCATAGCTTTTTTGTTGCAGGAATAAGAAATTGTTTTAATATAATGTTCAACTTCATTAAAGAAAATAACAAAAATAACCTCCCACGCCCCTTGCCCTGCTAGTGTACGTCATGATACGTCATCAGAAGTGCCCACTTAATTTGAGGGCTGAGGGGATAGGGTGTGTCTTAAGTGTTTGGACCGCAAACATAATTAGAGCGGTCAAATAATGGCTAATGTGTTCGAAATCAGTGAAGGAATGTGAACACTTTGGGAGGAAGGAGAGATAATTAGGTCATAGTTACAGATTCCTAAACATTATATAGTAGTGTGTTACTTTGTTGAAGACAAAAATCCAAACAAGTTTTACCGTCATGTTTTTTTTTTGTCCAGCCGTTTAAACCGAACACAGGAATTTTATACAACACAGTAGACTTATTCTGTTAAAACCAGACTTACCCGATCCATTGTGGAAGATATTGTTTCTTTGAATGACATGAAATGTTGTAGGCTACAGTACAGTTAGACTACTTTGTTGTAGTGTTCGGATAATGACTAGGGAGTTGGCGAGAGAAAATACGATTCTCAAGGCTGCAATTTATGCGCCCCTAGACCAGAGCAATCAAACATCTGTTTAAATATCAAAACTTAATTAAGTTAGGACAGATACACGTCTCATGTAGCCTAATATTACTCAAATTTCCTGGATAATATTTTACATGATCTATAAAAGTCGAGTAAAGTCAAGAAAATGTTCAACATCACCCCCTTTCACTAAGTATCCTGTTGTCTGATATCGTCTACTTTTACCTGGCAGCCACTTTTAACACATGCTCAAAGATGGAGTAACTCAACAGGCCTATCTCTCGAGGGAGTGTCTGGGAAGTACTGGTTCCGGTCTTAAAACTATTTCATAGTTTTGACGTCTTCACTATTATTCTACAATGTAGAAAATTGTAAAAATTAAGAAAAACTCTTGAATGAGTAGCTGTGTCCAAACTTTTGACTGTTACGGTATAGGGAATAAGATGCCATTTCAGACACACTATTTATAGGTATTTTCTAGTCTGGTGTATGGATGTGATGTTTAAATCACTGTGTACATTTATTGTTAGGCCTCATCAAATACAGTACATTTTACAAAAGCATTTAATACAAAATCCAAACAATTATAATGTTAATTGCAAGATGTGTATGGAGGGCCCGATTCAGACTTGAGATGTAGACTTAACATGGACTTAAATCAATAAAACTTACTCATGTACAGTTGTTATATCATATCATGTGCAATATTGCTAGTAATTCTTCGACCTAACTTACGTAGGCATTCACTCAGGAATGCATATTAGTATCCTGTCAGTTGCACCTTTTCTCATTGCTTTTAGTATATAGAATGTGCAATACGTGCAGTTGTCTGTAATTAAACCCTGCGCACTAAGGACTGTATTTTAAGGGAATTACTATTATTACCCCAAATTATATCATACACACATTTAGCTATTAAAGTATCTCTTCCTGTCATTTACCTGTACAGTTTGTGTAACCATGCAAGTATTCACTTATCTGTAAATATAACTGTATACTTACCTGTACAGCTAATTTAACCATGCACATTTTTCACTTACCTGTTCATTTACCCAGTCTGTCTATTAAGTCAACTATTATTACCCTCGCTCATATCATACGCATTTTTAGCTACTGAAGTATTTATCTGCCATCAACCTGTATAGTATAGTTAACCATCCAACATCCACCAATGTATAGTGTACATATTCAGCCAACCACCCATACTATGCAATGTCTTTTTATAGCTTTTTTTGCACTCCAGATATCTTGTATTTCTATACTTTTTCATACTGCCGCTCTATGTATCATGTACCGTGTATCTGTCATTTGTGTACTTTCGGCATTATGCACCTGCCCTGTGTTTTGCTGTTGTAGCAGCTGCTTGACAAAGAAATGTCCCCCCCGGGGGATCAATAAAGTATCTATCTATCTATCTATCTATCTATCTATCTATCTATCTATCTATCTATCTATCTATCTATCTATCTATCTATCTATCTATCTATCTATCTATCTATCTATCGTTAGGGTGAAGGAGACCCAGGTGGCAAGAATAAGGGCTGTCCAGAATGTCTCCTATCCGGAGGCGGTGAGAAGAATGGAAGAAGGGAGTAACGTTGAAGAAACCATGGTAATTGGATTAGAGATCAGTAAATGTAACTCCAACAAGATCCTGACATGTTGCATGTTTCAAAAGGTGGACTTGGTATCGTTTATTGCAGTGGCGCAACTCACGCAGACACCACCATTTTAGGCGTATGTGATGCTGCTCACAAGTATTAGAAATTGGAAGAATATTGTGTTGGCAGAGAAGTTATTGGCTAGACTGGTGTGGGTTGGGAATACAGATGGCTCGGGCTGGCTAGTTGGTCTGGCTGACATTTTATATAGAGGATGTCTTAAGAAAGACAATCAAAAGTCTTTGTATTTTTTCAAGTTGTTAATTTGTTAGGCTATTGGTTAAAGGTGCAACACAATATTTATATAATTACCTTTTTATCAGCATATTGGATTGTGTAAATATGTGGAAAATTACCTTTTAGATGCCCATCAATTTCCCCTCTGGGATCAAAGTATCTATCTATTCTGGGGGAGGACCCCCAGACAGGTTATCCCCCCCCCCCTTCTAAAACCAAAGTGGCGCCCTTGGTTTATTGCATTGGTTTTAAAATGCAATGCACAGCCCAAACAAATAAGAAATCTGAGGAAGTAGCCATCAATTGTGAGTGCAGATGAACGTTTTTGGGACTCAAGGATTTTACAGCAGAGACGTTACAAGAAATCCTGTCGATAAATGTTCCGTTCACACAGGCCCCTGAGCCTATGTAGGGATGTGATTTGCATTTTGGGATTCATACAATGTTTGTATTGTATATGATGGTGGCGGTACTGTATTTCCCCGCAATGGATTTTTTTTATGTTTCGTTAACTACCCGTACAGTAGGTGGCGGCAATACAAAAATAGTTGTAGTCTGCCACAAATCTCAATTGGCCATGGAGGGGAGAATGACCTAACTCCGCATGCATCCACAGAAATGCACGTAGGCCAGCCACGCTAGCTAAAAGGTGCTAGCAATATCGGTACATTCTTCGTGAACTGCGGAAAATGACAAAATCGCGGTATGTGAAGCCTCGTATGTGCACCATACGATTAAACACGGACTCCGCTACAACAGCACCGACTGTCTTGTTAAGCTCAACGGTGCTTTTTCATGACTCAAATGTTGTGAAGAAGATTCACTTGGGAAGAACGAACACTGAGATGATTAGATAGGATACTTTATTGATCCGGGGGGAATATCTTTGTCAAGCAGCTAAGAAAAACACAGGGCAGGTGCAAAATGCCCAAACTAAATACACAGACAGATGCATGATACATAGTGCGGCAGTATAAAAAAAGTCTGGAGTGCAAAAGCTATAAAAAGGCATTGCATAGTATGAGTGGGGCGGTAAAATGTCTGTCGTTCTGCCCCTGAACAAGGCAGTTAACCCACTGTTCATAGGCAGTCATTGTAAATAAGAATTTGTTCTTAACTGACTTGCCTAGTAAAATAAAGGTAAAAAATAAAAGTGAATGACTGAATATGTACATCATACATTGTTATAGAGTGTTAGGTGAAAAAATTGTACATGATATAAATAAATAAAACAATTTGCATGGTTAACTATACAGGTTGACGGCAGAGAAGATACTTAAATAGCTAAATGTGCGTATGATATGTGAAGCTAATAGTTTACTTAATATACATTTTGGTTAAATGTACAGGTAAATTGATATTTGCATGGTTAAATTAACTACAGGTAAATGACAGGATGAGATGCTTAAATAGCTAAATGTGTGTGTGTGTGATATAATTTAGGGTAATGATAATTCCCTTAACACAGTCCTTAGTACAGGGTTTAATTACAGGTAAATGCACGTATTGGACATTCGATATACTAAATGCAATGAAAAAGGATACTACTGGCAGGATACATACAGTCGTGAATGACTACGTAAGTTCAGTCCAAGAATTACTTACAATATTTCATGTGATATGATAACTGCACATGAATATGTATATACAGTCCTGAATTAATAAGTCCTGAGTAAATGAGTGATTACAGACCAGAGTTACACACGGATGGATGGATGGATGCCTAATTGTTAAACTAGGTCCTAACACCCCAACAGTTCCAGGTCTATGTTGCCGACGGCACGGCACCTAGGTGAGGCATTAAATAGCCTAATAGCCGCCAGCAGGATGGACCTCCTGTACGCTCTTTGGCACACCGTGGTGGGATCAGTCTATGACTGAAGGTGCTCCTCTGCATCGTAACCATGGAATGCAAAGTGTGGTTGATGTTGTCCATAATGGACAGCAGTTTGACCAGGATCCATCTCTCCGCCACCTCCTCCAGAGTGTCAAGGCTAATCCCCAGAACAGAGCTAGCCTTCCTGATCAGCTTATTTACCCGAGAAGCATCACCGGCTTTTATGTTGTCGCCCCAGCACACCACTGCAAAAAACAGACTGGTAGAAAGTATGCAGTAGTTTACTGCACACGTTGAAGGACATGAGCCTCCTCAGAAAGTAGAGTTTACTCTGGCCCCGGTGTTACCAGCCCATTCCAACCTGCTGTCCATATGGACTCCCAAAAACGTGTATGAACCAACCATTTCCCCATCCATTCCCTATATAGGGACTGCAGTCAGTTGTGCCTTGGCTCTCCTGAAGTCCACAACCATCTCCTTTGTTTTGCTGATGTTGAGCTGAAGGTAGTTCTGCTCACACCACACCACAAAGTAATTGATTGTGCTCCTGTACTCTTCCTCTTGCCCATCCCTGATGCGCCCTACAATTGCAGAGAACTTCTGCAGGTGGCATGTTTCAGTTATATCTGAGGTGTAGACTGTGAACAGGAATGGGGACAGGACCGTTCCCTGGGGGGCCCCAGTGTTGCTCACGGCCCGTTCTGACACACAGCTCTGTAGCCGCACATTGTGCCCTACCGGTCAGGTAATCCGTAACCCAGGAGACTAAGTGTGCATCCACTTTCGTCCTCTTCTCACCCAGTAGCAGGGAATGAATGGTGTTGACAGCACTGGAGAAGTCAAAAAACATAACCCTCACAGTGCAACCTGCGTTGTCCAGGTGAGAGTAGGCCCTCTGCAGAAGGTAGATTGCATCATCCACCCTGACGTTGTGCTGGTATGCGAACTACAGGGGGTCCAGTGATGTACACACCAGGGGTCTGAGGTGAGCGAGGACTAACCTTTCCAGGGTCTTCATGATGTGGGATTTAGCGCTACAGGTCTGAAGTCATTCAGGACAGTGGGGTGCGCCTTCTTGGGCACTGGGACCAGGCAGGATGTTTTCCACAGCACAGGGACCCTTTCCAGGCTTAGGCTAAAGTTGAAGCGGAACTGGAGTATTCTTCACAGTTGGTCAGCACAGACCCTAAGCACCCTTGGGCTGATGCCATCGGGGCCTGCCGCTTTCCACTGTAGTCTCTCCAACTCTCTCTTCACTTGGTTGGTGGTGAAAGTCAGCCCCGGTGGGGGTGGGGACGGTCCAATTGTTTTAGGACCAAAGACTGTGCAGGATATTTTATATTTTCTGTCCCCGACCGAAGGTGAGCCTGTGTATTTCTCAGTTGCCAGTGATGCCTCAAACAAGGGAAATAGAAAAATGTTTCTAGTGTGCGTGAGATATCTATCTGTGCCTGACGGAGTGCAGTGCAAGTTACTTGACTTTTATGAAGACATTGATAACTGCAAGTAGCATACATCAAGCTCTGATGAACTGTCTGGAAAAGCATGAACTGGATATTAGACAGCTCAGCCTATGCTGAGCCACTTCTCAGTATCTGCTTCCCGAAGAGAGGAACTGCGTGCATTTGCTTTTGAAATTCTGCGACATGTTTGCACACGATGGCTCTCTTCATCCAGCTGTCGATCATCTTCTGCAAAGCTGGCCAGCTCTTACTTCATACTTCAGGTCCCTTGGGGAGACCTGTCCTGTGGCACTGAAGAGTATTCGAGTATGAAGGAAAAAAACGGATGCTGCTGAGATTTATCTGTGCTTTTTCCACAACATGGGGTGTGTTTTTGACCAACTCGTAAAAAAACCTGGAGGAAACAACGCTCTGTAAAAGTTCAAAATGAAGATGCTTCAGCGGAAACAGGACAGCTTTTTTGGATACCAGACCAAGCAGATGATGGACAAACGACTGTCAGCACAAAGGTCCAAGCAGCATCAGGACTTTGAAGTTCTATGACACTGTCATTACATACATTGACAAGTGGTTTGATTTCTCACCAGAAAATGTAATGGTGAAACTGAAACCGACCGACCTCTGAGGAACCGTCCTTCACTGACCTGGAGCAGGTGGTGGTTGGCCTCAAAATGACGGTCAGTATGGACCAACCCTATGGAGTTTTGTGCTAGCCGGGAAGAAATACAGAAAGCAAGACAGGATACCACAATCCACCAGTGAGAAGTGGGTGGCAGTTTTCCAAAACGTAGGGAAAGCCAACTTGATCAACATGTTTAGGATTGTCTCAAATGCCTTTGTCGAGAGGATTTTCTCTCTGATGACCATTAAATGGTCCGACTCAAGAAACAGATGCAGCACAGAGCTGATCAAAAATGAGCAGAGCAGCAAAGAGCAGCAAAACATATCCATAGAAAAAGTCGACTTGGTGAGGGACTCATGCCCCTCTTCTCCTCTTTTGCATTTGAAATGTTTTTTATTTTTCCAAGGTCCAAATTGTGATTTCTTTGATAATTTATTTTGAGGTTTATTCACATACATTTACATAATTATACAGTTTTAGTAAAGCTATAGAATAAATGGAATATTCAAAAAGTTTTGGCATTCCAATTGAATAAGAATATGAATATACAGTCTATATTCATTCACACAACACCATACCCACACCACTGTGCAATGGCATGCCACCTTTTGTCCCTTATTTGATAGTGAGAAAGTTGGCAACCCTAGCCTACAGTACAGTTAGACTACTTCGTTGTAGTGTTCGGATAATGACTAGTTGCCAAGAGGAGGAAATTCGATTCTCAAGGCTGCAACTGATGCGCCCCTAGACCAGAGCAATCTATTTAAATATAAAAACAGAATTAAGTTAGGACAGATAAACGTCTTATGTAGCCTAATTACTTCAGAAAGTTCCTGGATAACATTTTACATCCTATCCTCATTTACTAAGCCTATTGACACCACTGGTTCTGCTAACACTGCCCTGCCCTATGCTTTGACTTCTTTCTCCCCTCTCTTGCGACTTGTGGTGGCCGGCCGCCCAACAACCTGCCCGCTTGACCCTATCCCCTCCTCTCTTTTCCAGACCATTTCCTGAGACCTTCTCCCTTACCTCACCTTGCTCATCAACTCATCCTTGACCTCTGGCTGTGCCCCTTCTGTTTTCAAGAGGGTGAGAGTTGCACTCTCCGCACTGCCAAAGCTAACTCTCTCTCCTCTGCTCTTATCCTTCTAGACCTATCTGCTGCCTTTGATAATGTGAACCATCAGATCCTCCTCTCCACCCTCTCAGAGTTGGGCATCTCTGGTGCTGCAGACTCTTGGATTGCGAGAATCTGTCTCCGCACTACGTGCTCTCACCACTGGTGTCCCCCAGGGTTCAGTCCTGTAATTTACCAGCTAATTTAACCATGCAAAATATTCACTTACCTGTTCATTTAACCAATCTGTATATTAAGTAAACTATTATTACCCTCACTTATATCATACGCACTTTTTTAGTATTTCTCTGCCATCGACCTGTATAGTATCGTTAACCATGCAAATACTCCTTTTTTATCTATATCAACTTGCAATATATTTATTTATTTTCATCTAACACTCTGTAACAATGTATAGTGTACATATGCAGCCATTCACCCATACTATGCAATGTCTCGCCTTCATGGTTGACAACTCCTCCTCCCAGAGTGCAAAGAACCTTGGTGTGACCCTGGACAACACCCTGTCGTTCTCTGCTAACATCAAAGCGGTGACCCAATCCTGCAGGTTCATGCTCTACAACATTCGCAGAGTACGACCCTACCTTACACAGAAAGCATCACAGGTCCTAATCCAGGCACTTGTCATCTCCCGTCTGGATTACTGCAACTCGCTGTTGGCTGAAGCTCGCATCTACTACAAAACCATGGCGCTTGCCTACGGAGCTGTGAGGGGAATGGCACCTCCTTACCTTCAGGCTCTGATCAGACCCTACACCCAAACGAGGACACTATGTTCATCCACCTCTGGCCTGCTAGCCCCACTACATCTACGGAAGCACAGTTCCCGCTCAGCCGAGTCAAAGCTATTCGCTGCTTTGGCACCCCAATGGTGGAACAAGCTCCCCCACGCCACCAGGACAGCAGAGTCACTGACCATCTTCAAGGAATACCTGGAATCGTGTAACAGTAGTCAAAACTATTTACTAACACTTGTCTTATGTCTAAACTAACACCTGATTTCCTTGCTAGCACCGACTTTCCTCACAACTCCTTGTTTAAAGAAATGTACTTATTGTGATGGAGATGTGGTTGTCCCACTGGCTATCCTAAGTTGAATGCACCAATTTGTAAGTCGCTCTGTATAAGAGTCTGCTAAATGACTCAAATGTAAAACTGATTTGGGACGCAACCAAGATCCTCTTGTATTCAGGTCTTCTGGTGTTCAGAGTGCATCCAAAATGGCCCCCTATTCCCTACATAGTGCACTAGAGGGAACAAGGTACCATTTGGGATGTAACCAAGGTGTTGTTGTGTTCAGGTGTTGTTGTTGGTTGTGTTCTTCTTGGTTGTGGGTTTGTAGACTGTGCTGTAAAGCACAGAGGAATCCTCCTCAGCTTCTTGTGATGAGGTGTGTTATGAAAGGAGACATGTCATCATCAATCTTCACTTCTGGAGTCTCATTTTAAGTAATCATGTAGATGTTAATACATTTAAACCAAACAACTGCTGGTCTGCTTAACATATAAGTGTTGTATTTCTAACCGTCAAGCACAAGTAAAAAAATTAAACAATTATCTGAGATGTATTGGCTGAACTTGCTCACTGGGTGGCAGCACTGGGGAGGTTGAATTAACTTGATTATTTTTGTCGAACAATTTAAACCAAACACAGGAATGTGGAGGATCAAATATGAAAACTAGGCCAACACATTTTATACAGCACGGCATACTTATACTGTTAAAAGGAAACCAGACTTACAGGATCCATCATGGAAGTAATTGTTTCTTCTGTGGGCTACAGTAGTTACTATGTTGTCACAGGGGGAGAATTCCAGTCTCTAGACCAGAGTAATCAAACATCTATTTAAATATCCAAGCTCAATTACGTTATGACAACCTAACGTCTCACATCTCATGTAGGCTAATCTTACTTCAGAAAGTTCCTGGATAAGATTTTACCTGATCTATAAAAGTCGAGTAAAGTCAAGAAAACAATCAACACCCATTTTCACTAAGAAGCATGTTGTCTGCTATCGTCTACTTTTACCTGACAGCAACTTGGAACAGAGTTCTATTTGAGTCCAGATGTTCTGAAGGCTATTGTTGCATCTCCTTCCCTGTAGTCTTAGAAACATATAGATAGACAACAAACACACTTTATAAATGGTGAAAAACTACACCTGATACTTCAATTAAGCAGGAAAAAGCACTTATTATAACAGATGTGTAGCACTGTAAGACACATGTTTCTCTGTGGATTGTTTAAAATCGGTTTTATTCTCAGGACCATGACTATAACATTGAGTGTTGGGACACAGAGCAACAACATATCCTGGTCGCTTCTACATAATACAACTAAATCTATATGTAATCAGTAATGTAAATCAAAAGAAAACATGAAACCACATTCCAGATGTATGTTGTCACAGAAATTATTCCAACCAAAGTAGAGACAGATTTCTTTAAAACAATTAAACGTTATTATTTAATTATTACAATAATGGAGCGGTCAGCGGCCACCCGGAGGTGATCACTGAGAACCCAACGAGCAGAGTTGGGTTACAACCTTTATAGACTGAGCACATCCTTATGAGTACGTGACAAACAACAGATGTGTGGAATGTGTCAAGAGGTGAGGTTTTATATGGAAGAAAGGAGTGTCCCCCAGACAGATAGCATGAAGATAATTCTATTTGTATAGAAACCAGAGTTTGGCCCCAAGACAAGGATCTTCTTATCAGCTATTTATACCCGAGACATCTCCTCCCTGCTACCTCATAGACACAGACACTAATTCAATCTATGGAATGAAGGCTCAGAGAGAGGACAAGACCATCATAAATCAGTTGCTATCCCAACCCCCAAAGGCTAACTCAGTTCACACAGACACAGATGAGACAGTACTGAGAAACCTTATTCCAAGCAAAAACACTATTTACATTTTTCTACCATAATGTTTTACAATGACATTTACATGCAAGCATTTATTCCGCAAAACAAGTCACCAATAAAAAGTGGAATGGTAAGTTATCAGATATTATCAAGTGTATTTCCAGAGTGAAGAGAGAGAAGTTTGGTAGGAGACCTTACTGGCCGTGAGAAAACAGAAGAGTGTGAGGTCTGTGGTTGACAAGACCTGATGGGTAGAGCTGGCTTCCTGACTCCATGATGACTATTACTAAAAACCAACACATCATTCGCTTCACAATAAAAATGTGTGAACATATTTTTATAGCACACTTAATATACAATAAAGGAAAGTTGAAAGATATCACTATTAAAATCCTTTAAAATAAATGCAACAAAAATAAATTTACAACTGTCACGAATATTTTTATTCCAATGTTCTAAATGAACTTTTTAACTCTATCTGTATCCTGAAGGTTGTAAATTCTTCAGTTTGTTTAAATAATACAGAGAGAGCTCCAGCTTTACAATGGTCAGGTTTTATTCAGAGAACGTTCTACAGAAAGAAATAACAAAAAGCTTTTATACCATCCAGTCACAGTCAAGCCCCCACCCTGTTTTGTGTCCTCAGTCTGCCTTCAAAGACACTGTCCTGTTATCTCAGGTCACTCCCCTCAAAGGCATCCCTCAGTTGCTAATGTTTACTCACACCTCGAAGACCAGACCCCAATTCTGATGGATGGGGCCCTGTGAACTTTTATGGCCGCATAATCTCCTGCAGGACTAACAGCCTTCACAAATGGTCTGTCTCCCCCTTTATTTGTCTTTAACCACATCCTGACTCATTTACCAAATGGTAACATTCTAACCTGGTGGGAACATTGTCTATGTTCGCACATTCTTAGAATCATAATCTTGTAATTCTAATACATCTCACACATTATACCGTTTCAGGGTGAAACATCTTAGTCATTAACATTAAACATACACATTTCTTTATCAACAACACTAATAGTCTTATGTCTTCTGTACATCTGTATGTCCCATCAGCTACATTATAACCTGGTGAAGGGATTTACAATAAATATGTGAATATCTTTAAGGAGAAAACTAATTATACAAGAGGCCTATGCTCCTTATAAATATAGATCATTATTACAGATTTAAAAAGTTATAATAATTATATTCACACATTGAGCAGATCATGGATTTAATATATTGAATACATGAATAAACACCTAGTAATCTTGAAACATTATTCTACATTATAAAATTATTTAATGGATGAAAAAGGAGTTTTTGAAATAAGATACATATTGAGCAAAACTCTTCACACACTGATCACAGCTATAAGGCTTCTCTCCTGTGTGTATACGCTGGTGTTTAGTCAGGGATCCTGACATCCTGAAGCTCTTCCAACACTGATCACAGCTATAAGGCTTCTCTCCTGTGTGTATGCGCTGGTGTGTGGTCAGGTTTCCGGATAAAGCAAAGCTCTTCCCACACTGATCACAGCTATAAGGCTTCTCTCCTGTGTGTATGTGTTGGTGTGTAATCAGTTGTCCTGATTGATTGAAGCTCTTTCCACACTGATCACAGCTATAAGGCTTCTCTCCTGTGTGTATGCGTTGGTGTTTAGTCAGGGATCCTGAACTAATAAAGCTCTTCCCACACTGATCACAGCTATAAGGCTTCTCCTGTGTGTATACGCTGGTGACTTGTCAGGTTTCCGGACAAAGCAAAGCTCTTCCCACACTGATCGCAGCTATAAGGCTTCTCTCCTGTGTGTATGCGTTGGTGTCTAGCCAGGTGTCCTGACATCCTGAAGCTCTTCCCACACTGACCGCAGCAATAAGGCTTCACTCCTGTGTGTATACGCTGGTGTGTGGTAAGGTTTCCAGATAAAGAAAAGCTCTTCCCACACTGATCACAGCTATAAGGCTTCTCTCCTGTGTGTATACGCTGGTGTGTGGTAAGGTTTCCTGATTGATTGAAGCTCTTCCCACACTGATCACAGCTATAAGGTTTCTCTCCTGTGTGTATGCGTTGGTGTATAGTCAGGTATCCTGATTGATTGAAGCTCTTCCCACACTGATCACAGCTATAAGGCTTCACTCCTCTGTGTATGCGTTGGTGTGTAGTCAGGTGTTCTGACTTCCTGTAGCTCTTCCCACACTGATCACAGCTATAAGGCTTCTCTCCTGTGTGTATGCGTTGGTGTTTAGTCAGGTCTCCTGATCGAATGAAGCTCTTCCCACACTGATCACAGCTATAAGGCTTCTCTCCTGTGTGTATGCGTTGGTGTTTAGTCAGGTCTCCTGAATAACTGAACCTCTTTCCACATTGATCACAGCTATAAGGCTTCTCTCCTGTGTGTATGCGCTGGTGTATAGTCAGGGATCCTAACTGACTGAAGCTCTTCCAACACTGACCGCAGCAATAAGGCTTCTCTCCTGTGTGTATGTGTTGGTGTGTAGTCAGGTGTCCTGAATAACTGAACCTCTTTCCACACTGATCACAGCTATATGGCTTCACCCCTGTGTGTATGCGTTGGTGTTTCATCAGGGATCCTTGAAGACTGAAGCTCTTCCCACACTGATCACAGCTATATGGCTTCAGTCCTGTGTGTATTCGTTGGTGTGTAATCAGGGACCATGAATGATTGAAGCTCTTTCCACACTGATCACAGCTATACGGCTTCAGTCCTGTGTGTATGCGTTGGTGTTTAATCAGGGATCCTGACTGATTGAAGCTCTTTCCACACTGATCACAGCTATAAGGCTTCTCTCCTGTGTGTATGCGTTGGTGTTTAGTCAGGTCTCCTGAATAACTGAACCTCTTTCCACACTGATCACAGCTATATGGCTTCACCCCTGTGTGTATGCGTTGGTGTTTCATCAGGGATCCTTGAAGACTGAAGCTCTTCCCACACTGATCACAACTATATGGCTTCAGTCCTGTGTGTATGCGTTGGTGTTTAATCAGGGATCCTTGAAGACTGAAGCTCTTCCCACACTGATCACAGCTATATGGCTTCAGTCCTGTGTGTATGCGTTGGTGTGTAATCAGGGACCATGAATGATTGAAGCTCCTTCTACACTGATCACAGCTATAAGGCTTCTCTCCTGTGTGTATGCGTTGGTGTGTAGTCAGGTTTCCTGATAAAGAAAAGCTCTTTCCACACTGATCACAGCTATAAGGCTTCTCTCCTGTGTGTATTCGTTGGTGTGTAGTCAGGTTTCCTGATTGATTGAAGCTCTTCCCACACTGATCACAGCTATAAGGCTTCTCTCCTGTGTGTATGCGTTGGTGTATAGTCAGATGTCCTGAATAACTGAACCTCTTTCCACACTGATCACAGCTATATGGCTTCAGTCCTGTGTGTATGCGTTGGTGTGTAATCAGGGACCATGAATGATTGAAGCTCTTTCCACACTGATCACAGCTATAAGGCTTCTCTCCTGTGTGTATGCGTTGGTGTGTAATCAGGGATCCTTGATGATTGAAGCATTTCCCACAATCATAGCAGGGGTAAGGTCTCTTTCCTGTATGAATTCTCTGATGAGATTGTAAAGTTTTAGATGCAGCAAAACTCTTCCCACAGTCAGAGCAGCAGTGGTGAGGTTTCTTTCTTATACGTCTCTGCTGGTGTTTCTTGAGGTGTTCTGATCTGGAGAGACTCTTCTCTTTCTTGTCAGCATCATGATGTTGTTGAGGCTCCCCAGATGATAAGCCCCTCCCACCGAGAGAGCAACAATTAGGGCTGTCCCCTGTGAAACAAAGACATTGAATAGTTAGGTTTTGCAGATATGGGTCAATAAACAGATGTCTTCCCATGAAATGAATGCCTTTTGCATCCCTTTGAAATTTCTCCAGCAGAAATTGTGCACCAATATTCAATTGTAAGTCTCTGTTATGCTAAATAAAGTGCCCTTTAATAGAGAACACATGGAGAATTCGATTAATCAGATTTTTATGAATAAAGACTCGCTAAAGTGACAAAATTCTGCATTTTGACAGATCCCTCTGTCAACCCTGTGTATCTTCTAGAAATATTTTAACCCTCCTAATCCAATCATTTATCAAAGTTTTACCATTATTGAGTATGGTTACATGCGCAGAATAATATGATTATTGTGAATAGTCAATTAGTATAAAGATTGATTTAAAATGTTGACATGCTTTGAAAGAAAAACAATTTCCCTAATAATCCTGTTTACATGGATACATCTGAAATCAGGCTACCTGATGGGACTTTGAGAAATGCAGAAAATTGGCAACCAAAATAAAATTTCTACAACAGCGACCAGGTTATTTTTTAGAAGCATATTTGATTCTGAGTTTAGACAAATAAAGTTAGTAAGTGAAAACTATTTCTAAGCTGCACACTTTCAGTTCTTCTGAACTCACTGCACTCGCTCAAAAGAATGAAGCTAAAGCCTCTCGTGCAGCACATGTACAGATCAACTACACCGCTATAACTCTGATTAAAGTGTTTACATGTCCTAATAATTCTAAAGATTGATCAGAAAACCAGGTGTTTTTAAAGGCTATGCTTACTTCAGTTATGACCTTCCACCAATTAAGATAAGTAGAGTAAGGTGTTTACATAAATAATGCCATAGTCGGCCTACTACCATAATCAGTTTAATATGATATCATTAGTACTCATTACTTATTGGTTACTTTGACAGTCAATTATGAACATTATTTTATGTGATTAGTGATTAATTTAAGTCAGTCCCTCATTTTAAGGTCAACCCTGTTACATGAACTGAACACTTGTTTTAATAAGGTGAAACTGTTCCTTACATTTTCTTTGTAAAATAAACATTGAACATCTAATAGTAAATTCAGAGTAAAAGCAGGAAAGCTGGTTCTAATATTTTTGTAAATGTTCTGCTGTTTTGTGTTGGAAAACTGAGCATCTCAACCCTTTATCCAAACATTGACATGCTAGAAATGTTTTAACTAACTTTTTGGGTGAAGAATGCATTCTATTGCCACTCCCTGTTGCACAATACTAGCTTCCATTCCCCCTGTCACAAGTGGATTCATGGCTGATTTAAAGGACTATTTAACTAATGTAAAGTAGTGGTTTTGTTGTATTCAGTTTTCTCCTGTTACGGTCAACCCTGTTACTTTATTAAACACATTGGCACTTACTATAGTATTTATTTTTCATATAACCTCTTCAGATGGGAAAACATGTTTTTTATTAAGTTGAACATCTGCTCTTTATGACAAAATGTTAAAATTAGGTGAAATAAAGTTTTTTTTTTAACAAGTTACACTTAGAATTGGGTGGAAGGACCAGATAGTTTCAGCAATATATAATTAATTAATTGTAACAGAAGCAGACTGTAGTCTAAACTACACACCATGGTTCTTACTTAATGAAATCAAATCCCCATATTCCTCTTCTCCTTCTCCTCTCTCAGTTCCACTCAGTGTTTTCCTGCAGTCGACCAGAACCAGCAGTAAAGTACCAGGAGGTGGTCGACCTGGGGACTCCTGGAGGGTGGAGGGGGACGGGCTAGCTTTGTCCTGTTGGCCGCAAGAAGTACTCAACATAGATTAACACTACACCAAATATCTTATTCATCTAAATCTCTGATTGATTTGGCTGCATCCCCCGAATATCTCCTTATTCTGGAAATGTTCAATGCTTCACTACAACCCACAAATATAAGAGCATTGGATTGGTGGAGGCATGAGCTAGTTTCCACCATATATCTTATACCAGTAATTTCCTTTCAAACAGCGAGGAAGAGGAGAAGCGAGTAGGACACTTTATATGGGAGTAATGCCTGGTCGTCACTAGTTACCGCAAACAAAGCCATAAACCACGCCCATTTATACAAGTCATCTTAATACATCTGATTTTAAACTTAACCTAAAAAAAACAACTTTATGCCCAACACTAAATAAAAATTAATTTAAAAACGATATAGGCATTTGACTCTTTGACTGTGGTAACTAGTGGAAACACACATCTGCCCTCTCATTACTATAATGGTCCCATCTGATCTTGCCTCTTTCCCGACAGCCTTCCATTTTTGAAGACATTTATTTTCTTTGTTAGAACGGCCACTTGAGTATCTGGTCAAATAATGGCTAATGTGTTTGAAATCAGTGAAGGAATGTGAACACTTTGTGAGGAAGGAGAGATAATTAGGTCAGTTACAGATTCCTATACATTATATAGTAGTAGGCTACTTTGTTGAAGACAAAATAAATCCTAACAAAGTTTTACCGTCACGTTTTTATTTGTCCAGAAGTTTAAACCGAACACAGGAATGTGGAGGATCAAAGACGATGAAAACTAGGTCTAGACATTTTATACAACACAGCAGGCTTATACTGTTAAAACCAGACTTACCCGATCCATTGTGGAAGATATTGTTTCTTTGTATGGCATGATATGTTGTAGGCTACAGTACAGTTAGACTACTTTGTTGTAGTGTTCGGATAATGACTAGGGAGTTGGCGAGAGAAAATACGATTCTCAAGGCTGCAACTGATGCGTCGCTAGACCAGAGCAATCAAACATTTATTTAAATATCAAAACGGAATTATGTTAGGACAAATAAAAGTATATGTAGCCTAATAATACTTCAGAAAGTTTATGGATAACATTTTACGTGCTCTTTAAAAGTTGAGTAAAGCCAAGAAAACGTTCAACAATACCCCCTTTCACTATGAATCCTGTTGTCTGCTATCGTCAACTTCTACCTGGCATCCACTTGGAACACATGCTCAAAGATGGAGAATCTCAACAGGCCTTTCTCTCATCACTATCCGATAGTGTGCAAAGTGGAGGGTGGTGTGGTTAGGCAGGACAGAGTATGTGGGGGGAGGTGGTGTTTTGATAAGGCCGATTGGAAGAAGTACCGGTTTATATGTGAGGGTCTGGGAAAGAAGCTGAGGTTGGTAGGGTCAGTTGATGAGTGTGCAGAGGTGGTGACGAAGTGTATGATAGTGGCAGCAGAGGAGGCTATTCCAGTAAGTAAGGGTGGGGGAAGACAGCGAGTGGTGCCGTGGTGGACGGATGAATGTTCAAGAGGGGTGAAGGAGAGGAATGTGGCGTTGAAGGTGTTAAAGAGGGGATTGACGTTGAGGAATTTGGAGGATTATCAAAGGAAGAGGGCAGTAGCAAGAAGAACTATTAAGAGGGCGAAAAGGGAAGCATGGCGGGAGTTTTGCTCAACCATAGGGAGGGGTACGACTCTTAGTAGGGTGTGGAGGATGTTTAGGAAGATGGCGGGTAAGGGTACAGCGGGGGGAATTCCTGTGATGGTGGAGGGGGATGTACATGCAGTAAGGGACAAAGATAAAGCTGAAGTCATAGGAAGGGCGTTTGCTGCTGTGCACAGGTGCAATCATTTATGTGAGGAGGCGCGGAGGAGAAAAGGGATAATGTTAGAGGAGCACAGAGATGGACTGAGCAGGAGAGAGGAGGGGGGTGATGCCATGGATGCAGAGTTTACTATATATGAAATGGCTAAAGCTCTAGAGGGGTGTGGAAGGACGGCCCCAGGTGAAGACAGGGTGTGTTATGTAATGGTGAGGAATGCATCTGAAAGTGTGAAGAAGGCGGTACTGGAACTGTTTAATATGGTGTGGAGGAGTGGGGTCCTGCCAGGAGGGTGGAAAAGGGCAGTGGTGCTGCCGTTTGTGAAACCGGGGAAAGATCCTACAAAGGCCGCTAGTTATAGACCCATAGCACTCACGTCGAATTTATGTAAGTTAATGGAGAAGATGATTGTGAATAGGTTGATGTATTATTTGGACAGTAGGGGTTTGGTGAGTGAAGATCAGAGTGGGTTCAGGAGAGGCTGGTCAACTACAGATTCCCTGATTAAGGTTAGCACGGAGATAGCCAGTGCGTTGGCAAAGAAGGAAGTTATGTGTGTGACTTATTTTGATGTGGAGAAAGCTTATGATACAATGTGGAGGGAGGGCTTGTTGATTAAGTTAGGTGCGATAGGTATTGGTGGTAGGATGTATAATTGGAGTGTGGATTTTCTATTTGGGAGAGTGTTTCGGGTGAAGGTGGGGCAGACTTGTCGAGGGAGTTTGAGGTGGAAAATGGGACGCCACAGGGCAGTGTGGTAAGCCCGGTTTTGTTTACCATGATGATAGATGATGTATTTAGAGAGGTGGGGCAGGGAATAGGGGTAGCATTGTATGCAGATGATGGGGCTATATGGAAAAGAGGAAGGAATGTGAAGTGTGTGATGAAGAAAATGCAGTGTGCGGTGACGGCTGTGGAAGAATGGTCAATGAAATGGGGCTTTCGGATGTCGGTGGCTAAATCGTGCTTCATGATATATTCGAATAGAAAAGTTAAGGATGTGAGATTGCAGATATATGGGCAGGATATAGGCAGGGTGACGGCCTTTAAGTACTTGGGTCTGTGGTTTGACGAGAGGTTGACGTGGAGGAAGCATGTGGCGGCTGTGGAGGTAAAGTGCAGAAGGGCGTTGAACCTTATGAGAGCGGTGGTGGGAGTTAATTGGGGGGCTGACAGGCAGACACTGATGAGTTTGTATCAGGCGCTGATCAGGTCTGTGCTGGATTATGGGTGTTTTGTCTATGGGTCAGCAGCCAGGACTGTGTTAGAGGCGTTGGATAGGATTCAGGCGCGTGCGCTGAGGTTGTGCCTAGGCGCATGTAGGTCGACGCCAACGGCAGCGATGCAGGTGGAGACGGGTGAGATGCCATTGGCATTGAGGCGAGATAAGTTGGCTTTAGCGTATTGGGTGAGGATGAAGGGGAGCTCGGAGAGGCATCCTGCAGTTGAGGTGATGGGAAGGTGCTGGGAGAGAGAAGGGGGAAAGATGAGAGCGTTTGGGTGGGTGATAGAGAAGAAGGTGGAGGAATATGGACTAACGGGGAAGGAAGTCGGACCGGTGGTGGCATTAGGGAGGGTACCACATTGGTTGTTTCCTGTGCCGAATGTTGACATGAGGATGTTGGAGAGGAAGAAAGAGTGGAATGAAAAATGCATCAGTAGTTGTGTGGAGAGGTTTGTGAGTGAAGGGTACAGTGAATATCTAAGGATATATACTGATGGGTCGAAGGATCCAGTTAGTGGGAAGGTAGGAGCAGGGGTGTTTGTCCCAGAGTTTGGAGTAAGGATCGGTAAGAGGCTGACAGATCATGTGTCAGTATATACTGCTGAGATAATGGCAATGATTTTGGGGATGGGTTGGGTGGAGGAGGTTAGGCCGCTCAGGGTGGTGGTATGTACGGATTCGGCTGCTGTGCTGAGTAGTATAACATCGGGTAGGTCAGATAGAGGGGATTTGTTAGTGGAGTTGATGGTGCAGTTGTTGGGATTGGAGAAGATGGGGGTGGTGGTCTGGTTCTGTTGGGTTCCAGCGCATGTAGGAGTTGACGGTAATGAAGAGGTGGATAGGGTGGCGAAGAGTGCGTCACGGAAGGAGGGCGTGGATGTGAGGATACCGTATGGACGAGGGGAGATGAAAGCGATGATAAAGAGGGTGGGGATGGAATTATGGCAGAAACAGTGGGATGAGTGCAGGACAGGGAGGGGATATTATGGTGTACAGAAAACGTTAAGGGTGGAAGGTGGGAATAGGGGATGTAGGAGGGATGAAGTAATATGGAGTAGGTTGAGGTTTGGTCATACAGGTCTGAATGCGACGCTGAAGATGATAGGGAGACATGAGACTGGATTGTGTGAGGGGTGTATGGTGGAGGAAACAGTGGAACATGTATTGCTGTATTGCGAGCGGTATGATGAGGAAAGGGAAAGGTTGTATGACCGGGTTAGGAGGGAAGGGAGGAGTTGGGGAATGGGTGGGGTGCTGGGAAGAGGGAGTGGTGACGGGATAGTGTCGAGGGAGCTGTTGCAATTTATCAAGGATACGGGTGTGGGTGATAGAATTTAGGGGTAAGAGGCCGTGATCGGCCTCACACTCCGATACAGTAGGTGGCGGTGTATGCACCTTTCAGTTGGTTGCGATCCGCCAGTAATCCAAAGAAGAAGAAGAAGAAGAAGAAGAAGAAGTAGTCTAACTGTACTGTAGCCTACAACATTTCATGTCATACAAAGAAACAATATCTTCCACAATGGATCGGGTAAGTCTGGTTTTAACAGTATAAGTCTGCTGTGTTGTATAAAATGTCTAGGCCTAGTTTTTATCGTCTTTGATCCTCCACATTCCTGTGTTCGGTTTAAACGTCTGGACAAAAAAACATGACGGTAAAACTTGTTAGGATCTATTTTCTTCAACAAAGTAGCCTGCTACTATATCATGTTTAGGAATCTGTACCTATGACCTAATTATCTCTCCTTCCTCCCAAAGTGTTCACATTCCTTCACTGATTTCAAACACATTAGCCATTATTTTACCAGATACTCAAGTGGCCGTTCTAACAAAGAAAATAAATGTCTTCAAAAATGGAAGGCTGTTGTTAAGGTTGCGTCAATTCAAATCTGGTATTGGAACAAAAGGATTACTACACAGTTTAAATCATCCATGTATTTTATTCTAGCAAACCCTTAAATGGTAAGTATGAAGTTCGTATATACAGGCTCACTGTGACACCACGAGAGAGAGAGAGACCATTATAGTAATGAGAGGGCAGATATATGCGTTTCCAGCCACAGATTCAAATGTTTATATTGTTTTTTTATTTATTTAGGATTAGGCATAAAGTAATTGTATAAATGGGTGTGGTTTATGGCTTTGATTGCGGTTACTTGTGACGAAATGTATATTCGATCAAATAAGTCAGAAGCCACCATTTTTGGTGCCAGTTAACCTTATCGCTTTGCCTCTTCCTCGCTGTTGGAAAGGAAATTACTGGTATAAGATATATGGTGGAAACTATCTCAGGCCTCCACCAATCCAATGCTCTTAGATTTGTGGTGAACAATTGAACATTTCAGGAATGAGGAGATATTCGTGGGATGCACCCAAATCAATCAGAGATTTAGACTAAGTTAATCAATTATCAATTTGGTTTAGTGTGTTAATCTATGTTGAATACTTCTTGCCGCCAACAGGACAAAGCTAGCCCGTCCCCCTCCACCCTCCTGGAGTCCCCAGGTCGACCACCTCTCCGTACTTTACACCGGAGAGAAACCATACCACTGCTGATTCACACCGGAGAGAAACCATACCACTGCTCTCAGTGTGGGAAGAGTTTTCCTGCATCTCATCAGATAATTCATACAGGGGAGAGATCTTACCCATGCTATGATTGTGGGAAAAGCTTCACTCAATCAGGAGCCCTGACTACACACCAACGCATACACACAGGAGAGAAGCCTTATAGCTGTGATCAGTGTGGGAAGAGCTTCAATCATTCAGGATCCCTGACTACACACCAACGCATACACACAGGAGAGAAGCCTTACAGCTGTGATCAGTGTGGGAAGAGCTTCAATCAATTAGGATCCCTGATTACACACCAACGCATACACACAGGAGAGAAGCCTTATAGCTGTGATCAGTGTGGGAAAAGGTTCAGTAATTCAGGACCCCTGACTAAACATAAACGCATACACACAGGAGAAAAGCCTTATAGCTGTGATCAGTGTGGGAAGTGCTTCAATCAATCAGGGGCTCTGACTTCACACCAACGCATACACACAGGAGAGAAACCTTATAGCTGTGATCAGTGTGGGAAGAACTTCAGTCATTCAGGAGCCCTGACTAAACACCAACGCATACACACAGGAGAGAAGCCTTATAGCTGTGATCAGTGTGGGAAGTGCTTCAATCAATTAGGGAACCTGAATGCACACCAACGCATACACACAGGAGTGAAGCCTTATAGCTGTGATCAGTGTGGGAAGAGCTTCAATCAATCAGGAGACCTGACTACACACCAGCGCATACACACAGGAGAGAAGCATTATAGCTGTGATCAGTGTGGGAAGAGCTTCAATCATTCAGGATCCCTGACTACACACCAGCGCATACACACAGGAGAGAAGCCTTATAGCTGCGATCAGTGTGGGAAGCGTTTCAATCAATCAGGGTCCCTGATTACACACCAACTCATACACACTGTAGTGAAGCCTTATAGCTGTGATCAGTGTGAGAAGTGCTTCAATCAATTAGGAAACCTGACTGCACACCAACGCATACACACAGGAGAGAAACCTTATAGCTGTGATCAGTGTGGGAAGAGCTTCAATCATTCAGGACACCTGACTACACACCAGCGCATACACACTGGAGAGAAACCTTACTCCTGTCGATGTGGAAAGATCTTTGCTTATTCAGGGTCACTTAAGAAACACCAGAAAGAACTAACATGTTGTCTTTTATCTCCCTCATCTCCTGCACCAGTTCCAGATCCCTAAATAAAGTTTCAATAGAAAACATATTGTAAATTGTTATCCAATCCCCACATTCTCTAACAGTTTACCAAGTCTGATTACCATGGTAACCTGTGTAGCATAATATGCAGCTCTGGATCAATATGTATCAAGTGTCTTGTAAATGGGAGTGTTGTGTGTGTGTGGGTGTGTGTGTGTGTTCAGATCTATATCTTATTTAATGAACTCCTATTATCCATTAAATAATGTTATAATGTAGAATCATGTTTCAACAATACTAGGTATGTATTCAATTATAAATTAAATCCATTATCTGTTCAACAATGTCTGCTTATCACATTAATTGTAAAAAAAAAAAAAATCTATAAGGATCATAGGCCTCTTGTATAATTTGTTTGGACCTAAAGATGTTCACATATATATAGTAAAACATACAGAAGTACAGAAGACATAGGACTATTAGTATGGTCAAATTATGTTGCATTTATTTTAAAGGATTTTAATAGTGATATCTTTACACTTTCCTTATTGTATATTAAGTGTGCTCCAAAAAGATTTTCACACATTTTTATTGTGAAGTGAATGATGTGTTGGTTGT
Organism: Thymallus thymallus; assembly: GCA_023634145.1. Classification (NCBI taxonomy): domain Eukaryota; kingdom Metazoa; phylum Chordata; class Actinopteri; order Salmoniformes; family Salmonidae; genus Thymallus; species Thymallus thymallus. Next base: position 22,177,133 of record CM042394.1, on the reverse strand, counting down.
TAGGAAGAGGCATCATGGGTGCAGGAAGTCAGCTCTGCCCATCAGTACTTATAGGTCGTGTCAACCACAGACCTCACACTCTTCTGTTTTCTCACGGCCAGTAAGGTCTCCTACCAAACTTCTCTCTCTTCACTCTGGAAATACACTTGATAAATGATATCATATATTTATATGACATAAATGATAATGATGATAATATCTGATACCTTACCATTCTACTTTTTATTGGTGATTTGTTACGCGGAAAGAATGCTTGCATGTAAATGTCATTGTAAAACTGGAATGTGGTTTCATGTTTTCTTTTGTTTTACGTTGCTGATTGTAAATTCATTTTTTAAAGTAATTGTATGCATTTTTTTAATGTTTAGTTGTATTATGTAGAAGAGACCAGGATATGTTGTTTCCCTGTGTCCCAACACTCAACGTTAACAGTATAAGTATGCTGTGCTGAAAACTTTCTTCATCATCTTTGATTCTCCACATTCCTGTGTTTGTTTTAAATGGCTGGACAAAAATACATGACGGTGAAACTTTTTTGGATTTTTTTTTCCTTCAGCAAAGTAACCAACTACTATATAATGTGTAGGAATCTGTGTCTGTTAATTATTTCTCCTTCCTCCTAAAGTGTTCACTTGTTTACATCCCTGATTTGAAATTATATGACCAGATACTCAAGATGCCGCTCTAACAATAATAATACAAATTAAATATGGGGTTTATTGGTGGTTACCATCCAAGATTATGCTGCATTACTATGGAGACAGATAGCTTCCAAAAGGTTGAACGTATCGTATCATTAGGATCGTAAGAAAAGTCATGCATGAAACATAACCATGAATTTAGATTTGTGAATGTACGACTATGAGCTAACATTTACACGTTGAATTCTTACTTTACGTCTCCTTTTACTCGGTTACATATCTTTTTTATACTTACAAACTTTTGTCAGGAATTTGGCATCTGCAAAGGACATGAACTGAAAGTAGATAGTCAAAGTTAGCCATTATTATTATTATTATCACCTAACACTATCAATCTATCCATCCATCGACCCTAGCCCAGACTTTAGTTTCTTTGCAGCTTCCGGTTTCATTTCCAAAATAAAAGTCTGGAGCTTGTTTTAGAACGGCATTAGATAACTCCGTTATACCAGTAGATAGCGTTGTATGGGCTTGGACCTTCATTAAATGACTTGTGTGAGAATGATACTATAAAGACACAGAAGAGCCTTGTCTAGAATAACCGCCTGAGTTGCAAAATAGGAAGTCAATATGATTTAGGCTAGGCCTATTCCACTATCTAAATATGCCATGCTGTTGTGTGTTTATGTATTATGTATTAAGAAATTTCCCCCTCGGGGGTCAATAAAGTATCTATCTATCTATCTATCTATCTATCTATCTATCTATCTATCTATTTAATAGCCATATAAATGTATAGTTTATTTTTATAGTCATGTGGGGCTACTGTGTATCATGTAACCTAATGAATCACACTTTTTCCAGTATTTGGGAGCACGGACTGTAGGCCTTATATTAGGCATTTTGACTGTTGTATTTGTGAATTCCACTCTGTATGCAGGCTTGTTATATCCATTTGCGTTGCACAACCCCATCTCACAGAGACTATATCTATATCAATAAATGAGATAAACAAAATATTGATTAAGTCTAGGCTATATCCTGTTCTGAGCTAAATGAGTAATGACCCAAATGGTCAAAACTATCTATAGCCTATTCTTATTGCCAGATCTGTTTTCCTATCAGCCACTGCATGTGCTTCTTCATGTATTTAATGTATTCAAAGGCTATATTTAGAGGCCTGTGATCTAGTGTCTATTTTTAAGGGGAGGCCTATAATAAAAACAGTTATTAAACACAAATAGAGTTCTAAAAGTATCCCTCAAGACACCAGAACCCAAAATTATAGCCTAAATGTCAATACCTACAAGTTGAAGGGTTAATGTTTTATTTATTGGTATAGAGGTGGTGAGAATAAGGGCTGTCCAGCATGTCTCCTATCTAGAGGTGGTAAGAATAAGGGCTGTCCAGCATGTCTCAAGAGAGAGATGGGTAGGAGCATCTAGACTGGGGATTATGGGGCAGGTAGGAGGCTTTATGGTATACATACAGCGGGTGAAATAAGTGTTGAACACGTCACCATTATTCTCAGTAAATATATTTCCAAAGGTGCTATTGACATGAAATTTTCACCAGATGTTGGTAACAACCCAAGTAATCCATACATACCAAGAAACCAAAACAAATAAGTTATGTGTAATAATGTGAAATGACACAGGGAAAAAGTATTGAACACATGAAGAAAGGGAGGTTCAAAAAGGCATGGAAAGCCAAGACAACAGCTGAAAACTATCAGTAATTAAAAAGCAATCCTGCCCCCTGTCAGTGCAAATTCATATCAGCTGGTTCAATCCCAACTGATGGCCTACAAAAAGGTCTCATTGCCATGGTGTCACACAAGACACATCTCATGATGGGTAAAAGCAAAGAGCTGTCTCAAGACCTTCGCAACCTAATTGTTGCAAAACATAATGATGGCATTGGTTATAGGCGCATTTCTAAGCTTCTGAATGTTCCAGTGAGCACTGTTGGGGCCATAATACGGAAGTGGAAAGACAATAATTTCACCATACCTTTGCCTCGACCAGGTGCTCCTCGCAAATTTCTGACAGAGGAGTGAAAAGAATAATCAGAAGAGTTGTCCAAGAGCCAAGGACCACTTGTGGAGAGCTTCAAAAAGACCTGCAATTAGCAGGTACTGTTGTCTCAAAGAAAACAGTAAGTAATGCACTCCACCGCCATGGCCTGTATGCACGCTCACCACGCAAGACTCCATTGCTTCAAAAAAAGCATGTTGAAGCTCGTTTAAAGTTTGCTGCACAACATTTGGAAAAGCCAGTGAAATACTGGGAGAATATAGTGTGGTCAGATGTGAGCAAAATTGAACTGTTTGGATGTCATAATACACACCATGTTTGGAGGAGAAATGGCACTGCACATCACCCTAAAAACACCATACCAACAGTGAAGTTTGGAGGTGGGAACATCATGGTTTGGGGCTGCTTTTCAGCAAATGGTACTGGCAAACTTCACATAATTGAAGGAAGGATGAATGGGCAAATTTACAGAGACATTCTTGACAAAAATCTGCTGCCATCTACCAGGATGATGAAGATGAAACGAGGGTGGACATTTCAGCAAGACAATGATCCCAAACACACAGCCAAAGAAAGAAAATAAAGCTGCTAGAATGGCCCAGCCAATCACCTGACTTAAATCCCATTGAAAATCTATGGAACGAACTGAAGATCAAGATTCATAGAAGAGGCCCACGGAACCTTCAAGATTTGAAGACTGTTTGTGTGGAAGAATGGGCCAAAATCACACCAGAGCAATGCATGCGACTAGTTTCTCCATACAGGAGGCGTCTTGAAGCTGTCATTACCAACAAAGGCTTTTGTACAAAGTATTAAATAAATATAAGTAAGTGTGTTCAATACTTTTTCCCTGTGTCATTTCACATTATTACACATAACTTAATTTCTGAACTTATTTGTTTTGGTTTCTTTGTATGCATGGATTACTTGGGTTGTTACCAACATCTGGTGAAAATTTCATGTCAATAGCACCTTTGGAAATATATTTACTGAGAAAAATGGTGACGTGTTCAATACTTATTTCACCCGCTGTAGATATGAGAAAGCTAGTGATGTTCATAGCAGGAGTTCTCAATAGCACTGCTGAAGTAAAGTCTAAAACAGAGAAGATTAAGCTAGTAGTGGAAGCTGCTGGGAGACATCTGGGTTTGACAGGGTTGACATGGGAAGAGGTTCAAGATGACCTCAATCAGCCGAGGGTAGATATGTGGTGTTGAATTGGAGGGATGATAGTGGTAGTGAACTACTATAATCCGTGTCAGGTATTGGACCTAGAAGAGTTGGAGAGGGTGGAGGGCCAGGATAGAAGTAACGTAATGTGGTGTGGGGATTTTCATTACAGGGAAAGATCTGGTGTCTGAATGATGGCAGAGGGACCTGAATTTATGTAGTTACAGGGAAAGAGTCTGCATTGGACCTCACTCTGTTATCTAGTGAAATGGCAGGAATCTGTGAGTGGGAGGTACTGAATGGGAGGAGTCGACAGTAGGGAGTGATCATTACCCCATAGTATGCACAGTATGCAGGAGGGAGGAGGAGGTGTCAGTGGATGGAGTAGGCAGGTGGGTGTTTGAAAGGGCAAAGTGGGATCAGTTTCAGGAGTTAAGTGAGCAGGTGATGGCTAGGGTGGATATGAGAGAGGAAGTGGATAGTATGAACAACTGGGTGAGAAAAGCTTACTGCTTTAGCTACTGGGGCAATACCTAAGAGTTCAGGGAGGAGGAGGAGGAGGAGGAGGAGGAGGAGGAGGAAAGCAGTCCTGTGGTGGACGGAGGAGTGTGGGGCAATGGTGAGGAGTAGGAACAGGGCATTTAGAGTGAAAAGGACACATAACTTCCAACATCTGATTCAGTATAAGCAGGCCCAGGTCCTGGTGAGGAGAACTATCTGTCAGGCAAAGAGGTCATGTTAGCGTCGGTTCTGTGACACCATTGGAAGGACGAGATGTGTGGGGGATGATTTAGAGGATGAGTGGGGTCAGAAGGGAGTGGGATTATCCAGTGTTGATGAGTGGGAAGGATGTGGCAGTAACAGATGAGGAGAAGGCAGAGATGATGGCCAAAGCGTTTGTCCAAGTGTATAGCTCAGCACATTAGTCAGAGGAGGGGCAGAGGGGGAGAGAGAGAACGAGAGAGGAACATCCTGGAGTGCTGGATAGGAGGGAGGATGTAAATGTTGTTGAATGCACCATTTACCATGGCAGAGGTGAAAAGGTAAGGCTGGGTTAACTTCACCTGGGAAAGATGAGGTGTGCTATGTTATGTTGGCCCATCTTAGTGATGAGGCACTGGATAAGGTATTGGTGTTGTACAACACAGTGTGGGAGGAGGGGAAACTACAAGGCAGTTGGAAGGAGGCAGTAGTGGTACCAATCAGGAAGCCAGGGAAGGACCCAACGAGGCCAACAAGCTAGTATCACCACATCAGAGTGGATTCAGGAAGGGTAGGGGAACAATGGACCCAGTGCTCTGCTTAGAAGCAGAGGTCAGGAAGCCTCTGGTGAACATGGAGACTGTTGTAGCTGTTTTTGTTGACATGCAGAAGGCATATGATATGATTTGGAAGGAGGGGTTGTTAATCAAGCATGATATTATGGGTAGGAGGAAGAACATACAACTGGATAAAGGATTTCCTGTTTTGGAAGGTTATTAGTTAGTTATTTTCTCTGATTCATGTGCAGTGTTAAGGAGTCTCCAGTCCTCTATATCATGTAGCAGACAAGACCTGCTTTATGAGGTGATACAAACCCATGGCAGGAGTAAACAAATGGGTATACAGATAATATTTACATGGGTCCCAGCCCATGTTGGAGTGGAGGGGAACGAGGCAGTTGATGTACTGGCTAAACAAGCACTAAGTAGTGGGGATGTTGATGTTGTAGCTTCAATGAGCAAGGCAGAGGCAAAAATCATGATATGGACAGTGATGGTGGAGAAATGGCAGGAGCAGTGGAACAGAGATGTGGTGTGGGGATTTTATTTACAGTACAGAGGAAAGTTGGGGAGGGGAGGATGACAGGAAGGGACAGAAGAGAGGAGGCTATATTTACAAGATGAAGGGTGGGATACAGCCGGTTGAATAAGACCTCACATGTCATAGGAAAGCATCCAACAGGAAAATGTGAGTGATTTAGTTTCTCCCCGTCTCTGGCTCCAGTACAGTAGGTGACGGTAATTCACCATAACGTTGGATGCCAACCGCCGATAAACCCCACCGAAGAAGAAGACAACAGCAAACCAGCCTAACCGTACTGTTGTAGCCGAGAACATTTCATATCATACAAAGAAACAATAGCTCCCACAATGAATCGGGTAAGTCTGTGTTTAACATTATAGGTCTGCTTTGCTGTATAAATAGTTGTCATCATGTTTGATCCTCCACATTCCTGTGTTCGGTTTAAATGTCTGGACAAAAAAACATGACGGTAAAACTTCTTGGGATTTTTTATTCTTCAACAAAGTAGCCTACTACTATATCATGTTTAGGAATCTGTAACTATGACCTAATTATCTCTCCTTCCTCCCAAAGTGTTCACATTCCTTCACTGATTTCAAACACATTAGCCATTATTTGACCAGATACTCAAGTGGCCGTTCTAACAAAGAAAATAAATGTCTTCAAAAATGGAAGACTGTCGGGAAAGAGGCAAGATCAGATGGGACCATTATAGTAATGAGAGGGCAGATGTATGTTTCCACTAGTTACCACAGTCATAGAGTCAAATGTCTATATCGTATCGTTTATTTATTTAGGCATAAAGTTATGTGTTTTTTAGGTTATTTATTAAGATCAATTGTACGAATGGGCGTGGTTTATTGCTTTGTTAGTGGTAACTAGTGACGACCAGTCATTACTCCCATATAAAGTTTTCTCAAAGTTCCTGGGATCTCACGTGGCCTACTTTTACCAATACACTCCTAACAACCTACACGTTACGAAATTTATATTCAATAAAATAAGTCAGAAGCCAGATTTTTATCGCTTTTCATCTTCCTCGCTGTTTGATAGGAAATGACAGGTATAAGATATATGGTGGAAACTAGCTCATGCCTCCACCAATCTAATGCTCTTATATTTGTGGTTTGTAGTGAACGGTTGAACATTTCCAGAGTAAGGAGATATTCGATTCGAGGGATGCACCCAAATCAATCAGAGATTTAGACTATATAATGCCTCACCGGGGTGCCGTGCCCGTCGGCAACATAGATCTGGAACTGTTGGGGTGCTAGGACCTAGTTTAACAATTATGCATCCATCCGTGAGTAACTCTGGTCCGTCAGCACTCATCCACTCAGGACCTATTTATTCATACAGGTCTGTATATACATACTCATGTACAGTTGTTATATTATATCACATGCAATATTGTAAGTAATTATTGGACTTAACCTACGTAGGCATTCACTCAGGAATGCATATTAGTATCCTGCCAGTTGCACCTTTTCTCATTGCTTTTAGTATATCGAATGTGCAATACGTGCAGTTGTCTGTAATTAAACCCTGCGCACTAAGGACTGTATTTTAAGGGAATTACTATTATTACCCCAAATGATATCATACACACATTTAGCTATTAAAGTATCTCTTCCTGTCATTTACCTGTACAGTTTGTGTAAACATGCAAGTATTCACTTATCTGTAAATATAACTGTATACCTAACTGTACAGCTAATTTAACCATGCAAAATTTTCACTTACCTGTTCATTTACCCAGTCTGTCTATTAAGTAAACTATTATTACCCTCGCTCATATCATACGCATTTTTAGCTACTGAAGTATTTCTCTGCCATCGACCTGTATAGTATAGTTAACCATCCAACATCCACCAATGTATAGTGTACATATTCAGCCAACCACCCATACTATGCTATGTCTTTTTATAGCTTTTTTTTTTTGCACTCCAGATATCTTGTATTTCTATACTTTTTCATACTGCCGCTCTATGTATCATGTACCGTGTATCTGTCTTTTGTGTACTTTCGTTGTGGCATTTTGCACCTGCCCTGTGTTTTGTTGTAGCTGCTTGACAAGGAAATTTCCCCCCCGGGGGATCAATAAAGTACCTATCTATCTATCTATCTATCTATCTATCTATCTATCTATCTATCTATCTATCTATCTATCTATCTATCTATCTATCTAAAAGCTATAAAAAGGCATTGCATAGTATGAGTGAATGACTAAATATGTACACCATACATTGTTATAGAGTGTTAGGTGAAAAAATTATACAATTATTGCAAGTTGATATAAATAAATAAAACAATTTGCATGGTTAACTATACAGGTCGATGGCAGAGAAAGATACTTAAATAGCTAAATGTGCGTATGATATAAGTGAGGTTAATAATAGTTTACTTAATATACAGTCTGGTTAAATGTACAGGTAAATTAATATTTGCATGGTTACATACACTGTACAGGTAAATGACAGGAAGAGAAACTTAAATAGCTAAATGTGTGTATGATATCATTTGGGGTAATAATAGTAATTCCCTTAAAATACAGTCTTTAGTGCGCAGGGTTGAATTACAGATAACTGCACGTATTGCACATTCAATATACTAAAAGCAATGAGAAAAGGTGCAACTGACAGGATACTAATATGCATTCCTGAGTGAATGACTACGTAAGTTAGGTCCAAGAATTACTTGCAATATTGCACGTGATATGATATAACAACTGTACATGAGTATGTATATACAGACCTGCATGAATAAATAGGTCCTGAGTGAATACGGACCAGAGTTACTCACGGATGGATGCATAATTGTTATACTAGGGCCTAGCACCCCAACAGTTCTAGATCTATGTTGCCGACGGCAGGAAGGACCTCCTGTAGCGCTCTCTGGCACACTGTGGTGGGATCAGTCTGTGACTGAAGGTGCTCCTCTGCATCATAACCATGGCATGCAGAGGTTGTGTGACGTTGTCCATGATGGCCAGCAGTTTGGCCAGGATCCGTCTCTCCGCCACCTCCTCTAGAGTGTCAAGGCTCATCCCCAGGACAGAGCTAGCCTTCCTGATCAGCTTATTTACCCAAGAAGCATCACCGGCTTTAATGTTGGCTCCCCAGCACACCACTGCAAAAAAGATGGCACTGTCCACCGCAGACTGGTAGAAGGTATGCAGTAGTTTGCTGCACACGTTGAAGGACCTGAGCCTCCTCAGAAAGTAGAGTCGGCTCTGGCCCTTTTTGTACAGGGCCCCGGTGTTACCAGCCCATTCCAGCCTGTTGTCCAAATGGACTCCCAGGAACTTGTATGACCCAACCATTTCCACATCCATCCCCTGTATAGGGACTGCAGTCAGTTGGGCCTTGGTTCTCCTGAAGTCCACCACCATCTCCTTTGGTTTGCTGATGTTGAGCTGAAGGTGGTTCTGCTCACACCACAACACAAAGTCACTGATTGTGCTCCTGTACTCCTCCTCCTGACCATCCCTGATGCACCCTACAATTGCGGAGTCATCCGAGAACTTCTGTAGGTGGCATGTTTCAGAGTTATATCTGAAGTCTGAGGTGTAGAGGGTGAACAGGAAGGGGGACAGGACCGTTCCCTGGTGGGCCCCTGTGTTGCTCACTGCCAGTTCTGACACACAGCTCTGAGGTAGTCTGTGACCCAGGAGACTAAGGGTGCTTCCACTTCCATCCTCCTCATCTTCTCACCCAGTAGCAGGAGCTGAATGGTATTGAAGGCACTGGAGAAGTCAAAAAACATAACCCTCACAGTGCAATCTGCATTGTCCAGGTGAGAGTAGGCCCTCTGCAGAAGGTAGATGATTGCATCATCCACCCCGATGTTGAGCTGGTATGCAAACTGCAGGGGTCCAGTGATGTACACACCAGGGGTCTGAGGTGAGCGAGGACTAACCTTTCCAGGGTCTTCATGATGTGTGATGTTAGCGCGACAGGTCTGAAGTCATTCAGGACAGTGGGGTGCGCCTTCTTGGGCACTGGGACGAGGCAGGATGTTTTCCACAGCACAGGGACCCTTTCTAGGCTCAGACTAATGTTGAAACTGACGCTGGAGTATTCCACACAGTTGGTCAGCACAGACCCTAAGCACCCTTGGGCTGATGCCATCAGGGCCCGCAGCTTTCCACTGATGTAGTCTCTCCAGCTCTCTCTTCACTTGATTGGTGGTGAAAGTCAGCCCCGGTGGGGAGGTGAGGGGAAGGGGGGTGTTGAGGATCAGTCCAGGGGAGCAGGGGTGGAGGACGGGTCACTGATTGTCTCAGCAGAGGTGTTGTGGGCAAAGTGGGAGTGGGACAGCCATGAAGGTGTGTGGCCTGGGGAGCTGGAAGGGAGCTGGACAGGGCCAGTATCAAACCTGTTAAAACATTGGTTCAGCTCATTGGCTCGGTCCTGGGTCCCCTCCGTCTGCCCACTGCTTGACTTTTTGAAGCCAGTGATATTTCTCATACCCTTCCACACCTCTCTCACCTGGCTCTGCCTCAGCTTGTCGTCCATCTTCTCCTTATACCCTCTCTTCCCCTCAGCAATCAGACCCCACTCATCCTCTAAATCATCCCCCACACATCTCGTCCTTCCAATGGTGTCACAGAACCGACGCCAACATGACCTCTTTGCCTGACAGATAGTTCTCCTCACCAGGACCTGGGCCTGCTTATACTGAATCAGATGTTGGAAGTTATGTGTCCTTTTCACTCTAAATGCCCTGTTCCTACTCCTCACCATTGCCCCACACTCCTCCGTCCACCACGGGACTACTTTCATTCTCCTCCTCCTCCTCCTCCTCCTCCTCCTCCTCCTCCTTCTCCCTGAACTCTTAGGTATCGCCACAGTAGCTGCCCCCACTAAAGCTTTTCTCACCCAGTTATTCATACTATCCACTTCCGCTATCATATCCACCCTAGCCATCACCTGCTCACTTAATTCCTGAAACTGATCCCACTTTGCCCTTCAAAACACCCACCTGCCTACTCCATCCACTGACACCTCCTCCTCCCTCCAGCATACTGTGCATACTATGGGGTAATGATCACTCCCTACTGTCGACTCCTCCCATACCTCCCACTCACAGATTCCTGCCATTGCACTAGATACCAGAGTGAGCTCCAATGCAGACTCTTTCCCTGTAACTACATCAATCCTGGTCCCTCGTCCATTTCAGACAACAGATCTTTCCCTGTAACTAAAATCCCCACACCACATTACCTTACTTCTATTCTGGCCCTCAACCCTCTCCAGACAGTGGTGGGACTAGAGTTTTATACATGGGGTGGTCAGGGCTACTTCAGGGGGTCCATAGACCATGACAGAAAATGAGTGTGTAACCCTAACCTGGTGATATGATCAATTCTATAGCGTCTATCTATGGAATGTGTTTTCTAAGTATTATGTCACTGGAAGCGCCAGCCAGTCTAGTTGGGCTCCTTCTATGGAATGTGTTTGATAAGCATCCTGTCACTGAAGGTGCCGGCCAGTCTAGTGTTGGGGGGACCTTTTCTGATGTATGCCAGCTGTCTGACATTCCAGGCATACATAGCATTGATATGATGCTCTGCCTTTGAATGGAGCTTAAACCCAGAATATTTGCTTCAATATATCCACATAATTTTCCTTCCTCATGATGCCATCTCTTTTGTGAAGTGCACTTCTGTGTCTCACTCGTTCTATATAAACTCCATGCGGTATTTCATTCAATGTTCTGATGACGAAGTTACTCACTGGTGGCTTGTGATCATGAACCCAGATCTGTCAAATAAATACTTGTACTAATTATTCTACTGAGCATTGTATCTTTCTCCTCACATTCTGAATTCCTCAATACCAGAGAAAATCATCATAACATATACTTTATTTGATTGAAAATATATCACAGTTTTTATACAGATTATTTATATACATTTTTAGTCTGTACTTTTACATTCTATTTCTGGCACCCGTGCTGACATACTTTTACTGTAAATTAACAGGATTTATTTTTACAATGTAGGCTACCTGCCGCCCTGTTGATAAGCATACTGAGAAGAACATTGTTAGATACAGTCGCAAATATTTATGTTTTTTTATAGAAACGGGGCTGGCAGATAGGATTTAGTTTCGATCCGTCGCCGGCCCACCCTCCAGTACAATAGGTGGCGTAATGTACCATAACGTTGGATGCCAACCGCCGATAAACATTACAGAGGAAGATGTATTTTCATCGCTAGAGTGACTGGATAATCTAACTATTCAATTCCAGGCAGGCGGCGCGACTGGTTTTAGATTGTTTTGCAGTTGAGAGAGTGGAGACGATAGTAGAGCAACGCTGCTAGGAAATGTTTTTTGTAACTCGGTGTTGAATCTGTGGAGCGAGGTAGGAAGGAGGGGTAAAATGGAGTCTCTAGAGAAAGCAAGAACAAGATGGTTGTCAGGAGTAGTGTCGAAAAAGTAGTGGAATGTGTGAATTGTAGGGATGCCCATGGGGCTGGGGATCAGAAATGTCCCGTGCGAGAAGTAGGTTGAGGTTTCCAGGGTTACAGTCGTGCAGAGGTTGTCATATGCTGAGGCAGTGAATAAAGTAGAGGAAGACGGGTAAAGAGGGAGGAGTGGTGAGAGTAGTAGATATATACCAGAACAGAGGGACAGACCAACAACAGGCGTTTCAGTAAGATTGGATTTGTAGCATTTATAGCAATGGTTATCAACTGTACTGCAGGGATGGAACGTAAATCGAAGGAAATTGAGGTTGTGGTGGAGCTGCAGAGGTATTTGACATCAGAAGAGTTACAGGGTGTGTTAAGGTGTGATGTCCCATCCTTTCAGGATGATGGCATGAGGTAGGAATACATATGTCATTAAATTGTTAAGTTTATTTCATTTTGAAATGAGTGAGTGTAGTGTTAGATGGCAGGGTATTTCTTTATTACATGTTTTATTTTTCAAGCAAAGTAAAAGGGAGTTGTAATCCAATCTAGTAGGGGCGGTAATGCAACATTGAAGTTGGATGCCAACCGCAGTAAAACACCAAGGAAGAAGAAGAAGAAGAAGAAGAAGAATCTGACTTTGAAATCAGTGGAGGTGAACAAGTGTACACTTTGGGATGAAGGATAGATAATTAAGTAATTGGTTTTTAATTACGTTTTGGTCAAGCCATTAACAGGCCTCAGGAATGTGGAGGATCAAAGATTATGAAAACTAGGCCTATACATTTTATATATCACAGCAGGCTTATACTGTTAAAACCAGACTTACCGGATCCATTGTGGAATCTATTGTTAATTCAGCGTTTCTTCATCAGACAACTTTAAGTGTTCCGGGCATTCTGAGTCCTTAACGAAACACGGCGGACAATGTATCTTGCTTCGGATCTGAAACCAGTAGTAAACATCAACTTCAATGACAGTTAACATACAATTAAAACACTAATATGACATTCCTGTGCCACAATAACATTGTCGCCGAGGATGGCTTGCTAGTTAGTTACAGTGTTTGATTAATATAATCTGTTTAGTTATAAAACAGTTTAGGTAGTTAACGTTACGTCATCTAGATCCGGGAGCTCGTGACGGACATCAACTCCAGGAGTCTGGGTTAGATATGATTCACCATGGCAACAACAACTGGTTACTAGTTGGTTTTCTGACATACGTTTAACTCGTAGCTAGTTTATCCAGTGATCACCGCATTTGAAAGAACAACTACGGACTGACATGTAGCTGGCTAGTTAGCATTCTGACTCAGACTGGCCATGCAGTAACAAAACACACATCTATCTCGATTTAAGAGCTCATGGCAGAGATATTAGAGAAAGGAGGAACTATGAATCCCATTCGACAATGAATGGAGGAACGTAGAACGCCTCACCCAGCAGAATGTCGAACAATCGCCTTCACGTTGTCATGCTGGGTCACGCGGTTGCTAAGCTAATCATCACACAATCCCTTCTCAGAGTCAGGGTATGAGTCGAGAATGCAACGTGCGCATGATCACGTATATGTATGTATAGTAGAGCCACAGTAGAGCCACCTGCTGTATTCTTTGTGCAACTGAATCTCTGTACATAAATGTGTGCTTGATCACGCAGGATCCAGACAGACGTGGGGAGATGAAAGCGATGATAAAGAGGGTGGGGATGGAATTATGGCAGAAACAGTGGGATGAGTGCAGGACAGGGAGGGGATATTATGGTGTACAGAAAACGTTAAGGGTGGAAGGTGGGAATAGGGGATGTAGGAGGGATGAAGTAATATGGAGTAGGTTGAGGTTTGGTCATACAGGTCTGAATGCGACGCTGAAGATGATAGGGAGACATGAGACTGGATTGTGTGAGGGGTGTATGGTGGAGGAAACAGTGGAACATGTATTGATGTATTGCGAGCGGTATGATGAGGAAAGAGAAAGGTTGTATGACCGGGTCAGGAGGGAAGGGAGGAGTTGGGGAATGGGTGGGGTGCTGGGAAGAGGGAGTGGTGACGGGATAGTGTCGAGGGAGCTGTTGCAATTTATCAAGGATACGGGTGTGGGTGCTAGAATATAGGGGTAAGAGGCCGTGACCGGCCTCACACTCCGATACAGTAGGTGGCGGTGTATGCACCTTTCAGTTGGTTGCGATCCGCCAGTAATCCAAAGAAGAAGAAGAAGAAGAAGAAGGATCCAGACAAAGACTTCTTCAACTTGGATGGAGGTATGTAATCGTGATCCATGCTGCACAGTGTTTTAAAAAATGATATCTAATGTATGTTAGGCTGAAAACGATATTGTTTTATATTCACTATCGACGTTGACATGTTATGTGATAGTGTTACAGGGTTGTGTCCTGTATTTACAATTTTATGGACATTTACAAAGTTAGCACGTTGCCGTACGCTAAAGGCTAGCTAGCGTCCGTCCTGTACTAATGAGGTTAGTCACCTCGAAGTGTAAATGTATTTTTTGTTTCATGACGGATTTGTAGTTGTTCTGAAGGTTACACCTTGTGTTGTGTGTTACTGCAGGTATGTGCTGCCAAACGGTTATGGAACAATGCAGGGGCAGACTGAAACAATCATTCTGGCCGGGAATTTGACTCCATCCCAGGCCACCCTGTTCCCGCTATTTGTTGATGTAACGGGTACCAAACTAGTTATACTTTTGGCCACTATGTTCATCTGGGAGTTATCCACGTTACAAAATACAAACATTTGGGACTGACCAACAAGTAGCCTATTTGAACACTGAGTTTAAGGTATGCTATGGCTATGGGTGCACCCTAAAATTCACTAGGAATACACCAATCATAGCACATACAAATGTACAAGGCTACACACACAAAACAACTAGCCTACACTTATTAAAAAGATATACAGAGTTAGCTCAAATTATTATCTTTATATTCAAGCATCAAGCAGTATCAAAAATCTTCACACATATTCACTGAACTTGAACATAAGCTACAACAATGTAAGTAAGTATAATACAAAAGTCGAAAAAGCACTCCTATACAAAACAAATGTAGATTACAATGTTCACTCACTGGTGCCCATAAAGCAAACATCACAAAAATAAACACATCTATACGAAAGTCCAAAAAACATGCCTCTGTACAAAAGCTTTAACTCACTGCAAATTGTCTTTCACCCTTGTCAGCCTGTTAAGGAAGAGTCATAGCATAGCTACTAAAGTAACCAGGAAGTAATTACCACTAGTAAACCAGTAGGCAGCGCAGTAACTCACTGCTCTGTGCCATCTTGTCAATGATATCATCTTTGTCAAGTCCCATAAGAATCTCCTCTGTTGCCATCAAGGTTCTCTTGAGTGAGGGAGGTTCTTAGGCGGTTCTTCATTAATTTCAGGGTGAAGATGGTCCTCTCACAAGACACCTGAGTGATGGATATGGGGAGGAGGAACTTGTAGCCCAAACCAATGATGCGATACGCATCCGTGAGCAGATTGTACTGAGACAGGAGAAGATGGCAGCATATCGGGCTTTTTTTTTACATGTATAACAACTTCTGCTCACCAACTTCACACTTTCATCGGGATCCTCGAAGCCTCCCGATTCATTATGGCAGCGGCCCTGGTGTTATACTCCTCCAATGCTGACTGTTTCAGTCTTTCCCACTGTTGTGCAAGGCTGATCAGTTCAGCCTTCAATGCCTCAACAGTGGCATGTTCATGAAATTCTAGTAAGCCATGAAGGAGCTCAGCAAATGCTATATTTGGAAGGCCCTTTTCTCTGCTCTCAGGAAAATGCTTCGGATTCATGCAGGAGACATCTGCACACGCGCTGAATACTTTCAACAACAGTGTCCAGTACCACATTGTGGATCTTGATTTTGTAATCCATGTCTGCATTAGCAATGGGCTCGTCTTCTGCCAACTCACCTGGCTTTCTCTGGGGGAGCAGTCTTTCTCAGGTTATCCTCTGTTCCCGTCACCAAGTACTGTGCTGTTACGATATCCATGCCACTTGTTTGCAAGTATTTAGAGAGAGGGGACATCTGCTCAAAAATCCTGAGAAAAACCTCAGCTGTAAGTATGGTTTCATACTTTAGGAGAGCATCCTTGTACCCTTGAGCCTTGCTTCGGATGTAAGGTTTTATGGTCGCATCCTTTTCAATTCTTTCCATAGTGATGACCACATCTGTGTAAAGTGCACGGTCAGGCTTTGCAAAGCTTCCAAATACTTTCCTCACGGCCTCGTCTTTGGCCCGCTAGCTTGTTTCACCAATTACATAAAGCGGTCTGTCTCCTGTCCTCACTATTTTCCTCCCATAGCTTCATGCGTTTGTAGGAATCCTTTGTAGGAATCTTGAACGAACACTGCAATGTCATTCAGTAGTGAGAAAAGGGATTCACTTGCCACAACAACCCCAGTGGTGTGAGTTAGTACAAGGTTGAGGACATGTGAGTAACACTACATGTGTACTTGGTTAGGAGACTCTCCTGTGAGGGTCCACAAAGTACTGTCCAGTCGATGACTAATGGACAACATCAGTGACATATCGCAGAACTACTGCACACTGGTCTTTGGATGTTAAATCCTGTGTTGTGTCCATTTGTATTGAGAACATCCCTGCCTTTCTCACTTCAACAGTAATTGTCTGATGAATCAACATTCTGATGACTTCAATTACTTTATTTGCTGTTGTTTTGGACATCATAGTTACCAAGGACTCTCTTCCTTTACTTCCCATCTGCTTCTTGCTAATCTCAATGCAATCACTAACATGCTCTTGTAGGCAGACATATTTGCTTAGCAATAATATAAACTCAAGAAACTTACCATGATTGACGGCCATGTTTTCCAAGTAATACCAATAACTTGAACTACATCAATCAGACGTTCCATGACCTGCCACCTCTTTCTGACCTGGTCTCGTTGAACTGACATTTGCTTATCATTCAGAAGGGTACGGATGTCTGCTTTGCTGGCTCTGAGGGAAAAAGGCTTCTGCGCTTTCTCTATGGGTCTTTCTTCTCTCATGTTCCTGTACTTTCTGATGGGTTTCCAGGCCTGCATGCCTCCTTTGGCAAATGCAAGATGGTCTACAGCTTCAATGATTTTTGCCATTTGTTCCAGTCATTGGCAGCAGAGAACTGGAAGGAATGGCTGCCAAAGGAGGTGTAGGCTTTGGGGGTGACCAGTGAAATATACCTGCTGGAGCGCATGCTACGGGTGGGTGTTGCTATGGTGACCAGCGAGCTGAGATAAGGCAGGGATTTACCTAGTAAAGACATATAGATGACCTGGAGCCTCTCGCTTCGCCTCTTCTTCGCTGTTTGAAAGAAATGACTGGTATAAGAAATATGGTGGAAACTAGCTCATGCCTCCAACAATCCAATGCTTTTATATTTGTGGGTTGTAGTGAACGATTGAACATTTCAGGTAAAAGGAGATATTCGAGGGATACAGCCAAATCAATCAGATATTTAGACTAAGTTAATAAAATATTTGGTGTAGTGTTAATCTATGTTGAATACTTCTTGCCGCCAACAGGACAAAGCTAGCCCCTCCCCCTCCACCCTCCTGGAGTCCCCAGGTCGACCGCCTCTCCGTACTTTACTGCTGGTTCTGGTCGACTACAGGAAAACACCGGGGCAGAGTGGAACTGAGAGAGGAGAAGAGGAACATGGAGATTTGATTTCATTAAGTAAGAACCATGGTGTGTAGATTAGACTGCATTCTGCTTCTGTAACAATTAATTTGTTAATTATATATTGATGAAAATATCTAAAGAAAATACCCTATTTTGAGAAGTGTAACTTTGTCCCCCATAACATTTGATTTCACCTAATTTTAACATTCTGTCATAAAGAGCAGATGTTCAACTTAATAAAAAACATGTTTTCCATCTGAAGAGGTTATATGAAGAATAAATACTATAGTAAGTGCCAATGTGTTAAATAAAGTAACAGGGTTGACCGTAACAGGGGAGAACTGAAAACAACAAAACCACTACTTTACTTTAGTTAAATAGTCCTTTAAATCAGCCACTAATTATCTTATGACGGGTAATGGAATCTAGTTACAATTGAAGACAAGCTTCACAAAAAAATGTAATTGTTAAAACATTTATACCATATCAATTTATGCTCGGTTTTCCACCATAAAACAACAAAGAATTGATACAAAGATTAGAACCAGCTCACCTGCTCTTACTCTGATTTTACTATTAGATGTTTAATGTTTATTTTACAAAAATAAATGTAAGGAACAGTTTCACCTTATTAAAACAAGGGTTCAGTTCATGTAACAGGGTTGACCTTAAAATGAGGGACTGACTTAAATTAATCACTAATCACATTACATTTTAAAATCTTCGGAATTGACTGTCAAAGTAACCAGATAACTAGGGCTTTACATGTACACTAATGATGTCATATTAAACTGATTATGGCAGTAGGCCGACTATGGCATTATTCATGTAAACATCTTACTCTGCTTATCTTAATTGGTGTAAGGTCATAACCGAAGAAAGCATAGCCTTTAAAAACAATTGGTTTTCTGAGCAATCTTTAGAATTATTAGGACATGTGAACTCTTTATCAGAGTTATAGCATTTTTTTTTTTCACCTTTTATTTAACCAGGTAGGCCAGTTGAGAGCAAGTTCTCATTTACATCTGCGACCTGGCCAAGACAAAGCAAAGCAGTGCGACAAAAAACAACAGAGTTAACAAACGTACAGTCAATAACACATTAGAAGATCTATATACAGATTGTGCAAATGTAGTGCAAAATGCAGTAAGGTTAGGAAGGTAGGACAATAAATAGGCCATAGTGGCGAAATAAGTTACAAATTAGAATTAACACTGGAGTGAAAAGTGATAATAGAGATACTGGAGCAAAATGAGTGAAAATAATAAATATGGGGATGAGGTAGTAGGATGGGCTATTTACAGAAGAGCTATATACAGGTGCAGTGATCGATAAGCAGCTCTGACAGCTGATGCGTAGTTAGTGAGGGAGATAGGAATTATTATTATTATAGTATTTGATCTGTGCATGAGCTTGTGCTAGCAAACTTCTAGTTTGCGCTAGTGCAGTGAGTTTGGAAAAACTGAAAGTATGCAGCTTAGAAATGATCGGACAAACTTTATTTGTCCGATCAGAATTAATTATGCTTCAAAAAAATAACATGGTCGCTGTTGTAGAATGTTATTTGGTTGCCAATTTTCTGCATTTCTCAAAGTCCCATCAGGTAGCCTGATTTCAGATGTCTCCATGTAACCAGGATTATTAGGGAAATTGTTCTTCTTTCAAAGTATGTCAACGTTTAAATCAATCTTTATACTAATTGACTATTCACAATAATCATATTATTCTGCGCATGTAACATTACTCAATGATGGTAAAACTTGGAGACATTATTGGATTAGGTGGGTTAAAATATTTCTAGAAGATACGGAAATGACAGGGACCTGTTAAAATGCTGAATTGTCACTTTAGCGAGTCTTTATTCATAAAAATCTGATTAATCGAATTCTCCATGTGTTCTCTATTAAAGGACACTCAGTATAATAGAGACTTAAAATTGAATATCAAAGGGACGCAAAATTATTAATTTCATGGAAGACATCTGTTTGACCCATATTTGCAAAACTTAATTATTCAGTCTTTGTTTCACAGGGGACAGTTCTTATTGTTGCTCTCACAGTGGGAGGGGCTTATCATCTGGGGAGCCTCAACAACATCATGATGCTGACAAGAAAGAGAAGAGTCTCTCCAGATCAGAACAACTCAAGCAACACCAGCAGAGACGTATAAGAAAGAAAAAGAAACCTCACCACTGCTGCTCTGACTGTGGGAAGAGTTTTGCGGCATCTACTACTTTAAAATCTCATCAGAGAATTCATACAGGAAAGAGACCTTACCCCTGCTATGATTGTGGGAAATGCTTCAATCATCAAGGATCCCTGATTACACACCAACGCATACACACAGGAGAGAAGCCTTATAGCTGTGATCAGTGTGGGAAGAGCTTCAATCAATCAGGATCCCTGACTATACACCAACGAATACACACAGGAGAGAAGCCTTATAGCTGTGATCACTGTGGGAAGAGCTTCAGGAAGTCAGGATCCCTGACTTACCACCAACGCATACACACAGGAGAGAAGCCTTATAGCTGTGATCAGTGTGGGAAGAGTTTTGCTCATGATTCCACCTTGATTTCTCACCAACGCATACACACAGGAGAGAAGCCTTATAGCTGTGATCAGTGTGGGAAGAGTTTTGCTCAAGATTCCACCCTGACTGCTCACCAACGCATACACACAGGAGAGAAGCCTTATAGCTGTGATCAGTGTGGGAAGAGTTTTGCTCGAGATTTCACATTGACTGTACACCAACGCATACACACAGGAGAGAAGCCTTATAGCTGTGATCAGTGTGGGAAGAGCTTCAGGAAGTCAGGATCCCTGACTTACCACCAACGCATACACACAGGAGAGAAGCCTTATAGCTGTGATCAGTGTGGGAAGAGTTTTGCTCATGATTCCACCTTGATTTCTCACCAACGCATACACACAGGAGAGAAGCCTTATAGATGTGATAAGTGTGGGAAGAGTTTTGCTCAAGATTCCACCCTGACTGCTCACCAACGCATACACACAGGAGAGAAGCCTTATAGCTGTGATCAGTGTGGGAAGAGCTTCAATCAATCAGGAGACCTGACTAGTCACCAGCGCATACACACAGGACAGAAGCCTTATAACTGTGACCAGTGTGGTAAGGGTTTTGCTCGAGATTCCACGCTGACCAAACATTTGCTCACACACATTTGAGAGAAACCTTACTCCTGTCTCTGTGGAAAGAGCTTTGCTGGTTCAGTGTCACTGAAAAAAACACCAGAAAGCACAAACATATTTTCTTTAATCTCCCTCTTCTCCTGCAACGGTTCAAGATCCCTAAATAATGTGTCAATAGAAAACATCTTGTAAAGAGTCATCAATCTATGTCTGATTACCATGGTAACCTGTGGAGCATAATATGCAGCTCTGGATCCATATCAAGTGCTGTGTGTGTGTGGGGGTGGGGCTGTGGTTTTCAGAGCTGTATTTTATTTAACTCCTATTCTCCATTAAATAATGTAGAATAATGTTTCAAAAATAGTAGGTGTATATTCATGTGTGAGGGAATTGTTGTCTGAAGAGTCTTTAATTGTACATATTATCTCATACAATGGTTCCTGTAGGTGCTGTCGCCTCCTCAGACCTTTTGGCAGAACGCCCAGAATATGTTCTATAAGTTAAGATAGGAGACGGTGCCAGTCACATGCAGGAACCAATCGTTAATGATTAATTAAATTTGCATAATGAATCATGCAAATATAACTTAAAGTGTGTTGCGATCAAGGAGGCCTACAAACCTGACTCAGTTACACTAATTCTGTCAGGTGGAATGGGCCAAAATTCACCCAACTTATTGTGGGAAACTTGTGGAAGGCTACCTGAAGTCTTTGACCCAAGTTAAACAATTTAAAGGCAATGCTACCAAATACTAATTGAGTGTATGTAAACTTCTGACTCACTGGGAATGTAATGAAAGAAATAAAAGCTGAAATAAAAAATTCTCTACTATTATTCTGACATTTCACGTTCTTAAAATAAAGTGGTGATCCTAACTGACCTAAGACAGGGATTTTTTACTAGGATTAAATATCAGGAATTGTGAAAAACTGAGTTCAAATGTATTTGGCTAAGGTGTATGTAAACTTCCGACTTCAACTGTACAATAACTTCAAAGTTGTTTGGGTTTAATGTATCAACATCTGTACGGACTAAGCGGTGCCTGAGGAAGGCCCTCAGCGTCATCAAGGACCCCAGCCACGAGCTGTTTACACCCTTACTGTCGGGCTGATGGTATCGGAGCATGAGGTCTGATAGAAACTGTGTCTGAGCCTGTTGGTATCTACAAGCCATCAGACTGGTGAACACTTGAACCAGACTGACCACCTGCACTGTTTCTTCACACCTTAGCACACATGATCACACACTCACACTCACACACACATTCATGCTACACATCACAACTGCTGCTACCAGACTCTTATTGTGATTGCTAAATAGTGCACAATTTAAACACTTGCCCCCAACCCCCCCCTTCCCCAAAACATGTAAATATTAGACACTAAATTGTCTTCCTGTATTATACTGATGCTACAATGTTTATTCTATTCTACTGAGATATTAACTTTATGTTTTGTATTGTTGCATTGTTGAGAAGGAACCTCAATGGACGGTGTAAACCATGTGTATCCTGTACATACGACTAATAAAACTTGAAACAATTACTTAAAATGAGACTCCAGAAGTGAAGATTGATGATAACATGTTGTCTCCTTTCATAACACACCTCATCACAAGAAGCTGAGGAGGATTCCTCTGTGCTTTACAGCACAGTCTACAAACCCACAACCAAGAAGAACACAACCAACAACAACACCTGAACACAACAACACCTTGGTTACATCCCAAATGGTACCTTGTTCCCTCTAGTGCACTGTGTAGGGAATAGGGGGCCATTTTGGATGCACTCTGAACACCAGAAGACCTGAACATTCAATCAAAGTTACATTATGGACAACAGTGGCGGCGCCAGGGGGGAGCTAGGTGGTGCTGCAGCTCCCCCTATTATAGCCATAGCACCTGCCCAGCACCACCAAGAAATGTCTGAAATTTTTTATATTTATATTTTAATGTCATGTTTGAATATACTTTTTCATGTTTTTAAAATAGGAATCAAATAATAATTGAATATATATATTTTAGTCTATAATAACATGAGGCCGAAACAGGTGATCTTCTTTGGCCAATGGGCGCAGCCCCCGCCGAACCTTTGACCTTAACGCATTTCAGCTTGTTTTTGATTGTGTATTTTACTTAGCTAAAACTCGCTATGGATCGTTTTTTGCTCCCTAAACGACCACGTTCTGAGTCACACCCTGAAAAGATAAAAGATAAACGAGATTGTGAAGGTGCAGACACACCACCACTCGTCATCACAGAGCCCCAGGAACAAGAAAATCCTGGGGATGAACTTGAAGACGGAGGAGAATCCCCGGCGGCGGTTTCCATTGAGGATGCTAACGTTACGGTTTGTCCTGCAGCTGATATTAGCAACCATCCTCAAGAGGGCCCAAGAAGGCCAGTCCTTCAAAAATACCCTACACGGCAATTTGGGAATCAGCAGAGAAGTTTTAACAAAAGTTGGATGGATCAGTATTCATGGCTAGAATACAGCGTGGTCAAAGATGCCGCATTTTGTTTTGCGTGTAGGCATTTTCTGAAACGAGGGCACGGATTTCATGTAGAGCCAACATTTACCAGCAGCAGCAACGGATTTAACAACTGGCGGAAAGCATCAGCATCTCTGAAGAGCCATCATGAAAGTATGGGACACAAATTTGCTATGGAAGGATGGAATGAGTTCAAGCAAAAAGAGACAAGTGGATCTAAAATAGCAAACCTGCTTGATAAGGGACATTCTGCGTTAGTTATGGAGAACAGAAAATGCGGCCGTATAAAGATGCATTTATGGACCTGTACACGTTAATATGCATAGCCCTGACACTTCCTGTCACATCAGTGAGCTGTGAACGCAGTTTTTCTTGCTTGGGCCGTGTAAAAAACTACCTGAGGAACAGCAGTGGAGACGCTAGGACCAGTAATCTGGCACTTTTGGCTATAAATGCAGAGAGAACGAGGACCCTTGACTGCGATAACATCATTGATGCCTTCGCACTCAATCACAGCAACAGACGTATTGTTTTGTTGTGAAGACATCTATGGTAAGTGCTTGATTTCCCCCTCTGTTGGCTTTTACAAATGTAATTAATTTGGTGGTTGAAGCACAAATCTTGGCTCTTCATAGTTGCATAATGCTCCAACAATAGGAACACTGCTGATTCGTCATTAGACTAGTGTTGGTAACTGGCTGTGTGATTTCGTGATGTGAGCATTTTAGGCCGAAGCGTGTGTCTGTTGCCTTCTGTTGTTGCTGTTTGCTGCTCCGTTGTATTCAGGGCTCAAGTGTGACATAATTGTGTGAAATAATATTTTTTTTATAGTTTACATTGACAGGCTTATGTATGTTGTATCTATAGCCCTTGCGTTGAAAATATATATATATATATATATATATATATATATATATATATATTATGGCTGTCAAAAGATTAATCGTGATTAATCACATCCAAAATAAAAGTTTGTGTTTGCATAATATATGTGTGTGTACTGTGTAGAATTATTATGTATAAAAACACATGTATATATTTAAGAAAAATTGGTTATATTTATATATAAAATATTTATATATAATATAAATCATATAAATGTATATACAGTATATAAATGCAATTATTCCTTACATATATAGGCTACATGAATGTGTGTGTATTTACACATAATAATTCTACACAGTACACACACATATATTATGCAAACACAAACTTTTATTTTGGATGTGATTAATCACGATTAATCTTTTGACAGCCATAATATATATATATATATGTCGCGGAATGAATATAGTTAATGCGGGCGTGTACGCATACCAAGGGTGGTCCAATGCGACCTCTATAATGAGACGCCGCAAAATTTAAAGCACCTTCTCTTAAGTGTTGAGCACCCCCATAGCACCTGCAACAGAAAATCTCTGGAGCCGCCACTGATGGACAAGTATACTGCACTTGAATTTTAAAGGTGATAACACTTAAGCCAACCTCTGCAGCATTTACCGTCATAGTATACTATAGGGTTTACTATTGTATACTATAGAGTATACTGTAGGGTTTAATATAGTATACTATAGGGTTTAATATAGTATAATATAGGGTCTACTATAGGGTTTAATATAGTATAATATAGGGTCTACTATAAGGTTTAATATAGTATACTATAGGGTTTAATATAGTATAATATAGGGTCTACTATAGGGTTTAATATAGTATAATATATGGTCTACTATAGGGTTTAATATAGTATACTATAGGGTCTACTATAGGGTTTAATATAGTATACTATAGGGTTTAATATAGTATACTATAGGGTTTAATATAGTATACTATAGGGTCTACTATACGGTTTAATATAGTTTACTATAGGATCTACTATAGGGTTTAATATAGTACACTATAGAGTCTACTATAGGGTTTAATATAGTCTACTATAGGGATTAATATAGTATACTATAGGGTTTAATATAGTATACTATAAGGTCTACTATAGGGTTTAATATAGTATACTATAGGGTCTACTATAGGGTTTAATATAGTATACTATAGGGTTTAATATAGTATACTATAGGGTTTAATATAGTATACTATAGGGTCTACTATAGGGTTTAATATAGTATACTATAGAGTCTACTATAGGGTTTAATATAGTATACTATAGGGTCTATTATAGGGTTTAATATAGTATACTATAGGGTCTACTATAGGGTTTAATATAGTATACTATAGGGTTTAATATAGTATACTATAGAGTCTACTATAGGGTTTAATATAGTATTCTATAGGGTTTAATATAATATACTATAGGAATTAATATAATATACTATAGGGTCTACTATAGGGTTTAATATAGTATACTATAGGGTTTAATATAGTATACTATAGGGTTTAATATAGTATACTATAGGGTCTACTATAGGGTTTAATATAGTATACTATAGAGTCTACTATAGGGTTTAATATAGTATACTATAGGGTCTATTATAGGGTTTAATATAGTATACTATAGGGTCTACTATAGGGTTTAATATAGTATACTATAGGGTTTAATATAGTATACTATAGGGTTTAATATAGTATACTATAGAGTCTACTATAGGGTTTAATATAGTATTCTATAGGGTTTAATATAATATACTATAGGGCTTAATATAATATACTATAGGGTCTACTATAGGGTTTAATATAGTATACTATAGGGTTTAATATAGTACACTTTAGGGTTTAATATAGTATACTATTGGGTTTAATATAGTATACTATAGGGTCTAGTTTAGGGTTTAATATAGTATAATATAGGGTCTACTATAGGGTTTAATATAGTATAATATAGTGTCTACTATAGGGTTTAATATAGTATACTATAGGGTCTACTATAGGGTTTAATATAGTATACTATAGGGTCTACTATAGGGTTTAATATAGTATACTATAGGGTTTAATATAGTATACTATAGGGTTTAATATAGTATACTATAGGGTTTAATATAGTATACTATAGGGTCTACTATAGGGTTTAATATAGTATACTATAGGGTTTAATATAGTATACTATAGGGTTTAATATAGTATACTATAGGGTCTACTATAGGGTTTAATGTAGTATACTATAGGGTTTAATATAGTATACTATAGGACTCATGGCTTGAGACTGTGGCTTAAAGCTGTATCTTAAAGCATTCCTTTGAATATCTGAAAGGGAATAAGATAATATACCAAACTCGTCATTTGCTTTGCTTGTGTTTTAGCGAGAGGAAACTGTTGCCCATAATGTTGTAGAGTGTCATGGGTCATGATACAACACAATGGGAAAGAATTTCTGTAACTGTACAAGACTATACACCCACACTGTTGTTCACGTCAGACCATAATCAGACTTGAGAACTTAACATCGACTTAAGTCCCAGAATATTGCCTACTGTCCATGTTAAGTCTACATATCTCAAGTCTGAATCGGGCCCTTCATACACATCTTGCAATTAACATAGTTGTTCAGATTTTTTGAAAAATGCAATATAATTATCACAGACTATACTTGGGGCAGGGAGAGGAGATACAGACAAACGCAGGACAGTAGACCGACGAATCAAAGAGAAGGAGAAAGAGAGAGAGATGGAGTGAAAGTTGAGAAAGAAGAGGAATAAATTATATTTTTCATTTATCATGTTCTCTCCTCTAGTTGAGTATATATATTAATATATTCAGGTAGCCCAGTGGCGGCAGGTAGCCCAGTGGTTATAGTGTTGGGCCCGTAACCGAAAGGTTGCTGGATTGAATCCCCGAGCTGACAAGGTAAAAATTTGTCGTTCTGCCCCTGAACAAGACAGTTAACCCACTGTTCCTAGGCCATCATTGAAAATAAGAATTTGTTCACAATGTATTGTGCCTTAATGCTTAATCATGCACCCATGTTTTACCTGCAGCACAGGTGTCAGGATATATTGTTCATCTTTAGAGTGGCCTCCAAACCTGTAGTCCGCACACAGACAGTGTCAATGTTACAATCAACTAACGTTAGTTAAACCTGTAGTCAGCACAGACAGTGTCAATGTTACAATCAACTAACGTTAGTTAAACCTGTAGTCAGCACAGACAGTGTCAATGTTACAATCAACTAATGTTAGTTAAACCTGTAGTCAGCACAGACTGTGTCAATGTTACAATCAACTAATGTTAGTTAAACCTGTAGTCAGCACAGACTGTGTCAATGTTACAATCAACTAATGTTAGTTAAACCTGTAGTCAACACAGACTGTGTCAATGTTACAATCAACTAACGTTAGAATTCGAGGGCTGACTGTTCTCAAATATTTGTGCAGTGTAAAAATAAAATGTTGGTAATTGGTGTAGTCTGACTACTGCAGTAGGCTACTGCTGTCCATTTGCTAGCTAACAGCAAGAAACCCAGACGAGAGAAACGTGAAAGCATCCAGGCAGCAGAGATGAACTTGTCATTAGCTAGCTAACGTTAGCCGTTAGCTATATTGTAGCTATAAAGCATTGTTTTTTGTTATTTTGAAATTACATCTTTATTTTATTTTATACAAGTTATATACATAGACATAAGGGAGTTAGCTATAAATACAGTATATTTGGCTGTAGTTTAGTTTAGAAGAAAGACTTACGCAGTGGTGTAAAGTACTTAAGTAAAAATACTTTAAAGTATTACTTAATTCGTTTTTGGGGGTATCTGTACTTTTACTCAATACATTTTCCCTGACACTCAAAAGTACTCTATACATTTTGAATTCTTATGAGGACAGAAAATGGTTCAATTCACACACTTATCAAGAGAACATCCCTGGTTATCCCTACTGCCTCTAATCTGGCAGACTCACTAAACACAAACGTTTTGTTTGTAAATGATTTCTGAGGGTTGGAGTGTGCTCCTGGCTATCCATAAACATTTTTTAAAAAACAAGTAAGTCTGGTTTTCTTAGTATAAGGACATTTTAATTATTGATACGTTTACTTTTCATACTTAAGTATATTTTAACAATTACATTTACTTTTGATACTTAAGTATATTTAAAACCAAATACTTTTAGAGTTTTACTCGAGTAGCATTTTACTGGGTGACTTTCAATTTAGACATTTTCTATGATGATATCTTTACTTTTACTTAAGTATGACAATTGGATACTTTTTGCACCACTGGACCACTGGATTTTTGACCGGAGAATTACCAGCATTAGGTTGTGCTGGTAAGGTTGTGCTGGTTGTGTACAGCAGCTGCCATTACAGCAGCAGCGAAAGACCGGAAGCAGTAATTCCCAGACACTCCCTCAGGAGAGAAAGGCCTGTTGAGATTCTCCATCTTTGAGCATGTGTTCCAAGTGGCTGCCAGGTAAAAGTAGACAATAGCAGACAACAGGATTCATAGTGAAAGGGGGTGTTGTTTACTCGACTTTTATAGATCACGTAAAATGTTATCCAGGAACTTTCTGAAGTATTATTAGGCTACATATACATATACTTTTATTTGTCCTAACATAATTCCGTTTTGATATTTAAATAGATGTTTGATTGCTCTGGTCTAGCGACGCATCAGTTGCAGCCTTGAGAATCGTATTTTCTCTCGCCAACTTCCTAGTCATTATCCGAACACTACAACAAAGTAGTCTAACTGTACTGTAGCCTACAACATTTCATGTCATACAAAGAAACAATAGCTTCCACAATGGATCGGGTAAGTCTGGTTTTAACAGTATAAGCCTGCTGTGTTGTATAAAATGTCTAGACCTAGTTTTCGTCGACTTTGATCCTCCACATTCCTGTGTTCGGTTTAAACGTCTGGACAAAAAAAACATGACGGTAAAAACTTTGTTAGGATTTATTTTGTCTTCAACAAAGTAGCCTACTACTATATCATGTATAGGAATCTGTAACTATGACCTAATTATCTCTCCTTCCTCCCAAAGTGTTCACATTCCTTCACTGATTTCAAACACATCAGCCATTATTTGACCAGATACTCAAGTGGCCGTTCTAACAAAGAAAATAAATGTCTTCAAAAATGGAAGGCTGTCGGGAAAGAGGCAAGATCAGATGGGACCATTATAGCAATGAGAGGGCAGATGTGTGTTTCCACTAGTTACCACAGTCATAGAGTCAAATGTCTATATCGTATCGTTATTTATTTAGGATTCAGCCACAATGTCAAACGTCTATCGTTTTTTATTTATTTAGTGTTGGGCATAAAGTTAAGTTTAAAATCAGATTTATTAAGATCACTTGTATAAATGGGCGCGGTTTATTGCTTTGTTTGCGGTAACTAGTGAAGACCAGGCATTACTCCCATATAAAGCGTCCTACTTTTACCAATACTCATAAAAACCTAATCGTTACGAAATGTATATTAGATCAAATAAGGCAATTTCTGCACCCAGTTATCCCTCTCGCTTCTCCTCTTCTTCGCTGTTTGAAAGGAAATGACTGGTATAAGATATATGGTGGAAACTAGCTCATGCCTCCAACAATCCAATGCTCTTATATTTGTGGGTTGTAGTGAATCATTGAACATTTCCAGAATAAGGAGATATTTGAGGGATGCAGCCAATTCAATCAGAGATTTAGATGAATAAGATATTTGGTGTAGTGTTAATCTATGTTGAATACTTCTTGCGGCCAACAGGACAAAGCTAGCCCCTCCACCCTCCTGGAGTCCCCAGGTCGACCACCTCTCCGTACTTTACTGCTGGTTCTGGTCGACTGCAGGAAAACACTGGGGCAGAGTGGAACTGAGAGAGGAGGAGGAGAAGAGAAGGAAGATGGAGATTTGATTTCATTAAGTAAGAACCATAGTGTGTAGATTAGACTACAGTCTGCTTCTGTAACAATAGTTGAGGTGCATAAAGATGGTGGCCTGCATGTACTTACCACAAATTCCTCCTTTTGCTAAGTTCACTGTACAGTCGTGGCCAAAGGTTGAGAGAATGACACAAGTATTGATTTCCACAAAGTTTGCTGCCTCAGTGTTGATGATGGCAATTCATCAGTCAGGATGTGGCCCAGAAGTTAATTGATAGCATGCCAGGGCGGATTGCAGAGGTCTTGAAAAAGAAGGGTCAACACTGCAAGAATTGACTCTTTACATAAACTGAATGTCATTGTCAATGAAAGCCTTTGACACTTATGGAATACTTTTAATTATACTTCAGTGTACCATAGTAACTACTGACATAAAGATCTAAGAACACTGAAGCAGCAAACTTTGTGGAGACCAATACTTGTCATTCTCAAAACTTTGGACCACGACTGTATTTTACATTGGTCTCTTTACATATGGTCTTTAGCACAGTAAAGATGATCCCAATTTTAGCTTCAAGACACCGACAATTTAAATAAACATTGAACAATGTCGCGCACCGTAGTTTCAAAACTCAGTGGATAAAACAATGACGTCATATCAGAATTTTTGAGCAACAGATGTTGGCAATTGAAAGCAATCTTCACAAAAAAATGTCTAGCATGTCTACAGTATGTATGGATAAAAGGGTTGACTTGCTCAGTTTTCCACCACAAAACAGCAGTAAATTGACAAACCAGCTCACCTGCTTTTACTCTGATTTCACTAGTAGATGTTCAATGCTTCTTTTTAAAACACATTTATTTAAAGGAATATTTATCATATTAAAACAAGAGTTCAGTTCATGTAAGAGTTGACCTTAAAATGAGGAAGAGATGTAAATAAATCACTAATCACATTCATAATAATCTTCAGAAATGACTTTGTCAAAGCACCAAATAACTAGTGATTTTCCATGAGTATGTTTACATGCACACTCATAATTAGACATTAAACTAGTTATGTTAGTTATGGCAGTAGGCTGAGTATGGCATTAGTCATGTCAACACCTTACACTGCTTATCTTAATTGGTTTAAGGTGAAAATCAAAGGAACGCTGTTAAAAACATCTGTTTTTCTGATCTTTTGAATTATTAGGACACGTAAACGCCTTAATCAGATTCATAGAGGCATATTTAATCTGCACATGTGCTGCACGAGCAACGCAAGCTTCATTATTTTGTGCAAAAACTGAAAGTATATATAAATAGTTTTCACATACAAACTTTAATCAAATATGCTTATCAAAAAATAACATGGTCGCTGTGGTAGTACTTTTTTATTTTGATAGGCATTTATCAAAGTCCCCTCAGTTAACCTGATTACAGATGTCTATGCTATTCAATATCTTTGTTTCACAGGGGACAGCCCTAACCATTGCTCTTTCAGTGGGAGGGGCTTATCATCTGGGGAGCCTCAACAACATCATGATGCTGACAAGAAAGAGAAGAGTCTCTCCAGATCAGAAACCCTCAAGAAACACCAACCGAGACTTATAGGGAAGAAACCTCACCACCGCTACTCTGACAGTGGGAAGAGTTTTGCTAAACAGAGAAAATGGATAATTCACCAGCGGATTCACACAGGAGAGAAGCCTTATTGCTGTGATCAGTGTGGGAAGGGTTTTGCTCGACATTCCAACCTGACTGCACACCAACGCATACACACAGGAGAGAAGCCTTATAGCTGTGATCAGTGTGGGAAGGATTTTCCTCGACATTCCAACCTGACTGCACACCAACGCATACACACAGGGGTGAAGTCATATAGCTGTGATCAGTGTGGGAAGAGCTTCAATCATTCAGGATGCCTGACTACACACCAACGCATACACACAGGAGAGAAGCCTTATAGCTGTGATCAGTGTGGGAAGAGATTCAGTGGATCAGGAGGCCTGACTAAACACCAACGCATACACACAGGAGAGAAGCCTTATAGCTGTGATCAGTGTGGGAAGAGCTTCAATCAATCAGGACACCTGACTAAACACCAACGCATACACACAGGAGAGAAGCCTTATAGCTGTGATCAGTGTGGGAAGAGCTTCAATCATTCAGGACACCTGACTACACACCAACGCATACACACAGGAGAGAAGCCTTATAGCTGTGATCAGTGTGGGAAGAGCTTCAATTATTCATGGTCCCTGATTACACACCAACGCATACACACAGGAGAGAAGCCTTATAGCTGTGATCAATGTGGGAAGAGCTTCAATTATTCAGTGTCCCTGATTACACACCAACGCATACACACAGGAGAGAAGCCTTATAGCTGTGATCAGTGTGGGAAGGGCTTCTATCAATCAGGACACCTGACTAAACACCAACGCATACACACAGGAGAGAAGCCTTATAGCTGTGATCAGTGTGGGAAGAGCTTCATTTATTCAGAGTCCCTGATTACACACCAACGCATACACACAGGAGAGAAGCCTTATAGCTGTGATCGATGTGGGAAGAGCTTCAATTATTCAGGGTCCCTGATTACACACCAACGCATACACACAGGAGAGAAGCCTTATAGCTGTGATCAATGTGGGAAGAGCTTCAATTATTCAGGGTCCCTTATTACACACCAACGCATACACACAGGAGAGAAACCTTATAGCTGTGATCAGTGTGGAAGGAGCTTCAATCATTCAGGAGACCTGACTAAACACCAGCGCATGCACACAGGAGAGAAGCCTTATAGCTGTGTTCAATGTGGGAAGAGCTTCAATCAATCAGGGGCCCTGACTACACACCAACGCATACACACAGGAGAGAAACCTTATAGCTGTGATCAATGTGGGAAGAGCTTCAATCAATCAGGACACCTGACTTCACACCAGCTCACACACACTGGAGAGAAACCTTACTCCTGTCTATGTGGAAAGACTTTTGCTCACTCAGAGTCATTGAAAAAACACCAGAAAGAACAAACATGTCGTCTTTTATCTCCCTCCTCTCCTGCAACTGTTCCAGATCCCTAAATACATTTTCCATAGAAAACATATTGTAAAGAATCATCCATCTCCCATTCTCTAACAGTTTACTGATTACCATGGTAACCTGTGTAGTGTAATATGTAGCTCTGGATCCATATGTATCAAGAGTCTCAGAGTAGGAGTGTTGTGTGTGTGGTGGGTGGGGATGTTCAGATCTCTATCTTATTTAATTAACTCCTATTATCCATTAAGTAATTTTATAATGTAGAATAATGTTTCAACAATACTAGGTGTGTATTCATGTGTTCAATAGATCAGTAAATTAAATCCATTATCTGCTCAACAATGTCTGTTTCACATTAGTTATGTTTTTTAAATCTATAAGGATCATAGGTCTCTTGTATAATTAGTTTGGTCCTAAAAGATGTTCACATATTTATTGTAAATCCCTTCACCAGGTTGTAATGTAGCTGATGGGACATACAGAAGTACAGAAGACATAGGGCTATTAGTGTGGTCAAATTATGTTCCATTTATTTTAAAGGATTTTAATAGTGATATCTTTACACTTTCCTTATTGTATATTAAGTGTGCTCCAAAAAAAAGGTTTTATTGTGAAGTGAATGATGTGTTGGTTTTTAGTAATAGTCATCATGGAGTCAGGAAGTCAGTTCTTCCCATCAGTACTTATAGGTCATGTCAACCAGACTTCACACTCTTCTGTTTTCTCACAGCCAGTAAGGTATCCTACCAAACTTCTCTCTCTTCACTCTGGAAATACACTTGATAATATCTGATACCTTACTATTCCACTTTTTATTGGTGATTTGTTATACAGAACGAATGCTTGCGTGTAAATTACATTGTAAAGCATACATCTGGAATGTGGTTTAATGTTTTCCTGTTTTGTTTTACATTGCTAAAATATGTAGCCTGCGTTGCTGCTCGGTGAATGAGAGCTCAGCAACAACTACTCTTGGAGAGAGCTGCTCTCTGGAAACAGAAACGTTAGACCATTTATTCTATAGCTGTTCACATAGCTATTCTCTGTGGAATGATATACAATGTTTTTATTAATGGACACTTTGGCTAACAAATGTGATCTGCAATAAAAAAAATAAAAAAGTTTATAGGAAGAAAAAAAAATCCTGGAGGAGCTACGATTCATTTCTCCTGTTGCAAGAGTCGAAGGTAAGCAAAACGATTATCTCGTAAGTGACTTGTTGTTCTTGCACATAACCGTGTTACTTTTGTTCCTCACAATGATAATGAAATCAAGTTTGTAAATGGCTGGTCTCGAGATGTTTAAAAACTACATACAGAATCAGAAAATCATATCTAAGCAAACTCATCGAAGCAGAAGCAAATATCCAAATGTCCGTATCCTTGCTAGGTCTACACAATGTTGTGACGTTAACCACGTAACTTCATCGTCTTGGCTGTTGCATTGCGATAACAAATACATTTGTAGGGAGGGATGGTTAGAAGACGAAAGGTAATGCATGCCCCTACATTTTGTCTTCTTCTAATAGTTATCATGAAACGAGGAAGGGACATAGCGTCCTTTTTTGCCCCAGTAAACAAACAAGGGAGAGAAACATATCAAGGTATTGAGAGAGTTGAGGAGCAGGAGAGGGAGAGCCAGAGGAGTCAGTGGAGGTTGGAGAGAGGGCATGTGATGAAAGTGAGGGCTCTGATACAGAGAGGGCATGTGATGAAAGTGAGGGCTCTGATACAGAGAGGGACATTCCAGAGGGTGAGGAGCATGAAGAAGAGGGTGAGGAGGAAGAAGAAGAGGGTGAGGAGGAAGAAGAAGAGGGTGAGGAGGATGAAGAAGAGGGTGAGGAGGAGGAAGAAGAGGGTGAGGAGGAAGAAAACATACAGGGACAGAGAGAGGAACAGCCAGAGGGACAGAAAGTGGATCCATGTGCATCAAGTACTGCACCATCAGGTGTGTGAAGAAGAAGAAGGTTCTTACTATTTGCAAAGCGGTGCAATTATATTTTCATTGTAGGCCTACTGTGTGTCCTTAAAATGGTGCTTTCTGCTGTACATTCTTTTTTGTGTCAATATGGCTCTGTTTCTTTTTTTAAGAAAATACTTGGCCTACATTTTGAAATACATGCAGATATACATGTATAAGTAAATACATGTTGTAGTTGTGCCCTATGTTTACTCTACATCTTTCTACAGATATCAGCAAGTCCAAGAATGATGTACCAGTACAGCCCAACTTGAATATATTCCCAACCACTTTGATGGGGGACAGAAGACGGAGCTTCAGGCCAAACTGGTATAATCTTCATCCATGGCTTGAGTATTCTGTCATGATGGACTCTACATATTGCTATGCATGTAGACATTTTAGCACACCAAATGCCCCAGACACTGTTTTTTTTTCAACAACTGGTTTTAGAAACTGGAAAAAAGCAACTATGAGAGATGCAGGGTTTTCAGTACATGCAAAGTCTGAACAACACAAGTGTGCAATGATAGCATGGAGGGATTATCAAAGAGCTGTTAAAACTGATGCAACACTAGCAAATCTTCTTGACAAAGAACAAACTAAACAAGTACAAGAAAATCGGGCATACATTAAAGCAGTTGGGGAAGTGCTGTTACTTACAGCTACACAAAACATAGCACAAAGAGGACATAATGAATCTGAAGAGTCCAATAACAAAGGAAACTTTAGGGAAATTCTTAAAACAGTTGCTAACCATGACCCACTCGTTAAGAGAAGATTAACTTCCGTTCACAATGCAAAGTACACAAGCAAGATCATCCAGAATGATGGTTTGATGGTTTTGGGTTGATGGTTTTGGGTTGTTTGGCAGAGCTGGTTCGGTCTGAAATCATAGAAGAAGTGAAGAACAGTGAGGTTTTTAGCATCATGGCAGATGAAACAAAGGATATTTCAAAAAGGGAACAGATGTCTTTCACACTCAGGTACTATTACAATGGGGCCATTAAGGAGAGTTTTCTCCATTTTCAATCTGCAGAGAAGTTAGATGCAGCAGGGCTTACTGGAAAAATAGTGCACTTACTGGAACGTTATGGCCTGAACTACAAAAATAACCTCGTAGGCCAAGCGTACGATGGTGCTGCCGTTATGAGCGGTAAGCATTCAGGGGTTCAGGGAAGGATCAAAGAACAGGCTAAATTTGCCTTCTACATCCATTGTAGTGCACATTGTCTCAATTTAGTGTTAGTTGATGTAGTCAAAAGTGTCCCAGAAACAGGAGTTTTTTCCTTTGTTACAGTGTCTTTATATTTTTACCTCTGTCTCATATGTGCACCCAAAATGGCTGTCTCTCCAAAGAGAAATGTATGGCAGAACAAGAGAGCTGCAACGTTTAAGCAACACACGTTGAGCATGCAGATTTCTAGCCCTACGTAATATTATGGACACTCTACCTGCCCTTAAACGACCACTGCAAGAGATTGCTCAAGAACGTCATGGTGAAAAAACTGTTGAGGCCCGAGGTCTTCTGGCTCAAATTGACCTAGAATTTGTTGTGCATCTTGTTACTCTGCGTAAGTTGTTTGGGGAGACAAAGCTACTTGTTAGTCACAAACTGTTGATCTGTCAAGAGCTGTTGACTTAGTAAATGCTTTAGTCCAGACATTGAATGACCACAGGCAGGAGTCTTTCTTTGATAAGTTGTGGGATGAAGCATTGAATATTTGTGAGCAGTGTGATTCTGCAACGTCAGAAAATGCTGAGCTCTAGACTCAGTGGCTACTGCACACTAAGCACTGTTGGTCAGAGGGAGGTAGAACGTGACAAAGATATGTTTCGCACGTCATTTTTCTATCCTGTAATTGACAGCATGCTCAATGAGTTGAACAGACGTTTCTCCAATACCAACTGTGAGCTCATGAGAAGCATACAGTCTCTCAGCCCCCAGAGTGATGCCTTTTTAAAGAAGAGCAATGTTTTTTCATTTGGCTGTTTGTATAATGCAGACATTGATGATTTAGGGCATGAGCTCCATCAATTTAAGAGAGTTTTGGACAGAAAAATACAGAGTGGTGAAGTTAAAAAGCCATGCAGTACAGTAGAGCTGGTTTGTTTTATTGAGCCATACAGGGAAGTTTTCTTTGAGCTCTTTAGACTGTGCAAGATTGCAGTAACCCTTCCTGTAAGCTCAGCCTCTTGCTAACGCAGTTTCTCCACACTGAAACTGATTAAAACCTTCCTGCGGTCCACCACTATTGATGAGAGACTCAGTGATCTTGGAGTCCTGAGCATAGAGTCCAGAAGGGCCAAGGCTCTGGATCTTGATGTATTTGTGGACCATTTCTTCCAGACAGCACAACCGCCGTATCCTGTTGCTTTAGTGTAGTGTTTCTATATTTTATTAAAATTCAATTGATCCAGCATTGTTGTGCCAATTCAAATACTTAAGTGTGGACTCAACTGTCCACAGTAGTGAGGCTTCCATAAACAGGAAATGGCACATTGTTGTACCCTGGAGTTTTGTTCACGTTGAATTGACACCCTGTATTTGTACCCTGTACTGTATTTTTCATTTTTTATGGGCCTACCTCTTTTGCACCTGCACTCACTCTTGTACAAAATAAATGTTTGTGTGATTTTAAAGTAAAATAAAGTTTATAATCTTTAAATATAATTTGTTGCCATTTTTTAATGTGCCCCTCTGGTTAAACACTGGCCCCTCCTTGGCCCTCCTAGTAAAATGTGTCTAGAACCGCCACTGATCTCAAGTCTGAATCGGGCCCTTCATACACATCTTGCAATTAACATAGTTGTTCAGATTTTTTGAAAAATGCAATATAATTATCACAGACTATACCTGGGGCAGGGAGAGGAGATACAGACAAACGCAGGACAGTAGACCGACGAATCAAAGAGAAGGAGAAAGAGAGAGAGATGGAGTGAAAGTTGAGAAAGAAGAGGAATAAATTATATTTTAATTTATCATGTTCTCTCCTCTAGTTGAGTATATTAATATATTCATGATAACACAATGTATTGTGCCTTAATACTTAATCATGCACCCATGTTTTACCTGCAGCACAGGTGTCAGGATAGAGTGTTCATCTATAGAGTGGCCTCCAAACCTGTAGTCAGCACAGACTGTGTCAATGTTACAATCAACTAACGTTAGTTAAACCTGTAGTCAGCACAGACAGTGTCAATGTTACAATCAACTAATGTTCGTTAAACCTGTAGTCAGCACAGACAGTGTCAATGTTACAATCAACTAACGTTAGTTAAACCTGTAGTCAGCACAGACAGTGTCAATGTTACAATCAACTAATGTTAGTTAAACCTGTAGTCAGCACAGACAGTGTCAATGTTACAATCAACTAACGTTAGTTAAACCTGTAGTCAGCACAGACTGTGTCAATGTTACAATCAACTAACGTTAGTTAAACCTGTAGTCAGCACAGACTGTGTCAATGTTACAATCAACTAATGTTAGTTAAACCTGTAGTCAGCACAGACAGTGTCAATGTTACAATCAACTAATGTTAGTTAAACCTGTAGTCAGCACAGACAGTGTCAATGTTACAATCAACTAACGTTAGTTAAACCTGTAGTCAGCACAGACAGATTCAATGTTACAATCAACTAATGTTAGTTAAACCTGTAGTCAGCACAGACAGTGTCAATGTTACAATCAACTAATGTTAGTTAAACCTGTAGTCAGCACAGACAGTGTCAATGTTACAATCAACTAACGTTAGTTAAACCTGTAGTCAGCACAGACTGTGTCAATGTTACAATCAACTAACGTTAGTTAAACCTGTAGTCAGCACAGACTGTGTCAATGTTACAATCAACTAACGTTTGTTAGCTAGAATTTGAAGGCTGACTGTTTTTAAATATTTGTACAGTGTAAAAATAAAATGTTGGTAATTGGTGTAGTCTGACTACTGCAGTAGGCTACTGCTGTCCATTTGCTAGCTAACAGCAAGAAACCCAGAGGAGAGAAACGTGAAAGCATCCAGGCAGCAGAGATGAGCTTGTCATTAGCTAGCTAACGTTAGCCGTTAGCTATATTGTAGCTATAAAGCTTTATGTTTATTGTTATTTTGAAATTACATCTTTATTTTATTGTATACAAGTTATATACATAGACAGAAAGGAGTTAGCTATAAATACAGTATATTTGGCTGTAGTTTAGTTTAGAAGAAAGACTTACGCAGTGGTGTAAAGTACTTAAGTAAAAATACTTTAAAGTATTACTTAAGTAGTTTTTTGGGGTATCTGTACTTTACTTTTTATATATTTGACAACTTTTACTCCATACATTTTCCCTGACACTCAAAAGTACTCTATACATTTTGAATGCTTATGAGGACAGAAAATGGTTCAATTCACACACTTATCAAGAGAATATCCCTGGTCCGCCCTACTGCCTCTAATCTGGCGGACTCACTAAACACAAATGTTTTGTTTGTAAATGATTTCTGAGGGTTGGAGTGTGCTCCTGGCTATCCGTATATATATTTTTTTAAACAAGTAAGTTTGTTTTTCTTAGTATAAGGACATTTTAATTATTGATACGTTTACTTTTCATACTTAAGTATATTTGAACAATTACATTTACTTTTGATACTTAAGTATATTTAAAACCAAATACTTTTAGAGTTTTACTCGAGTAGCATTTTACTGGGTGACTTTCAATTTTACTTGAGACATTTTCTATGATGATATCTTTACTTTTACTTAAGTATAACAATTGGTTACTTTTTTCACCACTGGACTTTATTTTTGACCGGAGAATTACCAGCATTAGGTTGTGCTAATAAGGTTGTGCTGGTTGTGTACAGCAGCTGTAATTATAGCAGCAGCCAGAGTATCAGACAGAACACTTCAGTTAAATTAGCTATATATATATATATATATTTTTTTTTTTATATACACATTATTGGTTACTTATATGATATTTGTTCCACTTCTCTATTCATTGGCTGATGTGTATTTATCTGTTTGTTTGTTTATTTATCTTAATGTTTTACTCCTTATGAAAATATGTTCTGTAACTAAATGATTTTGTATTACAAGTTCAATTTATTTTTCCTGCAATAAAAAAAAAAAAGAAAAAAAAAATACAAATCTTTGAGCATGTGTTCCAAGTGGCTGCCAGGTAGAAGTTGACGATAGCAGACAACAGGATTCATAGTGAAAGGGGGTATTGTTGAACGTTTTCTTGGCTTTACTAGACTTTTATAGATCACGTAAAATGTTATCCAGGAACTTTCTGAAGTATTATTAGGCTACATATACTTTTATTTGTCCTAACATAATTCCGTTTTGATATTTAAATAGATCTTTGATTGCTCTGGTCTAGGAGCGCAACAGTTACAGTTGCAGCCTTGATAATCGTATTTTCTCTCGCCAACTCCCTAGTCATTATCCGAACACTACAACAAAGTAGTCTAACTGTACTGTAGCCTACAACATTTCATGTCATACAAAGAAACAATATCTTCCACAATGGATCGGGTAAGTCTGGTTTTAACAGTATAAGCCTGCTGTGTTGTATAAAATGTCTAGACCTAGTTTTCATCGTCTTTGATCCTCCACATTCCTGTGTTCGGTTTAAACTTCTGGACAAATAAAAACATGACGGTAAAACTTGTTAGGATATATTTTTTCTTCAACAAAGTAGCCTACTACTATATAATGTATAGGAATCTGTGTCTATGACCTAATTGTCTCTCCTTCCTCCCAAAGTGTTCACATTCCTTCACTGATTTCTAACACATTAGCCATTATTTGACCAGATACTCAAGTGGCCGTTCTAACAAAGAAAATAAATGTCTTTAAAAATGGAAGGCTGTCGGGAAAGAGGCAAGATCAGATGGGACCATTATAGTAATGAGAGGGCAGATGTGTGTTTCCACTAGTTACCACAGTCATAGAGTCAAATGCCTATATCGTTTTTAAATAAATTTTTATTTAGTGTTGGGCATAAAGTTGTGTTTTTTAGGTTAAGTTTAAAATCAGATGTATTAAGATCACTTGTATAAATGGGCGTGGTTTATGGCTTTGTTTGCGGTAACTAGTGACGACCAGGCATTACTCCCATATAAAGTGTCCTACTTTTAATAATACACTCGTAACAACCTAATCATTACGAAATGTATATTAGATCAAATGAGGCAAAAGCTACATTTTTGGGCCCAGTTATCCCTCTCGCTTTGCCTCTTCCTCGCTGTTTGAAAGGAAATTACTGGTATAAGATATATGGTGGAAACTAGCTCATGCCTCCACCAATCCAATGCTCTTATATTTGTGGGCTGTAGTGAATCATTGAACATTTCCGGAATAAGGAGATATTCGAGGGATACACCCAAATCAATCAGAGATTTGGTGTAGTGTTAATCTATGTTGAATACTTCTTGCCGCCAACAGGACAAAGCTAGCCCGTCCCCCTCCACCCTCCTGGAGTCCCCAGGTCGACCACCTCTCCGTACTTTACTGCTGGTTCTGGTCGACTGCAGGAAAACACTGGGGCAGAGTGGAACTGAGAGAGGAGGAGAAGAGAAGGAAGATGGAGATTTGATTTCATTAAGTAAGAACCATGGTGTGTATATTAGACTACAGTCTGCTTCTGTAACAATAGTTGAGGTGCATAAAGATGGTGGCCTGCATGTACTTATCACAAATTCCTCCTTTTGCTAAGTTCACTGTACAGTCGTCACAATAATTTATATCTCAATGTTCTAAATGAACTCTTTATAACTCTATCTGTACCCTGAAGGTTGTAGACCCCAGTTTTAAACAATACAGAGAGAGCCCCAGCTTACAATGGTCAGTCTTTATTCATGAGAACATTCTGATGAAAAAACAATACACATGTATTTTATACATTTAGTCAGAAAGAGCCCCCACCCTGCTTGATGGGGGGGCTGTAAGTTCTCAGGGTCTGCCTTCAAAGACACACTGTCCTGTTATCTCATGTCACTCCCTTCAGTCATTCTTCAGTTGCTAATGTATGACACATCTCAAAGAGAAAAGACCCCCATCCTGCTTGATGGGGGGGCTGTGAACTTTTATGGCCGGCCTAAAACTCCTGCAAGCCTAACAGCCTTCACAAATGGTCTGTCTTCTCCTTTGTTGTCTTAACTACATCCTGACTCATTTACCAAATGGTAACATTCTAACCTGGTCTAAACATTGTCTATGTTCCCACATTCTTAGAATCATAATCTTATAATTCTAATTCATCTCACACATTACACAGTTTCAGGGTGGATCATCTTAGTCATTAACTTTAAACATACACATTTCTTTATCAACAGTCGTGGCCAAAGGTTTTGAGAATGACACAAGTATTGGTCTCCACAAAGTTTGCTGCCTCAGTGTTGATGATGGCAATTTGCATATACTCCAGAATGTCATGAAGAGTGATCAGATGAATTGCAAATAATTGCAAAGTCCCTCTTTGCCAGGAACTTAACTTAATCCCCCCAAAACATTTCCATTGCATTTCAGCCCTGCCACAAAAGGACCAGCTGCCATCATGTCAGTGATTGTCTCGTTAACACAGCTGAGAGTGTTGGCGGGGACAAGGCTGGAGATCACTCTGTCATGCTGATTGAGTAAGAATAACAGACTGTAAGCTTTAAAAGGAGGGTGGTGCTTGAAATCATTGTTCTTCCTCTGTCAACCATGGTTACCTGCAAGGAAACATGTGCCGTCATCATTGCTTTGCACAAAAAGGGCTTCACAGGCAAGGATATTGCTGCTGGTAAGATTGCACCTAAATCAACTATTTATCGGATCATCAAGAACTTCAAGGAGAGAGGTTCAATTGTTGTGAAGATGGCGTCAGGGTGCCCAAGAAAGTCCAGCAAGCGCCAGGACCGTCTCCTAAAGTTGATTCAGCTGCGGGATCGGGGCACCACCAGTGCAGAGCTTGCTCAGGAATGGCAGCAGGCAGGTGTGAGTGCATCTGCACACACAGTGAGGTGAAGACTTTTGGAGGATGGCCTGGTGTCAAGAAGGGCAGCAAAGAAGCCACTTCTCTCCAGGAAAAACATCAGGGACAGACTGATATTCTGCAAAAGGTACAGGGATTGGACTGCTGAGGACTGGGGTAGAGTCATTTTCTCTGAAGAATCCCCTTTCCGATTGTTTGGGCCATCCGGAAAACACCTTGTCCGGAGAAGACAAGGTGAGTGCTACCATCAGTCCTGTGTCATGCCAACAGTAAACCATCCTCAGACCATTCATGTGTGGGGTTGCTTCTCAGCCAAGGGAGTGGGCTCACTCACAATTTTGCCTAAGAACACAGCCATGAATAAAGAATGGTGCCAACACATCCTCCGAGAGCAACTACTCCCAACCATCCAAGAACAGTTTGGTGACTACCAATGCCTTTTCCAGCATGATGGAGCACCTTGTCATAAGGCAAAAGTGATAACTAAGTGGCTCGGGGAACAAAATATCGACAATTGGGGTCCATG
The DNA here is from genome assembly GCA_023634145.1 of Thymallus thymallus. NCBI lineage: Eukaryota > Metazoa > Chordata > Actinopteri > Salmoniformes > Salmonidae > Thymallus > Thymallus thymallus. Next base: position 22,133,559 of record CM042394.1, on the reverse strand, counting down.
GCCAGGAAACTCCCCAGACCTTAATCCCATTGAGAACTTGTGGTCGATCCTCAAGAGGCGGGTGGACAAACAAAAACCCACAACTTCTGACAAACTCCAAGCATTGATTATGCAAGAATGGCCTGCCATCAGTCAGGATGTGGCCCATAAGTTAATTGACAGCATGCCAGGGCGGATTGCAGAGGTCTTGAAAAAGAAGGGTCAACACTGCAAATATTGACTCTTTGCATAAACTTAATGGCATTGTTAATGAAAGCCTTTGACACTCATGGAATACCTGTAATTATACTTCAGTGTACCATAGTAACTACTGACATAAAGATCTAAGAACACTGAAGCAGCAAACTTTGTGGAGACCAATACTTGTCATTCTCAAAACTTTGGACTACGACTGTATTTTACATTGGTCTCTACTGTTTTTTTGTAATGGTCATTAGCATAGTAAAGATGATCCCAATTTTAGCTTCAAGACGCCGACAATTTAAATAAACATTGAACAATGTTGTGCACCGTAGTTTCAAAACTCAGTGGATAAAACAATGACGTCATATCAGAATTCTGCCATCTTTATTCACTTTCATCATGAATCTATTCATTAAATATTGATTAAAATATCTGGGTAGTTCCACCCATTTTTAAAGTGTAACTTGGTAAGAAAAATATGTTTACAAAGCACATGTTCAACTTAATAAAAACATTGAATAAAAATATTACTATACTAAGTGCCTATGTGCCAAAACAAGTGGCATGGTTGAACGTAACAGGGGACTACTGAAAATATCAAACCACTGGATTACATGGGTAAATAGTCCTTTAAATCAGCCATAAAACTGCTTGTGCAGGGGGAATGGAAGGTTTGTTTTTGCAACAGATGTTGGCAATTGAACGTATGGATAAAAGGGTTGACTTGCTCAGTTTTCCACCACAAAACAGCAGTAAATTGACAAATCAGCTCACCTGCTTTTACTCAGATTTCACTAGTAGACGTTCAATGCTTCTTTTTAAAACACATTTATTTAAAGGAATATTTTCATCATATTAAAACAAGAGTTCAGTTCATGTAACAGGGTTGACCTTTTAAATGAGGGACAGATGTAAATAAATCACTAATCACATTCATAATAATCTTCAGAAATTACTGACAAAACAACAAAATAACTAGTGCTTTTCCATGAGTATGTTTACATGCACACTAATAATTAGACATTAAACTAGTTATGTTAGTTATGGCAGTAGGCTGAGTATGGCATTAGTCATGTCAACACCTTACTCTGCTTATCTTAATTGGTTTAAGGTGAAAATCAAAGCAACGCTGTTAAAAACATTTTGAATTATTAGGACACGTAAACGCCTTAATCAGATTCATAGAGGCATATTTAATCTGCACATGTGCTAGCACGAGCACCGCAAGCTTCATTCTTTTGTGCAAAAACTGAAAGTATATATAAATAGTTTTCACATACAAACTTTAATCAAATATGCTTATCAAAAAATAACATGGTCGCTGTGGTAGTACTTTTTTATTTTGATAGGCATTTATCAAAGTCCCCTCAGTTAACCTGATTACAGATGTCTATGCTATTCAATATCTTTGTTTCACAGGGGACAGCCCTAACCATTGCTCTTTCAGTGGGAGGGGCTTATCATCTGGGGAGCCTCAACAACAACATGATGCTGACAAGAAAGAGACGAGTCTCTCCAGATCAGAAACCCTCAAGAAACACCAACCGAGACTTATAGGGAAGAAACCTCACCACCGCTGCTCTGACTGTGGGAAGAGTTTTCCTAAACAGAGAAAATGGATAATTCACCAGCGGATTCACACTGGAGAGAAGCCTTATAGCTGTGATCAATGTGGGAAGAGCTTCAATCATTCAGGATCCTTGATTAGACACAAACGCATACACACAGGAGTGAAGCCTTATAGCTGTGATCAGTGTGGAAGGAGCTTCAATCGATCAGGACACCTGACCAGACACCAACGCATACACACAGGAGAAAAGCCTTATAGCTGTGATCAGTGTGGGAAGGGTTTTGCTCGAGATTCCACCCTGACTTCACACCAACGCATACACACAGGAGAGAAGCCTTATAGCTGTGATCAGTGTGGGAAGGGTTTTGCTCGAGATTCCACCCTGACTGCCCACCAACGCATACACACAGGAGAGAAGCCTTATAGCTGTGATCAGTGTGGGAAGGATTTTGCTCGACATTCCAACCTGACTGCACACCAACGCATACACACAGGAGAGAAGCCTTATAGCTGTGATCAGTGTGGGAAGAGTTTCAGTCGATCAGGAGACCTGACTACACACAAACGCATACACACAGGAGAGAAGCCTTATAGCTGTGATCAGTGTGGGAAGAGCTTCAATCATTTAGGAGACCTGACTAAACACCAGCGCATACACACAGGAGAGAAACCTTATAGCTGTGATCAGTGTGGAAGGAGCTTCAATCATTCAGGAGACCTGACTAAACACCAGCGCATACACACTGGAGAGAAGCCTTATAGCTGTGATCAGTGTGGGAAGAGCTTCTATCAATCAGGACAGCTGACTAAACACCAACGCATACACACAGGGGTGAAGCCATATAGCTGTGATCAGTGTGGAAAGAGCTTCTATCAATCAGGGGCCCTGACTACACACCAACGCATACACACAGGAGAGAAGCCTTATAGCTGTGATCAGTGTGGGAAGAGCTTCTATCAATCAGGACACTTGACTAAACACCAACGCATACACACAGGAGAGAAGCCTTATAGCTGTGATCAGTGTGGGAAGAGCTTCAATTATTCAGGGTCCCTGATTACACACCAACGCATACACACAGGAGAGAAACCTTATAGCTGTGAACAGTGTGGAAGGAGCTTCAATCATTCAGGAGACCTGACTAAACACCAGCGCATACACACAGGAGAGAAGCCTTATAGCTGTGATCAATGTGGGAAGAGCTTCAATCAATCAGGGGCCCTGACTACACACCAACGCATACACACAGTAGAGAAACCTTACTCCTGTCTATGTGGAAAGACCTTTGCTCATTCAGAGTCACTGAAAAAACACCAGAAAGAACAAACATCTTCTTTTATCTCCCACCTCTCCTGCAACGGTTCCAGATCTCTAAATAAAGTTTTAATTGAAAACGTCTAGTAAAGAGTCATCCATCTCCCATTCTCTAACAGTTTACTAAGTCTGATTACCATGGTAACCTGTGTAGCATAATATGTATCTCTGGATCCATATGTATCAAGTCTCAGAGTAGGAGTGTTGTGTGTGTGGTGGGTGGGGATGTTCAGATCTGTATCTTATTTAATTAACTCCTATTATCCATTAAGTAATTGTATAATGTAGAATAATGTTTCAACAATACTAGGTGTGTATTCAATAGATCAATAAATTAAATCCATTATCTGCTCAACAATGTCTGCTTATCACTTTAATTATATGTTTTTAAAATCTATAAGGATCATATGCCTCTTGTATAATTAGTTTGGTCCTAAAAGATGTTCACATTTATTTTAAAACCCTTCACCAGGTTATAATGTAGCTGATGGGACATAAGGAAGTACATAAGACATAGGACTATTAGTGTGGTCAAATTATGTTGTTGCATTTATTTTAAAGGATTTTAATAGTGATATCTTTACACTTTCCTTATTGTATATTAAGTGTGCTCCAAAAAAAAGGTTTTATTGTGAAGTGAATGATGTTTTGGTTGTTAGGAAGAGGCATCATGGGTGCAGGAAGTCAGCTCTGTCCATCAGTACTTATAGGTCGTGTCAACCACAGACCTCACACTCTTCTGTTTTCTCACGGCCAGTAAGGTCTCCTACCAAACTTCTCTCTCTTTACTCTGGAAATACACTTGATAATATCTGATAACTTACCATTCCACTTTGTATTGGTGATTTGTTACGCAGAACGAATGCTTGCATGTAAATGTCATTGTAAAACATACATCTGGAATGTGGTTTAATGTTTTCCTGTTTTGTTTTACATTGCTAAAATATGTATTATGTAGAAGAGACCAGGATATGTTGTTGCTCTGTGTCCCAACACTCAATGTTATAGTCATGGTCCTGAGAATAAAACAGGTTTAAAACAATCCACAGAGAAACACGTGTCTTACAGTGCTACACATCTGTTAAGTGCTTTTTCCTGCTTAATTGAAGTATCAGGTGTAGTTTTTCACCATTTATAAAGTATGTTTGTTGTCTATCTTTATGTTTCTAAGGCTGCAGGGAAGGAGATGCAACAATAGCCTTCAGAACATCTGGGCTCTTAGTGAAAGGGGTGTTGAACGTTATCTTGACTTTACTCGCCAGCCCCACCAGAAAGAGTGAAAAGGTGTGACGCCTCTCTCAGCAGTCTCCTCTACAGGACAACTAGCCCAGCCTGCCTGTCGGCCTGTTCCTTTCCCTCAGTCTACAACATACTAGATGCAGAATCAGATCTAGAATGTGGAAACCTCTGTCAGTGGCGAAACGTCAGACAATGCTGAGCTCTAGACTCAGTGGCTACTGCACACTAAGCACTGTTGGTCAGAGGGAGGTAGAACGTGACAAAGATATGTTTCGCATGTCATTTTTCTATCCTGTAATTGACAGCATGCTCAATGAGTTGAACAGACGTTTCTCCAATACCAACTGTGAGCTCATGAGAAGCATACAGTCTCTCAGCCCCCAGAGTGATGCCTTTTTAAAGGAGAGCAATGTTTTTTCATTTGGCCGTTTGTATAATGCAGACATTGATGATTTAGGGCATGAGCTCCATCAATTTAAGAGAGTTTTGGACAGAAAATTACAGAGTGGTGAAGTTAAAAAGCCATGCAGTACAGTAGAGCTGGTTTGTTTTATTGAGCCATACAGGGAAGTTTTCTTTGAGCTCTTTAGACTGTGCAAGATTGCAGTAACCCTTCCTGTAAGCTCAGCCTCTTGCTAACGCAGTTTCTCCACACTGAAACTGATAAAACCCTTCCTGCCGTCCACCACTACTGATGAGAGACTCTGTGATCTTGGTGTCCTGAGCATAGAGTCCAGAAGGGCCAAGGCTCTGGATCTTGATGTATTTGTGGACCATTTTTTCCAGACAGCACAACTGCCGTATCCTGTTGCTTTAGTGTAGTGTTTCTATATTTTATTAAAATTCAATTGATCCAGCATTGTTGTGCCAATTCAAATACTTAAGTGTGGACTCAACTGTCCACAGTAGTGGGGCTTCCATAAACAGGAAATGGCACATTGTTGTACCCTTTGTTGTACCCTGGAGTTTTGTTCACGTTGAATTGACACCCTGTATTTGTACCCTGTACTGTATTTTCCATGCACTCACTCTTGTACAAAATACATGTTTGTGTGATTTTAAAGTAAAATAAAGTTTATAATCTTTAAATATCATTTGTTGCCATTTTTTAATGTGCCCCTCTTGTTAAACCCTGGCCCCTCCTTGGCCCCCCTAGTAAAATGTGTCTAGAACCGCCACTCTATCTATCTATCTATCTATCTATCTATCTATCTATCTACAGAAGTAATATATTAGTAATAATCACACATATTTTGGAAAACAGTCAGTTGAACACGGGTGGGTACCTATGACTCGCCGCTGCGCTCCACTCAATGTGTCCCCTTTCTCAGGTGCAGTCAATCAGGGGAAAGAGGTGACAAAATACACAACTAACAAACATTTAACATGAATGAGAGAAATCTATCTATCTAAAGCAGGAAAAGCACTTATTATGACAGATGTGTAGCACTGTAAGACACGTGTTTCTCTGTTGATTGTATTAAACATGTTTTATTCTCAGGACCATGACTATAACATTGAGTGTTGGGACACAGAGCAACAACATATCCTGGTCTCTTCTATATAATAACAACATTTTATATTTTTAAATTGATATATGATCAAAAATATGAATATGCAATCAGCTATGTAAAACAAAAGAAACATGAAACCACATTCCAGATGTATGATGTCACTGAAATTATTCCAACCAAAGGAGAGAGACTTTTAGATTTCTTTAAAACAATTCAACTTTATTATTTAATTATTGCAATAATGGAGCGGTCAGCGGCCACCCGGAGGTGATCACTGAGAACCCAACGAACAGAGTTGGGTTACAACCTTTATAGACTGAGCACATCCTTATGAGTACGTGGCAAACAACAGATGTGTGGAATGGGTCAAGAGGTGAGGTTTTATATGGAAGAAAGGAGCGTCCCTCAGACAGATAGCATTTGCTGTGAAGATAATTCTATTTGGCCCCCAAGACAAGGTTCTTCTTATCAGCTGTTTATACCCGAGACATCTCCTCCATGGTACCTCATAGACACTGACACTAATTCAATCTATGGAATGAAGGCTCAGAGAGAGGAAAAGACCATCATAAATCAGTTGCTATCCCAAATCCCAAAGGCTAACTCAGTTCACACAGACGAGACAGTACTGAGAAACCTTATTCCATGAAAAAACACTATTTAAAACATAATCTTGTTATTTTTCTACCATAATGTTTTAAAATGACATTTACACGCAAGCATTTGTTCCGAGTAACAAGTCACCAATAAAAAGTAGAAGAAAAAGTATGTGGTTGACACGACCTATAAGTACTGATGGGCAGAGCTGACTTCCTGCTCCCATGATGCCTCTTCCTAACAACCAACACATCATTCTTTTTGGAGCACACTTAATATACAATAAGGAAAGTGTAACGATATCCCTATTAAAATCCTTTAAAATAAATGCAACAACATAATTTGACCACACTAATAGTTCTATGTCTTCTGTACTTCTATATGTTTTACTATAAATATGTGAACATCTTTAGGTCCAAACTAATTATACAAGAGGCCTATGATCCTTATAGACTGTTATTATAGATTTTAAAAACATAACTAATGTGATAAGCAGATGTTGTTGAGCACATAATGGATTTAATTGTTTGATCTATTGAATACATACCTAGTATTGTTGAAACATTCTACAATTACTTAATGGATAATAGGAGTTAATGATGTAAGATACAGCTCTGATGTTTTTTCAGTGAATGAGAAAAGTTCTTTCCACATAGACAGGAGTAAGGTTTCTCTCCTGTGTGTATGAGTTGATGTGTAATCAGGTCTCCTGATTGATTGAAGCTCTTCCCACACTGATCACAGCTATAAGGCTTCTCTCCTGTGTGTATGCGTTGGTGTTTAGTCAGCTGTCCTGAAATCCTGAAACTTTTCCCACAATGATCACAGCTATAAGGCTTCTCTCCTGTGTGTATGCGTTGGTGTATAGTCAGGGCTCCTGATTGATTGAAACTCTTCCCACACTGATGACAGCTATAAGGCTTCTCTCCTGTGTGTATGCGTTGGTGTTTAATCAGGTCTCCTGAATGATTGAATCTCTTCCCACACTGATCACAGCTATAAGGCTTCTCTCCTGTGTGTATGCGTTGGTGTATAGTCAGGTGTCCTGATTGATTGAAGCTCTTCCCACACTGATCACAGCTATAAGCCTTCTCTCCTGTGTGTATGTGTTGGTGTCTAGTCAGGTCTCCTGAATGATTGAAGCTCTTCCCACACTGATCACAGCTATAAGCCTTCTCTCCTGTGTGTATGCGTTTGTGTCTAGTCAGGTCTCCTGATCGACAGAAGCTCTTCCCACACTGATCACAGCTATAAGGCTTCTCTCCTGTGTGTATGCGTTGGTGTATAGTCAGGTGTCCTGATTGATTGAAGCTCTTCCCACACTGATCACAGCTATAAGCCTTCTCTCCTGTGTGTATGTGTTGGTGTCTAGTCAGGTCTCCTGAATGATTGAAGCTCTTCCCACACTGATCACAGCTATAAGCCTTCTCTCCTGTGTGTATGTGTTGGTGTCTAGTCAGGTCTCCTGAATGATTGAAGCTCTTCCCACACTGATCACAGCTATAAGCCTTCTCTCCTGTGTGTATGCGTTGGTGTCTAGTCAGGTCTCCTGATCGACAGAAGTTCTTCCCACACTGATCACAGCTATAAGGCTTCTCTCCTGTGTGTATGCGTTGGTGTATAGTCAGGTGTCCTGATTGATTGAAGCTCTTCCCACACTGATCACAGCTATAAGCCTTCTCTCCTGTGTGTATGTGTTGGTGTCTAGTCAGGTCTCCTGAATGATTGAAGCTCTTCCCACACTGATCACAGCTATAAGCCTTCTCTCCTGTGTGTATGCGTTGGTGTCTAGTCAGGTCTCCTGATCGACAGAAGCTCTTCCCACACTGATCACAGCTATAAGGCTTCTCTCCTGTGTGTATGCGTTGGTGTATAGTCAGGTGTCCTGATTGATTGAAGCTCTTCCCACACTGATCACAGCTATAAGCCTTCTCTCCTGTGTGTATGTGTTGGTGTCTAGTCAGGTCTCCTGAATGATTGAAGCTCTTCCCACACTGATCACAGCTATAAGCCTTCTCTCCTGTGTGTATGTGTTGGTGTGTAGTCTGGGCTCCTGATTGATTGAAGTACTTCCCACAATCAAAGCAGGGGTAAGGTCTCTCCCCTGTATGAATTCGCTGATGAGATTTTAAGGTTTTAGATGCAGCAAAACTCTTCCCACACTGAGAGCAGTGGTACGGTTTCTCTCCGGTGTGAATCAGCAGGTGAATTATCAATTCCTTCTGTTTAGCAAAACTCTTCCCACAGTCAGAGCAGCAGTGGTGAGGTTTCTTCCCTATACGTCTCTGCTGGTGTTTCTTGAGGTGTTCTGATCTGGAGAGACTCTTCTCTTTCTTGTCAGCATCATGATGTTGTTGAGGCTCCCCAGATGATAAGCCCCTCCCACTGAGAGAGCAACAATTAGGGATGTCCCCTGTGAAACACAGACATTGAATAATTAAGTTAAACAGAAGTTCTTCCCGTGAAATTAATGCTTTTTGCATCCCTTCGATATTTTATCCATTAATAATTGTGCACTAATATTCAATTACTTGTGCAGCACATGTACAGATCAACTACACCGCTATAACTCTGATTAAAGTGTTTACATGTCCTAATAATTCTAAAGATTGATCAGAAAACCAGGTGTTTTTAAAGGCTATGCTTACTTCAGTTATGACCTTACACCAATTAAGATAAGTAGAGTAAGGTGTTTACATAAATAATGCCATAGTCGACCTACTACCATAACCAGTTTAATATGACATCATTAGTGTGCATGTAAAGCCCTAGTTATCTGGTTACTTTGACAGTCAACATTATTATTTATTTAATGTGATTAGTGATTAATTTACATCAGTGCCTCATTTTAAGTTCAACCCTGTTACATGAAATTAACACTTATTTTAATATGGTGAAACAGTTCAAAAAGAAACATTGAACATCTAATAGTCAAATCATATTGTAAAAGGTGGTTCTACTCTTTTTGTAAATGTACTGATGTTTTGTGGAGGAAACTCAACTATTTTATCCATACATGCATTCAACTCCCTGTAACACAAAACAACCTTCCATTCCCCAGTCATAAGAGCATTCATGGCTGATTTAAAGGACTATTTTACTAATATAAATGAGTGTTTTTGTTGTTTTAAGTAGCCCCGTTACTGTCAACCCTGTTACTTTATTTGGCACATAGGCACTTACTATAGTATTTATTTTTCATTTAACCTCAAGATGGATAAAATGCTCTTTATGACAGAATGTTAAAATTTGAAATTAAAGTTTTTTTTTTACCAAGTTATACTTCTTAAAATTGTGTGTAACGACCAGATATTTTCATCAATATATAATTGATCATTTAAATTGTAACAGAAGGAGACTGTAGTCTAATCCACACACCATGGTTCTTACTTAATGAAATCAAATCTCCATGTTCCTCTTCTCCTCTCTCAGTTCCACTCTGCCCCGGTGTTTTCCTGCAGTCGACCAGAACCAGCAGTAAAGTACGGAGAGGTGGTCGACCTGGGGACTCCTGGAGGGTGGAGCGGGACGGGCTAGCTTTGTCCTGTTGGCCGCAAGAAGTATTCTATATAGATTAACACTACACCAAATACCTTATTAATATAGTCTAAACTTCTGATTGATTTGGGTGAATCTAAATAAATAACGATACGATATAGACATTTGACTCTATGACTGTGGTAACTAGTGGAAACACACATCTGCCCTCTCATTACTATAATGGTCCCATCTGATCTTGCCTCTTTCCCGACAGTCTTCCATTTTTGAAGACATTTATTTTCTTTGTTAGAACGGCCACTTGAGTATCTGGTCAAATAATGGCTGATGTGTTTGAAATCAGTGAAGGAATGTGAACACTTTGGGAGGAAGGAGAGATAATTAGGTCAGTTACAGATTCCTATACATTATATAGTAGTAGGCTACTTTGTTGAAGAATAAAAAATCCCAACAAGTTTTACAGTCATGTTATTTTTGTCCAGACGTTTAAACCGAAAACAGGAATGTGGAGGATCAAAGACGATGAAAACTAGGTCTAGACATTTTATACAACACAGCAGGCTTATACTGTTAAAACCAGACTTACCCGATCCATTTTGGAAGATATTGTTTCTTTGTATGGCTTGAAATGTTGTAGGCTACAGTACAGTTAGACTACTTTGTTGTAGTGTTCGGATAATGACTAGGAAGTTGGGGAGAAAAAAATCGATTCTCAAGTCTGCAACTGATTCGCCTCTAGACCAGAGCAATCAAATATCTATTTAAATATCAAAACTGAATTAAGTTAGGTCTCGTGTAGCCTAATATTACTTCAGAAAGTTCCTGGATAACCTTACATGATCTACAAAAGTCGAGTAAAGTCAAGAAAATGTTAAACAACACCGACTTCAACTATGAATCCTGTTGTCTGTGATTGTCTATTTTTACCTGGCAGCCACTTGTAACACGTGCAAAGATGGAGAATCTCAACAGGCCTTTCTCTCCTGAGGAAGTGTCTGGGAATTACTGCTTCCGGTCTTACAAGTTCTGTTTGTGCTGTTGCGGTATTTTTTATATTAGCCATTTAATTATGGCCGAGACGTAACCATCCCTCACCGACTGCTCCAAATTAACTCAAAATACTGCTGGTAAAAGTTTTGTTTTTGCGATTGTGTTTTTGACTAATACAGTTGAAGACGTAACATGGTAAGGGCCAAACGGCAAACCAAACCAAACCCGTTACCTAATCCACTGTGCCTTTTCAACTGGCAACGGACACAGCGAGGCTCACAGAATATGTGGAATGTAACGCGAACTCCAAGGTAAATGTTTTTACTTGTGATGTTGTTATGTGAATATTTCCCAGCACAAAACATGCAGTTATCAGCGTTATGTCGTAAACACACTTGTTATGTTTTCCCCCATACATTTAAATCTAATTACCTAACGTTTATCACCAACGTGTTTAACTACGTGCACTTTAGGTTAGTGTTAGCTAATTGTTGGTGCATAAATGTAACTAAACAGGTATATATATATATATGGGGTATATACAGTGGGGAGAACAAGTATTTGATACACTGCCGATTATGCAGGTTTTCCTACTTACAAAGCATGTAGAGGTCTGTAATTTTTATCATAGGTACACTTCAACTGTGAGAGACGGAATCTAAAACAAAAATCCAGAAAATCACATTGTATGATTTTTAAATAATTAATTTGCATTTTATTGCATGACATAAGTATTTGATCACCTACCAACCAGTAAGAATTCCGGCTCTCACAGACCTGTTCGTTTTTCTTTAAGAAGCCCTCCTGTTCTCCACTCATTACCTGTATTAACTGCACCAGTTTGAACTCGTTACCTGTATAAAAGACACCTGTCCACACACTCAATCAAACAGACTCCAACCTCTACACAATGGCCAAGACCAGAAAGCTGTGTAAGGACATCAGGGATAAAATTGTAGACCTGTACAAGGCTGGGATGGGCTACAGGACAATAGGCAAGCAGCTTGGTGAGAAGGCAAAAACTGTTGGCGCAATTATTAGAAAATGGAAGAAGTTCAAGATGACGGTCAATCTCCCTCGGTCTGGGGCACCATGCAAGATCTCACCTTGTGGGGCATCAATGATCATGAGGAAGGTGAGGGATCAGCCCAGAACTACACGGCAGGACCTAGTCAATGACCTGAAGAGAGCTGGGACCACAGTCTCAAAGAAAACCATTAGTAACACACTACGCCGTTATGGATTAAAATCCTGCAGCGCACGCAAGGTCCCCCTGCTCAAGCCAGCGCATGTCCAGGCCCGTCTGAAGTTTGCCATTGACCATCTGGATGATCCAGAGGAGGAATGGGAGAAGGTCATGTGATCTGATGAGACAAAAATAGAGCTTTTTGGTCTAAACTCCACTCGCCGTGTTTGGAGGAAGAAGAAGGATGAGTACAACCCCAAGAACACCATCCCAACCGTGAAGCATGGAGGTCGAAACATCATTCTTTGGGGATGCTTTTCTGCAAAGGGGACAGGATGACTGCACCGTATTGAGGGGAGGATGGATGGTGGCATGTATCGCGAGATCTTGGCCAACAACCTCCTTCCCTCAGTAAGAGCATTGAAGATGGGTCGTGGCTGGGTCTTCCAGGATGACAACAACCCGAAACACACAGCCAGGGAAACTAAGGAGTGGCTCCGTAAGAAGCATCTCAAGGTCCTGGAGTGGCCTAGCCAGTCTCCAGACTTGAACCCAATAGAAAATCTTTGGAGGGAGCTGAAAGTCCGTATTGCCCAGCGACAGCCCCGAAACCTGATGGATCTGGAGAAGGTCTGTATGGAGGAGTGGGCCAAAATCCCTGCTGCAGTGTGTGCAAACCTGGTCAAGAACTACAGGAAACGTATGATCTCTGTAATTGCAAACAATGGTTTCTGTACCAAATATTAAGTTCTGCTTTTCTGATGTATCAAATACTTATGTCATGCAATAAAATGCAAATTAATTATTTAAAAATCATACAAGGTGATTTTCTGGATTTTTTTAGATTCTGTCTCTCACAGTTGAAGAGTACCTATGATAAAAATTACAGACCTCTACATGCTTTGTAAGTAGGAAACACTTCAGATTTTGCAGGTTTTCAAATACTTGTTCTCCTCACTGTATATGTGGAAATGAATGACTCCAGGAATTAACAAAAATTTGTTTAATTGTGCAATTGAATTACTGTGTGCAATTAAATCCATTTACACAAACAATTAACCTTTTTCAAGGAGGACAATTGCACATTGAACAACAACATCCACATCTTCATCAACCACACAATTGTCAGTATCGATCCACAGAAGTTCTCCTAGACTGTAACTGAGAGAAACTTTCCCTGCACAGAGCACTTTTCCTGAGGTATATTCTGTCTTGAATGCAGAGGGACACTGGGACGGACTTTGGATTGGCCTGAGGCAGGGGGACTCTGGAAGGTTAAGTCCTTGTTCAACTGCGGTCTGAAGATGAGCCAAAATCCTGCAGTACAGCAATAGAAGTAGAAACAAATGGAATTTCCCTTGTGACTTGTGTGTTGAGGCTGCAATACTGTGAGGAGCCTGTTTAGTGAAGTAAACACTTGCAAGTTTTCTCATTGTCTTTTCAATGATAGCAGAGATGTGGCACTGTGCATCGATTTGGAGAGCACCAGACTTCAATTGGACAGCTTTGAATATTCCACTTAGCAGCTCTGCCCTCTGAATGTAGGCCTGTGGGGTAAGACCCTTTGTGGTGATGCTTTTCACTAGCTGGAGGAGGTTGTTGGAGTCTTCAATGTGAACAATATTTCCAAAAGTGTTAGTGTCGCAGAAAGCACAACATAAGCATTGACTAAAAGCATCAAATTCACATGTGTTAAGCACAGAGATTCTTGACTTGCTGAGTTTAACAGGCTGTTGATAGTTTTTTCCCCTCACAGATGGATCTGCATGGAGCCATTCAGGACAAGGAGAATCTTCCTCTTTTTTGGTGGAACAGCTAGGCCTCTCCAGTTTTCAACAACGTCTTCGTTTGTTGAATGGATGTTTGTGAGTGTCAAACGACTCCCCAGAACAGGAGGCATCCATTTTTTTTTCATCTACACTGCAGGTCGCAGTAGGTAGTGGATTGGGTCCTGTGACATCAACATGAGCATTTTCTGTACCTTTTTGTTTTGCAGAACAAATGCGCATGTTGCCTTCAATGTAGGAAAGATGTCGAGCAATGAAGCGATCCACCCGAATAGGTAGGTTTTCATGCTTGAAAAGGCAGTGTTTGATGTTTTTAAACTCTGCTTCAACATTAGCTGAACTTGCAGTGATGTTGGTGCTACGGAAGTGAGGGATCATTACCCCGGTCCATAGTGGTAAGTAACTTGCAAGTCTGATAATATTGGGAACAATCTCTGGGAGGAAGTGCATGTTCTCGATCACCGTTGGCCACGGCAAGTGACCTGCTCTCATCACATATGTCTGTCACCCACTGCCGTAGGTCAGTGTGTATTTCTTCACATGGATCCACTCCTTCCATGTCCTCACCCTCTTCATCTGGAACGATGACACACTCTTCTGCAATTTGGGCTTTCAGGTAGTTCTTGCAACATTCTGATATGATGGGCTCCAGAGCTGTCATTGCCCTCTGCTTCGCTGAGAGCCACAATAGTAACCGTGCGGAGTGTAAATAACCAGGAAGGAAATATAAATGGATATTACAATGTTGGCAGAATTTATTTGTGAATCTAAAAGTTATTCTTTTCTTTTTGTATAAATACACATTGTGAAGAACCTTTGTTTTGAAGCCCAACATTGTTTATATTGTTTGGGGCTTATGGGTAATCAATGCGGTGGACGATTTATGTGCAAGAAGATAAAGGATGTACAACATGGTTAATTTAGCGCCCTTTGTTGAGTACGGAGAACAAGGTTGGTAGAACTAGTTCTTACTAAGAAGCATTCCTTTGTAACAAGTACTAGTTTAATTTGTTTCGGGACAGATATGTCTAGTCCTTTAGCGTGGATGTCATGCTAGCATGTGGCTGAATAGACAGCAATGCGTACCTTTGATGATGTTTATTTTATTTCAGCTCTTACAGTGTGTTTATGTAAATGGAAACGAGAATTAAACATTACATGAACCATCAGTTATAAGAGACCATCCTTTCAACTGGGACCGCTACAGTAAGAGCTTGACCCTCATCAATCCTGCCGCCCTGCTGCTTTCAACGAACAAGGCTACGAAGAGGATCAGTCGCTGTGCTACACGTGTTCTCCGGCGGCCGACGACAGACTTTCAATGACGAAGCAATGCTGCACTCGAGCCGTCGACGTAAAGTAGGACTGTGAATTCCGCAACAACACGGGCAGTGCGCTTATGGATCTGGTGCGATGGTCTGAAAATTACAATTATATAGTTTACACATTCAAGATGAAAGTACGTTAATGCTTGTAATATTACATGGGTATAACTAAAGGGTAACTTAGCCCGTATACAGTGTTTGAACAAACGGAGGTTAAGAATACATACATGTATATGAGTGTAAGGATGTATTACCTTTATATATTGGTGAGGAATGTGGTTTAATTGATACATTTATGGTCTACATATCAGTTTCTGCATTTACAAATATTATTGTAAAGCACATTGAAAATGGCTGAGTCCAATATTAACTCAAGTTTAGGAGAGTTAGAAAATCAAATTGATAATTTACAAACTGAAAGGCACAAGCCTGAGGATATTCTTACAAGTGAACAGGAGAATATAGATACTCACCTCCCACCAGAGGTCACAGAACAGGCTCTAAGCGACGCAAGAGGTAAAGAAGTTTGTGAAGAACCCCAGGGTCCTCAACGCTCTGTCCGCAATAAGAACCCAACACCCAGAATGCTCGCTTTACGAACAGAGGAGGCACACAAAAAGGAAACAGAACTTGTAGTAATGTATGACCAATGGAAAGCCCAAGCCCGCCAGGCCAGAGAACAACTTAAATCAGACATTACAGAGATGCAGCTTGCGTTTCTGAGCGACACTCTAGAAAAGGCAAAAAAATCAATGTAATGGACATTTATGTTGAAATTCGATAATTTAAACACTGCATTACTCCTTCAACAGAGTTAAGACGACGTGTTGACGCATGTGATGCAGTTACAGCAGACATTATCAAGATTATTTACGAAAGGATGACAGGCGTTGATGGAGACTATGATGTGAAAACTGTAAAGCACCGTCTACGTGATCTACTTGATCATGACTACGCCTATTCTATTTATGGATCTACTGCCTCAAATTTAAGCCACAAGTCTAGTATTCACTTCAGCAATCTCTCTATATCCTCAAGCATGGCAGCCAAACGTGCCGACGCAGCAGACGAATTGGCCGTAAAGGAAGTAGAATATACCGTGTTGCTAGAGGAGAAGAAACAGGAGGAGAGAATACAACAACAAAGGAATGATATTGAAGCTCAGCAACGCGAGTTAGAACAACTACAGGCAGAGAAAGATCTAAGAGTGGCAAGAGCAAGGCTTGACGCCTACACCCAGGAGGTAGCACGGGAAGCTAACGGTTCCTTCCCAAGTCATGATGCTGTAAATCTAGAGCAAACATCACCAACAGTCTCAAACCAACCGTCCAACATCCGACCACCATCAACACAAATAGATGTGTCTCAGCTCGCTCAGGCCTTTCACAACAGCATGGCTCTAAATAGACTACCAATGCCAGAGCCCTTTGTGTTCAATGGTGACCCCATGCGGCTTTCCACTCGAGGTACTGCATTTGTGTCTCTCATCGACCGGAAAGGCATTTCTTCAGCTGACAAGCTCTACTATCTGAAAAGGTACGTGAGTGGCCCAGCTCGAAAGACCCTGGAGGGAGCTTTCTTCAGAAACGATGACGAAGCATATAAGGACGCTTGGAGCAAATTTAATCACCGATATGGTCAGCCATTTATCATACAGAAGGCATTCAGAGACAAGCTGGCAAACTGGCCAAAAATACAGCCCAAGGATGCCGAAGGTCTCAGGAACCTTTCTGATTTTTTTGAACGCCTGTCAGGATGCTATGCCTCATGTTACAGGCATCCAGATATTGAATGATTGTGGGGAGAACCAAAGGATAGTTCAAAAACTCCCTGACTGGCTAGCCTCTCGTTGGAACCGAAAGGTTACACAAACCCTCAATGAGATCTGATTCTACATATAGTATGTTGTAGACGGAGGGCCGACAGGCAGGCTGGGCTAGATGTCCTGTAGAGGAGACTGCTGAGAGAGGCGTCACACCTTTTCACTCTTTCTGGTGGGGCTGGCGAGTAAAGTCAAGATAACGTTCAACACCCCTTTCACTAAGAATCCTGTTGTCTACTTTTACCTGACAGCAACTTGGAACAGAGTTCTATTTGAGTCCAGATGTTCTCAAGGCTATTGTTGCATCTCCTTCCCTGCAGCCTTAGAAACATCAAGATAGAAAACACACTTTATAAATGGTTAATAAATACACCTGATACTTCAATTAAGCAGTAAAAAGCACTTATTATAACAGATGTGTAGCACTGTAAGACACGTGTTTCTCTGTTGATTGTTTTATTCTCAGGAACATGACTATAACATTGAGTGTTGGGACACAGAGCAAAAACATGTTTTAGCAATGTAAAACAAAACAGGAACAGGAAAACACATTCCACATGTATGTTTTACAATGACATTTACATGCAAGCATTCATTCGTTCTGCGTAACAAATCACCAATAAAAAGTGGAATGGTAAGGTATAAGATATTAAGTGTATTTCCAGAGTGAAGAGAGAGAAGTTTGGTAGGAGACCTTACTGGCCGTGAGAAAACAGAAGAGTGTGAGGTCTGTGGTTGACGCGACCTATAAGTACTGATGGACAGAGCTGACTTCCTAACAACCAACACATCATTCACTTCACAATAAACCTTTTTTTGGAGGACACTTAATATACAATAAGGAAAGTGTAAGCATATCACTATTAAAATCCTTTAAAATAAATGGAACATAATTTGAACACACTAATAGTCCTATGTCTTCTGTACATCTGTATGTCCCATCAGCTACATTATAACCTGGTGAAGGGTTTTACAATAAATATGTGAACATCTTTTAGGACCAAACTAATTATACAAGAGACCTATGATCCTTATAGATTTTAAAAACATATAATTAAAGTGATAAGCAGATGTTGAGCAGATAATGGATTTAATTTATTTATTGAATACATGAATACACACCTAGTAATGTTATTCTACATTATTTAATGGATAATAGGAGTTAATTAAATAAGATAGAGATCTGAACATCCCCACCACACACACAACACTCCTACTCTGAGACTTGATACATATGGATCCAGAGCTACATTTTACGCTACACAGGTTACCATGGTAATCAGTAAACTGTTAGAGAATGGGAGATGGATGACTCTTTACAAGATAGTTTCTATGGAAAATGTATTTAGGGATCTGGAACCGGTGAGGGAGATAAAAGACGACATTTTTGTTCTTTCTGGTGTTTTTTTCAGTGACCCTGAATGAGCAAAGCTCTTTCCACATAGACAGGAGTAAGGTTTCTCTCCTGTGTGTATGAGTTGGTGTGTAGTCAGGTTTCCTGAATGATTGAAGCTCTTACCACACTGATCACAGCTATAAGGCTTCTCTCCTGTGTGAATGCGCTGGTGTTTAGTCAGGACACTTAAATCATTGAAGCTTTTTCTACACTGACCGCAGCTAAAAGGCTTCTCTCCTGTGTATATGCGTTGGTGTACAGTCAGCTGTCCTGACAACCTGAAACTTTTCCCACAATGATCACAGCTATAAAGCTTCTATCCTGTGTGTATGCGTTGGTGTATAGTCAGCTGTCCTGATTGATTGAAGCTCTTTCCACACTGACCACAGCTATATGGCTTCACCCCTGTGTGTGTGCGTTGGTGTGAAATCAGGTTCCCTGAATAATTGAAGCTCTTCCCACACTGATCACAGCTATAAGGCTTCTCTCCTGTGTGTGTGCGTTGGTGTATAGTCAGCTTTCCTGACATGCTGAAGCTTTTCCCACACTCATCACAGCTATAAGGCTTCTCTCCTGTGTGTGTGCGTTGGTGTATAGTCAGGTTTCCTGACATGCTGAAGCTCTTCCCACACTCATCACAGCTATAAGGCTTCTCTCCTGTGTGTATGCGTTGGTGTTGAGTCAGGTGTCCTGATTGATAGAAGCTCTTTCCACACTGATCACAGCTATAAGGCTTCACTCCTGTGTGTATACGCTGGTGTGTGGTAAGGTTTCCGGATAAATCAAAGCTCTTCCCACACTGATCACAGCTATAAGGCTTCTCTTCTGTGTGTATACGCTGGTGTTTAGTCAGGGATCCTGAACTAATAAAGCTCTTCCCACAATGATCACAGCTATAAGGCTTCTCTCCTGTGTGTATACGCTGGTGTTTAGTCAGGGATCCTGAACTAATAAAGCTCTTCCCACACTGATCGCAGCAATAAGGCTTCTCTCCTGTGTGTATACGCTGGTGTGTAGTCAGGTGTCCTGACATCCTGAAGCTCTTCCCACATTGATCACAGCTATAAGGCTTCTCTCCTGTGTGTATGCGCTGGTGTGTGGTCAGGTTTCCGGATAAAGCAAAGCTCTTCCCACACTGATCACAGCTATAAGGCTTCTCTCCTGTGTGTATACGCTGGTGTTTAGTCAGGGATCCTGATCCACTGAAGCTCTTCCCACACTGATCACAGCTATATGGCTTCAGTCCTGTGTGTATGCGTTGGTGTATAGTCAGCTTTCCTGACATGCTGAAGCTTTTCCCACACTCATCACAGCTATAAGGCTTCTCTCCTGTGTGTGTGCGTTGGTGTATAGTCAGGTTTCCTGACATGCTGAAGCTCTTCCCACACTCATCACAGCTATAAGGCTTCTCTCCTGTGTGTATGCGTTGGTGTTGAGTCAGGTGTCCTGATTTGATAGAAGCTCTTTCCACACTGATCACAGCTATAAGGCTTCACTCCTGTGTGTATACGCTGGTGTGTGGTAAGGTTTCCGGATAAATCAAAGCTCTTCCCACACTGATCACAGCTATAAGGCTTCTCTTCTGTGTGTATACGCTGGTGTTTAGTCAGGGATCCTGAACTAATAAAGCTCTTCCCACAATGATCACAGCTATAAGGCTTCTCTCCTGTGTGTATACGCTGGTGTTTAGTCAGGGATCCTGAACTAATAAAGCTCTTCCCACACTGATCGCAGCAATAAGGCTTCTCTCCTGTGTGTATACGCTGGTGTGTAGTCAGGTGTCCTGACATCCTGAAGCTCTTCCCACATTGATCACAGCTATAAGGCTTCTCTCCTGTGTGTATGCGCTGGTGTGTGGTCAGGTTTCCGGATAAAGCAAAGCTCTTCCCACACTGATCACAGCTATAAGGCTTCTCTCCTGTGTGTATACGCTGGTGTTTAGTCAGGGATCCTGATCCACTGAAGCTCTTCCCACACTGATCACAGCTATATGGCTTCAGTCCTGTGTGTATGCGTTGGTGTGTAATCAGGGACCATGAATGATTGAAGCTCTTTCCACACTGATCACAGCTATAAGGCTTCTCTCCTGTGTGTATGCGTTGGTGTGTAGTCAGTTGTCCTGATTGATTGAACCTCTTCCCACACTGATCACAGCTATAAGGCTTCTCTCCTGTGTGTATGCGTTGGTGTTTAGTCAGGTCTCCTGATTGATTGAAACTCTTTCCACACTGATCACAGCTATAAGGCTTCTCTCCTGTCTGTATGCGTTGGTGTATAGTCAGATGTCTTGAATAACTGAACCTCTTTCCACACTGATCACAGCTATATGGCTTCAGTCCTGTGTGTATGCGTTGGTGTGTAATCAGGGACCATGAATGATTGAAGCTCTTTCCACACTGATCACAGCTATAAGGCTTCTCTCCTGTGTGTATGCGTTGGTGTGTAGTCAGCTGTCCTGATTGATTGAAGCTCTTTCCACACTGATCACAGCTATAAGGCTTCTCTCCTGTGTGTATGCGTTGGTGTGTAATCAGGGATCCTTGATGATTGAAGCATTTCCCACAATCATAGCAGGGGTAAGGTCTCTTTCCTGTATGAATTCTCTGATGAGATTGTAAAGTTTTAGATGCAGCAAAACTCTTCCCACAGTCAGAGCAGCAGTGGTGAGGTTTCTTTCTTATACATCTCTGCTGGTGTTTCTTGAGGTGTTCTGATCTGGAGAGACTCTTCTCTTTCTTGTCAGCATCATGATGTTGTTGAGGCTCCCCAGATGATAAGCCCCTCCCACTGAGAGAGCAACAATTAAGGCTGTCCCCTGTGAAACAAAGACATTGAATAGTTAGGTTTTGCAGATATGGGTCAATAAACAGATGTCTTCCCATGAAATGAATGCCTTTTGCATCCCTTTGAAATTTCTCCAGCAGAAATTGTGGACCAATATTCAATTGTAAGTCTCTGTTATACTAAATAAAGTGCCCTTTAATAGAGAACACATGGAGAATTCGATTAATCAGATTTTTATGAATAAAGACTCGCTAAAGTGACAAAGTTCTGCATTTTGACAGGTCCCTCTGTCAACCCTGTGTATTTCCTAGAAATATTTTAACCCACCGAATCCAATCATTTATCAAAGTTTTACCATTATTGAGTAAGGTTACATGGGCAGAATAATATGATTATTGTGAATAGTCAATAAGTATAAAGATTGATTTAAAATGTTGACATGCTTTGAAAGAAAAACAATTTCCCTAATAATCCTGTTTACATGGATACATCTGAAATCAGGCTACCTGATGGGACTTTGAGAAATGCAGAAAATTGGCAACCAAAATAAAATTTCTACAACAGCGACCAGGTTATTTTTTAGAAGCATATTTGATTCTGAGTTTAGACAAATAAAGTTAGTATGTGAAAACTATTTCTAAGCTGCATACTTTCAGTTCTTCTGAACTCACTGCACTCGCTCAAAAGAATGAAGCTAAAGCCTCTCGTGCAGCACATGTACAGATCAACTACACCGCTATAACTCTGATTAAAGTGTTTACATGTCCTAATAATTCTAAAGATTGATCAGAAAACCAGGTGTTTTTAAAGGCTATGCTTACTTCGGATATGACCTTACACCAATTAAGATAAGTAGAGTAAGGTGTTTACATAAATAATGCCATAGTCGACCTACTACCATAACCAGTTTAATATGACATCATTAGTACTCATTACTTATTGGTACCTTTGACAGTCAATCATTAACATTATTTAATGTGATTAGTGATTAATTTAAGTCAGTCCCTCATTTTAAGGTCAACCCTGTTACATGAACTAAACACTTGTTTTAATAAAGGTGAAACTGTTCCTTACATTTTCTTTGTAAAATAAACATTGAACATCTAATAGTCAAATCATAGAGTAAAAGCAGGAACGCTGGTTCTAATATTTTTGTAAATGTTCTGCTGTTTTGTGTTGGAAAACTGAGCATCTCAACCCTTTTATCCAAACATAGACATGCTAGAAATGTTTTAACTTAACTTTTTGGGTGAAGACTGCATTCTATTGCCACTCCCAGTTGCACAATACTATCTTCCATTCCCCCTGTCACAAGTGGATTCATGGCTGATTTAAAGGACTATTTAACTAATGTAAACTAGTGGTTTTGTTGTATTCAGTTTTCCCCTGTTACGGTCAACCCTGTTACTTTATTAAACACATTGGAACTTACTATAGTATTTATTTTTCATATAACCTCTTCAGATGGAAAACATGTCTTTTATTAAGTTGAACATCTGCTCTTTATGACAGAATGTTAAAATTAGGTGAAATCAAATGTTTTTTTAAACAAGTTACACTTAGAATTGGGTGGAACGACCAGATAGTTTCAGCAATATATAATTCATTAATTGTAACAGAAGCAGACTGTAGTCTAATCTACACACCATGGTTCTTACTTAATGAAATCAAATCTCCATGTTCCTCTTCTCCTCTTTCAGTTCCACTCTGCCCGGGTGTTTTCCTGCAGTCGACCAGAACCAGCAGTAAAGTACGTAGAGGCGGTCGACCTGGGGACTCCAGGAGGGTGGAGGGGGACGGGCTAGCTTTGTCCTGTTGGCCGCAAGAAGTATTAAACATAGATTAACACTACACCAAATATCTTATTCATCTAAATCTCTGATTGATTTGGCTGCATCCCTCGAATATCTCCTTATTCTGGAAATGTTCAATGCTTCACTACAACCCACAAATATAAGAGCATTGGATTGGTGGAGGCATGAGCTAGTTTCCACCATATATCTTATACCAGTAATTTCCTTTCAAACAGCGAGGAAGAGGAGAAGCGAGAGGGATAACTGGGCCCAAAAGTGTAGCCTTTGCCTTATTTGATCTAATATATATTTCGTAATGATTAGGTTGTTAGTGTATTGGTAAAAGTAGGACACTTTATATGGGAGTAATGCCTGGTCGTCACTATTTACCGCAAACAAAGCAATAAACCACGCCCATTTATACAAGTCATCTTAATACATCTGATTTTAAACTTAGCCTAAAAAACACAACTTTATGCCCAACACTAAATAAAATTAATTTTAAAACGATATAGGCATTTGACTCTATGACTGTGGTAACTAGTGGAAACACACATCTGCCCTCTCATTACTATAATGGTCCCATCTGATCTTGCCTCTTTCCCGACAGCCTTCCATTTTTGAAGACATTTATTTTCTTTGTTAGAACGGCCACTTGAGTATCTGGTCAAATAATGGCTAATGTGTTTGAAATCTGTGAAGGAATGTGAACACTTTGTGAGGAAGGAGAGATAATTAGGTCAGTTACAGATTCCTATACATTATATAGTAGTAGGCTACTTTGTTGAAGACAAAATAAACCTTAACAAAGTTTTACCGTCATGTTATTTTTGTCCAGAAGTTTAAACCAAACACAGGAATGTGGAGGATCAAAGTCGATGAAAACTAGGTCTAGACATTTTATACAACACAGCAGGCTTATACTGTTAAAACCAGACTTACCCGATCCATTGTGGAAGATATTGTTTCTTTGTATGGCATGAAATGTTGTAGGCTACAGTACAGTTAGACTACTTTGTTGTAGTGTTCGGATAATGACTAGGAAGTTGGCGAGAGAAAATACGATTCTCAAGTCTGCAACTGTTGCGCTCCTAGACCAGAGCAATCAAACATCTATTTAAATATCAAAACGGAATTATGTTAGGACAAATAATAGTATATGTAGCCTAATAATACTTCAGAAAGTTTATGGATAACATTTTACGTGCTCTTTAAAAGTTGAGTAGAGCCAAGAAAACGTTCAACAATACCCCCTTTCACTATGAATCCTGTTGTCTGCTATCGTCAACTTCTACCTGGCAGCCACTTGGAACACATGCTCAAAGATGGAGAATCTCAACTGGCCTTTCTCTCCTGAGGGAGTGTCTGGGAATTACTGCTTCCGGTCTTTCGCTGCTGCTATAATGGCAGCTGCTGTACACAACCTAATGCTGGTAATTCTCCGGTCAAAAGTAAAGTCCAGTGGTGCAAAAAGTAACCAATTGTCAAACTTGAGAAAAGCAAAAAATACCATAACCAGTACTTTTGGGCGTCGGGGAAAATGTATGGAGTAAAAAGTACATCATTTTCTTTAGGAATGTAGTGAAGTAAAAGTTGTCAAATATATAAATAGTAAAGTACAGATACCACCAAAAACGACTTAAGTAGTACTTTAAAGTATTTTTTACTTAAGTACTTTACACCACTGCGTCTTTCTTTTCAACTAAACTACAGCCAAATATACTGTATTCATAACTAACTCCCTTCTGTCTATGTATACAACTTGTATACTATAAAATAAAGATGTAATTTCAAAATAACAAAAAACAATGCTTTATAGCTACAATATAGCTAACATTAGCTAGCTAATGACAAGCTCATCTCTGCTGCCTGGATGCTTCCATGTTTCTCTGGTCTGGGTTTCTTGCTGTTAGCTAGCAAATTGACAGCAGTAGCCTACTGCAGTAGTCAGACTACACCAATTACCAACATTTTATTTTTACACTGTACAAATATTTGAGAACAGTCAGCCCTCGAATGCTATCTAGCTAATGTTAGTTGATTGTAACATTGACACGTTCTGTGTGCAGACTACAGGTTTAACTAACATTAGTTGATTGTAACATTGACACGTTCTGTGTGCTGACCACAGCTCCTAGTGTCCGGGGACTTTAATGCAGGAAAACTTAAATCAGTTTTACCTCATTTCTATCAGCATGTTAAATGTGTAACCAGAGGAAAACAAACTCTAGACAACCTTTACTGCACACACAGAGAGATGCGTACAAAGCTCTCCCTACATTTGGCAAATTTGACCATAATTCCATCCTCCTGATTCCTGCTTATGTAACCAACTTCACATAGCCCCCCAGAAGAAAGGCACACAGACACCCACACTTCAGGTTGACTCGGTTTTTATCTGCAGTAAAAGATATCAAACAGTGATGACAGACATTGACAGGATGGTCACAGCCACACGTTCACTAGTTAGGTAGGACACAATATATTTTAGATAGGAGCAACAGTAGTAATACATACCCTCAATGTGAAGTGATATTAATCCATAAATACAGAGCACAAGTACGACCCTTTTTATATAAATATTTTAAGGTAGTAAGAAAATAAACATTCACTTAATATTTCAATAAATCACCTGCTAGCAATAGCTAGCGTGACACTGTAGTGAGGTGACCAATGTTGCTAGTTAGCTCGTCATCAACATGTCTAGCTAAGCCAGCAAAAACTTGGTTAACTTGATGAAATAGGTCTTCAATACGTTAACGGCAAAATAAATATTAACATAGTCACATTCGCTATTGACTTTAGGATATATGATCCGTTTTCCAAAAACACTATTGCGTTATACAGTTTTAAACTGTTTTTTATATACAGAGGAAGGAGACACTAACCTGCTCTCAGAATATCTCTCTCTGACTGAGGAGCAGGCAGACCAACTTCCCAAATAGGGGAGAAGCACTCAAAACCCACTAGTTGTTCTTTCAAAGAAAATAGTACAACAATGGTAATTAGTTATAGCAATAACTAATATTATACACTACTATACCAATATAAAAAGATATACTAATGGTATATCTTATGGTATTATTATAGCAATCTTATAGTGATACTACAGCAATAACTATAGTAGACTTTTGAAAAGGTTTTGTACAGTGTACATTAAATAGTTGACAGATACGAGGACATCATATTATTTATATTGATCAATAATCAATTCAACAAATCAAAAAGTTAGACCTTTGCCTCCAAGTTTAAAAAAAAAAGTGTTTTAAATCGAAATCTTGGACTTCTTAAGCAATTTCGACTCATAGTTAAACTTCGATCAAATTATTTTTAAGACATCCTTCACCTCCATCTGGATTCGCTAAATTAAAAAGGCTGTGAAGAAAAAGAAAAGAGGGTTTTAACAAATTAGCTTTGAGTACAGAATAGCCTGCCTAACCCCAAATCAATCAACAGTCTTGGCACAAATCTAATAGACCTGAGATCAGGTTACACACACACTTGTAGTAAATAAATAATAAAATAAACTACAAAAACCCTTTTTGGCCATTTACAGTACTAGTAGTTCTGCTCTATTTAGTAAAAGTCTTATCTTTCAAAATTCTACATTTTATTGTACAGCATTTATAGTAAAAAATGACTAAGCAACTTACTGTAAAAGGCAGACACTTTGGTTCGGCACAGCTGTTTCTTTGCTCAGTCGAGTGATAATATTCACCTGGAGTTTAACGCCCTCTGCCAGTTCCACCCTTAAAACATCATAAAACTACAATTAACAAAACATTGTTTTTGACATTGTCACGTCGTCGCCATTGATGATGGATGTAGTTTTATCCCCCAGCACTAGTGGTAACTATACAACTATGATATCCTTCTTTCTCTCTCTGTCTCCCTCGCTTTGTCACTCTCCCCTTCTATCTTTCTCTCCCCTTTCTAAGTACAGTATTTTAGATTGGAATTTTGGACGTAGTCAAGCATATGTTCTCTGCCCGTCTCTTAGATTCATGTTTAGATAAATGCTCCGTTCATAAAGTATTATCTTGAAATGTAAACTGTTGTATTGCCTTATTTATTGTTTCCATCAACTATGTTAAAGGGGTGGTTCATCGAACAATATGTTTAATCTCACTAGAACATTTTCCTAGGCATTAGCCTTCACCAGGGACAGTTTTTAGGTTGGTTGGATCAGTATTTAGTTTAGCTCATCAGCAAATTCTACTTCTCCCTCTCCCATAGAAACCACATTTAAGGTCAAAGTTTATCATAAATACCTTTGAAAGACACCACCGGTGCCTCCAAACACTGCAATAGCCCTTGTAGTTAAAATCTAGATAAGATTACTTTGCTAAAATATTTACGTAGCCTAATATTCCCCAATGATATCGGTAATTTTGACATTCAAATCCAGGAAGAAATGTTCGATTAATCCGCACCGAGCTGCGACTTGGGTCAGAATTTACTTACTCTTCCTCTTGGTTCAAAGATTTGTATCAACCAGGTGACACAAACTGAAGAAAACATTGGCAGATTGTTTTTGGGCAATTCAATGACGAGACAACATTTGTTGCATAAAGTTAGGATAAATACATATCGTTTTTCATACATTCTAGATAAAATCGTAAATGTCGCATTTGAAATAAAATTGCAGAAGTCTAGATACTGATCCACCTAACCTAAAAACGGTCTCTGGTAAAGGCTAATGTCCAGACAAATGTTCTGAGGTTAAAAGTATTTTTCCATGAACCACCCCTTTAAGTAAGTAAATGTATTTGAATTATAAAACCATTCTCATAGTCCTTTCTGCCGTGACTCAAGTTGTTTGCTTGTTAGATAGTTTTGAACGAGAAATAGTTTAGTGAATACATTTAGCATAATCCTATATGGCGCTCTATGTTAAAACCGTTATAAGACAAATTATAATTGTACTACAATATGCATTAAACATTTACGTTAAATTAAGCAAAACTGCACATGCATACAGTATTTTTCTGCTTGCTGTAATGTTACAATGTTAATACACATGCTTTTGTATTTAAATTGTGACTAGTTTGCATCCCCGCTTTACAGCTCAAGGTTTGAAGTCACCCTACCATTACGTCTGGTAGGGTTGTGACGGCTATGTCTTGAGGTGCTGCTTTTGGGGGTTGGAGGAAGGGAGTGGATCCACCAGCCATGATGTCTGGGAACACACAGTATGACCGACAGAGAAAGTGAATACAGATTAATTCATCAACTAATAGATTTGTAGACACTATACAACTGCACCTGCTCACAGATACACCTACAACTGAACCTAATCACAGTATCTATGGGTATTGTAAGGGCTGAACATGCTTAGCTAATTAATATGTTAATATCTAGAACAAGAGTTACTTACTGAATGTATTGTGTGATCATAAAACTTGTAGGACTGTTGTAGGCTTGTGTGTGGGGTGCCATGTGGAAAGAATGTGCTAGCTTAAGGGTTTCACAATAGAACTGTGTCTTGTGGTAACACAAGATAAGAACATCTGCTGAGAGGATTAAGGGTTTCACAAGATAAGAACATCTGCTGAGAGTATTAAGGGTTTCACAATAGAACTGTGTCTTGTGGTAACACAAGATAAGAACATCTGCTGAGAGGATTAAGGGTTTCACAAGATAAGAACATCTGCTGAGAGGACAACTGTTTCCGTCAACTGGATTGCGTCATGTTAAGGTCGCGTCAATTCAAATCTGGTATTGGAACAAAAGGATTACTACGCCGTTTAAATCATCTATGTATTTTGTTCTAGCAAACCCTTAAATGGTAAATATCAAGTTCGTATATACAGGCTCACTGTGACACCACGCAGGGCAAACAGAGAGAGAGAGTGAGTGAGCAAACAGCGCTATAGAAGAGCGCCTAGAGAAGAGCACAGCCTAGAGAAGAGAGCGAGTCCTATCCTTTGTTCTTCCTTAAATACTCCGACAGAATAGTTACCGCTCCTTGCTGGCCTGTCAGAGTAGAGGCTGAGTGTGGTTTAAACTTACTCAGCCTATCGTTGGCGTGAAGGCTGGTCCCAGCCTCGTGACGCAATCCAGTTGACGGAAACAGTTCCTTATCTCGTGTTTACAACAAGACACAGTTCTATTGTGAAACCCTTAATACTCTCAGCAGATGTTCTTATCTTGTAAAACCCTTAATCCTCTCAGCAGATGTTCTTATCTTGTGTTACAACAAGACACAGTTCTATTGTGAAACCCTTAAGCTAGCACATTCTTTCCACATGGCTCCCCCCTACCCAAACCTACAGCAGTTCTAAAGATCTATGATCACACAATACATTCAGTTAATAACTCTTGTTGTAGATTAACATATTAATTAGCTAAACATGTATCAGCCCTTACAGTCACGAGGCTGGGACCAGCCTGCACGCCAACGAAAGGCTGAGTAAGTTTAAATCACACTCAGCCTCTACTCTGACAGGCCAGCAATGAGCGGGAACTATTCTGTCGGGAGTATTTAAGGAAGAACAAAGGATAGGACAGGTCTCTGTTTTTACTCGCTCTCATTCTCTCTCTCGCTCTCTCTCTTGTCTAGCTCTGCTCTCTGTTTGCCCTGCGTGGTGTCACAGTGAGCCTGTATATACGAACTTCATACTTACCATTTAAGGGTTTGCTAGAATAAAATACATAGATGATTTAAACTGTGTAGTAATCCTTTTGTTCCAATACCAGATTTGAATTGACGCGACCTTAACAGTATATACACAACTAAACCTGGACTTGCATGCAGAAGAATAAGCATGCGGGTGAGAATATTCAGTGGGATCATCCACAAACCGGAAAGCTTACCTTCAATCACGGAGAGAGATTGTCTGAGTGCTGCATTTTCTCTTTTGAGCTAGCTCCCTTATTTGAAAGTTTGCAGTGGTTAGCTGCATTTGCATTTCCTGTTTTGTCCTCACTCTCTGTGTCACTTTGAGGTCTGGTCTGGAAGGACAAAGATTCTTTGTATAACTTACAAATTTAGACATGAATAGGGGACATATTTTTTTTAATAAACAAATCCACCAATTGTGGTGTTTAGTCAATGATTGGAGGTGTTTCAGACATAATTATAACCACATATCTATTTTTTTATGTATTTGGTTGTGTTGAGGAGAAATCAGATTTTTATGACAAAGTGTTATGCTAATATTAGTGATTAGTACATTAAGCAGGTGAGACAGGATTACATTCCCCTTTAATACATGAATTAAATTGCACAACTCAATACTACAAAGTGTTAGAAACTTACTTGCCGTGATACACTGGTCATTAGTTCTGCCTGATGTTTTTTTAGACTCGGCCCTCTTCTATTTCTGTGATACACTCTGGTAGAGTAACATAGCGACATTCAGGAAATTACAGGTTTTGCGCAGCTAGTCAATTTCATAACTAAGCATACCTTTTGAGTAGTATTTTCCACTTCTTCCACATAATCTGGGTTATTTATTTTCTCCCTCAATCCTCTCCCTTTCTTCTCTTGCACATTATGACCTGGTCCTTTTTTTGACATTTCTACTAGTCTCTTGACACTATATTAAACCCTATAGTAGACTCTATAGTATACTATATTAAACCCTATACTAGACCCTATAGTATACTATATTAAACCCTATAGTATACTATATTAAACCCTATAGAATACTATATTAAACCCTATAGTAGACTCTATAGTATACTATATTAAACCCTATAGTATACTATATTAAACCCTATAGTATACTATATTAAACCCTATAGTATACTATATTAAACCCTATAGTATACCCTATAGTATACTATATTAAACCATATAGTAGACCCTATAGTATACTATATTAAACCCTATAGTATACTATATTAAACCCTATAGTATACCCTATAGTATACTATATTAAACCCTATAGTAGACCCTATATTATACTATATTAAACCCTATAGTAGACCCTATAGTATACTATATTAAACCCTATAGTAGACCCTATAGTATATTATATTAAACCATATAGTATACTATATTAAACCCTATGGTAGACTATATAGTATACTATATTAAACCCTATAGTAGACCCTATAGTATACTATATTAAACCCTTTAATATACTATATTAAACCTTATAGTAGACCCTTTAGTATACTATATTAAGCCCTATAGTATACTATATTAAACCCTATAGTATACTATATTAAACCCTATAGTAGACTCTATAGCATACTATATTAAACCCTATAGTAGACTCTATAGTATACTATATTAAACCCTATAGTAGACTATATAGTATACTATATTAAACCCTATAGTATACTATATTAAACCCTATAGTAGACTCTATAGTATACTATATTAAACCCTATAGTAGACTATATAGTATACTATATTAAACCCTATAGTAGACTCTATAGCATACTATATTAAACCCTATAGTATACTATATTAAACCCTATAGTATACTATATTAAACCCTATAGTAGACCCTATAGTATATTATATTAAGCCCAGAGTAAAAGCAGGTGAGCTGGTTCTAATCTTTTTATCAATTCTCTGTTGATTGTTGGTGGAAAACTGATCAAGTAAAACCTTTGACCTATTAATTGATATGGTAGAAATTTTTGTGGAACGACCAATATAAAATTAATTGTTACAGAAGCAGACTGTAGTCTAATCTACAAACCATGGTTGTTACTTAATGAAACCAAATCTCCATGTTCCTCTTCTCCTTCTCCTCTCTCAGTTCCACTCTGCCCCAGAGAGGGGGACGGGCTAGCTTTGTCCTGTTGGCCGCAAGAAGTATTCTACATAGATTAACACTACACCAAATATCTTATTAAC
Organism: Thymallus thymallus; assembly: GCA_023634145.1. NCBI lineage: Eukaryota > Metazoa > Chordata > Actinopteri > Salmoniformes > Salmonidae > Thymallus > Thymallus thymallus. The sequence continues at coordinate 22,101,742 of CM042394.1, read as the reverse complement.
TCTAAATCTCTGATTAATTTAGGTGTATTCCTCGAATATCTCCTTTTACCGGAAATGTTCAATCGTTCACTACAACCAACAAATATAAGAGCATTGGATTGGTGGAGGCATGAGCTAGTTTCAACCATATATTTTATACCAGTCATTACCTTTCAAACAATGAGGAAGAGGTGAAGCAAGAGGGATAACTGGGCCCAAAATCTGGCTTCTGCCTAATTTGATGTAGTATAAATTTGGCAATGATTAGGTTGTTAGGAGTGTATTTGTAAAAGTAGGACACGTGAGATCCCGGCAACTTTGAGAAAAAACACTTTGTATGGGAGTAGTGCCTGGTCGTCACTAGTTACCACAAACAAAGCCATAAATGTGATTTTAACCTAAACCTAAAAACCAGTTTAACTTTATGCTCAAAACTAAATAAAATAAAAATACGATAGACTTTTGACTTTGTGGCTGTGGTAACTAGTGGAAACGCATACCTGCCCTCTCATTGGATGTTAAGGCTATTGGCCGATAGCTTTTTGGCTTCGTTGGGTCCTTCCCTGGCTTCCTGATTGGTACCACTACTGCCTCCTTCCAACTGCCTGGTAGTTTCCCCTCCTCCCACAGTGTTGTACAACACCAATACCTTATCCAGTGCCTCATCACTAAGATGGGACAACATAACATAGCACACCTCATCTTTCCCAGGTGAAGTTAACCCAGCCTTACCTTTTCACCTCTGCCATGGTAAATGGTGCATTCAACAACATTTACATCCTCCCTCCTATCCAGCACTCCAGGATGTTCCTCTCTCCCCCTCTGCCCCTCCTCTGACTAATGTGCTGAGCTATACACTTGGACAAATGCTTTGGTCATCATCTCTGCCTTCTCCACATCTGTTAATGCCACATCCTTCCCACTCATCAACACTGGAAAATCCCACTCCCTTCTGACCCCACTCATCCTCTAAATCATCCCCCACACATCTCGTCCTTCCAATGGTGTCACAGAACCGACGCCAACATGACCTCTTTGCCTGACAGATAGTTCTCCTCACCAGGACCTGGACCTGCTTATACTGAATCAGATGTTGGAAGTTGTGTCCTTTTCACTTCTCTAAACGCCCTGTTCCTACTCCTCACCATTGCCCCACACTCCTCCGTCCACCATGGGACTACTTACCTCCCTATATGGCTCAAGGAAGACTGTGAGCTCTATTAAAATGGTTGGTGTTTCCAAGCCACCAGTTTGCTTCCTATAAATAATTTTCTTAAGCTGAAGGATCTCATATTGTAGATCCTCAGCGCTACAGTTGTATTGTGAGGCAAATGGAAACACTATATTTTTCTCCCTTGCATTATGACACAATTTTCTTTAGAAAATCTTCTCTTCACCTCAGAGAAGCACATCAACAATTGGAATGAATGAACCTGCCTGAAATGACTCCTTATCTGTGTTGACTTGTCTTTGAACTATTGTAGTGGAAATGTAATACCCTTCAAGCCTAGAGCTTGGTGTGACCTGACGCCCAGGACGGCCTGGAGGTGCAACCCAAATCTCATTACAAAGAGAGAGCCCTCTCTATAACTGTTCAATGTGTCAACAAGAGAATCAACAAGGGTAACAGCTGTGCCCAAATGAGTTGTGGGGACTGTAAAATGTAAAACCCTACTTCAGATGTAAACACTGAATCACCTGAGGAGGGGAGACTGAAGTGCCGGCAGGCATAGCAGTAGGCAGAGTCTTTATTCTGAGTATTCCAGCCATTTATGCGTACTGTACAACTCTTTCATGAAGCCCCATCTTCTATCCCCCTGAAGGGTCCAAGGGAAAAACTTCAGATGTGGCTGTTTAGGCCCCTCTGCTCTTGACTGGAATATATCTAGAATGAAACAAGAGGCAAAATCAGTTATTCTGCTTTTTAAATAATAATAACAATAGGAGTAGTGTGGTGGACAAAACTCTTCCCAAATAAAAAATAAAGCACTTCTGGAGTTTGTAGAATCAAGATCGACTTTTATTACAGGAGCAACAAAAGCCGAGTTGGTCTGCAGATCAACTAACTTTACATCTCCCAGTTCTCTGTTTTTATACAGTTTTCAAATTATTATTCATAAGACACATTTAGCCCCTCCTGCTGGATTACACTAGTTCTATTTTTCCTCCACCATGGTCTCCAAACCATGAGGCTCTCCCTTGTTTCTTCCTTGTTTGGAGACAATAGTGGCACAATCAATCTCTTTTCCCAATATCTAATAGAGCCACCTCCTGGCTCTGCGTCATGCTGTGTGCCATTTCCCACCATAATTGCATTTACAAACAGTTAACCTAATTACTCCTATAAATAGGGTTGTATCTGGAGGTGAAGTCAATTTACAAACAGTTAACCTAATTACTCCTGCAAATAGGGTTGTATCTGGAGGTGAAGTCAATTTACAAACAGTCAACCTAATTACTCCTGCAAATAGGGTTGTATCTGGAGGTGAAGTCAATTTACAAACAGTTAACCTAATTACTCCTATAAATAGGGTTGTATCCGGAGATGAAGTCATCCCACTTGGGATTTGTCAGGCTCTGGCCATAGAGAAGCCTAACTTGCTTCTCTATGTAGCTGTGGTCAGAGTCTGACAGTGTCGTCCTTTTCTGTTTCTATGTGGGGTTTAGGTTGGATCCCTAATTAGAGGCAGATGCACGGCATTGTCTCTAATTAGGGATCCAATATATGTTGAGTCTGTCCATCACGTTGGTGTGGGTCGTTATCGTTACATGTCGCAAGTCACGGTGAAGTAAGTGTATTCCTCATGTTACGTTCGTTCAGTATTCGTGTTTGATTTTGTAAAGGTTACGTTTGTTCGATCGTGTCTGTTTTGTATAGTTCGTTCATTAAGATTTATTACATAGTATATAATAAAGAAAAATGTCGAACTGCTATCCCTGCGCTGCGTCTTGGTCTCTCCAAACCCCATTTCGTGACAGGATTTTATACTACTGCTAACTGGAAATACAGGTGGATTTCTTCTTCATCAAATGTCCTGAGGCTGAGAGCTTGTGGTGGAAAAAACTCTTCCCTCATTGTCAGGCTCTGGCCATAGAGAAGCCTATTTGCTTCTCTATGTAGCCATGGTCAGAGTCTGACAGTTCTATTCTTTCTATGTACTGGTGGTGGTTTGTGTGGGATCCTTAATTAGAGGCAGCTGTAGCGCATCGTTTCTAATTAGGGATCCTACAAAGGCTTGTAATTTTCACACTGGGTTGTGGGTCTTTGTCGATAATTTCGCAGTCACGGTGAAAGTAAGTGTGCCACTTTTTGTTACGTTCGTCCATTCGTGTTTGTTTGTGAACGTGACGTTTATGTCTATTCGTGTTTTGTTCTGTAGTTCATCATTTGTGTTTTATTATACATAGTATGTTGTAAAAATACATAGTATAGCAAATTTAAATAAGATGTCGAACTACTATCCCTGCGCTGCGTCTTGGTCTCCCTATGCACCCACACCTGACAGAACGACCCACCACTACGAGACCAAGCAGCGTAACTGGGGAGAGACGGAGAGAGAGGAAGTGCCGCGTAATAGACGGGGTGCGAGACGGAGAAGAGCCCGTAAGCAACCCCAAGGTAATCTGGGGGTGGTCTGGCTATAGGGAGGAGGAGCCAATACCACCCCCCATGTGGAGCATGGAGAGGCCGAGGTACCAATGGGGGGGCTCAGAGCAAGGAGCAGGAGGAGTATTTAGAGGAGTATTATGGAGGAGTTCTGGAGGAATTGAGGGAGATAGAGGTCGAGAGGGAGATGGCGGAGTGGTCCAATCCGGGTCCGGTCGTCTACTCCACTCCCGTGCCGGAGCAGTTCGCTCCACCGGTGCCTAAACCGGGTCCGGTCGTCTACTCCACCCCCATGCCAGAGCAGTCCGCTTCACCGATGTCCAGTCCGGGTCCGGACCTCTGCTCTACTCCCCGCACCCGACCTCCAGTGCGTGCGCCCAGCCAGGTGCTTCCAGTGCCGGCTCCACGCATCCGACCTCCGGTCCGCCTCCCCAGTCCGGTACGACCCGTACCACACATCCTCCAAGAGCAACTTCTCCCAACCATCCAAGAACAGTTTGGTGACGACCAATGCCTTTTCCAGCATGATGGAGCACCTTGCCATAAAGCAAAAGTGAAAACTAAGTGGGTCCATGGCCAGGAAACTCCCCACTAAACTCCCAACTGCCATTATTTAATCTTACTTTGTCAATCTGTTCCAAAAGGATCCAGACACTGCCCTGCTTTTACAGGTAAGCTTAGAAAAGTAGTTGAATAATTGTATGTACAAACATGTATGCTTGTCCATTGTTGACAACTAACAAATATGTAATTTGGCCTTGGGATGCCAATAAGTGTTTTGGAGGAGGTTTGTCTAGAGGTTATCCTCTCAGACGGAGATGTTGTCTACTGTACTTTCTTCTTAACATGTAAATCCTTAAGGGATGTGGTGAGCAGTCTGGAGTTTAGACAGCAGGCCCACTTTGGCTGGCTGGAGAGTAAGTATTTTCTAAATAGTTAGAAAGTTAATTTTCAGATACCAATCAACACGTATCTCACTATACAGTTAAATATAAGCGTGCTCATTCTAATCATTCTTCATCTGTTCTTGCTTTAGGTGGTGAACCTGAAGAAGACGAGTTGTAAGGGAAACCATTTCTGTCCCATTTCAAATCTTACTTTGCAGAGTGCAATTCTTTAAAGAGTGTGTGGGATACTTTGGAAACGGGAAGCGTGGGGTTCCAGAATGCCAGTTTTAGGGGCAGGAGATTGGACCGAGATTAAGGCCGAAGTGATTAGGTGTTCGACATTTAAAAAAAAATATATATATATATTTGATTTGGTGTGGAGCTTGAATGCTTTGGAAAATGTTTAATAAAACCATTGTCGATGTACATCAAAACATTGGTATGGCCTTTTAATAATTTTTAGTTAGGATGTTATAAACATGTGTCTAGCTTAAATAACAGTGTTCGAGAGATACTGTTAGTAAAATAATACTAGTAATGCAAATGTAATATTCATAGTCGTTAACATTCCTGAATATTAGATAGCCATAACATGGAAAACAGTTTGTTTCGTGTCTGTTTTGAAGTGATTCTATAGACATTGTGAGTGAGTTGAGTAATACTATTTAGCTATGCTAATGTATTAGAATGTATTAGAAAGCATATCAAATACGGATGAAGGAACTTAACACGCATACAACACCACTCTCTTTGATCCAAACCTGACATGGATTATTGTTCAATGCTATAAAAGTTCACGAACTAGCTAAGAAATAAGAAAATAAAGTATGACTTTTAGCCAGCGGAGTTTGTAGACAGGAAATGACGTACATCTTAGCGAAAGGAATTTATAGACAGGAAATGCGACACGGAAATGACGCATGACGAGGCGTTTTAACCAGAGGAGTCTGCGGGGCTACAGCTGGATGTTATTGGCTTTTTACCGTCCGTCACTGCGTCACACTCCGACCCCTGTCACCTCTCCCCCGGCCTGCTGCTGCTCAGTGAACCGCCAGATGAGCTCAGCCTCGTGTCTCTGGAGGTATCTTCGGAAGCTAGCCTAGCTGGCAGCTGTCTGCAGAGTTCAGTTGAGACCACCAGACTGCTAACGCCGGGTAAGTAAGTCATACAATACTACTTATAGTAAAAACATTGATGTATTCAGTAAACTGTTGGTTTTTTGACGGTGTCTAATTACTTCGCTGACTTACGTTAGTTACCTAGCAAAGTTAGCTAGTTAAATTAGGTATTGGCTGCCAGAGCATCTAGCTAGCTGTCGTTATGAGCTGGTATAGTGTTAGTTTACTAGCTACGATTAGTCACTGTACCTGTCAATTTGCAGACAATGAAGAGAGAGTCCACGGATATCTCTTTCTTTAACAAGAAAAGTAGTAGAGGGGAGACGCAGCAGCAGAGGGTTAACATTAGTGAGGATGCAGTCGATGATGATAACATAATTGAGCAAGCCAATGAACAGGCAGAGGTAGCGAGAGAGCATGACAGAACAGAACAGAGGCAGAACAGGCAGCATCAGTGACATAGTACAGTGAAGAACAACAGACAGCAGCATGGCACTAAAGTGCTGAACAGGCAGCAGCAACAACAGTCACAGAGGTTGACAACCAAGCAAGGCAGGACTCAGTTAGAGCTGTTCAACCTGTTCCTGGACCAACATGTGAAGTTATGACGGTGTGACAGTGCCCCTGATAATGAAATGGATGGGTAGAGAGTAACGTTATCTGGATAAATGTTTGGTTATAGCGTGTCTGCTTTGAGTTATGAGTCATGACATAATCACATAAAGCCTTCTGATTCATGTTTATTGGTAGTTGAGTTTGAATAGTCTGAATATAATTGTCTATAGGCTGATATTACAAATGTAATTGGTAATTACTATGGAGAGGGGCTAACTACTATTAGGGATGTTCCAGTTCTTTCTAACCCCCTGGTATAATCGGCTTTATCTGTTTCAACCAGAGACAAGGGTCTCATTGTATCCCTAGCAGACGACGGCAGGGTGGGGGCCGCTCCCTACCAGCCAGCAGCCTGACCCATGACCAGAGAGAATCAACCAGAGTCAGGAGACTCTCCCCAGGTATAAAGGCTTCTTGTGAACCTCCCATTCCTCTGACTTACATCTAGACATGTGTTAAAGAACATGTGTTTATGATAAAGCAATCAGCTATCGGTATGGGGTAGGGTGGGCCGGTTCTGCTCCTACGGTTGCAGGGTGACAGATAGTGTATATATATAGTGTAGCATATATAAACTACCACACTTTAAACTTTAAACCCAACACTGAAATAGGACTATTCAGTCATTGATTAGGCCTACTTGGTGTGGCAGAGAGAGAGAGAGAGAGAGAGAGAGCTTATTGGGTATTTTTGGTTAAGCTGTGGTACATGATCCTAGGAGGGGTAACTTCATCTTTAGGATGAGCTGTACTTCAACTCCAGAGGACTCTATTTGCAGGAGCAATTGGGTTGAACTGTTCACCTCCAGATACAACCCTATTTACAGGAATAGTTAGGTTAACTGTTTGTAAATGCAATTATGGTGGGAAATGATGCAGAGCATGACGCAGAGCCAGGAGGTGGCTCTATTAGATATTGGGAAAAGAGATTGATTGTGCCACTATTGTCTCCAAACAAGGAAAAATAGAACTAGTGTAATCCAGCAGGAGGGGCTAAATGTGTCTTATGAATAATCATTTGAAAACTGTATAAAAACCGAGAACTGGGAGATGTAAAGTTAGTTGATCTGCAGACCAACTCGGCTTTTGTTGCTCCTGTAATAAAAGTCTTGATTCTACAAACTCCAAAAGTGCTTTATTTTTTAAGTATTTGGGAAGAGTTTTTTCCACCACACTACTCCTATTGTTATTATTATTTAAAAAGCAGAATAACTGATTTTGCCTCTTGTTTCATTCTAGATATATTCCAGTCAAGAGCAGAGGGGCCTAAACAGCCACATCTGAAGTTTTTCCCTTGGACCCTTCAGGGGGATAGAAGATGGGGCTTCATGAAAGAGTTGTACAGTACGCATAAATGGCTGGAATACTCAGAATAAAGACTCTGCCTACTGCTATGCCTGCCGGCACTTCAGTCTCCCCTCAGGTGATTCAGTGTTTACATCTGAAGTAGGGTTAAAACATTTGAAAAAATCTACTTACAAAGATGGGGGATTTGTTGGTCATGCCAAATCAGAATCACATACTAATGCAATGTTAGCATGGGCAGAATATGAAAAGCCGACTGCAAGCAAATGCTCTTCTCTCAGCCTCATTAAATGCAGAATATAATAAATTAGTGAGGGGAATTAAAACAGTTGGAGAAACCCTGCTCTTCACAGCTATTCAAAACATTACACAGAGAGACATAAAGAAATGAAAGGTCAGAATAGATAATTTCCTCTATTTTGGAACCGCTAGCCAAGCATGATCACATTCTAAAGGAAAATTACAAATCAAAGAAATGCAACATACCTTGGGCATAGTACACACAACAAAATAATTGATAGCCTGGCTGAAATAGTCCGCACCTAAATAATTTGTGAAGTTGCACCAAGTGAGGCTTTCAGCATTATGGTGGACGAGACCAAAGACATTAGCAAGAAGGAACAGATGTCCTTTGTAATTCAATACTGTTACAATGGGTCAATATGTGAACGTTTCCTCACCTTTGAAGCAGCAGAGCGCCTGGATGCTGCAGCACTTTCACAGAAAATGGTACAAATACTGCAGAAGTATGGCCTTGACTACAGAAACCACCTAGTAGGGCAGCATATGATGGTGCCTCCGTCATGAGTGGAAAGAACACAGATGCACATTGCCTGAATGTAGTATTAGTTGACAGTGTGAAATGCATCCCTAAAGCCTATTGTTTATTTTCTCTTTAGCAGAAACTGTATGCCTTTGTGTCAGGGTCATATGTGCATCAAAAGTGGTTAGAGGTACAGAGGGAGATGTTTGCAGGGGCCCCGAGAGAGTTACAAAGACTGATAGAGACAGTGGGCATGTAGGTACAATGCTTGCAAGACAGAGAGGAACAGACTGCCAGCCATCATACGTCTACTGAAATAAATATCTGAAGAGAGAAATGGTGACAGAGCTGTAGAGGCAAGAGGTCTATTAGGCCAAATAGATGTAAAGTTTGAGGCACTGGATAAGGTATTGGTGTTGTACAACACAGTGTGGGAGGAGGGGAAACTACCAGGCAGTTGGAAGGAGGCAGTAGTGGTACCAATCAGGAAGCCAGGGAAGGACCCAACGAGGCCAACAAGCTATCGGCCAATAGCCTTAACATCCAATGAGAGGGCAGGTATGTGTTTCCACTAGTTACCACAGCCACAAAGTCAAAAGTCTATCGTATTTTTATTTTATTTAGTTTTGGGCATAAAATTATAAGTGTTTTTTAGGTTTAGGTTAAAATCACATTTATGGCTTTGTGGTAACTAGTGACGACCAGGCACTACTCCCATACAAAGTATTTTTTCCCAAAGTTGCCCGGGATCTCACGTGTCCTACTTTTACAAATACACTCCTAACAACCTAATCATTGCCAAATTTATACTACATCAAATTAGGCAGAAGCCAGATTTTGGGCCCAGTTATCCCTCTCGCTTCACCTCTTCCTCATTGTTTGAAAGGTAATGACTGGTATAAAATATATGGTTGAAACTAGCTCATGCCTCAACCAATCCAATGCTCTTATATTTGTGGGTTGTAGTGAACGATTGAACATTTCCGGTAAAAGGAGATATTCGAGGAATACACCTAAATTAATCAGAGATTTAGAGTTAATAAAATATTTGGTATAGTGTTAATCTATGTAGAATACTTCTTGCTGCCAACAGGACAAAGCTAGCCCGCCCCCCTCTCTGGGGAAGAGTGGAACTGAGAGAGGAGAAGAAGAGGAACCTGGAGATTTTGATTTCATTAAGTAAGAACCATGGTTTGTAGATTAGACTACAGTCTGCTTCTGTTACAATTAATTTATTAATTATATATTGATGAAAATATCTAAAAATACCCAATTCTGAGAAGTGTAACTTGTTCCCCCATAACATTTGATTTCACCCAATTGTAACATTGTCATAAAGAGCAGATGTTCAACTTCATAAAAAAACATGTTTTCCCATCTGAAGAGGTTAAATGAAAAATAAATACTATAGTAAGTGTGTTTAATAAAGTAACAGGATTGACCGTAACAGGGGAAAACTGGAAACAACAAAACCACTATAGTTTACATTGGTTAAATAGTCCTTTAACTCAGCCACTAATTATCTGGAAGCTAGTTACAATTGAATACAAGCTTCACAAAAAAAGTTTGATTTTTAAAACATTTCTACCATATCAATTAATAGGTCAAAGGTTTTACTTGATCAGTTTTCCACCATAAAACAACAAAGAATTGATACAAAGATTAGAACCAGCTCACCTGCTTTTACTCTGATTTGACTATTAGATGTTCAATGTTTATTTTACAAAGAAAATGTAAGGAACATTTTCACCTTATTAAAACAAGTGTTCAGTTCATGTAACAGGGTTGACCTTAAAATGAGGGACTGACTTAAATTAATCACTAATCCCATTACATTTAAAATCTTCAGAAATGATAAATGATGTTAAAACTTAAATAATGTTCAGAATTGACTGTCAAAGTAACCAGATAACTAGGGCTTTACATGTACACTAATGATGTCATATTAAACTGGTTATGGCAGTAGGTCGACTATGTCATTATTCATGTAAACACCTTACTCTACTTATCTTAATTGGTGTAAGGTTATAACCGAAGTAAGCATAGCCTTTAAAAACAACTGGTTTTCTGAGCAATCTTTAGAATTATTAGGACATGTAAATACTTTTAATCAGTCATAGCGGAGTATTTGATCTGTGCATGTTGATCTAGCACAACCTGCGCAGGCTAAGTTATTTTGCGCAAGTGCAGTAAGTTCTGAAAAAATGAAAGTATGCATCTTAGAAATAGTTTTCACATACAAACTTTATTTCTCCGTACTCTGAATTAAATATGCTTCTAAAAAATAACATGGTTGCTGTTGTAGAACCTTTATTCTGATTGGCAATTTTCTGCATTTCTCAAAGTCCCATCAGGTAGCCTGATTTCAGATGTATCCATGTAAACAGGATTATTAGAGGAATGTTGTTCTTTCAAAGCATGTCAATGTTTAAATTAAACTCTGCGCATGTAACCGTATTCAATGATGGTAAAAACTTGGAAAAATGTATTGTATTAGTGGTTTAAAATGCAGAATTCTGTCACTTTAGCAAGTCTTTATTCATATTAAAAATCTGATTAATCGAATTCTCAGTGTGTTCTGTATTAAAGGGCACTTTTCTTTATATAACAGAGATTTAAAACAGGACATCTGTTTATGGAACCATATTTGCAAAACCTAACTATTTAATATCTTTGTTTCACAGGGGACATCCCTAATCGTTGCTCGCTCAGTGGGAGGGGCTTATCATCTGCGGAGCCTCAACAACATCATGATGCTGACAAGGAAGAGAAGAGTCTCTCCAGATCAGAACACCTCAAGAAACACCAGCAGAGACATATAGGGAAGAAACCCACCACTGCTGCTCTGACTGTGGGAAGAGTTTTTCTAAACGGAAGGAATTGACCATTCAGGAGCGGATTCACACCGGAGAGAAACCATACCACTGCTCTCAGTGTGGGAAGCATTTTGGTGCATCTAAAACCTTAAAATCTCATTGGAGAATTCATACAGTGGAGAGACCTTACCCCTGCTTTGATTGTGGGAAATTCTTCAGTCAATCCGGAGACCTGACTACACATCAACGCATACACACAGGAGAGAAGCCTTATAGCTGTGATCAGTGTGGGAAGAGCTTTGCTTTATCCGGAAACCTGACCACACACCAGCGCATACACACAGGAGAGAAGCCTTATAGCTGTGATCAGTGTGGGAAGAGCTTCAGTGGATCAGGATCCCTGACTAAACACCAGCGTATACACACAGGAGAGAAGCCTTATAGCTGTGATCAGTGTGGGAAGAGCTTTGCTTTATCCGGAAACCTGACCACACACCAGCGCATACACACAGGAGAGAAGCCTTATAGCTGTGATCAGTGTGGGAAGAGCTTCAGGATGTCAGGACACCTGGCTAGACACCAACGCATACACACAGGAGAGAAGTGTTATAGCTGTGATCAGTGTGGGAAGAGCTTCAATGGATCAGGAGTTCTGACTATACACCAACGCATACACACAGGAGAGAAGCCTTATAGCTGTGATCAGTGTGGGAAGAGCTTTGCTTTATCCGGAAACCTGACCAGTCACCAGCGTATACACACAGGAGTGAAGCCTTATTACTGCGGTCAGTGTGGGAAGAGCTTTATTAGTTCAGGATCCCTGACTAAACACCAGCGTATACACACAGGAGAAGCCTTATAGCTGTGATCAGTGTGGGAAGGGCTTTTCTTTAACCAGAAACCTTACCACACACCTGGGTCAGTGTGGGAAGAGTTTTGCTCGATATGTATCTTATTTCAATAACTCTTAATAATTTTATTATGTAGAATAATGTTTCAAGATTACTAGGTGTTTATTCATTTATTCAATATATTAAATCCATGATCTGCTCAATGTGTGAATATAATTATTATAATTTTTTAAATCTGTAATAATCTATATTTATAAGGAGCATAGGCCTCTTGTATAATTAGTTTTCTCCTTAAAGATATTCACATATTTATTGTAAATCCCTTCACCAGGTTATAATGTATCTGATGGGACATACAGATGTACAGAAGACATAAGACTATTAGTGTTGTTGATAAAGAAATGTGTATGTTTAATGTTAATGACTAAGATGTTTCACCCTGAAACGGTGTAATGTGTGAGATGTATTAGAATTACAAGATTATGATTCTAAGAATGTGCGAACATAGACAATGTTCCCACCAGGTTAGAATGTTACCATTTGGTAAATGAGTCAGGATGTGGTTAAAGACAAATAAAGGGGGAGACAGACCATTTGTGAAGGCTGTTAGTCCTGCAGGAGATTATGCGACCATAAAAGTTCACAGGGCCCCATCCATCAGAATTGGGGTCTGGTCTTCGAGGTGTGAGTAAACATTTGCAACTGAGGGATGCCTTTGAGGGGAGTGACCTGAGATAACAGGACAGTGTCTTTGAAGGCAGACTGAGGACACAAAACAGGGTGGGGGCTTGACTGTGACTGGATGGTATAAAAGCTTTTTGTTATTTCTTTCTGTAGAACGTTCTCTGAATAAAACCTGACCATTGTAAAGCTGGAGCTCTCTCTGTATTATTTAAACAAACTGAAGAATTTACAACCTTCAGGATACAGATAGAGTTAAACAGTTCATTTAGTTCAATATTTGTGACAGTTGTAAATTTATTTTTGTTGCATTTATTTTAAAGGATTTTAATAGTGATATCTTTCAACTTTCCTTTATTGTATATTAAGTGTGCTATAAAAATATGTTCACACATTTTTATTGTGAAGCGAATGATGTGTTTTTAGTAATAGTCATCATGGAGTCAGGAAGTCAGCTCTACCCATCAGGTCTTGTCAACCACAGACCTCACACTCTTCTGTTTTCTCACGGCCAGTAAGGTCTCCTACCAAACTTCTCTCTCTTCACTCTGGAAATACACTTGATAATATCTGATAACTTACCATTCCACTTTTTATTGGTGACTTGTTTTGCGGAACAAATGCTTGCATGTAAATGTCATTGTAAAACATTATGGTAGAAAAATGTAAATAGTGTTTTTGCTTGGAATAAGGTTTCTCAGTACTGTCTCGTCTGTGTGAACTGAGTTAGCCTTTGGGGGTTGGGATAGCAACTGATTTATGATGGTCTTGTCCTCTCTCTGAGCCTTCATTCCATAGATTGAATTAGTGTCTGTGTCTATGAGGTAGCAGGGAGGAGATGTCTCGGGTATAAACAGCTGATAAGAAGATCCTTGTCTTGGGGGCCAAACTCTGGTTTCTATACAAATAGAATTATCTTCATGCTATCTGTCTGGGGGACACTCCTTTCTTCCATATAAAACCTCACCTCTTGACACATTCCACACATCTGTTGTTTGTCACGTACTCATAAGGATGTGCTCAGTCTATAAAGGTTGTAACCCAACTCTGCTCGTTGGGTTCTCAGTGATCACCTCCGGGTGGCCGCTGACCGCTCCATTATTGCAATAATTAAATAATAAAGTTGAATTGTTTTGAAGAAATCTGTCTCTACTTTGGTTGGAATCATTTCTGCGACAACATACATCTGGAATGTGGTTTCATGTTTTCTTTTGATTTACATTACTGATTACATATAGATTTAGTTGTATTATGTAGGATATGTTGTTGCTCTGTGTCTCAACACTCAATGTTATAGTCATGGTCCTGAGAATAAAACAGGTTTAAAACAATCCACAGAGAAACACGTGTCTTACAGTGCTACACATCTGTTATAATAAGTGCTTTTTCCTGCTTAATTGAAGTATCAGGTGTAGTTTTTCACCAGTTATAAAGTGTGTTTGTTGTCTATCTTTATGTTTCTAAGACTACAGTTGATGAATGAATCTGTATTCACTTTCTCTCTGTATTCACTTTCTCTAACTGTTGGTCATACTGTGTGTTCCCAGACATCATGGCTGGTGGATCCACTCCCTTCCTCCAACCCCCAAAAGCAGCACCTCAAGACATAGCCGTCACAACCCTACCAGACGTAATGGTAGGCTGACTTCAAACCTTGAGCTGTAAAGCGGGGATGCAAACTAGTCACAATTTAAATACAAAAGCATGTGTATTAACATTGTAACATTACAGCAAGCAGAAAAATACTGTATGCATGTGCAGTTTTGCTTAATTTACCGTAAATGTTTAATGCATATTGTAGTACAATTATAATTTGTCTTATAACGGTTTTAACATAGAGCGCCATATAGGATTATGCTAAATGTATTCACTAAACTATTTCTCGTTAACTTCCAAAACTATCTATCGGAGTACAACAAGCAAACAACTTGAGTCATGGCAGAAAGGACTACGAGAATGGTTTTATAATTCTAATACATTTACTTACTTAAAGGGGTGGTTCATGGAAAAATACTTTTAACCTCAGAACATTTGCCGAGGCATTAGCCTTTACCAGAGACAGTTTTTAGATTAGGTGGATCAGTATCTAGACTTCTGCAATTTTATTTCAAATGCGACATTTACGATTTTATCTAGAATGTATGAAAAACGATATGTATTTATCCTCACTTTATGCAACAAATGTTGTCTCGTCATTGAATTGCCCAAAAACAATCTGCCAATGTTTTCTTCAGTTTGTGTCACCTGGTTGATACTCTTCCTCTTGGTTCAAAGATTTGTAAGTAAATTCTGACCCTGACCCAAGTCGCAGCTCGGCGCGGATTAATCGAACATTTCTTCCTGGATTTGAATGTCAAAATTACCGATATCATTGGGGAATATTAGGCTAGGTAAACATTATCACTCGACTGAGCAAAGAACCATCGAAGTGCATTTCTGAGCTCATGACAGCTCTGTTTCCCAGAGAGGTGATGGCCGTCTCTTCGTTGACAGGAAAATATTTTAATGCATTCCGGGACCAGGAGGCAAAGAAACAGCTGTGCCGAACCAAAGTGTCTGCCATTTGCAGTAAGTTGCTTAGTCATTTTTTACTATAAATGCTGTACAATAAAATGTAGAATTTTGAAAGATAAGACTTTTACTAAATACAGCAGAACTACTAGTACTGTAAATGGCCAAAAAGGGTTTTTGTAGTTTATTTTATTATTTATTTAATACAAGTGTGTGCGTTTGTGTGCGTGTGTGTGTGTGTGTGTGTAACCTGATCTCAGGTCTATTAGATTTGTGCCAAGACTGTTGATTGATTTGGGGTTAGGCAGGCTATTCTGTACTCAAAGCTAATTTTTTAAAACCCTCTTTTCTTTTTCTCCACAGCCTTTTTAATTTAGCGATTCCAAGATTTCGATTTAAAACTCTTTTTTTTTTACTCAAATGGAATAACTTGGAGGCAAAGGTCTAACTTTTTGATTTGTCGAATTGATTATTGATCAACATAAATAATATGATGTCCTCGTATCTGTCAACTATTTAATGTACACTGAACAAAACCTTTTCAAAAGTTTACTATAGTTATTGCTGTAGTATCACTATAAGATTGCTATAATAATACCATAAGATATACCATTAGTATATATTTGTATATTGGTATAGTCCTGTATAATATTAGTTATTGCTATAACTAATTACAATTTTTGTACTATTTTCCATGAAAGTACAACTAGTGGGTTTTGAGTGTTTCTCCCCTATTTGGGAAGTTGGTCTGCCTGCTCCTCAGTCAGAGAGAGATATTCTGAGGGTAAGTTCGTATCTCCTTCCTCTGTATATAAAAAGACAGTTTAAAACTGTATAACACAATAGTGTTTTTGGAAAACGGATTCATATATCCTAAAGTCAATAGCGAATGTGACTATGTATATATTTATTTTGCCGTTAACGTATTGAAGACCTATTTCATCAAGTTAACCAAGTTTTTGCTGGTTTAGCTAGCCATGTTGATGACGAGCTAACTAGCAACATTGGTCACCTCACTACAGTGTCACGCTAGCTATTGCTAGCAGGTGATTTATTGAAATATTAAGTGAATGTTTATTTTCTTACTACCTTAAAAGGTTTATATAAAAGTGTTGTACTTGTGCTCTGTATTTATGGATTATAATCACTTCACATTGAGGGTATGTATTACTACTGTTGCTCCTATCTAAAATATATTGTGTCCTACCTAACTAGTGAACGTGTGGCTGTGACCGTCCTGTCAACGCCTGTCATCACTGTTTGATATCTTTTACTGCAGATAAAAACCGAGTCAACCTGAAGTGTGGGTTTCTGTGTGCCTTTCTTCTGGGGGGCTATGTGAAGTTGGTTACATAAGCTGGAATCAGGAGGATGGAATTATGGTCAGATTTGCCAAATGGAGGGAGAGCTTTGTACGCATCTCTCTGTGTGTGCAGTAAAGGTTGTCTAGAGTTTGTTTTCCTCTGGTTACACATTTAACATGCTGATAGAAATTAGGTAAAACTGATTTAAGTTTTCCTGCATTAAAGTCCCCGGACACTAGGAGCTGTGGTCAGCACACAGAACGTGTCAATGTTACAATCAACTAATGTTAGTTAAACCTGTAGTCAGCACAGACAGTGTCAATGTTACAATCAACTAACGTTAGTTAAACCTGTAGTCTGCACACAGAACGTGTCAATGTTACAATCAACTAACGTTAGTTAAACCTGTAGTCAGCACACAGAACGTGTAAATGTTACAATCAACTAACATTAGCTAGATAGCATTCGAGGGCTGACTGTTCTCAAATATTTGTACAGTGTAAAAATAAAATGTTGGTAATTGGTGTAGTCTGACTACTGCAGTAGGCTACTGCTGTCCATTTGCTAGCTAACAGCAAGAAACCCAGACCAGAGAAACATGGAAGCATCCAGGCAGCAGAGATGAGCTTGTCATTAGCTAGCTAATGTTAGCTATATTGTAGCTATAAAGCATTGTTTTTTGTTATTTTGAAATTACATCTTTATTTTATAGTATACAAGTTGTATACATAGACAGAAGGGAGTTAGTTATGAATACAGTATATTTGGCTGTAGTTTAGTTGAGAAGAAAGACGCAGTGGTGTAAAGTACTTAAGTAAAAATACTTTAAAGTACTACTTAAGTCGTTTTTGGTGGTATCTGTACTTTACTATTTATATATTTGACAACTTTTACTTCACTACATTCCTAAAGAAAATGATGTACTTTTTACTCCATACATTTTCCCTGACACCCAAAAGTACTGGTTACATTTTGAATGCTGAGCAGGACAGAAAATTGTTAAATTCACACATTTATCAAGAGAACATCCCTGGTCCGCCCTACTGCCTCTAATCTGGTGGACTCACTAAACAAAAACGTTTTGTTTGTAAATGATGTCTGTGTGTTGGAGTGTGCTCCTGGCTAGCTGTACATTTAAGAGAAACAAAGAAAGTGTGGTATGCTTAGTGTAAGGACATTTTAATAATTCATACTTTTAATAACTAAGTATATTTGAGCAATTACATTTAATTTTGATACTTAAGCATATTTAAAACCAAATATTTTCATTTTTTCTGTTATGGTATCTTTGCTTTTCTCAAGTTTGACAATTGGTTACTTTTTGCACCACTGGACTTTATTTTTGACCGGAGAATTACCAGCATTAGGTTGTGCTGGTAAGGTTGTACTGGTTGTGTACAGCAGCTGCCATTTTAGCAGCAGCGAAAGACCGGAAGCAGTAATTCCCAGAAACTCCCTCAGGAGAGAAAGGCCTGTTGAGATTCTCCATCTTTGAGCATGTGTTCCAAGTGGCTGCCAGGTAAAAGTAGACGATAGCAGACAACAGGATTCATAGTGAAAGGGGGTATTGTTGAACGTTTTCTTGGCTCTACTCAACTTTTAAAGATCACGTAAAATGTTATCCAGGAACTTTCTGAAGTATTATTAGGCTACATATACTATTATTTGTCCTAACATAATTCCGTTTAGATATTTAAATAGATGTTTGATTGCTCTGGTCTAGCGACGCATCAGTTGCAGACTTGAGAATCGTATTTTCTCTCGCCAACTTCCTAGTCATTATCCGAACACTACAACAAAGTAGTCTAACTGTACTGTAGCCTACAACATATCATGTCATACAAAGAAACAATATGTTCCACAATGGATCGGGTAAGTCTGGTTTTAACAGTATAAGCCTGCTGTGTTGTATAACATGTCTAGGCCTAGTTTTCATCGTCTTTGATCCTCCACATTCCTGTGTTCGGTTTAAACTTCTGGACAAATAAAAACATGACTGTAAAACTTTTAGGAATTATTTTTGTCTTCAACAAAGTAGCCTACTACTATATAATGTTTAGGAATCTGTAACTATTACCTAATTATCTCTCCTTCCTCCCAAAGTGTTCCTTCACTGATTTCTAACACATTAGCCATTATTTGACCAGATACTCAAGTGGCCGTTCTAACAAAGAAAATAAATGTCTTTAAAAATGGAAGACTGTCGGGAAAGAGGCAAGATCAGATGGGACCATTATAGTAATGAGAGGGCAGATGTGTTTCCACTAGTTACCACAGCCACAGAGTCAAATGTCTATATCGTTTTAAAATTAATTTTATTTAGTGTTGGGCATAAAGTTGTGTTTTTTAGGTTAAGTTTAAAATCAGATGTATTAAGATCACTTGTAGAAATGGGCGTGGTTTATGGCTTTGTTTGCGGTAAATAGTGACGACCAGGCATTACTCCCATATAAAGTGTCATACTTTTAACAATACACTCGTAACAACCTAATCATTACGAAATGTATATTAGATCAAATAAGGCAAAAGCTACATTTTCGCTTTGCCTCTTCCTCGCCGTTTGAAAGGAAATTACTGATATAAGATATATGGTGGAAACTAGCTCATGCCTCCACCAATCCAATGCTCTTATATTTGTTGGTTGTAGTGAAGCATTGAACATTTCCGGAATAAGGAGATATTCGAGGGATGCAGCCAAATCAATCAGATATTTAGATGAATAAGATATTTGGTGTAGTGTTAATCTATGTTGAATACTTCTTGCGGCCAACAGGACAAAGTTAGCCCTTCCCCCTCCACCTTCCTGGATTACCCAGGTCGACCACCTCTCCGTACTTTACTGCTGGTTCTGGTCGACTGCAGGAAAACACTGGGGCAGAGTGGAACTGAGAGAGGAGAAGGAGAAGAGGAACATGGAGATTTGATTTCATTAAGTAAGAACCATGGTGTGTGGATTAGACTACAGTCTGCTTCTGTTACAATTAATTAACTATATATTGCTGAAACTATCTGGTCGTTCCAACCAATTCTAAGTGTAACTTGTTAAAAAAAACTATGTTAGATTTCACCAAATTTTAACATTCTATCATAAAGAGCAGATGTTCAACTTAATAAAAAACATGTTTTCCCATCTGAAGAGGTTATATGAAAAATAAATACTATAGTAATTGCCAATGTGCAAAATAAAGTAACAGGGTTGACCGTAACAGTGGAAAACTGAATACAACAAAACCACTACTTTACTTTAGTTAAATAGTCCTTTAAATCAGCCATGAATCCACTTGTGACAGGGGGAATGGAAGATAGTATTGTGCAACAGGGAGTGGCAATAGAATGCAATCTTCACCCAAAAAGTTAGTTAAAACATTTCTAGCATGTCAATGTTTAGATTAAAGGGTTGAGATGCTCAGTTTTCCAACACAAAACAGCAGAACATTTACAAAAATATTAGAACCAGCTTTCCTGCTTTTACTCTATGATTTGACTATTAGATGTTCAATGTTTATTTTACAAAGAAAATGTAAGGAACATTTTCACCTTATTAAAACAAGGGTTCAGTTCATGTAACAGGGTTGACCTTAATGAGGGACTGATGTAAATTAATCACTAATCACATTAAATAAATAATAATGTTGACTGTCAAAGTAACCAAATAACTAGGGCTTTACATGTACACTAATGATGTCATATTAAACTGATTATGGTAGTAGGTCAACTATGGCATTATTTATGTAAACACCTTACTCTACTTATCTTAATTGGTGGAAGGTCATAACCGAAGTAAGCATAGCCTTTAAAAACACCTGGTTTTCTGATCAATCTTTAGAATTATTAGGACATGTAAACACTTTAATCAGAGTTATAGCGGTGTAGTTGATCTGTACATGTGCTGCACGAGAGGCTTTAGCTTCATTCTTTTGAGCGAGTGCAGTGAGTTCAGAAGAACTGAAAGTATGCAGCTTAGAAATAGTTTTCACATACTAACTTTATTTGTCTAAACTCAGAATCAAATATGCTTCTAAAAAATAACCTGGTCGCTGTTGTAGAACGTCTATTTTGGTTGCCAATTTTCTGCATTTCTCAAAGTCCCATCAGGTAGCCTGATTTCAGATGTATCCATGTGAACAGGATTATTAGGGAAATTGTTTTTCTTTCAAAGCTTGTCAACATTTTAAATCAATCTTTATACTAATTGACTATTCACAATAATCATATTATTCTGCGAATGTAACCTTACTCAATAATGGTAAAACTTTGATAAATTATTGGATTAGGAGGGTTAAAATATTTCTAG
Source organism: Thymallus thymallus (assembly GCA_023634145.1). NCBI lineage: Eukaryota > Metazoa > Chordata > Actinopteri > Salmoniformes > Salmonidae > Thymallus > Thymallus thymallus. Next base: position 22,081,012 of record CM042394.1, on the reverse strand, counting down.
AAGATACACAGGGTTGACAGAGGGACCTGTCAAAATGCAGAACTTTGTCACTTTAGCGAGTCTTTATTCATAAAAATCTGATTAATCGAATTCTCCATGTGTTCTCTATTAAAGGACACTTTATTTAGCATAACAGAGACTTACAATTGAATATTGGTGCACAATTTCTGCTGGAGAAATTTCAAAGGGATGCAAAAGGCATTCATTTCATGGGAAGACATCTGTTTATTGACCCATATCTGCAAAACCTAACTATTCAATGTCTTTGTTTCACAGGGGACAGCCCTAATTGTTGCTCTCTCAGTAGGAGGGGCTTATCATCTGGGGAGCCTCAACAACATCATGATGCTGACAAGAAAGAGAAGAGTCTCTCCAGATCAGAACACCTCAAGAAACACCAGCAGAGACGTATAAGGAAGAAACCTCACCACTGCTGTTCAGACTGTGGGAAGAGTTTTGCTGCATCTAATACTTTAAAATCTCATCAGAGAATTCATACAGGAGAGAAGCCTTATAGCTGTGATCACTGTGGGAAGAGCTTCAATCATTCAGGACACCTGACTATACACCAACGCATACACACAGGAGTGAAGCCTTATAGCTGCAGTCAGTGTGGGAAAAGCTTCAATCATTCAGGACACCTGACTAGACACCAACGCATACACACAGGAGAGAAGCCTTATAGCTGTGATCAGTGTGGGAAGAGCTTCAATCAATCAAGAGACCTGACTACACACCAACGCATACACACAGGGGTGAAGCCATATAGCTGTGATCAGTGTGGGAAGAGCTTCAATTGTTTTGGGTCCCTGATTACACACCAACGCATACACACAGGACTGAAGCCATTTAGCTGTGATCAGTGTGGGAAGAGCTTCAATCAATCAGGAGACCTGACTAAACACCAACGCATACACACAGGAGAGAAGCCATATAGCTGTGATCATTGTGGAAAGAGCTTCAATCGATCAGAACACCTGACTAGACACCAACGCATACACACAGGAGAGAAGCCTTATAGCTGTGATCATTGTGGGGAAAGTTTCAGGATGTCAGGACAGCTGACTATACACCAGCGCATACACACAGGAGAGAAGCCATATAGCTGTGATCATTGTGGGAAAAGCTTCAATCATTCAGGATCCCTGACTACACACCAACGCATACACACAGGAGAGAAGCCTTATAGCTGTTATCAGTGTGGGAAGAGCTTCAATCAGTCAGGACTCCTGACTACACACCAACGCATACACACAGGAGAGAAGCCTTATAGCTGTGATCAGTGTGGGAAGAGCTTCAATCAATCAGGAGCCCTGACTACACACCAGCGCATACACACAGGAGAGAAGCCGTTTAGCTGTTATCAGTGTGGGAAGAGCTTCAATCATTCAGGATCCCTGACTATACACCAACGCATACACACAGGAGAGAAGCCTTATAGCTGTGATCACTGTGGGAAGAGCTTCAATCATTCAGGAGCCCTGTCTAAACACCAGCGCTTACACAAAGGAGAGCTTCAATCGATCAGAACACCTGACTACACACCAACGCATACACACAGGAGAGAAGCCGTTTAGCTGTGATCAGTGTGGGAAGAGCTTCAATCATTCAGGACACCTGACTAAACACCAACGCATACACACAGGAGAGAAGCATTATAGCTGTGATCAGTGTGGGAAGAGCTTCAATCATTCAGGACACCTGACTATACACCAACGCATACACACAGGAGAGAAGCATTATAGCTGTTATCAGTGTGGGAAGTGCTTCCATCATTCAGGAAACCTGACTACACACCAGCGCATACACACAGGAGAGAAACCTTACTCCTGTCTATGTGGAAAGAGCTTTGCTCATTCAGGGTCACTGAAAAAACACCAGAAAGAACAAACATGTCGTCTTTTATCTCCCTCCTCTCCTGCACCGGTTCCAGATCCCTAAATAAATTTTCCATAGAAACTATCTTGTAAAGAGTCATCCATCTCCCATTCTCTAACAGTTTACTGATTACCATGGTAACCTGTGTAGCATAATATGTATCTCTGGATCCATATGTATCAAGAGTCTCAGAGTAGGAGTGTTGTGTGTGTGTGGTGGGTGGGGATGTTCAGATCTCTATCTTATTTAATTAACTCCTATTATCCATTAAGTAATTTTATAATGTAGAATAATGTTTCAACAATACTAGGTGTGTATTCATGTGTTCAATAGATCAATATATTAAATCCATTATCTGCTCAACAATGTCTGCTTATCACTTTAATTATATGTTTTTAAAATCTATAAGGATCATATGCCTCTTGTAAAATTTGTTTGGTCCTAAAACATGTTCACATATTTTTTAAAACCCTTCACCAGGTTATAATGTAGCTGATGGGACGTATGGACGTACATAAGACATAGGACTATTAGTGTGGTCAAATTATGTTGCATTTATTTTAAAGGATTTTAATAGGGATATCTTTCAACTTTCCTTATTGTATATTAAGTGTGCTCCAAAAAAAAGTTTTTATTGTGAAGTGACTGATGTGTTGGTTGTTAGGAAGAGGCATCATGGGGGCAGGAAGTCAGCTCTGCCCATCAGTACTTATAGGTCGCGTCAACCACAGACCTCACACTCTTCTGTTTTCTCACGGCCAGTAAGGTCTCCTACCAAACTTCTCTCTCTTCACTCTGGAAATACACTTGATAATATCTGATAACTTACCATTCTACGTTTTATTGGTGATTTGTTAAACAGAACGAATGCTTGCGTGTAAATGTCATTGTAAAACATACATCTGGAATGTGGTTTAATGTTTTCCTGTTTTGTTTTACATTGCTAAAATATGTATTATGTAGAAGAGACCAGGATATGTTGTTGCTCTGTGTCCCAACACTCAATGTTATAGTCATGGTCCTGAGAATAAAACAGGTTTAATACAATCAACAGAGAAACACGTGTCTTACAGTGCTACACATCTGTCATAATAAGTGCTTTTTCCTGCTTAATTGAAGTATCAGGTGTATTTATTAACCATTTATAAAGTGTGTTTTCTATCTTGATCTTTCTAAGGCTGCAGGGAAGGAGATGCAACAATAGCCTTCAGAACATCTGGGCTCTTAGTGAAAGGGGTGTTGAACGTTATCTTGACTTTACTCGCCAGCCCCACCAGAAAGAGTGAAAAGGTGTGACGCCTCTCTCAGCAGTCTCCTCTACAGGACAACTAGCCCAGCCTGCCTGTCGGCCTGTTCCTTTCCCTCAGTCTACAACATACTATATGTAGAATCAGATCTCATTGAGGGTTTGTGTAACCTTTCGGTTCCGACGAGAGGCTAGCCAGTCAGGGAGTTTTTGAACTATCCTTTGGTTCTCCTCACAATCATTCAATATCTGGATGCCCGTAACATGAGGCATAGCATCCTGACAGGCGTTCAAAAAAATCTGTATTTTTGGCCAGTTTGCCAGCTTGTCTCTGAATGCCTTCTGTATGATAAATGGCTGACCATATCGGTGATTCAATTTTGCTCCAAGCGTCCTTATATGCTTCGTCATCGTTCCTGAAGAAAGCTCCCTCCAGGGTCTTTCGAGCTGGGCCACTCACGTACCCTTTTCAGATAGTAGAGCTTGTCAGCTGAAGAAATGCCTTTCCGGTCGATGAGAGACACAAATGCGGCTTTCCACTCGAGGTACTGCATGGGGTCACCATTGAACACAAAGGGCCCTGGCATTGGTAGTCTATTTAGAGCCATGCTGTCATGAAAGGCCTGAGCGAGCTGAGACACATCTATTTGTGTTGATGGTGGTCGGATGTTGGACGGTTGGTTTGAGACTGTTGGTGATGTTTGCTCTAGATTTACAGCATCATGACTTGGGAAGGAACCGTTAGCTTCCCGTGCTACCTCCTGGGTGTAGGCGTCAAGCCTTGCTCTTGCCACTCTTAGATCTTTCTCTGCCTGTAGTTGTTCTAACTCGCGTTGCTGAGCTTCAAGATCATTCCTTTGTTGTTGTATTCTCTCCTTCTGTTTCTTCTCCTCTAGCAACACGGGATATTCTACTTCCTTTACGGCCAATTCGTCTGCTGCGTCGGCACGTTTGGCTGCCATGCTTGAGGATATAGAGAGATTGCTGAAGTGAATACTAGACTTGTGGCTTAAATTTGAGGCAGTAGATCCATAAATAGAATAGGCGTAGTCATGATCAAGTAGATCACGTAGACGGTGCTTTACAGTTTTCACATCATAGTCTCCATCAACGCCTGTCATCCTTTCGTAAATAATCTTGATAATGTCTGCTGTAACTGCATCACATGCGTCAACACGTCGTCTTAACTCTGTTGAAGGAGTAATGCAGTGTCGAATTTCAAGATAAATGTCCATTACATCGTTTTTTTTTTGCCTTTTCTAGGGTGTCGCTCAGAAACGCAAGCTGCATCTCTGTAATGTCTGATTTAAGTTGTTCTCTGGCCTGGCGTGCTTGGGCTTTCCATTGGTCATACATTACTACAAGTTCTGTTTCCTTTTTGTGTGCCTCCTCTGTTCGTAAAGCGAGCATTCTGGGTGTTGGGTTCTTATTGCGGACAGAGCGTCGAGGACCCTGGGGTTCTTCACAACCTTCTTTACCTCTTGCGTCGCTTAGAGCCTGTTCTGTGACCTCTGGTGGGAGGTGAGTATCTATATTCTCCTGTTCACTTGTAAGAATATCCTCAGGCTTGTGCCTTTCAGTTTGTAAATTATCAATTGGATTCTCGAACTCTCCTAAACTTTAGTTAATATTGGACTCTGCCATTTTCAATGTGCTTTACAATAATATTTGTAAATGCAGAAACTGAGATGTAGACCATAAATGTATCAATTAAAGTACATTCCTCACGAATATACAAAGGTAATACATCCTTATGTTGCGCCCCTGTAAAAGGGGAAATAGAAAGTACGACACGGACACGATGTAGCTTCAGTCAAGTCCAAGTTGTAATGCATTTACCATGAACAGCATAATAACATGTTTACACAATATCACAATTAAACATGTTATTTTCCCTTTGCACAACATAAATGTCCCTCTAAGAAACTACACAATTAGGAAAAATATCAGCTGGTCAGTTATAACTCCATATTACTAAAATACCTGAGTTAACCTTTAGAGTGAGTTACCAAAAATATATCAAAACATGTTTACAGCATCTTAAAACAGTATTGGCAAATAACCTTGAAACAGTACATTTAATAAAACAGATTATTTAAACAGAAATATTTTTATTACGAAATGTATATGCGATCAAATAAGCCACACGTGGCAATTCGACATTACATGTGTTAACCAAATCCAACACACTCATTGAAGACATATTTTGGACCCAGTTATACCTCTCACTTCGGTTCTTCCTCTCTGTTTTAAAGTAAATGGCTGGTGTAAGAAATATGGTGGAAACTCTGACTAGCCCATTCCTCCACCAATCCAATGCTTTTAGATTTGTGGGCAGTAGTAAACGATTGGACATTTTATAAGTCAAAATCCAAATCAGATGTTCAGACTAAATTAATAAAATAGTTGGTTTAATTATAAACTGTTTAATACTTCTTGTGGCCAACAGGACAAAGCTAGCCCCTCCCCCTCCACCCTCCTGGAGTCCCCAGGTCGACCGTCTCTCCGTACTTTACTGCTGGTTCTGGTCGACTGCAGGAAAACACCAGGGCAGAGTGGAACTGAGAGAGGAGGAGGAGAAGAGAAGAAAGATGGAGATTTGATTGCAGTAAGTAAGGACCATGGTGTGTATATTAGACTACAGTCTGCTTCTGTAAAAGTAGTTGAGGTGCATAAAGATGGCGGCCCGCTTGTTCTTCACTCTATTACACATTTCTGACCTCTACTGTTTTTTTTGGTCATTAGCACAGTAAACATGATCCCAATTTTAGCTTCAAGATGCCGATATTTTGAAAACCGTAAAAGTAGATGTTTTGATTTATTGGAACATCGTTTTGAAAACTCAGTGGATAGTGCTAAAACAATGACGTCATATTAATAACAAACACGTTTTCCATCTCAAGACATTGAGTAAAAATGTTACTACACTAAGTACCAAGCAGCACAAGCTTCCTTTTGCGTGAATGCAGTGAGTTCAGGAAAAACTAAAAGTATGCATCTTAGAAATAGTTTTCACATGTATATGTCCGAAATCAAAATCAAATATGCTAATCCAAAATAACATGTGGTAGTACGTTTATTTTGATTGGCAATTTTCTGCATTTATCAAAGTCCCATCAGTTAACCTGATTACAGATGTCTATGCTATTCAATATCTTTGTTTCACAAGGGACAGCCCTAACCGTTGCTCTCTCAGTGGGAGGGGCTTATCATCAGGGGAGCCTCAACAACAACATGATGCTGACAAGACGTCTCTCCAGAAGAGTCTCTCCAGATCAGAACGTCTCGATAAACACCAGCAGAGACTTATAGGAAAGAAACCTCACCACCGCTGCATTGACAGTGAAAAGAGTTTTACTAAACAGACAGAATTGATGATTCACCAGCGGATTCATACTGGAGAGAAACCTTATAGCTGTGATCAGTGTGGGAAGAGTTTCAATCAATCAAGACGCCTGACTAGAAACCAATTTATACACACAGCAGATACGCCTTTTAGCTGTGATCAGTGTGGGAAGAGCTTTGCTCTATCCGGAAACCTGACTACACACCAACGCATACACACAGGAGAGAAGCCTTATAGCTGTGATCTGTGTGGGAAGTGCTTTACTCAATCCGGAAACCTAACCACACAACAGCGCATACACACAGGAGTGAAGCCTTATAGCTGTGATCTGTGTGGGAAGAGCTTCATTCATTCAGGACACCTGACTGCACACCAACGCATACACACAGGAGAGAAGCCTTACAGCTGTGATCAGTGTGGGAAGAGCTTCAATCGATCAGGAGCCCTGACCGCACACCAACGCATACACACAGGAGAGAAGCCTTATAGCTGTCATCAGTGTGGGAAGAGCTTCAATCAATCAGGAGCGCTGAGCACACACCAACGCATACACACAGGAGAGAAACCTTATAGCTGTGATCAGTGTGGGAAGAGTTTCAGGAAGTTAGGACACCTGACTAGACACCAGCTCACACACACTAGAGAGAAACCTTACTCCTGTCTATGTGGAAAGAGATTTGCTCATTCAGAGTCACTGAAAAAACACCAGAAAGAACTAACATGTGGTCTTTTATCTCCCTCTCTGGCACCGGTTCCAGATCCCTAAATAAAGTTTCCATAGAAAACATCTTGTAAAGAGTCATCTATCTCCCATTCTCTAACAGTTTACCAAGTCTGATTACCATGGTAACCTGTGTAGCATAATATGCAGCTCTGGATCAATATGTATCAAGTGTCTTGTAAATGGGAGTGTTGTGTGTGTGTGTGGGGGGTGTTCAGATCTGTATCTTATTTCATTATCTCCTATTATCCATTCAATAATGTTATAATGTAGAAAATGTTTCAACAATACTTCCGTAAGAGGTGTTGACATGCTGAATGTACTGAGCTAACTTTTTTAAATACTAGCTTATAGCTTGGACACCCATCATTACCCCACAACACATGCCACCAGAGGTCTCTTCACAGTCCAAGTCCAGAACAGACTATGGGAGGCGCACAGTACTACATAGAGCCATGACTACATGGAACTCTATTCCACATCAGGTAACTGAGGCAAGCAGTAGAAACTGATTTTATAAACATAACAATACACCTTATTGAACAGTGGGGACTGTGAAGAGACACACAAAGGTACAGACACATGCATGCGCACACTTTGTGATATTGTATGGTGGTATTAAATGTGTATTGTGGATATGTAGTAATGTTATATGATGTATTGTTTCATCTTTAGTTTTATATGTAATATTAGTGATTTAATGTGTTGGACCCCAGGAAGAAGGCAGCAGCTAAAGGGGATCCCTAATAAATACAAATACTAGGCGTGTATTCATGTATTCAATAGATCAATACATTAAATCCATTATCTGCTCAACATCTGCTTATCACACTAATTATAAGCTTTTAAAATCTATAATAATAATCTGTAAGGATCATAGGCTTCTTGTATAATTAGTTTGGTCCTAAAAGATGTTCACATATTTATTGTAAATCCCTTCACCAGGTTATAATGTAGCTGATGGGACGTACAGATGTACAGAAGACATAGGACTATTAGTGTGGTCACATATTGTTGCATTTATTTTAAAGGATTTTAATAGGGATATCTTTCAACTTTCCTTATTGTATATTAAGTGTTCTATATATTACATTGCTGATTGCATATTACATTTGTTTATACAGTATCTAGTTGTATTGTGTAGAAGAGACCAGGATATATTGTTGCTCTGTGTCCCAACACTCAATGTTATAGTCATGATCCTGAGAATAAAACCGATTTAATACAATCAACAGAGAAACACGTGTCTTACAGTGCTACACGTCTGTTATAATAATAAAGTGCTTTTTCCTGCTTAGTTTAAGTATCAGGATTAGTTATTCACTAGTTATAAATTGTGTTTGTTTATTTTGATGTTTCTAAGACTACAGGGAGGGAGTTTAGTTACCAGTTATAAAGTGTGTTTGTTAATCTTTATGTTACTAAGACTACAGGGAGGGAGTTTAGTTACCAGTTATAAAGTGTGTTTGTTGTCTATCTTGATGTTTCTAAGACTACAGGGAGGGAGTTTAGTTACCAGTTATAAAGTGTGTTTGTTGTCTATCTTTATGTTTCTAAGACTACAGGGTGGGAGATGCAACAATGTCCTTGAGAACAACAGGAAGTGTGTTGGTGGTCTATTGTGTTATACAGTTTTAAACATTTTTTATATACAGAGGAAGGACACACAAACCTGCTCTCAGAATATCTCTCTCTGACTGAGGAGCAGGCAGACCAACTTCCCAAATAGGGGAGAAGCACTCAACACCCACTAGTTGTTCTTTCAAAAAAAGTCAGACCTCTCGTATTACCAACCTTACTACAATGGCAGAAAATATTCTTATGAATTCAGTAACACATAATGAAAGGAAACTATTTATATCACCACTTTTTCTGAAGTAAATGGTTTCACTTTTTGCACCACTGGACTTTATTTTTGACCGTAGAATTACCAGCATTAGGTTGTGCTGGTAAGGTTGTACTGGTTGTGTATAGCAGCTGCCATTATAGCAGAAGCGAAAGACCCAGAAGCAGTAATTCACAGACACTCCCTCAGGAGAGAAAAGCCTGTTGAGATTCTCCATCTTTGAGCATGTGTTCCAAGTGGACTGCCAGGTAAAAGTAGACGATATCAGACAACAGGATTCATGGTGAAAGGGTGTTGTTGAACGTTTTCTTGGCTTTGCTAGACTTTTATAGATCACGTAAAATGTTATCCATAAACTTTCTGAATTGATATTAGGCTGCATGATACGTTTATTAGTCCTAACCAGTTTTGATATTTAAATAGATGTTCGATTGCTCTGGTCTAGGGGCGAATCAGTTGCAGCCTTGAGAATCGTATTTTCTCTCGCCAACTTCCTAGTCATTATCCGAACACTACAGCAAAGTAGTCTAACTGTACTGTAGCCTACAACATTTCATGTCATACAAAGAAACAATATCTTCCACAATGGATCGGGTAAGTCTGGTTTTAACAGTATAAGCCTGCTGTGTTGTACAAAATGTCTAGACCTAGTTTTCATCGTCTTTGATCCTCCACATTCCTGTGTTCGGTTTAAACGTCTGGACAAAAAAACATGACGGTAAAACGTTTTTATTTTGTTGAAGATTTTTTATTCTTCAACAAAATAACCTCTTATATTTGTGGGTTGTAGTGAAGCATTGAACATTTCCGGAATAATGAGATATTTGAGGGATGCAGCCAAATCAATCAGAGATTTAGATGAATAAGATATTTGGTGTAGTGTTAATCTATGTTTAATACTTCTTGCGGCCAACAGGACAAAGCTAGCCCCTCCCCCTCCACCCTCATGGAGTCTCCAGCTCGACCGCCTCTCCGTACTTTACTGCTGGTTCTGGTCGACTACAGGAAAACACCTGGGCAGAGTGGAACTGAAAGAGGAGAAGAGGAACATGGAGATTTGATTTCATTAAGTAAGAACCATGGTGTGTGGATTAGACTACAGTCTGCTTCAGTAACAATTCATAAATTTTATATTGGTGAACATATCTGGTCGTTCCACCCAATTCTAAGTGTAACTTGTTTAAAAAAACATTTGATTTCACCTAATTTTAACATTCTGTCATAAAGAGCAGATGTTCAACTTAATAAAAAACATGTTTTCCATCTGAAAATAAATACTATAGTAAGTGCCAATGTGTTAAATAAAGTAACAGGGTTGACCATAACAGGGGAAAACTGAAAACAACAAAACCACTACTTTACATTAGTTAAATAGTCCTTTAAATCAGCCATGAATCCACTTGTGACAGGGGGAATGGAAGCTAGTATTGTGCAACAGGGAGTGGCAATTGAATGCAGTCTTCACCCAAAAAGTTAGTTAAAACATTTCTAGCATGTCTATGTTTGGATAAAAGGGTTGAGATGCTCAGTTTTCCAACACAAAACAGCAGAGAATTTACAAAAATATTAGAACCTGCTTTTACTCTGATTTGACTATTAGATGTTCAATGTTTATTTTACAAAGAAAATGTAAGGAACAGTTTCACCTTATTAAAACAAGTGTTCAGTTCATGCAACAGGGTTGACCTTAAAATGAGGGACTGACTTAAATTAATCACTAATCACATAATTTTTTTTTTTATTTCACCTTTATTTAACCAGGTAGGTCAGTTGAGAACAAGTTCTCATTTGCAACTGCGACCTGGCCAAGACAAAGCAAAGCAGTGTGACAAAAACAACACAGAGTTACACAGTAAACAAACATGGTCAAAAACACAATAGAAAATCTATATACAGAGTGCAAAATGTAGTGCAAAATGCAGTAAGGTTAAGAGGTAGGACAATAAATAGACCATAGTGGTGAGATAAATTACAGATTATCATCATTAACACATGAATGAAGGATGTGCAAATTATGATGTGCAAAAATACTGGAGTGCAAGATTTGTGAAAATAACAAAAATAAATATGGGGATGAAGTAGTAGTGTGGGCTATTTACAGAAGGGCTATATACAGGTGCAGTGATCGATAAGCAGCTTTGACAGCTGACGATTAAAGTTAGTGAGGGAGATAGGAACCTCTAGCTTCAGTGATTTTTGCAATTCGTTCCAGTCATTGGCAGCAGCGAACTGGAAGGAAAGGTGGCCAAAGGAGGTGTTGGCTTTGGGGGTGACCAGTGAGATATACCTGCTGGAGCGCATGCTACGGGTGGGTGTTGCTATAGTGACCAGTGAGCTGAGATAGGGCAGGGATTTACCTAGTAAAGACTTATAGATGACCTGGAGCCAGTGGGTTTGGCGACGAATATATAATGAAGGCCAGCCAACGAGAGCATACAGGTCGCAGTGGTGGGTAGTGTATGGGGCTTTGGTAACAAAACGGATGGCACTGTGATAGACTACATCGAATTTGCTAAGTAGAGTGTTGGAGGCTAGTTTGTAAATGACATCGCCGAAATCAAGGATCGGTAGGAGAGTCAGATTTACAAGGGCATGTTTGGCAGCATGAGTGAAGGAGGCTTTGTTGCGAAATAGGAAGCCAATTCTGGATTTAATTTTGGATTGGAGATGGTTGATGTGAGTCTGGAAGTTGAGTTTACAGTCTAACCAGATGCCTAGGTATTTGTAGGTGTCCACGTATTCTAATTCGGACCCGTCGAGAGTAGTGATGATAGTCCGGTGGGCGGGTGCTGGCAGCGTTCGATAGAAAAGCATGCACTTAGTTTTACTAGCGTTTAAGAGCAGTTGGAGGCCACGGAAGGAGTGTTGTATGGCATTGAAGCTTGTTTGAAGGTTAGTAAACACAGTGTCCAAAGAGGGGCCAGATGTATACAGAATGGTGTCATCTGCGTAGAGATGGATCAGAGAGTCACCAGCAGCAAGAGCGACATCGTTGATGTATATAGAGAAAAGGGTTGGCCCAAGAATTGAACCCTGTGGCACCCCCATAGAGACTGCCAGAGGATCGGACAATAGGCCCTCCAATTTGACACACTGAACCCTGTCTGCAAAGTAGTTAGAGAACCAGGCAAGGCAGTCACTTGAGAAACCAAGGCTGTTGAGTCTGCCAATAAGAATGCGGTGATTGACAGAGTCGAAAGCCTTGGCCAGGTCGATGAAGACGGCTGCACAGTACTGTCTTTTATCGATGGCGGTTATGATATCGTTCAGTACCTTGAGCGTAGCTGAGGTGCACCCATGACCAGCTCGGAAACCAGATTGCATAGCAGAGAAGGTACGGTGGGATTCGAAGTGGTCAGTTATCTGTTTGTTAACTTGGCTTTCGAAAACTTTAGAAAGGCAGGGCAGGATGGATATTGGTCTATAACAGTTTGGGTCTAGAGTGTCTCCTCCTTTGAAGAGGGGGATGACCGCGGCAGCTTTCCAATCTCTAGGGATCTCAGACGATACGAAAGAGAGGTTGAACAGGCTAGTGATAGGTGTTGCAACAATTTTGGCTGATAATTTCAGAAAGAGAGGGTCCAGATTATCTAGCCCAGCAGATTTGTAGGGGTCCAGACTTAGCAACTCTTTCAGAACATCAGCCGTCTGGATTTGGGTGAAGGAGAAGCGGGGGGGGCTTGGGCAAGTAGCTGCCGGGGGTACAGAGCTGTTGGCCGGGATAGGGGTAGCCAGGTGGAAAGCATGGCCAGCCGTAGCAAAATGCTTATTGAAGTTTTCGATAATCGTGGATTTATCGGTGGTAACAGTGTTTCCGAGCTTCAATGCAGTGGGCAACTGGGAGGAGGTGCTCTTATTCTCCATGGACTTTACAGTGTCCCAGAACTTTTTGGAGTTAGTACTACAGGAAGCAAATTTCTGTTTGAAAAAGCTGGCCTTTGCTTTTCTAACTGACTGTGTGTACTTGTTCCTGACTTCCCTGAATAGCTGCATATCGCGGGGGCTATTCGATGCTAATGCAGTGCGCCACAGGATGTTTTTGTGTTGGTCTAGTGCAGTCAAGTCTGGGGTGAACCAAGGGCTATATCTATTCTTAGTTCTACGTTTTTTGAAAGGGGCATGCTTATTTAGGATGGTGAGGAAAGCACTTTTAAAGAACAACCAGGCGTCCTCTACTGACGGGATGAGGTCAATATCCTTCCAGGATACCTGGGCCAGATCGAATAGAAAGGCCTGCTCGCAAAAGTGTTTTAGGGAGCGTTTGACAGTGATAAGGGGTGGTCGTTTGACCGCTGACCCATTGCGAACGCAGGCGATGAGGCAGTGATCGCTGAGATCCTGGTTGAAAACAGAGGAGGTGTATTTGGAGGGCAAGTTAGTCAAGATGATATCAATAATGGTACCCATGTTTACGGATTTTGGGTTGTACCTGGTGGGTTCCTTGATAATTTGTGTGAGATTGAGGGCATCTATCTTAGATTGAAGGACAGCCGGGGTGTTAAGCATATCCCAGTTTAAGTCACCTAACAGTACAAACTCTGAAGATAGATGGGGGGCAATCAATTCACATATGGAGTCCAGGGCACAGCTGGGGGCTGAGGGGGGTCTGTAACAGGCGGCAACAGTGAGAGACTTATTTCTGGAAAGGTGGATTTTTAAAAGTAGAAGCTCAAACTGTTTGGGCACGGACCTGGACAGTATGACTGAACTCTGCAGGTTATCTCTGCAGTAGATTGCAACTCCGCCACCTTTGGCAGTTCTATCTTGACGGGAAATATTGTAGTTGGGGATGGAGATTTCCGAATTATTGGTGGCCTTCCTGAGCCAGGATTCAGACACAGCTAGGACATCCGGGTTGGCGGAGTGTGCTAAAGCAGTGAATAAATCAAACTTAGGGAGGAGGCTTCTAATGTTGACATGCATGAAACCAAGGCTTTTACGGTTACAGAAGTCAACAAATGAGAGCGCCTGGGGGATAGGTGTAATGCTGGGAGCTACAGGACCTGGGTTTACCTCTACATCACCAGAGGAACAGAGGAGGAGTAGGATTAGGGCACGGCTGAAGGCATTAAGAACTGGTCGTCTAGTGCGTTGGGTACAGAGAGTAAAAGGAGCAGATTTCTGGGCGTGTTGGAATAGATTGAGGGCATAATGTATAGACAAGGGTATAGTAGGATGTGAGTTCAGTGGAGGTAAACCTAGGCGTTGGGTAATGAAGAGAGAGGTTGCATCTCTGGAGACACCAGTTAAGCCAGGTGAGGTCTCCGCATGTGTGGGGGGAGGGACAAAAAAGCTATCAGAGGCCAGTTGAGCAGGACTGGGGACTCTACAGTGAAATAAAACAATAATAGCTAACCTAAACAACAAAAGACAAGGCATATTGAAATAAAGGGGCATAAAAACAAACAGTTAATGAGGGACAAAAAGAAAAAGAAAAAGAAACAGTTAATTAAGAGGGCTAAGGCAACGACGGGTAATGGCGATGAATGGACAAAGAGGGTCAGTTAGAGAAAAATGTGATATGCTACACACAGGACCTGGGGCCTGGCAGTTAAACAGAAAGAAATACCGTATAACCAAAACAGTCCTGCAGGCATCAGCTGTGAAGCTGAGTAATCATAGGATCCGATGAGCAGCAAAGAGGCGAGCCAGAGAGCAGATTCAATGGGCGCTGGACTAGGCGAGCGAGGACGCACGGCGTTCAGAGTGTTAGCAGGCCGGGCTAGCAGGCCGGAGCTAGCAGATGGATCTTCGGCGACAAAGGAGAACCCTGTTGAGACCACGTCGGACAATTACGTCGGCAGACCAGTCACGGTGGCTCGGTGGGGCTCTGTGTCGACAGTAGAAGGTCCAGGCAGGTTGACAGAGGTACTGTAGTCCGGGAGAGTAGCTAGCATACGTCGGCTGTCCGGGAGATGAGCCTAGCTCACGCTAGCATATGTAGGATGTAAACAAACAATGGAGGTTAGCCAAAAACGTCGGTCACTCGATTGCAGCTAGCTAGCTGTGATGATCCGGTGTGATGGTCCTGTGATTTCAGTGGAAATCCGGTGAAATGGAAGGGAACGCAGTCCGATATGCACTGGGTTGGTAGCGCGCTGTGCAGACTGGCCGATAATGTCCGAACTAAAAGCTGTCTGAGCAGCCAGAGCGGTGGTGAGGACCGCTAGCAGTGGTTAGCGATGGCTAGAAGCTAGTTAGCAAGCTAGCTAGCTTCTGACTGCGGTTCAGTTAAAAGAATGAAAAGTAAGGATAATAGATCCGTTTCACGTTGGGTAAGGTGGGTTGCAGGAGAGGTAAATCGGGGACAAAATAAATAAATACAATTGTGTGGAAAGACAAATTACACACTATTACAAACTATTTACACGAGATGGGACGAACAAAAAAACGTCTGCACTGTTACGCCATCTTGGATTTTATGATGGCGTAAATAATGTTCATGATTGACTGTCAAAGTAACCAATAAGTAATGAGTACTAATGATGTCATATTAAACTGATTATGGTAGTAGGCCGACTATGGCATTATTCATGTAAACACCTTACTCTACTTATCTTAATTGGTGGAAGGTCATAACCGAAGTAATTATAGCCTTTAAAAACACCTGGTTTTCTGATCAATCTTTAGAATTATTAGGACATGTAAACACTTTAATCTGAGTTATAGCGGTGTAGTTGATCTGTACATGTGCTGCACGAGAAGCTTTAGCTTCATTCTTTTGAGCGAGTGCAGTGAGTTCAGAAGAACTGAAAGTATGCAGCTTAGAAATAGTTTTCACATACTAACTTTATTTGTCTAAACTCAGAATCAAATATGCTTCTCAAAAATTACCTGGTCGCTGTTGTAGAAATTTTATTTTGGTTGCCAATTTTCTGCATTTCTCAAAGTCCCATCAGGTAGCCTGATTTCAGATGTATCCATGTAAACAGGATTATTAGGGAAATTGTTGTTCTTTCAAAGCATGTCAACATTTTAAATCAATCTTTATACTTATTGACTATTCACAATAATCATATTATTCTGCGAATGTAACCTTACTCAATAATGGTAAAACTTTGATAAATGATTGTATTAGGAGGGTTAAAATATTTCTAGAAGATACACAGGGTTGACAGAGGGATCTGTCAAAATGCTGAACTTTGTCACTTTAGTGAGTCTTTATTCATAAAAATCTGATTAATTGAATTCTCCATGTGTTCTCTATTAAAGGGCACTTTATTTAGTATAACAGAGACTTACAATTGAATATTGGTGCACAATTTCTGCTGGAGAAATTTCAAAGGGATGCAAAAGGCATTCATTTCATGGGAAGACATCTGTTTATTGACCCATATCTGCAAAACCTAACTATTCAATGTGTTTGTTTCACAGGGGACAGCCCTAATTGTTGCTCTCTCAGTGGGAGGGGCTTATCATCTGGGGAGCCTCAACAACATCATGATGCTGACAAGAAAGAGAAGAGTCTCTCCAGATCAGAACACCTCAAGAAACACCAGCAGAGACGTATAAGGAAGGAACCTCACCACTGCTGCTCTGAGTGGGGGAAGAGTTTTGCTGCATCTAATACTTTAAAATCTCATCAGAGAATTCACAAAGGAGAGAAGCCTTATAGCTGTGATCATTGTGGGAAGAGCTTCAATCATTCAGGAAGCCTGACTACACACCAACGCATACACACAGGACTGAAGCCATTTAGCTGTGATCAGTGTGGGAAGAGCTTCAATCATCAAGGATCCCTGACTACACACCAACGCATACACACAGGAGAGAAGCTTTATAGCTGTGATCAGTGTGGGAAGAGCTTCAATCATTCAGGACACCTGACTACACACCAACGCATACACACAGGAGAGAAGCCATATAGCTGTGATCATTGTGGAAAGAGCTTCAATCGATCAGGACACCTGACTACACACCAACGCATACACACAGGAGAGAAGCCATATAGCTGTGATCATTGTGGAAAGAGCTTCAATCGATCAGGACACCTGACTAGACACCAACGCATACACACAGGAGAGAAGCCTTATAGCTGTGATCATTGTGGGAAGAGCTTCAATCATTCAGGAAGCCTGACTACACACCAACGCATACACACAGGAGAGAAGCCTTATAGCTGTGATCAGTGTGGGAAGAGCTTCAATTGTTTTGGGTCCCTGATTACACACCAACGCATACACACAGGACTGAAGCCATTTAGCTGTGATCAGTGTGGGAAGAGCTTCAATCATCAAGGATCCCTGACTACACACCAACGCATACACACAGGAGAGAAGCCTTATAGCTGTGATCATTGTGGGAAGAGCTTCAATCATTCAGGACACCTGACTACACACCAACGCATACACACAGGAGAGAAGCCATATAGCTGTGATCATTGTGGAAAGAGCTTCAATCGATCAGGACACCTGACTACACACCAACGCATACACACAGGAGAGAAGCCATATAGCTGTTATCAGTGTGGGAAGTGCTTCCATCATTCAGGAAACCTGACTACACACCAGCGCATACACACAGGAGAGAAACCTTACTACTGTATATGTGGAAAGAGCTTTGCTCATTCAGTGTCACTGAAAAAACACCAGAAAGAACAAACATGTCGTCTTTTATCTCCCTCCTCTCCTGCACCGGTTCCAGATCCCTAAATAAATGTTCCATAGAAACTATATTGTAAAGAGTCATCCATCTCCCATTCTCTAACAGTTTACTGATTACCATGGTAACCTGTGTAGCATAATATGCAGCTTTGGATCCATATGTATCATGTCTCAGAGTAGGAGTGTTGTGTGTGTGGTGGGTGGGGATGTTCAGATCTCTATCTTATTTAATTTACTCCTATTATCCATTAAGTAATGTTATAATTTAGAATAATGTTTCAACAATACTAGGTGTGTATTCATGTGTTCAATAGATCAATAAATTAAATCCATTATCTGCTCAATGTCTGCTTATCACTTTAATTATATGTTTTTAAAATCTATAAGGATCATATGCCTCTTGTATAATTAGTTTGGTCCTAAAAGATGTTCACATATTTATTTTAAAACCCTTCACCAGGTTATAATGTAGCTGATGGGACGTACGGACGTACATAAGACATAGGACTATTAGTGTGGTCAAATTATGTTGTTGCATTTATTTTAAAGGATTTGAATAGGGATATCTTTCAACTTTCCTTATTGTATATTAAGTGTGCTCCAAAAAAAAGTTTTTATTGTGAAGTGAATGATGTGTTGGTTGTTAGGAAGAGGCATCATGGGGGCAGGAAGTCAGCTCTGCCCATCAGTACTTATAGGTCGCGTCAACCACAGACCTCACACTCTTCTGTTTTCTCACGGCCAGTAAGGTCTCCTACCAAACTTCTCTGTCTTCACTCTGGAAATACACTTGATAATATCTGATAACTTACCATTCTACGTTTTATTGGTGATTTGTTAAACAGAACGAATGCTTGCATCTAAATGTCATTGTAAAACATACATCTGGAATGTGGTTTAATGTTTTGTCATCGTTCCTGAAGAAAGCTCCCTCCAGGGTCTTTCGATCTGGGCCACTCACGTACCCTTTTCAGATAGTAGAGCTTGTCAGCTGAAGAAATGCCTTGCCGGTCGATGAGAGACACAAATGCGGCTTTCCACTCGAGGTACTGCATGGGGTCACCATTGAACACAAAGGGCCCTGGCATTGGTAGTCTATTTAGAGCCATGCTGTCATGAAAGGCCTGAGCGAGCTGAGACACATCTATTTGTGTTGATGGTGGTCGGATGTTGGACGGTTGGTTTGAGACTGTTGGTGATGTTTGCTCTAGATTTACAGCATCATGACTTGGGAAGGAACCGTTAGCTTCCCGTGCTACCTCCTGGGTGTAGGCGTCAAGCCTTGCTCTTGCCACTCTTAGATCTTTCTCTGCCTGTAGTTGTTCTAACTCGCGTTGCTGAGCTTCAAGATCATTCCTTTGTTGTTGTATTCTCTCCTTCTGTTTCTTCTCCTCTAGCAACACTGGATATTCTACTTCCTTTACGGCCAATTCGTCTGCTGCGTCGGCACGTTTGGCTGCCATGCTTGAGGATATAGAGAGATTGCTGAAGTGAATACTAGACTTGTGGCTTAAATTTGAGGCAGTAGATCCATAAATAGAATAGGCGTAGTCATGATCAAGTAGATCACGTAGACGGTGCTTTACAGTTTTCACATCATAGTCTCCATCAACGCCTGTCATCCTTTCGTAAGTAATCTTGATAATGTCTGCTGTAACTGCATCACATGCGTCAACACGTCGTCTTAACTCTGTTGAAGGAGTAATGCAGTGTCGAATTTCAAGATAAATGTCCATTACATCGTTTTTTTTGCCTTTTCTAGGGTGTCGCTCAGAAACGCAAGCTGCATCTCTGTAATGTCTGATTTAAGTTGTTCTCTGGCCTGGCGGGCTTGGGTTTTCCATTGGTCATACATTACTACAAGTTCTGTTTCCTTTTTGTGTGCCTCCTCTGTTCGTAAAGCGAGCATTCTGGGTGTTGGGTTCTTATTGCGGACAGAGCGTCGAGGACCCTGGGGTTCTTCACAACCTTCTTTACCTCTTGCGTCGCTTAGAGCCTGTTCTGTGACCTCTGGTGGGAGGTGAGTATCTATATTCTCCTGTTCACTTGTAAGAATATCCTCAGGCTTGTGCCTTTCAGTTTGTAAATTATCAATTGGATTCTCGAACTCTCCTAAACTTTAGTTAATATTGGACTCTGCCATTTTCAATGTGCTTTACAATAATATTTGTAAATGCAGAAACTGAGATGTAGACCATAAATGTATCAATTAAACCACATTCCTCACGAATATACAAAGGTAACACATCCTTATGTTGCGCCCCTGTAAAAGGGGAAATAGAAAGTACGACACGGACACGATGTAGCTTCAGTCAAGTTGTAATGCATTTACCATGAACAGCATAATAACATGTTTACACAATATCACAATTAAACATGTTATTTTCCCTTTGCACAACATAAATGTCCCTCTAAGAAACTACACAATTAGGAAAAATATCAGCTGGTCAGTTATAACTCCATATTACTAAAATACCTGAGTTAACCTTTAGAGTGAGTTACCAAAAATATATCAAAACATGTTTACATGATCTTAAAACAGTATTGGCAAATAACCTTGAAACAGTACATTTAATAAAACAGATTATTTAAACAGAAATAGATTTATTACGATATGTATATGCGATCAAATAAGCCACACGTGGCAATTCGACATTACATGTGTTAACCAAATCCAACACACTCATTGAAGACATATTTTGGACCCAGTTATACCTCTCACTTCGGTTCTTCCTCTCTGTTTTAAAGTAAATGGCTGGTGTAAGAAATATGGTGGAAACTCTGACTAGCCCATTCCTCCACCAATCCAATGCTTTTAGATTTGTGGGCAGTAGTAAACGATTGGACATTTTATAAGTCAAAATCCAAATCAGATGTTCAGACTAAATTAATAAAATAGTTGGTTTAATTATAAACTGTTTAATACTTCTTGTGGCCAACAGGACAAAGCTAGCCCGTTCCCCTCCACCCTACAGGAGTCCCCAGGTTGACCGTCTCTCCGTACTTTACTGCTGGTTCTGGTCGACTGCAGGAAAACACCGGGGCAGAGTTGAACTGAGGGATGAGGAGGAGAAGAGAAGAAAGATGGAGATTTGATTGCAGTAAGTAAGGACCATGGTGTGTATATTAGACTACAGTCTGCTTCAGTAACAATTCATAAATTTTATATTGGTGAAAATATCTGGTCGTTCCACCCAATTCTAAGTGTAACTTGTTTAAAAAAACATTTGATTTCACCTAATTTTAACATTCTGTCATAAAGAGCAGATGTTCAACTTAATAAAAAACATGTTTTCCATCTGAAAATAAATACTATAGTAAGTGCCAATGTGTTAAATAAAGTAACAGGGTTGACCATAACAGGGGAAAACTGAAAACAACAAAACCACTACTTTACTTTAGTTAAATAGTCCTTTAAATCAGCCATGAATCCACTTGTGACAGGGGGAATGGAAGATAGTATTGTGCAACAGGGAGTGGCAATAGAATGCAGTCTTCACCTAAAAGGTTAGTTAAAACATTTCTAGCATGTCTATGTTTGGATAAAAGGGTTGAGATGCTCAGTTTTCCAACACAAAACAGCAGAACATTTACAAAAATATTAGAACCTGCTTTCCTGCTTTTACTCTGAATTTACTATTAGATGTACAATGTTTATTTTACAAAGAAAATGTAAGGAACAGTTTCACCTTATTAAAACAAGGGTTCAGTTCATGTAACAGGGTTGACCTTAAAATGAGGGACTGACTTAAATTAATCACTAATCACATTAAATAATGTTCATGATTGACTGTCAAAGTAACCAATAAGTAATGAGTACTAATGATGTCATATTAAACTGATTATGGCAGTAGGCCGACTATGGCATTATTCACGTAAACACCTTACTCTACTTATCTTAATTGGTGGAAGGTCATAACCGAAGTAATTATAGCCTTTAAAAACACCTGGTTTTCTGATCAATCTTTAGAATAATTAGGACATGTAAACACTTTAATCAGAGTTATAGCGGTGTAGTTGATCTGTACATGTGCTGCACGAGAGGCTTTAGCTTCATTCTTTTGAGCGAGTGCAGTGAGTTCAGAAGAACTGAAAGTATGCAGCTTAGAAATAGTTTTCACATACTAACTTTATTTGTCTAAACTCAGAATCAAATATGCTTCTCAAAAATAACCTGGTCGCTGTTGTAGAAATTTTATTTTGGTTGCCAATTTTCTGCATTTCTCAAAGTCCCATCAGGTAGCCTGATTTCAGATGTATCCATGTAAACAGGATTATTAGGGAAATTGTTGTTCTTTCAAAGCATGTCAACATTTTAAATCAATCTTTATACTAATTGACTATTCACAATAATCATATTATTCTGCGAATGTAACCTTACTCAATAATGGTGAAACTTTGATAAATGATTGTATTAGGTGGGTTAAAATATTTCTAGAAGATACAGAGGGACCTGTCAAAATGCAGAACTTTGTCACTTTAGCGAGTCTTTATTCATAAAAATCTGATTAATCGAATTCTCCATGTGTTCTCTATTAAAGGGCACTTTATTTAGTATAACAGAGACTTACAATTGAATATTGGTGCACAATTTCTGCTGGAGAAATTTCAAAGGGATGCAAAAGGCATTCATTTCATGGGAAGACATCTGTTTATTGACCCATATCTGCAAAACCTAACTATTCAATGTCTTTGTTTCACAGGGGACAGCCCTAATTGTTGCTCTCTCAGTGGGAGGGGCTTATCATCTGGGGAGCCTCAACAACATCATGATGCTGACAAGAAAGAGAAGAGTCTCTCCAGATCAGAACACCTCAAGAAACACCAGCAGAGACGTATAAGAAAGAAACCTCACCACTGCTGCTCTGACTGTGGGAAGAGTTTTGCTGCATCTAATACTTTAAAATCTCATCAGAGAATTCATACAGGAAAGAGACCTTACCCCTGCTATGATTGTGGGAAGAGCTTCAATCAATCAGGACACCTGACTGAACACCAACGCATACACACAGGAGAGAAGCCTTATAGCTGTGATCAGTGTGGGAAGAGCTTCAATTGTTTTGGGTCCCTGATTACACACCAACGCATACACACAGGACTGAAGCCATTTAGCTGTGATCAGTGTTGGAAGAGCTTCAATCAATCAGGACACCAGACTATAAACCATCGCATACACACAAGAGGGAAGCCTTATAGCTGTGATCAGTGTGGAAAGAGCTTCAATCAATCAGGACACCTGACTAGACACCAACGCATACACACAGGAGAGAAGCCTTATAGCTGTGATCAGTGTTGGAAGAGTTTTGATTGTGTTTCCACCCTTACTGCACACCATCGCATACACACAGGAGTGAAGCCTTATAGCTGCAGTCAGTGTGGGAAAAGCTTCAATCATTCAGGACACCTGACTAGACACCAACGCATACACACAGGAGAGAAGCCTTATAGCTGTGATCATTGTGGGAAGAGCTTCAATCATTCAGGAAGCCTGACTACACACCAACGCATACACACAGGGGTGAAGCCATATAGCTGTGATCAGTGTGGGAAGAGCTTCAATTGTTTTGGGTCCCTGATTACACACCAACGCATACACACAGGACTTAAGCCATTTAGCTGTGATCAGTGTGGGAAGAGCTTCAATCATCAAGGATCCCTGACTACACACCAACGCATACACACAGGAGAGAAGCCTTATAGCTGTGATCATTGTGGAAAGAGCTTCAATCGATCAGGACACCTGACTACACACCAACGCATACACACAGGAGAGAAGCCTTATAGCTGTGATCATTGTGGGAAAAGTTTCAGCATGTCAGGACAGCTGACTATACACCAGCGCATACACACAGGAGAGAAGCCTTATAGCTGTGATCATTGTGGAAAGAGCTTCAATCGATCAGGACACCTGACTACACACCAACGCATACACACAGGAGAGAAGCCTTATAGCTGTGATCAGTGTGGGAAGAGCTTCAATCAATCAGGAGCCCTGACTGCACACCAACGCATACACACAGGAGAGAAGCCTTATAGCTGTCATCAGTGTGGGAAGAGCTTCAATCAATCAGGAGCGCTGAGCACACACCAACGCATACACACAGGAGAGAAACCTTATAGCTGTGATCACTCTGGGAAGAGTTTCAGGAAGTTAGGACACCAGACTAGACACCAGCTCACACACACTGGAGAGAAACCTTACTCCTGTCTATGTGGAAAGAGATTTGCTCATTCAGAGTCACTGAAAAAACACCAGAAAGAACAAACATGTCGTATTTTATCTCCCTCTCTGGCACCGGTTCCAGATCCCTAAATAAAGTTTCCATAGAAAACATCTTGTAAAGAGTCATCCATCTCCCATTCTCTAACAGTTTACCAAGTCTGATTACCATGGTAACCCGTGTAGCATAATATGCAGCTCTGGATCCATATGTATCAAGTGTCTTGTAAATGGGAGTGTTGTGTGTGTGTGTGGGGTGTTCAGATCTGTATCTTATTTCATTATCTCCTATTATCCATTAAATAATGTTATAATGTAGAAAATGTTTCAACAATACTTCCGTAAGAGGTGTTGACATGCTGAATGTACTGAGCTAACTTTTTTAAATACTAGCTTATAGCTTGGACACCCATCATTACCCCACAACACATGCCACCAGAGGTCTCTTCACAGTCCAAGTCCAGAACAGACTATGTGAGGCGCACAGTACTACATAGAGCCATGACTACATGGAACTCTATTCCACATCAGGTAACTGAGGCAAGCAGTAGAAACTGATTTTATAAACATAACAATACACCTTATTGAACAGTGGGGACTGTGAAGAGACACACAAAGGTACAGACACATGCATGCGCACACTTTGTGATATTGTATGGTGGTATTAAACATGTATTGTGGATATGTAGTAATGTTATATGATGTATTGTTTCATCTTTAGATTTATATGTAATATTAGTGATTTAATGTG
This sequence comes from Thymallus thymallus, assembly GCA_023634145.1. Taxonomy (NCBI): domain Eukaryota; kingdom Metazoa; phylum Chordata; class Actinopteri; order Salmoniformes; family Salmonidae; genus Thymallus; species Thymallus thymallus. Next base: position 22,056,401 of record CM042394.1, on the reverse strand, counting down.
TTGGACCCCAGGAAGAAGGCAGCAGCTAAAGGGGATCCCTAATAAATACAAATACTAGGCGTGTATTCATGTATTCAATAGATCAATACATTAAATCCATTATCTGCTCAACATCTGCTTATCACACTAATTATAAGCTTTTAAAATCTATAATAATAATCTGTAAGGATCATAGGCTTCTTGTATAATTAGTTTGGTCCTAAAAGATGTTCACATATTTATTGTAAAACCCTTCACCAGGTTTTAGTGTAGCTGATGGGACATACGGATGTACAGAAGACATAGGACTATTAGTGTTGTCACATATTGTTGCATTTATTTTAAAGGATTTTAATAGTGATATCTTTCAACTTTCCTTATTGTATATTAAGTGTTCTATATATTACATTGCTGATTGCATATTACATTTGTTTATACAGTATCTAGTTGTATTGTGTAGAAGAGACCAGGATATGTTGTTGCTCTGTGTCCCAACACTCAATGTTATAGTCATGGTCCTGAGAATAAAACAGGTTTAAAACAATCAACAGAGAAACACGTGTCTTACAGTGCTACACGTCTGTTATAAGTGCTTTTTCCTGCTTAATTGAAGTATCAGGATTAGTTATTCACTAGTTATAAAGTGTGTTTGTTGTCTATCTATATGTTTCTAAGACTACAGGGAGGGAGTTTAGTTACCAGTTATAAAGTGTGTTTGTTGTCTATCTTTATGTTTCTAAGACTACAGGGAGGGAGTTTAGTTACCAGTTATAAAGTGTGTTTGTTGTCTATCTTTATGTAACTAAGACTACAGGGAGGGAGTTTACTTACCAGTTATAAAGTGTGTTTGTTGTCTATCTTTATGTTACTAAGACTACAGGGAGGGAGTTTGGTTACCAGTTATAAAGTGTGTTTGTTGTCTATCTTGATGTTTCTAAGACTACAGGGAGGGAGATGCAACAATGTCCTTGAAAACAACAGGAAGTGTGTAGGTGGTCTATTGTGTTTTACAGTTTTAAACATTTTTTATATACAGAGGAAGGAGACACGAACCTGCTCTTAGAATATCTCTCTCTGACTGAGGAGCAGGCAGACCTCTCATATTACCAACCTTACTACAATGGCAGAAAATATTCTTATGAATTCAGTAACACATAATGAAAGGAAAATATTTATATCACCCCTTTTTCTGAAGTGAATGGTTTCACTTTTTGCACCACTGGACTTTATTTTTGACCGGAGAATTACCAGCATTAGGTTGTGCTGGTAAGGTTGTACTGGTTGTGTATAGCAGCTGCCATTATAGCAGAAGCGAAAGACCCGGAAGCAGTAATTCACAGACACTCCCTCAGGAGAGAAAGGCCTGTTGAGATTCTCCATCTTTGAGCATGTGTTCCAAGTGGACTGCCAGGTAAAAGTAGACGATATCAGACAACAGGATTCATAGTGAAAGGGGGTGTTGTTGAACGTTTTCTTGGCTTTGCTAGACTTTTATAGATCACGTAAAATGTTATCCATAAACTTTCTGAATTGATATTAGGCTGCATGATACGTTTATTAGTCCTAACTTAATTCCGTTTTGATATTTAAATAGATGTTTGATTGCTCTGGTCTAGCGACGCATCAGTTGCAGTCTTGAGAATCGTATTTTCTCTCGCCAACTTCCTAGTCATTATCCGAACACTACAACAAAGTAGTCTAACTGTACTGTAGCCTACAACATTTCATGCCATACAAAGAAACAATATCTTCCACAATGGATCGGGTAAGTCTGGTTTTAACAGTATAAGCCTGCTGTGTTGTATAAAATGTCTAGACCTAGTTTTCATCGTCTTTGATCCTCCACATTCCTGTGTTCGGTTTAAAATTCTGGACAAATAAAAACATGACGGTAAAACTTTTTTTATTTTGTTGAAGATTTTTTATTTTCAACAAAGTAACCTACTACTATATAATGTTTAGGAATCTGTGTCTATAACCTAATAATCTCCTTTCTCCCAAAGTGTTCACATTCAGTTTTTATGTAATACCAACTGACAGAAAACGGGAAGGGAAGGAGACTGAAGAGTTGAGCCAGCGCAGGAGAGACTAGTTGCTAGTTAGTATAAACAGGCTAAACTTTCAGCCAACTCCTCACAGCAACGTTTGTTCTCATCATTTTACCACAGTTAGGGTTAGATACTTCACAGAATAGTCTGTTTGCATCATTTACCATAGTTGCTTCCAAAACGTACCATAGGTAAAATGATGGTTAGATGGGCACAGACTTTGCTGTGAGGTAGCCTATCATTTTATCACATATGATCAATGTCAGCTTCTGTTCTTATTATATGGGAAATTGCAGTTCCCATGCCTAGGTTTTAAGCACAGTTTCAAAAGATGTTCATATATTGTGGTATGGTCTCTGAAGCAGAAACAAAGAAACTGACGTTATAATGAAAACAAACGCGATAGCTTCAGTTGTTGTTGATCTTATATTCTAACGTTAGCTAGCAAACATCATCAGGGTAAGCTATGCAAGTAACGTTAAGTAGGCTATCAGATCATAAAAACATCAAACAAACATTTATATACCTCTGCGATCACGACAATGTTTGACGATGTCGTTGGCGGAACAAATGTATAAAGTTCGCCAACCTTGCCAGAGATAAAATAGTTGTATGAGTCAAGGGACTTCAGCTCCTGCGACGTGAATGCGGACACTGTATTAACAAGATAGTTATAAATATCCGGATACGTTACGGCTGGCAGTAATGACGGATCTTTACTAAATGTTTTTGGGTCTATTCGATATGGGTCCACACCAATCAAGCTTATCTTCTCTTGATAACGACGAGATGAAGCCATTACGCTACTGTGATCAGCTGCTCAACTCAAATCTGCCACTAGCAACGGAGATGTCAACAATATGGCTGCGGTTAGCTACTTCCGGTGTTTGCGAATAAGCCCTATTTGACCAGATACTCAAGTGGCCGTTCTATCAAAGAAAATGAATGTCTTCAAAAAAGGAAGGCTGTCGGGAAAGAGGCAAGATCAGATGGGACCATTATAGTAATGAGAGGGCAGATGTGTGTTTCCACTAGTTACCACAGTGGAAACAGGCATTACTCCCATATAAAGTGTCCTAATTTTACCAATACACTCGTAACAACCCACTCATTACGAAATGTATATTCAATCAAATAAGGCAAAAGCTACATTTTTGGGCCCAGTTATCCCTCTCGCTTTGCCTCTTCCTCGCTGTTTGAAAGGAAATGACTGGTATAAGATATATGGTGGAAACTAGCTCATGCCTCCACCAATCCAATGCTCTTATATTTGTGGGTTGTAGTGAAGCATTGAACATTTCCAGAATAAGGAGATATTCGAGGGATGCAGCCAAATCAATCAGAGATTTAGATGAATAAGATATTTGGTGTAGTGTTAATCTATGTTGAATACTTCTTGCGGCCAACAGGACAAAGCTAGCCCCTCCCCCTCCACCCTCCTGGAGTCCCCAGGTCGACCACCTCTCTGTACTTTACTGCTGGTTCTGGTCGACTGCAGGAAAACACCTGGGCAGAGTGGAACTGAAAGAGGAGAAGAGGAACATGGAGATTTGATTTTATTAAGTAAGAACCATGGTGTGTGGATTAGACTACAGTCTGCTTCAGTAACAATTAATTAATTTTATATTGGTGAAAATATCTGGTCGTTCCACCCAATTCTAAGTGTAACTTGTTAAAAAAAACATTTGATTTCACCTAATTTTAACATTCTGTCATAAAGAGCAGATGTTCAACTTAATAAAAAACATGTTTTCCATCTGAAGAGGTTATATGAAAAATAAATACTATAGTAAGTGCCAATGTGTTTAATAAAGTAACAGGGTTGACCGTAACAGGGGAGAACTGAAAACAACAAAACCACTACTTTACTTTAGTTAAATAGTCCTTTAAATCAGCCATGAATCCACTTGTGACAGGGGGAATGAAAGCTAGTATTGTGCAACAGGGAGTGGCAATAGAATGCAGTCTTCACCCAAAAAGTTAGTTAAAACATTTCTAGCATGTCTATATTTGGATAAAAGGGTTGAGATGCTCAGTTTTCCACCACAAAACAGCAGAGAATTTACAAAAATATTATAACCAGCTTTCCTGCTTTTACTCTGAATTTACTATTAGATGTTCAATGTTTATTTTACAAAGAAAATGTAAGGAACAGTTTCACCTTATTAAAACAAGTGTTCAGTTCATGTAACAGGGTTGACCTTAAAATGAGGGACTGACTTAAATTAATCACTAATCACATTAAATAATGTTCATGATTGACTGTCAAAGTAACCAATAAGTAATGAGCACTAATGATGTCATATTAAACTGGTTATGGCAGTAGGCCGACTATGGCATTATTCATGTAAACACCTTACTCTACTTATCTTAATTGGTGTAAGGTCATAACCGAAGTAAGCATAGCCTTTAAAAACACCTGGTTTTCTAATCAATCTTTAGAATTATTAGGACATGTAAACACTTTAATCAGAGTTATAGCGGTGTAGTTGATCTGTACATGTGCTGCACGAGAGGCTTTAGCTTCATTCTTTTGAGCGAGTGCAGTGAGTTCAGAAGAACTGAAAGTATGCAGCTTAGAAATAGTTTTCACATACTAACTTTATTTGTCTAAACTCAGAATCAAATATGCTTCTCAAAAATAACCTGGTCGCTGTTGTAGAAATTTTATTTTGGTTGCCAATTTTCTGCATTTCTCAAAGTCCCACCAGGTAGCCTGATTTCAGATGTCTCCATGTAAACAGGATTATTAGGGAAATTGTTTTTCTTTCAAAGCATGTCAACATTTTAAATCAATCTTTATACTAATTGACTATTCACAATAATCATATTATTCTGCGCATGTAACCATACTCAATAATGGTAAAACTTTGATAAATTATTGTATTAGGTGGGTTAAAATATTTCTAGAAGATACACAGGGTTGACAGAGGGACCTGTCAAAATGCAGAACTTTGTCACTTTAGCGAGTCTTTATTCATAAAAATCTGATTAATCGAATTCTCCATGTGTTCTCTATTAAAGGACACTTTATTTAGTATAACAGAGACTTACAATTGAATATTGGTGCACAATTTCTGCTGGAGAAATTTCAAAGGGATGCAAAAGGCATTCATTTCATGGGAAGACATCTGTTTATTGACCCATATCTGCAAAACCTAACTATTCAATGTCTTTGTTTCACAGGGGACAGCCCTAATTGTTGCTCTCTCAGTGGGAGGGGCTTATCATCTGGGGAGCCTCAACAACATCATGATGGTGACAAGAAAGAGAAGAGTCTCTCCAAATCAGAACACCTCAAGAAACACCAGCAGAGACGTATAAGGAAGGAACCTCACCACTGCTGTTCTGACTGTGGGAAGAGTTTTGCTGCATCTAATACTTTAAAATCTCATCAGAGAATTCATACAGGAAAGAGACCTTACCCCTGCTATGATTGTGGGAAGAGCTTCAATCAATCAGGACACCTGACTACACACCAACGCATAAACACAGGAGAGAAGCCTTATAGCTGCAGTCAGTGTGGGAAGAGCTTCAATCAATCAGGACACCTGACTAGACACCAACGCATACACACAGGAGAGAAGCCTTATAGCTGCAGTCAGTGTGGGAAGAGCTTCAATCAATCAGGACACCTGACTGAACACCAACGCATACACACAGGAGAGAAGCCTTATAGCTGTGATCAGTGTGGGAAGAGATTTGCTCTATCAGGAATCCTGACTATACACCAACGCATACACACAGGAGTGAAGCCTTATAGCTGCAGTCAGTGTGGGAAAAGCTTCAATCATTCAGGACACCTGACTAGACACCAACACATACACACAGGAGAGAAGCCTTATAGCTGTGATCAGTGTGGGAAGAGCTTCAATTGTTTTGGGTCCCTGATTACACACCAACGCAGACACACAGGACTGAAACCATTTAGCTGTGATCAGTGTGGGAAGAGCTTCAATCAATCAGGGGCCCTGACTACACACCAACGCATACACACAGGAGAGAAGCCTTATAGCTGTGATCAGTGTGGGAAGAGCTTCAATCAATCAGGAGACCTGACTAAACACCAACGCATACACACAGGAGAGAAGCCATATAGCTGTGATCATTGTGGGAAGAGCTTCAATCAATCAGGAGACCTGACTAAACACCAACGCATACACACAGGAGAGAAGCCTTATAGCTGTGATCAGTGTGGGAAGAGCTTCAATCAATCAGGAGACCTGACTAAACACCAACGCATACACACAGGAGAGAAGCCTTATAGCTGTGATCAGTGTGGGAAGTGCTTCAATCATTCAGGATCCCTGATTACACACCAACTCATACACACAGGAGAGAAACCTTACTCCTGTCTATGTGGAAAGAGCTTTGCTCATTCAGTGTCTCTGAAAAAACACCAGAAAGGACAAACATGTTGTCTTTTATGTCCCCCCTCTCCTGCAACGGTTCCAGATCCCTAAATACTTTTTCCATAGAAACCATCTTGTAAAGAGTCATCCATCTCCCATTCTCTAACAGTTTATTAAGTCTGATTACCATGGTAACCTGTGTTACATAATATGTATCTCTGGATCCATATGTATCACGTCTCAGAGTAGGAGTGTTGTGTGTGTGTGGGTGGGGATGTTAAGATCTCTATCTTATTTAATTAACTCCTATTATCCTTTAAATAATGTTTCAACAATACTAGGTGTGTATTCATGTGTTCAATAGATCAATACATTAAATCCATTATCTGCTAAACAATGTCTGCTTATCACATTAGTTACGTTTTTTAAAAATCTATAATAATAATCTGTAAGGATCATAGGTCTCTTGTATAATTAGTTTGGTCCTAAAAGATGTTCACATATTTATTGTAAAACCCTTCACCAGGTTATAATGTAGCTGATGGGACGTACGGACGTACAGAAGACATAGGACTATTAGTGTGGTCAAATTATGTTGTTGCATTTATTTTAAAGGATTTTAATAGTGATATCTTTTTACACTTTCCTTATTGTATATTAAGTGTGTTTTTATTGTGAAGCGAATGAGTTTTGTTTTACATTGCTAAAATATGTATTATGTAGAAGAGACCAGGATATGTTGTTGCTCTGTGTCCCAACACTCAATGTTATAGTCATGATCCTGAGAATAAAACAGATTTAATACAATCAACAGAGAAACACGTGTCTTACAGTGCAACACGGTATATTCTTCTTCCTTTACGGCCAATTCGGCTGCTGCGTCGGCACGTTTGGCTGCCATGCTTGAGGATATAGAGAGATTGCTGGAGTGAATACTAGACTTGTGGCTTAAATTTGAGGCAGTAGATCCATAAATAGAATAGGCGTAGTCATGATCAAGTAGATCACGTAGACGGTGCTTTACAGTTTTCACATCATAGTCTCCATCAACGCCTGTCATCCTTTCGTAAATAATCTTGATAATGTCTGCTGTAACTGCATCACATGCGTCAACACGTCGTCTTAACTCTGTTGAAGGAGTAATGCAGTGTCGAATTTCAAGATAAATGTCCATTACATCGTTTTTTTTGCCTTTTCTAGGGTGTCGCTCAGAAACGCAAGCTGCATCTCTGTAATGTCTGATTTAAGTTGTTCTCTGGCCTGGTGGGCTTGGGCTTTCCATTGGTCATACATTACTACAAGTTCTGTTTCCTATTTGTGTGCCTCCTCTGTTCGTAAAGCGAGCATTTTGGGTGTTGGGTTCTTATTGCGGACCAAGCGTCGAGGACCCTGGGGTTCTTCACAACCTTCTTTACCTCTTGCGTCGCTTAGAGCCTGTTCTGTGACCTCTGGTGGGAGGTGAGTATCTATATTCTCCTGTTCACTTGTAAGAATATCCTCAGGCTTGTGCCTTTCAGTTTGTAAATTATCAATTGGATTCTCGAACTCTCCTAAACTTGAGTTAATATTTGTAAATGCAGAAACTGAGATGTAGACCATAAATGTATCAATTAAACCACATTCCTCACGAATATACAAAGGTAATACATCCTTATGTTGCGCCCCTGTAAAAGGGGAAATAGAAAGTACGACACGGACACGATGTAGCTTCAGTCAAGTCCAAGTTGTAATGCATTTACCATGAACAGCATAATAACATGTTTACACGATATCACAATTAAACATGTTATTTTCCCTTTGCACAACATAAATGTCCCTCTAAGAAACTACACAATTAGGAAAAATATCAGCTGGTCAGTTATAACTCCATATTACTAAAATACCTGAGTTAACTTTTAGAGTGAGTTACCAAAAATATATCAAAACATGTTTACAGCATCTTAAAACAGTATTGGCAAATAACCTTGAAACAGTACATTTAATAAAACAGATTATTTAAACATAAATAGATTTATTACGAAATGTATATGCGATCAAATAAGCCACACGTGGCAATTCGACATTACATGTGTTAACCAAATCCAACACACTCATTGAAGACATATTTTGGACCCAGTTATACCTCTCACTTCGGTTCTTCCTCTCTGTTTTAAAGTAAATGGCTGGTGTAAGAAATATGGTGGAAACTCTGACTAGCCCATTCCTCCACCAATCCAATGCTTTTAGATTTGTGGGCAGTAGTAAACGATTGGACATTTTATAAGTAAAAATCCAAATCAGATGTTCAGACTAAATTAATAAAATAGTTGGTTTAATTATAAACTGTTTAATACTTCTTGCGGCCAACAGGACAAAGCTAGCTCCTCCCCCTCCACCCTACAGGAGTCCCCAGGTCGACCGTCTCTCCGTACTTTACTGCTGGTTCTGGTCGACTGCAGGAAAACACCAGGGCAGAGTGGAACTGAGAGAGGAGGAGGAGAAGAGAAGAAAGATGGAGATTTGATTGCAGTAAGTAAGGACCATGGTGTGTATATTAGACTACAGTCTGCTTCTGTAAAAGTAGTTGAGGTGCATAAAGATGGCGGCCCGCTTGTTCTTCACTCTATTACACATTTCTGACCTCTACTGTTTTTTTTGGTCATTAGCACAGTAAACATGATCCCAATTTTAGCTTCAAGATGCCGATATTTTGAAAACCGTAAAAGTAGATGTTTTGATTTATTGGAACATCGTTTTCAAAACTCAGTGGATAGTGCTAAAACAATGACGTCATATTAATAAAAAACACGTTTTCCATCTCAAGACATTGAATAAAAATGTTACTATACTAAGTACCAAGCAGCACAACCTTCCTTTTGCGTGAATGCAGTGAGTTCAGGAAAAACTAAAAGTATGCATCTTAGAAATAGTTTTCACATACAAACTTTATATGTCCGAAATCAAAATCAAATATGCTAATCCAAAATGACATGTGGTAGTACGTTTATTTTGATTGGCAATTTTCTGCATTTATCAAAGTCCCATCAGTTAACCTGATTACAGATGTCTATGCTATTCAATATCTTTGTTTCACAGGGGACAGCCCTAACCGTTGCTCTCTCAGTGGGAGGGGCTTATCATCAGGGGAGCCTCAACAACAACATGATGCTGATAAGACGTGTCTCCAGAAGAGTCTCTCCAGATCAGAACGTCTCGATAAACACCAGCAGAGACTTATAGGAAAGAAACCTCACCACCGCTGCATTGACAGTGTGAAGAGTTTTACTAAACAGACAGAATTGATGATTCACCAGCGGATTCACACTGGAGAGAAACCTTATAGCTGTGATCAGTGTGGGAAGAGTTTCAATCAATCAAAACGCCTGACTAGAAACCAACTTATACACACAGCAGATACGCCTTTTAGCTGAGATCAGTGTGGGAAGAGCTTTGCTCTATCCGGAAACCTGACTACACACCAGCGCATACACACAGGAGAGAAGCCTTATAGCTGTCATCAGTGTGGGAAGAGCTTCATTCATTCAGGACACCTGACTGCACACCAACGCATACACACAGGAGAGAAGCCTTACAGCTGTGATCAGTGTGGGAAGAGCTTCAATCGATCAGGAGCCCTGACTGCACACCAATGCATACACACAGGAGAGAAGCCTTATAGCTGTCATCAGTGTGGGAAGAGCTTCAATCAATCAGGAGCGCTGAGCACACACCAACGTATACACACAGGAGAGAAACCTTATAGCTGTGATCAGTGTGGGAAGAGTTTCAGGAAGTTAGGACACCTGACTAGACACCAGCTCACACACACTAGAGAGAAACCTTACTCCTGTCTATGTGGAAAGAGATTTGCTCATTGAGTCACTGAAAAAACACCAGAAAGAACTAACATGTCGTCTTTTATCTCCCTCTCTGGCACCGGTTCCAGATCCCTAAATAAAGTTTCCATAGAAAACATCTTGTAAAGAGTCATCCATCTCCCATTCTCTAACAGTTTACCAAGTCTGATTACCATGGTAACCTGTGTTGCATAATATGCAGCTCTGGATCAATATGTATCAAGTGTCTTGTAAATGGGAGTGTTTTGTGTGTGTGTGGGGGGTGTTCAGATCTGTATCTTATTTCATTATCTCCTATTATCCATTAAATAATGTTATAAAAGATGTTCACATATTTATTGTAAAACCTTTCACCAGGTTTTAGTGTAGCTGATGGGACATACGGATGTACAGAAACCATAGGCTTATTAGTGTGGTCACATATTGTTGCATTTATTTTAGTAGGGATATCTTTCAACTTTCCTTATTGTATATTAAGTGTTCTATATATTACATTGCTGATTGCATATTACATTTGTTTATACAGTATCTAGTTGTATTATGTAGAAGAGACCAGGATATGTGGTTGCTCTTTGTCCCAACACTCAATGTTATAGTCATGATCCTGAGAATAAAACAGGTTTAAAACAATCAACAGAGAAACACGTGTCTTACAGTGCTACACGTCTGCTTTTTCCTGCTTAATTTAAGTATCAGGATTAGTTATTCACTAGTTATAAATTGTGTTTGTTTATCTTTATGTTTCTAAGACTACAGGGAGGGAGTTTAGTTACCAGTTATAAAGTGTGTTTGTCTATCTTTATGTTACTAAGACTACAGGGAGGGAGTTTAGTTACCAGTTATAAAGTGTATTTGTTGTCTATCTTTATGTTTCTAAGACTACAGGGAGGGAGTTTAGTTACCAGTTATAAAGTGTGTTTGTTGTCTATCTTTATGTTACTAAGACTACAGGGAGGGAGTTTAGTTACCAGTTATAAAGTGTGTTTGTTGTCTATCTTTATGTTTCTAAGACTACAGGGAGGGAGTTTAGTTACCAGTTATAAAGTGTGTTTGTTGTCTATCTTTATGTTACTAAGACTACAGGGGGGGAGTTTAGTTACCAGTTATAAAGTGTGTTTGTCTATCTTCATGTTACTAAGACTACAGGGAGGGAGTTTAGTTACCAGTTATAAAGTGTGTTTGTCTATCTTTATGTTACTAAGACTACAGGGAGGGAGTTTAGTTACCAGTTATAAAGTGTGTTTGTCTAGCTTTATGTTACTAAGACTACAGGGAGGGAGTTTAGTTACCAGTTATAAAGTGTGTTTGTTGTCTATCTTTATGTTACTAAGACTACAGGGAGGGAGTTTAGTTACCAGTTATAAAGTGTGTTTGTCTATCTTTATGTTACTAAGACTACAGGGAGGGAGTTTAGTTACCAGTTATAAAGTGTGTTTGTTGTCTATCTTTATGTTACTAAGAATACAGGGAGGGAGTTTAGTTACCAGTTATAAAGTGTGTTTGTCTATCTTTATGTTACTAAGACTACAGGGAGGGAGTTTAGTTACCAGTTATAAAGTGTGTTTGTCTATCTTCATGTTACTAAGACTACAGGGAGGGAGTTTAGTTACCAGTTATAAAGTGTGTTTGTTGTCTATCTTTATGTTACTAAGACTACAGGGGGGGAGTTTAGTTACCAGTTATAAAGTGTGTTTGTCTATCTTCATGTTACTAAGACTACAGGGAGGGAGTTTAGTTACCAGTTATAAAGTGTGTTTGTCTATCTTTATGTTACTAAGACTACAGGGAGGGAGTTTAGTTACCAGTTATAAAGTGTGTTTGTCTATCTTTATGTTACTAAGACTACAGGGAGGGAGTTTAGTTACCAGTTATAAAGTGTTTGTCTATCTTTATGTTACTAAGACTACAGGGAGGGAGTTTAGTTACCAGTTATAAAGTGTGTTTGTTGTCTATCTTTATGTTTCTAAGACTACAGGGAGGGAGTTTAGTTACCAGTTATAAAGTGTGTTTGTTGTCTATCTTTATGTTACTAAGACTACAGGGAGGGAGTTTAGTTACCAGTTATAAAGTGTGTTTGTTGTCTATCTTTATGTTACTAAGACTACAGGGGGGGAGTTTAGTTACCAGTTATAAAGTGTGTTTGTCTATCTTTATGTTACTAAGACTACAGGGAGGGAGTTTAGTTACCAGTTATAAAGTGTGTTTGTCTATCTTTATGTTACTAAGACTACAGGGAGGGAGTTTAGTTACCAGTTATAAAGTGTGTTTGTCTATCTTCATGTTACTAAGACTACAGGGAGGGAGTTTAGTTACCAGTTATAAAGTGTGTTTGTCTATCTTTATGTTACTAAGACTACAGGGAGGGAGTTTAGTTACCAGTTATAAAGTGTGTTTGTCTATCTTTATGTTACTAAGACTACAGGGAGGGAGTTTAGTTACCAGTTATAAAGTGTTTGTCTATCTTTATGTTACTAAGACTACAGGGAGGGAGTTTAGTTACCAGTTATAAAGTGTTTGTCTATCTTTATGTTACTAAGACTACAGGGAGGGAGTTTAGTTACCAGTTATAAAGTGTGTTTGTTGTCTATCTTTATGTTACTAAGACTACAGGGGGGGAGTTTAGTTACCAGTTATAAAGTGTGTTTGTTGTCTATCTTTATGTTACTAAGACTACAGGGAGGGAGTTTAGTTACCAGTTATAAAGTGTGTTTGTTGTCTATCTTTATGTTACTAAGACTACAGGGGGGGGAGTTTAGTTACCAGTTATAAAGTGTGTTTGTCTATCTTTATGTTACTAAGACTACAGGGAGGGAGTTTAGTTACCAGTTATAAAGTGTGTTTGTCTATCTTCATGTTACTAAGACTACAGGGAGGGAGTTTAGTTACCAGTTATAAAGTGTGTTTGTCTATCTTTATGTTACTAAGACTACAGGGAGGGAGTTTAGTTACCAGTTATAAAGTGTGTTTGTCTATCTTTATGTTACTAAGACTACAGGGAGGGAGTTTAGTTACCAGTTATAAAGTGTTTGTCTATCTTTATGTTACTAAGACTACAGGGAGGGAGTTTAGTTACCAGTTATAAAGTGTTTGTCTATCTTTATGTTACTAAGACTACAGGGAGGGAGTTTAGTTACCAGTTATAAAGTGTATTTGTTGTCTATCTTTATGTTACTAAGACTACAGGGAGGGAGTTTAGTTACCAGTTATAAAGTGTGTTTGTTGTCTATCTTTATGTTTCTAAGACTACAGGGAGGGAGTTTAGTTACCAGTTATAAAGTGTGTTTGTTGTCTATCTTTATGTTACTAAGACTACAGGGAGGGAGTTTAGTTACCAGTTATAAAGTGTGTTTGTTGTCTATCTTTATGTTACTAAGACTACAGGGAGGGAGTTTAGTTACCAGTTATAAAGTGTGTTTGTTGTCTATCTTTATGTTACTAAGACTACAGGGGGGGAGTTTAGTTACCAGTTATAAAGTGTGTTTGTTGTCTATCTTTATGTTTCTAAGACTACAGGGAGGGAGTTTAGTTACCAGTTATAAAGTGTGTTTGTTGTCTATCTTTATGTTTCTAAGACTACAGGGGAGGGAGTTTAGTTACCAGTTATAAAGTGTGTTTGTTGTCTATCTTTATGTTTCTAAGACTACAGGGAGGGAGTTTAGTTACCAGTTATAAAGTGTGTTTGTCTATCTTTATGTTACTAAGACTACAGGGGAGGGAGTTTAGTTACCAGTTATAAAGTGTGTTTGTTGTCAATCTTTATGTTACGAAGACTACAGGGAGGGAGATGCAACAATGTACTTGATAACAACAGGAAGTGTGTTGGTGGTCTATTGTGTTATACAGTTTTAAACATTTTTTATATACAGAGGAAGGAGACACGAACCTGCTCTCAGAATATCTCTCTCTGACTGAGGAGCAGGCCGACCTCTCGTATTACCAACCTTACTACAATGGCAGAAAATATTCTTATGAATTCAGTAACACATAATGAAAGGAAAATATTTATATCACCCCTTTTTCTGAAGTGAATGGTTTCACTTGTTGCACCACTGGACTTTATTTTTGACTGGAGAATTACCAGCATTAGGTTGTGCTGGTTGTGTATAGCAGCTGCCATTATAGCAGAAGCCAAAGACCGGAAACAGTAATTCACAGACTCTCCCTCAGGAGAGAAAGGCCTGTTGAGATTCTCCATCTTTGAGCATGTGTTCCAAGTGGCTGCCAGGTAAAAGTAGACGATATCAGACAACAGGATTCTTGGCTTTACTCAACTTTTAAAGATCACGTAAAATGTTATCCATAAACTTTCTGAATTGATATTAGGCTGCATGATACGTTCCATATAGTCCTAACCAGTTTTGATATTTAAATAGATGTTTGATTGCTCTGGTCTAGAGTTGAATCAGTTGCAGATTTGAGAATCGTATTTTCTCTCGCCAACTCCCTAGTCATTATCCGAACCCTACAACAAAGTAGTCTAACTGTACTGTAGCCTACAACATATCATGCCATACAAAGAAACAATATCTTCCACAATGGATCGGGTAAGTCTGGTTTTAGTCTGGTGTTGTATAAAATGTCTAGGCCTAGTTTTCGATTTTGATCCTCCACATTCCTGTGTTCGGTTTAAACGTCTGGACATAAAAACATGACGGTAAAACTTTTTTTATTTTGTTGAAGATTTTTTATTTTTCAACAAAGTAACCTACTACTATATAATGTTTAGGAATATGTGTCTATAACCTAATTATATCCTTTCTCCCAAAGTTTTCACATTCAGTTTTTATGTAATACCAACTGACAGAAAACGGGAAGGGAAGGAGACTGAAGAGTTGAGCCAGCGCAGGAGAGACTAGTTGCTAGTTAGTATAAACAGGCTAAACTTTCAGCCAACTCCTCACAGCAACGTTTGTTCTCATCATTTTACCACAGTTAGGGTTAGATACTTCACAGAATAGTCTGTTTGCATCATTTACCATAGTTGCTTCCAAAAGGTCAAATTATGGTTAGATGGGCACAGACTTTGCTGTGAGGTAGCCCATCATTTTATCACATATGATCAATGTCAGCTTCTGTTCTTATTATATGGGAAATTGCAGTTCCCATGCCTAGGTTTTAAGCACAGTTTCAAAAGATGTTCATATATTGTGGTATGGTCTCTGAAGCAGAAACAAAGAAACTGACGTTATAGTGACAACAAACGCGATAGCTTCAGTTGTTGTTGATCTTATATTCTAACATTAGCTAGCAAACATCATCAGGGTAAGCTATGCAAGTAACGTTAAGTAGGCTATCAGATCATAAAAACATCAAACAAACATTTATATACCTCTGCGATCACGACAATGTTTAACGATGCCGTTGGTGGAACAAATGTATAAAGTTCGCCAACCTTGCCAGAGATAAAATAGTTGTATGAGTCAAGGGACTTCAGCTCCTGCGACGTGAATGCGGACACTGTATTAACAAGATAGTTATAAATATCCGGATACGTTACGGCTGGCAGTAATGACGGATCTTTACTAAATGTTTTTGGGTCTATTCGATATGGGTCCACACCAATCAAGCTTATCTTCTCTTGATAACGACGAGATGAAGCCATTACGCTACTGTGATCAGCTGCTCAACTCAAATCTGCCACTAGCAACGGAGATGTCAACAATATGGCTGCGGTTAGCTACTTCCGGTGTTTGCGAATAAGCCCTATTTGACCAGATACTCAAGTGGCCGTTCTATCAAAGAAAATGAATGTCTTCAAAAAAGGAAGGCTGTCGGGAAAGAGGCAAGATCAGATGGGACCATTATAGTAATGAGAGGGCAGATGTGTGTTTCCACTAGTTACCACAGTGGAAACAGGCATTACTCCCATATAAAGTGTCCTAATTTTACCAATACACTCGTAACAACCCACTCATTACGAAATGTATATTCAATCAAATAAGGCAAACGCTACATTTTTGGGCCCAGTTATCCCTCTCGCTTTGCCTCTTCGTTGCTGTTTGAAAGGAAATGACTGGTATAAGATATATGGTGGAAACTAGCTCATGTCTCCACCAATCCAATGCTCTTATATTTGTGGGTTGTAGTGAAGCATTGAACATTTCCGGAATAAGGAGATATTCGAGGGATGCACCCAAATCAATCAGAGATTTAGATGAATAAGATATTTGGTGTAGTGTTAATCTATGTTGAATACTTCTTGCGGCCAACAGGACAAAGCTAGCCCCTCCCCCTCCACCCTCCTGGAATCCCCAGCTCGACCACCTCTCCGTACTTTACTGCTGGTTCTGGTCGACTGCAGGAAAACACTGGGGCAGAGTGGAACTGAGAGAGGAGAAGAGAAGGAAGATGGAGATTTGATTTCATTAAGTAAGAACCATGGTGTGTGGATTAGACTACAGTCTGCTTCAGTAACAATTAATTAATTTTATATTGGTGAAACTATCTGGTCGTTCCACCCAATTCTAAGTGTAACTTGTTTAAAAAAACATTAGATTTCACCTAATGTTAACTTTCTGTCATAAAGAGCAGATGTTCAACTTAATAAAAAACATGTTTTCCCATCTGAAGAGGTTATATGAAAAATAAATACTTTAGTAAGTGCCAATGTGTTTAATAAAGTAACAGGGTTGACCGTAACAGGGGAAAACTGAATACAACAAAACCACCACTTTACTTTAGTTAAATAGTCCTTTAAATCAGCCATGAATCCACTTGTGACAGGGGGAATGGAAGCTAGTATTGTGCAACAGGGAGTGGCAATAGAATGCAGTCTTCACCCAAAAAGTTAGTTAAAACATTTCTAGCATGTCTACGTTTGGATAAAAGGGTTGAGATGCTCAGTTTTCCATCACAAAACAGCAGAGAATTTACAAAAATATTAGAACCAGCTTTCCTGCTTTTACTCTGAATTTACTATTAGATGTTCAATGTTTATTTTACAAAGAAAATGTAAGGAACAGTTTCACCTTTATTAAAACAAGTGTTCAGTTCATGTAACAGGGTTGACTTTAAAATGAGGGACTGACTTAAATTAATCACTAATCACATAAAATAATGTTCATAATTGACTGTCAAAGTAACCAATAAGTAATGAGCACTAATGATGTCATATTAAACTGGTTATGGTAGTAGGTCGACTATGGCATTATTTATGTAAACACCTTACTCTACTTATCTTAATTGGTGTAAGGTCATAACCGAAGTAAGCATAGCCTTTAAAAACACCTGGTTTTCTGATCAATCTTTAGAATTATTAGGACATGTAAACACTTTAATCAGAGTTATAGCGGTGTAGTTGATCTGTACACGTGCTGCACGAGAGGCTTTAGCTTCATTCTTTTGAGCGAGTGCAGTGAGTTCAGAAGAACTGAAAGTATGCAGCTTAGAAATAGTTTTCACATACTATCTTTATTTGTCTAATCTCAGAATCAAATATGCTTCTAAAAAATAACCTGGTCGCTGTTGTAGAAATTTTATTTTGGTTGCCAATTTTCTGCATTTCTCAAAGTCCCATCAGGTAGCCTGATTTCAGATGTATCCATGTAAACAGGATTATTAGGGAAATTGTTTTTCTTTCAAAGCATGTCAACATTTTGAATCAATCTTTATACTAATTGACTATTCACAATAATCATATTATTCTGCGCATGTAACCTTACTCAATAATGGTAAAACTTTGATAAATGATTGGATTAGGTGGGTTAAAATATTTCTAGAAGATACACAGGGTTGACAGAGGGACCTGTCAAAATGCAGAACTTTGTCACTTTAGCGAGTCTTTATTCATAAAAATCTGATTAATCGAATTCTCCATGTGTTCTCTATTAAAGGGCACTTTATTTAGTATAACAGAGACTTACAATTGAATATTGGTGCACAATTTCTGCTGGAGAAATTTCAAAGGGATGCAAAAGGCATTCATTTCATGGGAAGACATCTGTTTATTGACCCATATCTGCAAAACCTAACTATTAAATGTCTTTGTTTCACAGGGGACAGCCCTAATTGTTGCTCTCTCAGTAGGAGGGGCTTATCATCTGGGAGGCCTCAACAACATCATGATGCTGACAAGAAAGAGAAGAGTCTCTCCAGATCAGAACACCTCAAGAAACACCAGCAGAGACGTATAAGAAAGAAACCTCACCACTGCTGCTCTGACTGGGGGAAGAGTTTTGCTGCATCTAAAACCTTACAATCTCATCAGAGAATTCATACAGGAAAGAGACCTTACCCCTGCTATGATTGTGGGAAATGCTTCAATCATCAAGGATCCCTGATTACACACCAACGCATACACACAGGAGAGAAGCCTTATAGCTGTGATCAGTGTGGAAAGAGCTTCAATCAATCAGGACAACTGACTACACACCAACGCATACACACAGGAGAGAAGCCTTATAGCTGTGATCAGTGTGGAAAGAGGTTCAGTTATTCAGGACATCTGACTATACACCAACACATACACACAGGAGAGAAGCCTTATAGCTGTGATCAGTGTGGAAAGAGTTTCAATCAATCAGGAGACCTGACTAAACACCAACGCATACACACAGGAGAGAAGCCTTATAGCTGTGATCAGTGTGGGAAGAGCTTCAATCAATCAGGAAACCTGACTACACACCAACGAATACACACAGGAGAGAAGCCTTATAGCTGTGATCAGTGTGGAAAGAGCTTCAATCAATCAGGACAACTGACTACACACCAACGCATACACACAGGAGAGAAGCCTTATAGCTGTGATCAGTGTGGAAAGAGCTTCAATCATTCATGGTCCCTGATTACACACCAACGCATACACACAGGACTGAAGCCATATAGCTGTGATCAGTGTGGGAAGAGCTTCAGTCTTCAAGGATCCCTGATTAAACACCAACGCATACACACAGGGGTGAAGCCATATAGCTGTGATCAGTGTGGAAAGAGGTTCAGTTATTCAGGACATCTGACTACACACCAACACATACACACAGGAGAGAAGCCTTATAGCTGTGATCAGTGTGGGAAGAGCTTCAATCATTCAGGAAACCTGACCAGACACCAGCTCACACACACAGGAGAGAAACCTTACTCCTGTCTATGTGGAAAGAGCTTTGCTCATTCAGGGGCACTGAAAAAACACCAGAAAGAACAAACATGTCTTTAATCTCCCTCATCTCCTGCACCGGTTCCAGATCCCTAAATACATTTTCCATAGAAAACATCTTGTAAAAAGTCATCCATCTCCCATTCTCTAACAGTTTACTGATTACCATGGTAACCTGTGTAGCATAATATGTATCTCTGGATCCATATGTATCAAGCGTCTCAGAGTAGGAGTGTTGTGTGTGTGGTGGGTGGGGATGTTCAGATCTCTATCTTATTTAATTAACTCCTATTATCCATTAAGTAATTTTAGAATGTAGTGTGTTCAATAGATCAATAAATTAAATTCATTATCTGCTCAACATCTGCTTATCACAATAATGATATGTTTTTTAAATCTATAAGGATCATAGGTCTCTTGTATAATTAGTTTGGTCCTAAAAGATGTTCACATATTTATTTTAAATCCCTTCACCAGGTTTTAGTTTTAGTGTAGCTGATGGGACAGAAGACATTGGACTATTAGTGTGGTCAAATTATGTTGCATTTATTTTAATAGTGATATCTTTACACTTTCCTTATTGTATATTAAGTGTGTTCCAAAAAAAAGTTTTTATTGTGAAGTGAATGATGTGTTGGTTGTTAGGAAGAGGCATCATGGGGGCAGGAAGTCAGCTCTGCCCATCAGTACTTATAGGTCATGTCAACCACAGACCTCACACTCTTCTGTTTTCTCACGGCCAGTAAGGTCTCCTACCAAACTTCTCTCTCTTCACTCTGGAAATACACTTGATAATATCTGATAACTTACCATTCCACTTTTTATTGGTCATTTGTTAAACAGAACGAATGCTTGCATGTAAATGTCATTGTAAAACATACATCTGGAATGTGGTTTAATGTTTTCCTGTTTTGTTTTACATTGCTAAAATATGTATTATGTAGAAGAGACCAGGATATGTTGTTGCTCTGTGTCCCAACACTCAATGTTATAGTCATGGTCCTGAGAATAAAACAGGTTTAATACAATCAACAGAGAAACACGTGTCTTACAGTGCTACACATCTGTTATAATAAGTGCTTTTGAAGTATCAGGTGTAGTTTTTCACCAGTTATAAAGTTTGTTTGTTGTCTATCTTGATGTTTCTAAGGCTGCAGGGAAGGAGATGCAACAATAGCCTTCAGAACATCTGGACTCAAATAGAACTCTGTTCCAAGTTGCTGTCAGGTAAAAGTAGACAACAGGATTCTTAGTGAAAGGGGTGTTGAACGTTATCTTGACTTTACTCGCCAGCCCCACCAGAAAGAGTGAAAAGGTGTGACGCCTCTCTCAGCAGTCTCCTCTACAGGACATCTAGCCCAGCCTGCCTGTCGGCCTGTTCCTTTCCCTCCGTCTACAACATACTACATGTAGAATCAGATCTCATCGAGGGTTTGTGTAACCTTTCGGTTCCAACGAGAGGCTAGCCAGTCAGGGAGTTTTTGAACTATCCTTTGGTTCTCCTCACAATCATTCAATATCTGGATGCCCGTAACATGAGGCATAGCATCCTGACAGGTGTTCAAAAAAATCAGAAAGGTTCCTGAGACCTTTGGCATCCTTGGGCTCAATTTACATTTGTCACGTTAGTTACATTAGGCTACACACGTTCCGCATTCTGACACCGCAGCGCGCAGCTTCTGCATGGGTTGTACCATATGAGGGAGTTCTCCCCTCCCCTCCCATAGAGTTGGTTGGGTCCACAGCCCGTCTTTTCCAAAAGGTTTTCTCTGGGCCGGCCCTACAGTACGCGTCAGGGAGGATGGATGGGAGGAAGAGACCAGGAGGGGCTGAAAAAGCCAGGTTGAAAAAAAGAAAGGCATTGGAGGAGGATGCTACCAAATGTGCCAAGCTTACAGATTTATTTTCAAGAGGACAAACACAAGTGGCAACAGGTAAAGAGAGATAGACCTAGTAATGATTAGCATTAGCAACGCTGCAACTTCATTATTCGGCTAATACCGTTGTAGCGTTGTCAACCTATTCACAAGCAAAATATAACATTTAATGAAAATATTAGCCTTTTTATATCACCCAATACATGGCGATTCATAGACTTTGCAAATATTATGCAATTTAATATTGATAACAAAACTCAAGCTTGATCTGTGTATGCAGTAAAATGGCCTCTTAATTATAATTTTTTAGCTTCTGAGCAGCAGATAAGCCAATCCCCCGCTGAAAATGAGGAGGCCATGATGACTACAGGGACAGGTAGAGAGGATATCAGAGTAAACAATATGAATTAAAGTTATTTATCCCTCAGGTTGTGTTCAAAACCCTTTAACACCTTTTGTGTTCCTGGTCAAAAATTACCAGCCTACAAAAAATAGCTTATAAATCACTTGTTATGCTATATAATCACCCAATATTGGATTCAATCTTCAATAAATTTATAAATATTACATAAAATATTAAACAAATTGGCACTGTTGATCACACTAGTTTACTTTAATTTTTTACCAGGAAATTTGTTTTGAAAAACGTTTATTTTGTACAAAATGGCACAGTCTCACTAGTGGTGTTCCCGGTCAAAAATGACCGGCCTACAAAAAATAGCTTAGAAATCTCTCATTATACTATATTATCACCCAATATTGGATTCAATCTTTTTGTCAACTTGTTTTCTTTCAATTAGGACTGGTTTTATATTTCTATTTGCATCTGATTAATCATAGGCCTCATTTATCTGAGAGTAGGTATCACGGTTTTTGATTAAAAAAGCATTATTTTTGAATATTTTTGGAATAAATTTGGAAATATGAAAAAAATTGGCAATGACGGCCCCCATGAGGTCTCATTCCAACAAACCCGGCCTACTGCCTAATCTGAGTCTGACACACCTGGTATATGCCCTTCTGCCCTTTTTGTTATGCAATACAGGTGAGTCAGATGCTGAAAGAGCAGATATAGAGACAGCATCCAGTGAGACAACAGCCCTGCAAGAGATCCCAGAGGCACAGGCAGATGCAAGTGTAGATGAGGAAGCCTATCATTTTGATTATTTTGCTCACCCTCAAGCACAGGATCTAGACACATTTTTCAATTACCATCCTCAGCAGCCCACAAAACATCACCTACTAGCTAAAGTTTTTCACAGCAAGCATGGCACCAACCGCAAGTGGTTGACATACAGTGAAAAAACACAGTCTCTGTATTGTTCTGTGTGTTTGGCATTTGCACCTGCTGCAAGTGATAGTCTTTTCATAAAGGGAGGTATGAAAACATGGAAACATGTTCATCAGCGCATAGAAGAGCATGAGAAAAGTAAGATCCACAGAGATAGTGCTGATGCTTACTTTCTGTTGGCTAAAAGGGCAGATATAAAAAGCCTTCTGGCAGACAAACAAATGTCTTTACATTATGAGCAGGTGAAGAAGAAGCCTCAGGTGATGGAACGCATAATAGATGTGATAAAAGTAATTGGCAAATGTGGACTTAGTTACAGAGGGGATAAAGCAGAGGCTGCTTATACACTAAGAAGATACTGCAGTCAATCATGGCAACTTTCTAGAGTTGGTAATACTTTTGAGTCGTTATGATCTTTGCCTTCAACAGCACATTAGCAGTTGTATTGAGCAAAGCAAGAAGCATCATGACACTGGTGCAAAAGGTAGAGGATCTCTTGTGACTCTGCTATCAAAGGACATTGTTGGGAAAGTTGTGGATGCTCTCAGCCAGGTCATAAAGGGGACCATTTCAGATGAGGTTAGAGAGGCGGGACTGTTTTCAGTTCAGATTGATACAACTCAAGATGTCACGTCAAAAGGACCAGTGTGCTATCATTGTCAGATATGTCACAGATGTAGTTCATGAGCGGTTGGTTGCTGTGGTGAACTGTGAAAAATCCACAGGTAAATATCTGACACAGCTACTAAAGAACACATTAGACAAACTGGGCATTGACATTGGCATGTGTGTGGGCAACTCCACTGACGGTGCAGCAAATATGCAGGGACCGTATAAAGGGTTCTCTGCATTCCTGTCTGAACAGTCTCCAACACAAATTCATGTCTGGTGTTATGCACATGTTTTAAATGTGGTACTGGCAGACACAACAGGCAGTGTCATAGAGAGTGCATCTCTCTTCTCACTACTTAATGATGTGTCAGTTTTCCTCAGGGAGTCTTATAAACGTATGCAGACTTGGGAAGAGACGAGTGAGGACAAACGTCACAGGAGACTGAGCACCAATAGGGGAAACCAGGTGGTGGGCTAAGGATCAAGCTCTCACTAAGGTCTTTGGGAGTTTTGGTAATCCCCAGGATGCATTGTTTGTTGACCTGCTGCTGACCCTAGCCTCTGTTGAGGAAGATGGAAGTATGAAGTCAACAGTGAGGGTCAAAGCAAAAGGATTAATTGAAAATCTTCTCAAACTTTCCTTCGCATTTCCCAACATACATCCCCCTCTCCAAGTACCTACAGACACACGGAATGGATATTTTGTCAGCTCAGCGTCTGGTTGAGGGGACAAAGGATAACCTCCAAAAATATGTCAGAGACTTTGAGGGAGTGAAAGTGGCAGCTGATAAGTTTGTGAGTTGGGCCAATGAAAAGCTGGAAGAGATGGACAACTATGAACTAGTTGTGCAGACTGCACTTCCAGAGAAGCGTGTCCGAAAAAAGAAAAGAATGCCAGGAGAGCTTTTAGATGATGAACCAGTAGCCTCATCTGATGCGGCCTTTGAGGTGAATGTCCATAATGTTATTCTGGACACTGTGGCAGGCAGCATAGATAGGAGGTTTTCAGCAAATGCAAAACTTGCCTCAGATTTTGCTTGTCTTGACCCTAAAAACTTTCCTGAAATGAAGATAAATGGGCTCCCTAACTCAGCACTCCAGGAAATCAGCAAATGTCTGCTTAGGTTTGATGACAGAGCTACTGTTAGCACATTACAAACTGAGCTCTCTAGCCTGGCATACCAGTGGGACAGACTGAAACAGTCCTCTCTTGAAGTTATACTGTCAGGACATGTAGTGAGGTGACACAGGAAGGTCAGGACGATAGTGGTGGAGTGCCATATATGGAAGAACCAGAGATGGAACTTGAAAGCAGGACCTGTTCCTCCTGCAAAAACTGTGCTATTTGTGTCCATTTAAGACTCTCACAGTATAACCTCCTCACAGATGCTTATCATGTAATTGGGTTAGCATATACGTTTCTGTTGACTTTGTCCATCACACAGGTTGCATGTGAGAGAAGCTTCTCAACTTTAAAATTTGTGAAGAATAGGCTACGAAGCTCATTGAGTCAGGACAACTTGGAGGCTTCCATGTTAATGTGTACAGAGAAGGAAATCCACGTCTATAAGCAACGACACAGTTATCGATAAAGTGGCTGAAACCAGTGCACTGCTTAGGCGGCTACTGATGCTGTAGATGCTGTTGGTGCTATTCGCAATGTAACTGTAAACTGTACTGTGACTTGAACTGTAAACATTAGTTCAATATGCCTCTTTGTGGAAGAGTGAGATACATTTCAAATGCTTAATTTCATTCTTTCTTTCTGCTTTTGTTAATTTTTCAACCTATCCTTGTGGAATAGTGGAATATTTTTTGTTAACTTCTCAGCTTAAGTGAATTATTATTTAACCTTTACATTATTTGTTGCACCATGGTATTAATAAAAACTACACAATAGTAAGAGCTGAACAGTTGCTTCATTTATCCAATTTGGAAAAAATGCTAATTTGGAATTCCACCATGACAAAAAGTGGGCCGGTCTTGGGCCTGAAACTCCCGGGCTAAAAAGTGGCCCCACTCCGGCCCTGCTTGGGCTGTATTTTTGGCCAGTTTGCCAGCTTGTCTCTAAATGCCTTCTGTATGATAAATGGCTGACCAAGATCTCTGGATCTTGATGTATTTGTGGACCATTTTTTCCAGACAGCACAACCGCCGTATCCTGTTGCTTTAGTGTAGTGTTTCTATATTTTATTAAAATTCAATTGATCCAGCATTGTTGTGCCAATTCAAATACTTAAGTGTGGACTCAACTGTCCACAGTAGTGAGGCTTCCATAAACAGGAAATGGCACATTGTTGTACCCTTTGTTGTACCCTGGAGTTTTGTTCACATTGAATTGACACCCTGTATTTGTACCCTGTACTGTATTTTTCATTTTTTATGGGCCTACCTCTTTTGCACCTGCACTCACTCTTGTACAAAATACATGTTTGTGTGATTTTAAAGTAAAATAAAGTTTATAATCTTTAAATATCATTTGTTGCCATTTTTTAATGTGCCCCTCTTGTTAAACACTGGCCCCTCCTTGGCCCCCCTAGTAAAATGTGTCTAGAACCGCCACTATCTATCTATCTATCTATCTATCTACAGAAGTAGTATATTAGTAATAATCACACATATTTTGGAAAACAGTCAGTTGAACACGGGTGGGTACCTATGACTCGCCTCTGCGCTCCACTCAATGTGTCCCCTTTCTCAGGTGCAGCCAATCAGGGGAAAGAGGTGACAAAATACACAACTAACAAACATTTAACATGAATGAGAGAAATCTATCTATCTAAAGCAGGAAAAGCACTTATTATGACAGATGTGTAGCACTGTAAGACACGTGTTTCTCTGTTGATTGTATTAAACATGTTTTATTCTCAGGACCATGACTATAACATTGAGTGTTGGGACACAGAGCAACAACATATCCTGGTCTCTTCTATATAATAACAAAATTTTATATTTTTAAATTGATATATGATCAAAAATATGAATATGCAATCAGCTATGTAAAACAAAAGAAACATGAAACCACATTCCAGATGTATGATGTCACGGAAATTATTCCAACCAAAGGAGAGAGACTTTTAGATTTCTTTAAAACAATTCAACTTTATTATTTAATTATTGCAATAATGGAGTGGTCAGCGGCCACCCGGAGGTGATCACTGAGAACCCAACGAGCAGAGTTGGGTTACAACCTTCATAGACTGAGCACATCCTTATGAGTATGTAGCAAACAACAGATGTGTGGAATGGGTCAAGAGGTGAGGTTTTATATGGAAGAAAGGAGTGTCCCTCAGACAGATAGCATTTGATGTGAAGATAATTCTATTTGGCCCCCAAGACAAGGTTCTTCTTATCAGCTGTTTATACCCGAGACATCTCCTCCATGGTACCTCATAGACACTGACACTAATTCAATCTATGGAATGAAGGCTCAGAGAGAGGAAAAGACCATCATAAATCAGTTGCTATCCCAAACCCCAAAGGCTAACTCAGTTCACACAGACGAGACAGTACTGAGAAACCTTATTCCATGAAAAAACACTATTTAAAACATAATCTTGTTATTTTTCTACCATAATGTTTTAAAATGACATTTACATGCAAGCATTTGTTCCGAGTAACAAGTCACCAATAAAAAGTAGAAGAAAAAGTATGTGGTTGACACGACCTATAAGTACTGATGGGCAGAGCTGACTTCCTGCTCCCATGATGCCTCTTCCTAACAACCAACACATCATTCTTTTTGGAGCACACTTAATATATAATAAGGAAAGTGTAACGATATCCCTATTAAAATCCTTTAAAATAAATGCAACAACATAATTTGACCACACTAATAGTCCTATGTCTTCTGTACTTCTGTATGTTTTACTATAAATATGTGAACATCTTTAGGTCCAAACTAATTATACAAGAGGCCTATGATCCTTATAGACTGTTATTATAGATTTTAAAAACATAACTAATGTGATAAGCAGATGTTGTTGAGCACATAATGGATTTAATTGTTTGATCTATTGAATACATGAATACACACCTAGTATTGTTGAAACATTATTCTACAATTACTTAATGGATAATAGGAGTTAATGATGTAAGATACAGCTCTGATGTTTTTTTCAGTGAATGAGAAAAGTTATTTCCACATAGACAGTGTGTATGTGTTGGTGTATAGTCAGGGCTCCTGATTGATTGAAACTCTTCCCACACTGAAGGCAAAGGTAACTGAACTGAATGACTATCGCCCTGTAGCACTCACCTCTGTCATCATGAAGTGCTTTGAGAGACTAGTCAAGATTCATCACCTCTACCTTACCTGCCACCCTAGACCCACTTCAATTTTGCTTACCTCTCCAATAGATCTACAGATGATGCAATCGCCATCACCCTGCACACTGCCCTATCCCATCTGGACAAGAGGAATACCTATGTAAGAATGCTGTTTATTGACTATAGCTCAGCATCCACCACCATAGTACCCTCCAAGCTCATCATGAAGCTTGGGGCCGTGGGTCTGAACCCCACCCTGTGCAACTGGGTCCTGGACTTCCTGACGGGCCGCCCCCAGGTGGTGAAGGTAGGAAACAACACCTCCACTTCGCTGATCCTCAACATTGGGGCCCCACAAGGGTGCATGCTCAGCCTGCTCCTGTATTCTCTGTTCACCCATGACTGCGTGGCCAAGCACGCCACCAACTCAATCATCACGTTTGCAGACGACACAACAGTAGTAGGCTTGATTACCAACGATGACGAGACAGCCTGCAGGGAGGAGGTGAGGGCTCTGGGAGTGTGGTGCCAGGAAAACAACCTCTCACTCAACGTAAAAAAAACAAAAGGAGATGATCGTGGACTTCAGGAAACAGCAGAAGGTGCGCCCCCCTATCTACATCGTCAGGACTGCAGTGGAGAAGGTGGAAAACTTCCAAGTTCCTTGGCGTACACATCACTGATGAACTAAAGTGGTCCAACCACACAGACAGTGTGGTGAAGAAGGCGCAACAGAGCCTCTTCACCCTCAGGAGGCTAAAGAAATTTGGCTTAACACCTAAAACCCTCAAACTTTTACAGATGCAAAATTGAAAGCATCCTGTCAGGCTGCATCACCGCCTGGTACGGCAACTTCACCGCCCACAACTGCAAGGCTCTCCAGAGGGTGGTGCGGTCTGCCCAACACATTACCGGGGGCAAACTACCCGCTCTCCAGGACACCTACAGCACCCGATGTCACAGGAAGGCCAAAAAGATCATCAAGGACATCAACCTTCGGAGCCACTGCCTGTTCACCCCGCTGTCATCCAGAAGGCGAGGTCATCACAGGTACATCAAAGCTGGGACCGAGAGACTGAAAAACAGCTTCTATCTCAAGGTCATCAGACAGCTAAACAGCCATCACTAGCACAGTAGAGGCTGCTGCCTAGAGGCATAGACTAGAAATCACTGGTCACTAAGTTACGGAACACTAGTCACTTTAATAATGTTTACATATCTTGCGTTACTCATCTCATATGTATATACTGTATTCAATACTATTCTACTGTATCTTAGTCCATGCCGCTCAACCATATGTATATAGGCCTATGTGATTAGTGATTAATTTAAGTCAGTACCTCATTAAGGTCAACCCTGTTACATGAACTGAACACTTGTTTTAATAAGGTGAAACTGTTCCTTACATTTTCTTTGTAAAATAAACATTGAACATCTAATAGTAAATTCAGAGTAAAAGCAGGAGAGCTGGTTCTAATATTTTTGTAAATGTTCTGCTGTTTTGTGTTGGAAAACTGAGCATCTCAACCCTTTTATCCAAACATAGACATGCTAGAAATGTTTTAACAATTACATTTTTTTTTTGTGAAGCTTGTATTCAATTGGAACAAAACTAGATTCCATTACCCGTCATAAGATCATTAGTGGCTGATTTAAAGGACTATTTAACTAATGTAAAGTAGTGGTTTTGTTGTTTTCAGTTCTCCCCTGTTACGGTCAACCGTTACTTTATTTAACACATTGGCACTTACTATAGTATTTATTTTTCATTTAACCTCTTGAGATGGGAAAACATGTTTTATTAAGTTGAACATCTCTTTATGACAGAATATTACAATTGGGTGAAATCAAACTTTTTTTTTTTTTTTTTTAAGTTACACTTAGAATTGGGTGGAACGACCAGATATTTCCACCAATATATAATTAATAAATGAGTTGTTACAGAAGCAGACTGTAGTCTAATCCACATACCATGGTTCTTACTTAATGAAATCAAATCTCCATGTTCCTCTTCTCCTCTCTCAGTTCCACTCTGCCCCGGTGTTTTCCTGTAGTCGACCAGAACCAGCAGTAAAGTACGGAGAGGCGGTCGACCTGGAGACTCCAGGAGGGAGGAGGGGGAGGGGCTAGCTTTGTCCTGTTGGCGACAAGAAGTATTCAACATAGATTAACATTAAACCAAATATTTTGGTTTAAATCTCTGATTGATTTGGCTGCATCCCTCGAATATCTCCTTATTCCGGAAATGTTCGATGGTTCACTACAACCCACAAATATAAGAGCATTGGATTGGTGGAGGCATGAGCTAGTTTCCACCATATATCTTATACCAGGAAGAGGAAGAGGCAAAGCGAGAGGGATAACTAGGCCCAAAATCTGGCTTCTGCCTTATTTTATTGATTATACATTTCGTAACGTGTAGGTTGTTAGGAGTGTATTGGTAAAAGTAGGACACTTTATATGGGAGTAATGCCTGGTCGTCACTAGTTACCGCAAACAAAGCCATAAACCACGCCCATTTATACAAGTGATCTTAATACATCTGATTTTAAACTTAGCCTAAAAAACAAACTTTATGCCCAACACTAAATAAAATTAATTTAAAAACGATATAGACATTTGACTCTATAGACACTAAATACAATTAAAATATGATATAGACGTGATATCTGCCCTCTCATTGCTATAATGGTCCCATCTGATCTTGCCTCTTTCCCGACAGCCTTCCATTTTTGAAGACATTTATTTTCTTTGTTAGAACGGCCACTTGAGTATCTGGTCAAATAATGGCTGATGTGTTTGAAATCAGTGAAGGAATGTGAACACTTTGGGAGGAAGGAGAGATAATTAGGTCATAGTTACAGATTCCTAAACATTATATAGTAGTAGGCTACTATATCATGAAGAATAAAAAATCCCAACAAGTTTTACCGTCATGTTTTTTTATCCAGACATTTAAACCGAACACAGGAATGTGGAGGATCAAACATGATGAAAACTATTTATACAGCACAGCAGACCTATAATGTTAAACACAGACTTACCCGATTCATTGTGGGAACTATTGTTTCTTTGTATGATATGAAATGTTCTCGGCTACAACAGTACACATTATTGGTTACTTATATGATATTTGTTCCACTTCTCTATTCATTGGCTGATGTGTATTTATCTGTTTGTTTGTTTATTTATTTTAATGTTTTACTCCTTATGAAAATATGTTCTGTAACTAAATGATTTTGTATTACAAGTTCAATTTATTTTTCCTGCAATAAAAAAAAAAAACAGTACGGTTAGGCTGGTTTCCTGTTGTCTTCTTCTTCGGTGGGGTTTATCGGCGGTTGGCATCCAACGTTATGGTGAATTACCGCCACCTACTGTACTGGAGTGTGGGCCAGCGACAGGGAGAAACTAAATCATACCTTCCAGCCCCATTGCACTTAAAAAAGATAACTTATTTGAGACTATATCTAATGACGTTCTACTCAATATACTCTTTCAACTATTTTCCTGTATCCCATTCTCTGTCATACTGGATCTCATCCTCTCTCTTTCCCTCCAATAATGCCCGCACTGTATCAGTACATGCTCCACTGTCTGTTTCCTGGCAATACTCACATTTTCCTGTTGGATGCTTTCCTATCACATGTGAGGTCTTATTCAA
Organism: Thymallus thymallus; assembly: GCA_023634145.1. Lineage (NCBI taxonomy): Eukaryota > Metazoa > Chordata > Actinopteri > Salmoniformes > Salmonidae > Thymallus > Thymallus thymallus. Next base: position 22,025,385 of record CM042394.1, on the reverse strand, counting down.
CTGGCTGTATCCCACCCTTCATCTTGTAAATATAGCCTCCTCACTTCTGTCCCTTCCTGTCATCCTCCCCTCCCCAACTTTCCTCTGTACTGTAAATAAAATCCCCACACCACATCTCTGTTCCACTGCTCCTGCCATTTCTCCACCATCACTGTCCATATCATGATTTTTGCCTCTGCCTTGCTCATTGAAACTACAACATCAACATCCCCACTACTTAGTGCTTGTTTAGCCAGTACATCAGCTGCCTCGTTCCCCTCCACTCCAACATGGGCTGGGACCCATGTAAATATTATCTGTATACCCATTTGTTTACTCCTGCCATGGGTTTGTATCACCTCATAAAGCAGGTCTTGTCTGCTACATGATATAGAGGACTGGAGACTCCTTAACACTGCACATGAATCAGAGCATATAACTACTGTTTCTGTCTTAACTTCCTCCACCCACGGCAAGGCCAACAGTATGGTCATCATCTCCATCGTATTTACAGCCAGATGATCTGTAATACATTTCCTGGCTTTCACCCCACATTCCTGCACTACAACCATCTGAGTATATTGCACAAAATCCTGATAGACAGTATCAAGACGTCTCTGAAACAAATCAGATGGATCAACACCCTCCCTATCTTTCTGTAGTCTCTCCAATACTTCTAGATCTACTAGTGGTGGGAGTAGCCATGGTGGATTTACAGGAATAGCTACCGTTGGACTAAACTCCCTTCCATACAGTCCCATCTCTTTCGCCTGGGTATTACCCACCCAAAGCTCCTGTTCTGTCTTCGCTCATGTTCCCAGCATGCCTGTAAAATACCTTTTGCAGGATGAGATACCCCATGTCCCTGTAGGTTGACCCAATAATTCATTGCCAGCTGCTGTTTCCTAATCTGTAATGGCATTTCCCCCATCTCTACCTGTAGTGCAGCCACTGGGGACGTCCGAAACGCCCAGTCCTTACCCCTGTATGACATCTAGACTTTCCAATGATGTCCGGGCTGCCGAACCATACGCTAATCTTCCATAGTATATTAAAGATGGGATCAATGCAACATATCTGGTCTTCAATGAGGCATGCCCCGCCCCCCACTCCTTCCCTATCAGACAGCACATCACATTTAGTACCTTCTTACACTTTCCCACCACTCTCTCAATGTGTTCTGCCCAGGTCATTCTAGTATCAAAGTATACCCCAAGTAACCTGAAGGCCCCCACCCTCTCCAAGTATCTCCCATATAACCTCAAGCATACCTCATATCCCACCATCCTCCTGGTAAAGAACACTGTCTGAGTTCTCTACAGAGAACCTGAATCCCCACCTTAATGCCCACAACTCTACCTAATCTATTGCTTCCTGTACCTTCCTGACTATGTATGGCACATTTCTTCCCTTCTTCCATTAGGCCCCATCATCTGGAAATAACAAACTCCCAATATCCATCTGTACCTGAGAGTAAACATCATTGATCATGATTGAGAACAACAGAGGACTAATCACGCTGCCCTGTGGTGTACCATTATCCACCAGGTAGCTGCCACTCATCCTCTAAATCATCCCCCACACATCTCGTCCTTCCAATGGTGTCACAGAAGTTAACCCAGCCTTACCTTTTCACCTCTGTCATGGTAAATGGTGCATTCAACAACATTTACATCCTCCCTCCTATCCAGCACTCCAGGATGTTCCTCTCTCGTTCTCTCTCTCCCCCTCTGCCCCTCCTCTGACTAATGTGCTGAGCTATACACTTGGACAAACGCTTTGGCCATCATCTCTGCCTTCTCCTCATCTGTTACTGCCACATCCTTCCCACTCATCAACACTGGATAATCACACTACCTTCTGATCCCACTCATCCTCTAAATCATCCCCCACACATCTCGTCCTTCCAATGGTGTCACAGAACCGACGCCAACATGACCTCTTTGCCTGACGGATAGTTCTCCTCACCAGGACCTGGGCCTGCTTATACTGAATCAGATGTTGAAAGTTATGTGTCCTTTTCACTTCTCTAAATGCCCTGTTCCTATTCCTCACCATTGCCCCACACTCCTTCGTCCACCACAGGACTACTTTCCTCCTCTTCCTCCTCCTCCTCCCTGAACTCTTAGGTATCGCCACAGTAGCTGCCCCCACTAAAGCTTTTCTCACCCAGTTATTCATACTATCCACTTCCTCTCTCATATCCACCCTAGCATCACCTGCTCACTTAACTCCTGAAACTGATCCCACTTTGCCCTTTCAAACACCCACCTGCCTACTCCATACACTGATACCTCCTCCTCCCTCAGGCATACTGTGCATACTATGGGGTAATGATCACTCCCTACTGTCGACTCCTCCCATTCAGTACCTCCCACTCACAGATTCCTGCCATTGCACTAGATACCAGAGTGAGGTCCAATGCAGACTCTTTCCCTGTAACTACATCAATCTTGGTCCCTCGTCCATCATTCAGACACCAGATCTTTCCCTGTAACTAAAATCCCCACACCACATTACCTTACTTCTATGCTGGCCCTCCACCATCTCCAGAGCATTAAAATCCCCACACCACATTACCTTACTTCTATCCTGGCCCTCCACCCTCTCCAGAGCATTAAAATCCCTACACTACATGGGTGACATTTGATCAAAAGCCCTTCATAGCAGACACTCTGATGGGTGTAAGTCAAGTTGAAACAGTTCTGACCCAGAACACCTAAAACAGTAGTAGGCCCTTTCATTAATTGAGTTTATTCAATTATTATTGCGTTCAACAAAAGAATAAACGCAACATGCAACAATTTGTAAGATTTTACTGAGTTAAAGTTCATATGAAGAAATCAGTCAATTGTTATAAATTAATTAGGCCCTAATCTAAGGATTTCACATGACTGGGAATACAGATATGCATCTGTTTGTCACAGATATCTTAAAAAAAGGTAGTCAGTATCTGGTGTGACACCATTTACCTCATGCAGTGCGACACATCTCCTTCACGTAAGATAATGGATTTCATGTATTTTTCTATTGAAATGCATGTGTTGTGAAAATTACCAACAGGGACTCAAAGTCAAAATAATTTAATAATTCTTTATCAGCAAACTGGAGAGGTTCCAACAAACGTAATACACCATAGTACACGTCAGTAGGGAACTCTTTCAGGACAGTCCTGTTAGTTCTCTTATATTCTGCTTACAGACAAGTTATATTTGCATGATCTAAATTATTCATTCATAATTAACGTTTGGTTCCTGCATATGACTGGCACCGTCTCCTATCTTATCCATTATCATACGCATTTTTAGCTACTGAAGTATTTCTCTGCCATCGACCTGTATAGTATAGTTAACCATCCAACATCCACCAATGTATAGTGTACATATTCAGCCAACCACTCATACTATGCAATGTCCTTTTATAGCTTTTTTTTGCACTCCAGATATCTTGTATTTCTATACTATACTCTTTCATACTGCCGCTCTATGTATCATGTACCGTGTATCTGTCTTTTGTGTACTTTCGTTGTGGCATTTTGCACCTGCCCTGTGTTTTGTTGTAGCTGCTTGACAATGAAATTTCCCCCCCGGGGGATCAATAAAGTACCTATCTATCTATCTATCTATCTAACTTATTCTGGGCGTTCTGACAAAAGTTCTGAGGGGTTCATGACAGTCTCCCCCTCAAATCTTTACCAATACAGGAACCAATGATTGTATGACACAAGATGTACAATTCAAGGCTCTCTTCAGACAACAACATTTCCCTCACACATGAATATACACCTAGTATTGTTGAAACATTATTCTACATTATAACATTACTTAATGGATAATAGGAGTTAATTAAATAAGATAGAGATCTGAACATCCCCACCCACCACACACACAACACTCCTACTCTGAGACTTGATACATATGGATCCAGAGCTGCATATTATGCTACACAGGTTACCATGGTAATCAGACTTAGTAAACTGTTAGAGAATGGGAGATGGAAAACATAATGTAAAGAGTTATGTATTTAAACTTTATTTAGGGATCTGTAACCGGTGCAGGAGAGGAGGGAGATAAAATATGACATGTTTGTGGTTTGTGGTGTTTTTTCAGCGACCCTGAATGAGCAAAGCTCTTTCCACATAGACAGGAGTAAGGTTTCTCTTTAGTGTGTATTCGTTGGTGTGTAGTCAGGGTGAAATCCAGAGCAAAACTCTTACCACACTGATCACAGCTATAAGGCTTCTCTCCTGTGTGTATGCGTTGGTGTATAATCAAGTTTCCTGATTGATTGAAGCTCTTCCCACACTGATCACAGCTATAAGGCTTCTCTCCTGTGTGTATGCGTTGGTGTCTAGTCAGGTCTTTTGATTGATTGAAGCTCTTCACACACTGATCACTGCTATAAGGCTTATCTACTGTGTGTATGTGTTTGTGTGTAGTCAGATTGGAATCTCGAACAAAACTCTTCCCACACTGATCACAGCTATAAGGCTTCTCTCCTGTGTGTATGCGTTGGTGTATAGTGAGGTGTCCTGATTGATTGAAGCTCTTCCCACACTGATCACAGCTATAAGGCTTCTCTCCTGTGTGTATGCGTTGGTGTGTGGTCAGGTCTCCTGATCGACTAAAGCTCTTCCCACACTGATCACAGCTATAAGGCTTCTCTCCTGTGTGTATGCGTTGGTGTGTAATCAGGGATCCTGAATGATGGAAGCTCTTCCCACACTGATCACAGCTATAAGGCTTCTCCTCCGTGTATGAGTTGGTGTGTAATCAGGGCTCCTGACGTCCTGAAACTCTTCCCACACTGATAACAGCTGTAAGGCTTCTCTCCTCTGTGTATTCGCTGGTGTGAAGTCAGGGTGAAATCTTGAGCAAAACTCTTCCCACACTGATCACAGCTATAAGGCTTCTCTCCTGTGTGTATGCGTTGGTGTATAGTCAGGTGTCTTGATCGACTGAAGCTCTTCCCACACTGATCACAGCTATAAGGCTTCTCTCCTGTGTGTACGTGCTGGTGTGTGGTCAGGTCTCCTGATCGACAGAAGCTCTTCCCACACTGATCACAGCTATAAGGCTTCTCTCCTGTGTGTATGCGTTGGTGTATAGTCAGGTGTCCTGATTGATTGAAGCTCTTCCCACACTGATCACAGCTATAAGCCTTCTCTCCTGTGTGTATGCGTTGGTGTCTAGTCAGGTCTCCTGAATGATTGAAGCTCTTCCCACACTGATCACAGCTATAAGCCTTCTCTCCTGTGTGTATGTGTTGGTGTGTAGTCTGGGCTCCTGATTGATTGAAGTACTTCCCACAATCAAAGCAGGGGTAAGGTCTCTCCCCTGTATGAATTCGCTGATGAGATTTTAAGGTTTTAGATGCAGCAAAACTCTTCCCACACTGAGAGCAGTGGTACGGTTTCTCTCCGGTGTGAATCAGCAGGTGAATTATCAATTCCTTCTGTTTAGCAAAACTCTTCCCACAGTCAGAGCAGCAGTGGTGAGGTTGCTTCCCTATATGTCTCTGCTGGTGTTTCTTGAGGTGTTCTGATCTGGAGAGACTCTTCTCTTTCTTGTCAGCATCATGTTGTTGAGGCTCACCAGATGATAAGCCCCTCCCACTGAGAGAGCAACAATTAGGGATGTCCCCTGTGAAACACAGACATTGAATAATTAAGTTAAACAGAAGTTCTTCCCGTGAAATTAATGCTTTTTGCATCCCTTCGATATTTTATCCATTAATAATTGTGCACTAATATTCAATTACTTGTGCAGCACATGTACATTACATCAGTGCCTCATTTTAAGTTCAACCCTGTTACATGAAATTAACACTTATTTTAATATGGTGAAACAGTTCAAAAAGAAACATTGAACATCTAATAGTCAAATCATATTGTAAAAGGTGGTTCTACTCTTTTTGTAAATGTACTGATGTTTTGTGGAGGAAACTCAACTATTTTATCCATACATGCATTCAACTCCCTGTAACACAAAACAACCTTCCATTCCCCAGTCATAAGAGCATTCATGGCTGATTTAAAGGACTATTTTACTAATATAAATGAGTGTTTTTGTTGTTTTAAGTAGCCCCGTTACTGTCAACCCTGTTACTTTATTTGGCACATAGGCACTTACTATAGTATTTATTTTTTATTTAACCTCAAAATGGATAAAATGCTCTTTATGACAGAATGTTAAAATTTGAAATAAAAGTTTTTTTTTTACCAAGTTATACTTCTTAAAATTGTGTGGAACGACCAGATATTTTCATCAATATATAATTGATAATTTAAATTGTAACAGAAGGAGACTGTAGTCTAATCCACACACCATGGTTCTTACTTAATGAAATCAAATCTCCATGTTCCTCTTCTCCTCTCTCAGTTCCACTCTGCCCCGGTGTTTTCCTGCAGTCGACCAGAACCAGCAGTAAAGTACGGAGAGGTGGTCGACCTGGGGACTCCAGGAGGGTGGAGGTGGACGGGCTAGCTTTGTCCTGTTGGCCGCAAGAAGTATTCTATATAGATTAACACTACACCAAATATCTTATTAATATAGTCTAAACTTCTGATTGATTTGGATGAATCTAAATAAATAACGATACGATATAGGCATTTGACTCTATGACTGTGGTAACTAGTGGAAACACACATCTGCCCTCTCATTACTATAATGGTCCCATCTGATCTTGTCTCTTTCCCGACAGTCTTCCATTTTTGAAGACATTTATTTTCTTTGTTAGAACGGCCACTTGAGTATCTGGTCAAATAATGGCTAATGTGTTTGAAATCAGTGAAGGAATGTGAACACTTTGGGAGGAAGGAGAGATAATTAGGTCATAGTTACAGATTCCTAAACATGATATAGTAGTAGGCTACTTTGTTGAAGAAAAAAAAATCCCAACAAGTTTTACAGTCATGTTGTTTTTTGTCCAGACGTTTAAATCGAAGACAGGAATGTGGAGGATCAAAGACGATGAAAACTAGGTCTAGACATTTTATACAACACAGCAGGCTTATACTGTTAAAACCAGACTTACCCGATCCATTGTGGAAGATATTGTTTCTTTGTATGGCATGATATGTTGTAGGCTACAGTACAGTTAGACTACTTTGTTGTAGTGTTCGGATAATGACTAGGAAGTTGGCGAGAGAAAATTCGATTCTCAAGTCTGCAACTAACCCTAGACCAGAGCAATCAAACATCTATTTAAATATCAAAAAGGAATTAAGTTAGGTCTCGTGTAGCCTAATATTACTTCAGAAAGTTCCTGGATAACCTTACATGATCTAGAAAAGTCGAGTAAAGTCAAGAAAACGTTCAACAATACCCCCTTTCACTATGAATCCTGTTGTCTGCTATTGTCAACTTCTACCTGGCAGCCACTTGGAACACATGCTCAAAGATGGAGAATCTCAACAGGCCTTTCTCTCCTGAGGGAGTGTCTGGGAATTACTGCTTCCGGTCTTACAAGTTCTATTTGTGCTGCTGCGGTATTTTTTATATTAGCCATTTAATTACGAGTGATGACGTCACCAGCCCCCCCACTAATCTTAATCACATGCTCAGAATTAACCCACAATAGTGTCAATAGTTTGTGCTCCGTTTCTGCTGGTTTGTGCCTTTACAAGTTCTGTTTGTGCTGCTGCTGTATTTTTTTATATTAGACATTTACTCATGGCCGAGACGTAACCAGCCCTCACCGACTGCTCCAAATTAACCCCAAATACTGCTGGTAAAAGTTTTGTTTTTGCGATTGTGTTTTTGACTAATACAGTTGAAGACGTAACATGGTAAGGGCCAAACGGCAAACCAAACCCGTTACCTAATCCACTGTGCCTTTTCAACTGGCAACGGACACAGCGAGGCTCACAGAATGTGTGGAATGTAACGCGAACTCCAAGGTAAATGTTTTTACTTGTGATGTTGTTTATGTGAATATTTCCCACCACAAAACATGCAGTTATCAACGTTATGTCGTAAACACACTTGTTATGTTTTCCCCCATACATTTAAATCATCTAATTACCTAACGTTTCTCACCAATGTGTTTAACTAAGTGCACTTTAGGTTACAGTGTTAGCTAATTGTTGGTGCATAAATGTAACTATACAGGTAAGTATTTGATGTCATGTATATAGTTAAATGTATTAATGTGATACATGTTATTATGCTGCCTACTGAGTCCATGCACAGATGATGCCCCATTTCATGTTTTCTGTAGCTGAGTGTTAATACATACGTATATGTACTATATATATGTGGAAACGAATGACTCCAGGAATTAACTAAACATTTGTTTAATTGTGCAATTGAATTACTGTGTGCAATCAAATCCATTTACACAAACAATGAACCTTTTTCAAAGAGGACAATTGCACATTGAACAACAACATCCACATCTTCATCAACCACACAATTATGATTTTGTGTATAACACAGCATGTGGGCATATTTTGTTTTTTTTCTGATGCTCCCATCACTCCACTTCTCAGGTCATCATACATCTCCCAGACACATGGAGACCTCCTGCAGTAGGCCACATAATGACCAAGAGCATCCTGGGTTAAGCCTCCTTGGAAAGCAATGACTGCCCTTAAGGTAAATGTCTCTCCTTGGAGCACCAGAATGGAGGGAAATTCACACAATGGAAATTCTCTTGTGCAGGAATTCCTTTGAGTTGGAGTTGCTGTGGAATCGTTTCCAAGGTCAGTATCGATCCACAGAAGTTCTCCTAGACTGTAACTGTGAGAAACTTTCCCTGCACAGAGCACTTTTCCTGAGGTAGATTCTGTCTTGAATGCAGAGGGACACTGAGACGGACTTTGGATTGGCCTGAGGCAGGGGGACTCTGGAAGGTTAAGTCCTTGTTCAACTGCGGTCTGAAGATGAGCCAAAATCCTGCAGTACAGCAATAGAAGTAGAAACAAATGGAATTTCCCTTGTGACTTGTGTGTTGAGGCTGCAATACTGTGAGGAGCCTGTTTAGTGAAGTAAACACTTGCAAGTTTTCTCATTGTCTTTTCAATGATAGCAGAGATGTGGCACTGTGCATCGATTTGGAGAGCACCAGACTTCAATTGGACAGCTTTGAATATTCCACTTAGCAGCTCTGCCCTCTGAATGTAGGCCTGTTGGGTAAGACCCTTTGTGGTGATGCTTTTCACTAGCTGGAGGAGGTTGTTGGAGTCTTCAATGTGAACAATATTTCCAAAAGTGTTACTGTCGCAGAAAGCACAACATAAGCATTGACAAAAAGCATCAAATGCACATGTGTTAAGCACAGAGACTCTTGACTTGCTGAGTTTAACAGGCTGTTGATAGTTTTTTCCCCTCACAGAGGATCTGCATGGAGCCATTCAGGACAAGGAGAAAGGTATGAATTCATCTTCCTCCTTTTTGTTTGTTTGTTTGTTTGTTTATTTTATTTATCAAAATACATTTTGGTGGAACAGCTAGGCCTCTCTAGTTTTCAACAACGTCTTTGTTTGTTGAATGGATGTTTGTGACAGTGTCAGACGACTCCCCAGAACAGGAGGCATCCATTTTTTTTTCATCTACACTGCAGGTCACAGTGGGTAGTGGATTGTTTCCTGTGACATCACTGTTTCAACATTAGCATTTTCTGTACCTTTTTGTTTTGCAGAACAAATGCGCATGTTGCCTTCAATGTAGGAAAGATGTCGAGCAATGAATCGATCCACCCGAATAGGTAAGTTTTCATGCTTGAAAAGGCAGTGTTTGATGTTTTTAAACTCTGCTTCAACATTAGCTGAACTTGCGGTGATGTTGGTGCTACGGAAGTGAGGGATCATTACCCCTGTCCAGAGTAGTAAGTAACTTGCAAGTCTGATAATATTGGGAACAATCTCTGGGAGGAAGTGCATGTTATCTCGATCACCGTTGGCCACGGCAAGTGACCTGCTCTCATCACATATGTCTGTCACCCACTGCCGTAGGTCAGTGTGTATTTCTTCACATGGATCCACTCCTTCCATGTCCTCACCCTCTTCATCTGGAACGATGACACACTCTTCTGCAATTTGGGCTTTCAGGTAGTTCTTGCAACATTCTGATATGAGGGGGGCTCCAGAGCTGTCATTGCCCTCTGCTTCGCTGAGAGCCACAACAGTAACAGTGCGTAGTGTAAATAACCAGGAAGGAAATATAAATGGATATTACAATGTTGGCAGAATTTATTTGTGAATCTAAAAGTTCTACTTTTCTTTTTGTATAAATACACATTGTGAAGAACCTTTGTTTTGAAGCCCAAAAAATTGTATATTGTTTGGGGCTTATGGGTAATCAATGCGGTGGACGATTTATGTGCAAGATAAAGGATGTACAAAATGGTTAATTTAGCGCCCTATGTTGAGTAAGTAGAACAAGGTTGGTAGAACTAGTTCTTACTAAGAAGCATTCCTTTGTAACAAGTACTTGTTTAATTTGTTTCGGGCCAGATATGTCTAGTCCTTTAGCGTGGATGTCATGCTAGCATGTGGCTGAATAGACAGCAATGCGTACCTTTGATGGTGTTTATTTAATTTCAGCTCTTACAGTGTGTTTATGTAAATGGGAATGAGAATTAAACATTACGTAAACCATCAGTTATAAGAGACCATCCTTTCAACTGGGACCGCTACAGTAAGAGCTTGACCCTCATCAATCCTGCCGCCCTGCTGCTTTCAACGAACAAGGCTACGAAGAGGATCAGTCGCTGTGCTACACGTGTTCTCCGGCGGCCGACGACAGACTTTCAATGACGAAGCAATGCTGCCCTCGAGCCGTCGACGTAAAGTAGGACTGTGAATTCCGCAACAACACGGGCAGTGTGCTTATGGATCTGGTGCGATGGTCTGAAAATTACAATTATATAGTTTACACATTCAAGATGAAAGTACGGTAATGCTTGTAATATTACATGGGTATAACTAAAGGGTAACTTAGCCCGTATACAGTGTTTGAACAAACGGAGGTTAAGAATACATACATGTATATGAGTGTAAGGATGTATTACCTTTGTATATTGGTGAGGAATGTGGTTTAATTGATACATTTATGGTCTACATATCAGTTTCTGCATTTACAAATATTATTGTAAAGCACATTGAAAATGGCAGAGTCCAATATTAACTCAAGTTTAGGAGAGTTCGAGAATCCAATTGATAATTTACAAACTGAAAGGCACAAGCCTGAGGATATTCTTACAAGTGAACAGGAGAATATAGATACTCACCTCCCACCAGAGGTCACAGAACAGGCTCTAAGCGACGCAAGAGGTAAAGAAGTTTGAAGAACCCCAGGGTCCTCGACGCTCTGTCCGCAATAAGAACCCAACACCCAGAATGCTCGCTTTACGAACAGAGGAGGCACACAAATAGGACAGAGAACTTGTAGTAATGTATGACCAATGGAAAACCCAAGCCCGCCAGGCCAGAGAACAACTTAAATCAGACATTACAGAGATGCAGCTTGCGTTTCTGAGCGACACTCTTGAAAAGGCGAAAAAAACTATGTAATGGACATTTATCTTGAAATTCGACACTGCATTACTCCTTCAACAGAGTTAAGACGACGTGTTGACGCATGTGATGCAGTTACAGCAGACATTATCAAGATTATTTACGAAAGGATGACAGGCGTTGATGGAGACTATGATGTGAAAACTGTAAAGCACCGTCTACGTGATCTACTTGATCATGACTACGCCTATTCTATTTATGGATCTACTGCCTCAAATTTAAGCCACAAGTCTAGTATTCACTTCAGCAATCTCTCTATATCCTCAAGCATGGCAGCCAAACGTGCCGACGCAGCAGACGAATTGGCCGTAAAGGAAGTAGAATATACCGTGTTGCTAGAGGAGAAGAAACAGGAGGAGAGAATACAACAACAAAGGAATGATCTTGAAGCTCAGCAACGCGAGTTAGAACAACTACAGGCAGAGAAAGATCTAAGAGTGGCAAGAGCAAGGCTTGACGCCTACACCCAGGAGGTAGCACGGGAAGCTAACGGTTCCTTCCCAAGTCATGATGCTGTAAATCTAGAGCAAACATCACCAACAGTCTCAAACCAACCGTCCAACATCCGACCACCATCAACACAAATAGATGTCTCAGCTCGCTCAGGCCTTTCACGACAGCATGGCTCTAAATAGACTACCAATGCCAGAGCCCTTTGTGTTCAATGGTGACCCCATGCAGTACCTCGAGTGGAAAGCCGCATTTGTGTCTCTCATCGACCGGAAAGGCATTTCTTCAGCTGACAAGCTCTACTATCTGAAAAGGTATGTGAGTGGCCCAGCTCGAAAGACCCTGGAGGGAGCTTTCTTCAGAAACGATGACAAAGCATATAAGGACGCTTGGAGCAAATTTAATCACCGATATGGTCAGCCATTTATCATACAGAAGGCATTCAGAGACAAGCTGGCAAACTGGCCAAAAATACAGCCCAAGGATGCCGAAGGTCTCAGGAACCTTTCTGATTTTTTTGAACGCCTGTCAGGATGCTATGCCTCATGTTACGGGCATCCAGATATTGAATGATTGTGGGGAGAACCAAAGGATAGTTCAATAACTCCCTCACTGGCTAGCCTCTCGTTGGAACCGAAAGGTTACACAAACCCTCGATGAGATCTGATTCTACATATAGTATGTTGTAGACGGAGGGAAAGGAACAGGCCGACAGGCAGGCTGGGCTAGATGTCCTGTAGAGGAGACTGCTGAGAGAGGCGTCACACCTTTTCACTCTTTCTGGTGGGGCTGGCGAGTAAAGTCAAGATAACGTTCAACACCCCTTTCACTAAGAATCCTGTTGTCTACTTTTACCTGACAGCAACTTGGAACAGAGTTCTATTTGAGTCCAGATGTTCTCAAGGCTATTGTTGCATCTCCTTCCCTGCAGCCTTAGAAACATCAAGATAGAAAACACACTTTATAAATGGTTAATAAATACACCTGATACTTCAATTAAGCAGGAAAAAGCACTTATTATAACAGATGTGTAGCACTGTAAGACACGTGTTTCTCTGTTGATTGTTTTATTCTCAGGAACATGACTATAACATTGAGTGTTGGGACACAGAGCAAAAACATGTTTTAGCAATGTAAAACAAAACAGGAACAGGAAAACACATTCCACATGTATGTTTTACAATGACATTTACATGCAAGCATTCGTTCATTCTGCGTAACAAATCACCAATAAAACGTAGAATGGTAAGTTATCAGATATTATCAAGTGTATTTCCAGAGTGAAGACAGAGAAGTTTGGTAGGAGACCTTACTGGCCGTGAGAAAACAGAAGAGTGTGAGGTCTGTGGTTGACGCGACCTATAAGTACTGATGGACAGAGCTGACTTCCTAACAACCAACACATCATTCACTTCACAATAAACTTTTTTTTGGAGGACACTTAATATACAATAAGGAAAGTGTAAGCATATCACTATTAAAATCCTTTAAAATAAATGGAACATAATTTGAACACACTAATAGTCCTATGTCTTATGTACGTCCATACGTCCCATCAGCTACATTATAACCTGGTGAAGGGTTTTACAATAAATATGTGAACATCTTTTAGGACCAAACTAATTATACAAGAGACCTATGATCCTTATAGATTTTAAAAACATATAATTAAAGTGATAAGCAGATGTTGAGCAGATAATGGATTTAATTTATTTATTGAATACATGAATACACACCTAGTAATGTTATTCTACATTATTTAATGGATAATAGGAGTTAATTAAATAAGATAGAGATCTGAACATCCCCACCACACACACAACACTCCTACTCTGAGACTTGATACATATGGATCCAGAGCTACATTTTACGCTACACAGGTTACCATGGTAATCAGTAAACTGTTAGAGAATGGGAGATGGATGACTCTTTACAAGATAGTTTCTATGGAAAATGTATTTAGGGATCTGGAACCGGTGAGGGAGATAAGACGCCATTTTTGTTCTTTCTGGTGTTTTTTTCAGTGACCCTGAATGAGCAAAGCTCTTTCCACATAGACAGGAGTAAGGTTTCTCTCCTGTGTGTATGAGTTGGTGTGTAGTCAGGTTTCCTGAATGATTGAAGCTCTTACCACACTGATCACAGCTATAAGGCTTCTCTCCTGTGTATATGCGTTGGTGTATAGTCAGCTGTCCTGACAACCTGAAACTTTTCCCACAATGATCACAGCTATAAGGCTTCTATCCTGTGTGTATGCGTTGGTGTATAGTCAGCTGTCCTGATTGATGGAAGCTCTTTCCACACTGACCACAGCTATATGGCTTCACCCCTGTGTGTGTGCGTTGGTGTGAAATCAGGTTCCCTGAATAATTGAAGCTCTTCCCACACTGATCACAGCTATAAGGCTTCTCTCCTGTGTGTGTGCGTTGGTGTATAGTCAGCTTTCCTGACATGCTGAAGCTTTTCCCACACTCATCACAGCTATAAGGCTTCTCTCCTGTGTGTATGCGTTGGTGTATAGTCAGGTTTCCTGACATGCTGAAGCTCTTCCCACACTCATCACAGCTATAAGGCTTCTCTCCTGTGTGTATGCGTTGGTGTTGAGTCAGGTGTCCTGATTGATAGAAGCTCTTTCCACACTGATCACAGCTATAAGGCTTCTCTCCTGTGTGTATGCGTTGGTGTTTAGTCAGGGATCCTGAATGATTGAAGCTCTTCCCACATTGATCACAGCTATAAGGCTTCTCTCCTGTGTGTATGCGCCTGTGTGCAGTCAGGGTGGAACCTCGAGCAAAACTCTTTCCACATTGATCACAGCTATAAGGCTTCTCTCGTGTGTGAATGCGCTGGTGTTTAGTCAGCATATTTAAATCATTGAAGCTTTTTCTACACAGACCGCAGCTAAAAGGCTTCTCTCCTGTGTGTATGCGTTGGTGTATAGTCAGCTGTCCTGACAACCTGAAACTTTCCCCACAATGATCACAGCTATAAGGCTTCTCTCCTATGTGTATGCGCTGGTGTCTAGTCAGGTGTCCTGAATGATTGAAGCTCCTTCCACACTGATCACAGCTATAAGGCTTCTCTCCTGTGTGTATACGTTGGTGTATAGTCAGGGATCCTGAATGATTGAAGCTCTTCCCACACTGACCACAGCTATAAGGCTTCTCTCCTGTGTGTATGCGTTGGTGTATAGTCAGACTTCCTGACGCAATGAAACTCTTCCCACACTGAACACAGCTATAAGGCTTCCCTCCTGTGTGTATGCGTTGGTGTGCAGTCAGGGATCCTGAATGATTGAAGCTCTTCCCACATTGGTCACAGCTATAAGGCTTCTCTCCTGTGTGTATGCGTTGGTGTGCAGTCAGGGATCCTGAACAATTGAAGCTCTTTCCACAATGATCACAGCTATAAGGCTTCTCTCCTGTGTGTATTCGTTGGTGTATAGTCAGGGATCCTGAATGATTGAACCTCCTTCCACACTGATCACAGCTATAAGGTTTCTCTCCTGTGTGTATGCGTTGGTGTATAGTCAGACTTCCTGACGCAATGAAACTCTTCCCACACTGATCACAGCTATAAGGCTTCCCTCCTGTGTGTATGCGTTGGTGTGCAGTCAGGGATACTGAACGATTGAAGCTCTTCCCACATTGATAACAGCTATAAGGCTTCTCTCCTGTGTGTATGCGTTGGTGTATAGTCAGGGATCCTGATTGATTGAAGCTCTTCCCACATTGATAACAGCTATAAGGCTTCTCTCCTGTGTGTATGCGTTGGTGTGTAACCAGGGACCATGAACAACTGAAGCTCTTTCCACAATGATCACAGCTATAAGGCTTCTCTCCTGTGTGTATGCGTTGGTGTGTAACCAGGGACCCTGAACAATTGAAGCTCTTTCCACAATGATCACAGCTATAAGGCTTCTCTCCTGTGTGTATTCGTTGGTGTGTAGTCAGGTTTCCTGAATGATTGAAGCTCTTCCCACACTGATCACAGCTATAAGGCTTCTCTCCTGTGTGTATGCGTTGGTGTGTAATCAGGGATCCTTGATGATTGAAGCATTTCCCACAATCATAGCAGGGGTAAGGTCTCTTTCCTGTATGAATTCTCTGATGAGATTTTAAAGTAGTATATGCCGCAAAACTCTTCCCACAGTCAGAGCAGCAGTGGTGAGGTTTCTTTTTCTTTCTTATACGTCTCTGCTGGTGTTGCTTGAGTTGTTCTGATCTGGAGAGACTCTTCTCTTTCTTGTCAGCATCATGATGTTGTTGAGGCTCCCCAGATGAGAAGCCCCTCCCACTGAGAGAGCAACAATTAGGGCTGTCCCCTGTGAAACAAAGACATTGAATAGTTAGGTTTTGCAGATATGGGTCAATAAACAGATGTCTTCCCATGAAATTAATGCCTTTTGCATCCCTTTGAAATTTCTCCAGCAGAAATTGTGCACCAATATTCAATTGTAAGTCTCTGTTATACTAAATAAAGTGCCCTTTAATAGAGAACACATGGAGAATTCGATGAATCAGATTTTTATGAATAAAGACTCGCTAAAGTGACAAAGTTCTGCATTTTGACAGGTCCCTCTGTCAACCCTGTGTATCTTCTAGAAATATTTTAACCCACCTAATCCAATCATTTATCAAAGTTTTACCATTATTGAGTAAGGTTACATGCGCAGAATAATATGATTATTGTGAATAGTCAATTAGTATAAAGATTGATTTAAAATGTTGACATGCTTTGAAAGAAAAACAATTTCCCTAATAATCCTGTTTACATGGATACATCTGAAATCAGGCTACCTGATGGGACTTTGAGAAATGCAGAAAATTGGCAACCAAAATAAAATTTCTACAACAGCGACCAGGTTATTTTTGAGAAGCATATTTGATTCTGAGTTTAGACAAATAAAGTTAGTATGTGAAAACTATTTCTAAGCTGCATACTTTCAGTTCTTCTGAACTCACTGCACTCGCTCAAAAGAATGAAGCTAAAGCCTCTCGTGCAGCACATGTACAGATCAACTACACCGCTATAACTCTGATTAAAGTGTTTACATGTCCTAATAATTCTAAAGATTGATCAGAAAAACAGGTGTTTTTAAAGGCTATGCTTACTTCGGTTATGACCTTCCACCAATTAAGATAAGTAGAGTAAGGTGTTTACATAAATAATGCCATAGTCGGCCTACTACCATAACCAGTTTAATATGACATCATTAGTGCTCATTACTTATTGGTTACTTTGACAGTCAATCATGAACATTATTTTATGTGATTAGTGATTAATTTAAGTCAGTCCCTCATTTTAAGGTCAACCCTGTTACATGAACTGAACACTTGTTTTAATAAGGTGAAACTGTTCCTTACATTTTCTTTGTAAAATAAACATTGAACATCTAATAGTCAAATCATAAAAGCAGGAAAGCTGGTTCTAATATTTTTGTAAATGTTCTGCTGTTTTGTGTTGGAAAACTGAGCATCTCAACCCTTTTATCCAAACATAGACATGCTAGAAATGTTTTAACTAACTTTTTTTGTGAAGACTGCATTCTATTGCCACTCCCTGTTGCACAATACTATCTTCCATTCCCCCTGTCACAAGTGGATTCATGGCTGATTTAAAGGACTATTTAACTAATGTAAACTAGTGGTTTTGTTGTTTTCAGTTTTCCCCTGTTACGGTCAACCCCGTTACTTTATTAAACACATTGACACTTACTATAGTATTTATTTTTCATATAACCTCTTCAGATGGGAAAACATGTTTTTTATTAAATTGAACATCTGCTCTTTATGACAGAATGTTAAAATTAGGTGAAATCAAACTTTTATTTTAACAAGTTACACTTAGAATTGGGTGGAACGACCAGATAGTTTCAGCAATATATAATTCATTAATTGTAACAGAAGCAGACTGTAGTCTAATCTACACACCATGGTTCTTACTTAATGAAATCAAATCTCCATGTTCCTCTTCTCCTTCTCCTCTCTCAGTTCCACTCTGCCCCGGTGTTTTCCTGCAGTCGACCAGAACCAGCAGTAAAGTACCGAGAGGTGGTCGACCTGGGGACTCCAGGAGGGTGGAGGGGGATGGGCTAGCTTTGTCCTGTTGGCCGCAAGAAGTATTCAACATAGATTAACACTACACCAAATATATTAATCTAAATATCTGATTGATTTGGCTGCATCCCTTGAATATCTCCTTATTTCCTGGAAATGTTCAATGATTCACTACAACCCACAAATATAAGAGCATTGGATTGTTGGAGGCATGAGCTAGTTTCCACCATATATCTTATACCAGTAATTTCCTTTCAAACAGCGAGGAAGAGGAGAAGCGAGAGGGATAACTGGGCCCAAAAATGTAGCCTTTGCCTTATTTGATCTAATATACATTTCGTAATGATTAGGTTGTTACGAGTGTATTGGTAAAAGTAGGACACTTTATATGGGAGTAATGCCTGGTCGTCACTAGTTACCGCAAACAAAGCCATAAACCACGCCCATTTATACAAGTGATCTTAATACATCTGATTTTAAACTAAACCTAAAAAACACAACTTTATGCCCAACACTAAATAAAAATTAATTTAAAAACGATATAGGCATTTGACTCTATGACTGTGGTAACTAGTGGAAACACACATCTGCCCTCTCGTTACTATAATGGTCCCATCTGATCTTGCCTCTTTCCCGACAGCCTTCCATTTTTGAAGACATTTATTTTATTTGTTAGAACGGCCACTTGAGTATCTGGTCAAATAATGGCTAATGTGTTTGAAATCAGTGAAGGAATGTGAACACTTTGGGAGGAAGGAGAGATAATTAGGTCATAGTTACAGATTCCTATACATGATATAGTAGTAGGCTACTTTGTTGAAGACAAAATAAATCCTAACAAAGTTTTACCGTCATGTTTTTATTTGTCCAGAATTTTAAACCGAACACAGGAATGTGGAGGATCAAAGACGATGAAAACTAGGTCTAGACATTTTATACAACACAACAGGCTTATACTGTTAAAACCAGACTTACCCGATCCATTGTGGAAGATATTGTTTCTTTGTATGATATGAAATGTTGTAGGCTACAGTACAGTTAGACTACTTTGTTGTAGTGTTCGGATAATGACTAGGGAGTTGGCGAGAGAAAATACGATTCTCAAGGCCGCAACTGTTGAGCCGCTAGACCAGAGCAATCAAACATCTATTTAAATATCAAAACGGAATTATGTTAGGACAAATAAAAGTATATGTAGCCTAATAATACTTCAGAAAGTTTATGGATAACATTTTACGTGCTCTTTAAAAGTTGAGTAAAGCCAAGAAAACGTTCAACAATACCCCCTTTCACTATGAATCCTGTTGTCTGCTATCGTCAACTTCTACCTGGCAGCCACTTGGAACACATGCTCAAAGATGGAGAATCTCAACAGGTCTTTCTCTCCTGAGGGAGTGTCTGGGAATTACTGCTTCCGGTCTTTCGCTGCTGCTATAATGGCAGCTGCTGTACACAACCAGCACAACCTTACCAGCACAACCTAATGCTGGTAATTCTCCGGTCAAAAATAAAGTCCAGTGGTGCAAAAAGTATCCAATTGTCAAACTTGAGAAAAGCAAAGATACCATAACAGAAAAAATGAAAGTATTTGGTTTTAAATATACTTAAGTATCAAAATTAAATGTAATTGCTCAAATATACTTAAGTATGAATTATAAAAATGTCCTTACACTAAGCATACCAGACTTTCTTGGGTTTTCTTAAATTTACAGCTAGCCAGGAGCACACTCCAACACACAGACATAATTTACAAACAAAACGTTTGTGTTTAGTGAGTCCACCAGATTAGAGGCAGTAGGGCGGACCAGGGATGTTCTCTTGATAAATGTGTGAATTTAACAATTTTCTGTCCTGCTCAGCATTCAAAATGTAACCAGTACTTTTGGGTGTCAGGGAAAATGTATGGAGTAAAAAGTACATAATTTTCTTTAGGAATGTAGTGAAGTAAAAGTTGTCAAATATATAAATAGTAAAGTACAGATACCACCAAAAACTACTTAAGTAGATAGATAGATAGATACTTTATTGATCCCCCGAGGGGGACATTTCTTTGTCAAGCAGCTACAACAAAACACAGGGCAGGTGCAAAATGCCACAACGAAAGTACACAAAAGACAGATACACGGTACATGATACATAGAGCGGCAGTATGAAAAAGTATAGAAATACAAGATATCTGGAGTACAAAAAAAAAGCTATAAAAAGACATTGCATAGTACGGGTGGTTGGCTGAATATGTACACTATACATTGGTGGATGTTGGATGGTTAACTATACTATACAGGTCGATGGCAGAGAAATACTTCAGTAGCTAAAAATGCGAATGATATGAGCGAGGGTAATAATAGTTTACTTAATAGACAGACTTGCTAAATGAACAGGTAAGTGAACATTTTGCATGGGTAAATTAGCTGTACAGGTAAGTATACAGTTTTATTTACAGATAAGTGAATGCTTGCATGGTTACACAAACTGTACAGGTAAATGACAGGAAGAGATACTTTAATAGCTAAATGTGTGTATGATATAATTTGGGGTAATAATAGTAATTCCCTTAAAATACAGTCCTTAGTGCGCACGGTTTAATTACAGACAACTGCACGTATTGCACATTCGATATACTAAAAGCAATGAGAAAATCTGCAACAGACAGGATACTAATATGCATTCCAGAGTGAATGCCTACGTAAGTTAAGTCCAAGAATTACTAGCAATATTGCACGTGATATGATATAACAACTGTACATGAGTATGTATATACAGACCTGCATGAATAAATAGGTCCTGAGTGAATGAGTGCTGACGGACCACGGATGTTACTCACGGATGGATGCATAATTGTAAAACTAGGTCCTAGCACCCCAACAGTTCCAGATCTATGTTGCTGACGGCACAGCACCCCGGTGAGGCATTATATATAGTCTAATAGCCGCCGGCAGGAAGGACCTCCTGTAGCGCTCTCTGGCACACCGTGGTGGGATCAGTCTGTGACTGAAAGTGCTCCTCTGCGTCATAACCATAGCGTGCAGAGGGTGGGTGACGTTGTCAAAGATGGCCAGCAGTTTGGCCAGGATCCGTCTCTCCGCCACCTCCTCTAGAGTGTCAAGGCTCATCCCCAGAACAGAGCTAGCCTTCCTGATCAGCTTATTTACCCGAGAAGCATCACCGGCTTTGATGTTTGCTCCCCAGCACACCACTGCAAAAAAGATGGCACTGGCAACCACAGACTGGTAGAAGGTATGCAGTAGTTTGCTGCACACGTTGAAGGACCTGAGCCTCCTCAGAAAGTAGAGTCGGCTCTGGCCCTTTTTGTACAGGGCCCCGGTGTTACCAGCCCATTGTCCATATGGACTCCCAGGAACTTGTATGACCCAACCATTTCCACATGCAGTCAGTTGTGCCTTGGTTCTCCTGAAGTCCACCACCATCTCCTTTGTTTTGCTGATGTTGAGCTGAAGGTGGTTCTGCTCACACCACAACACAAAGTCACTGATTGTGCTCCTGTACTCCTCCTCCTGCCCACCCCTGATGCACCCTACAATTGCGGAGTCATCCGAGAACTTCTGTAGGTGGCATGTTTCAGAGTTATATCTGAAGGGGGACAGGACCGTTCCCTGGGGGGTCCCTGTGTTGCTAACTGCCCGTTCTGACACACAGCTCTGTAGTCGCACAAATTGTGGCCTACCGGTCAGGTAGTCCGTGACCCAGGAGACTAAGGGTGCTTCCACTTTCATCCTCCTCATCTTCTCACCCAGTAGCAGGGGCTGAATGGTATTGAAGGCACTGGAGAAGTAAAAAAACATAACCCTCACAGTGCAACCTGCGTTGTCCAGGTGAGAGTAGGCCCTCTGCAGAAGGTAGATGATTGCATCATCCACCCCGATGTTGCGCTGGTATGCAAACTGCAGGGGGTCCATTGATGAACACACCAGGGGTCTGAGGTGAGCGAGTACTAACCTTTCCAGGGTCTTCATGATATGGGATGTTAGCGCTACAGGTCTGAAGTCATTCAGGACAGTGGGGTGTGCCTTCTTGGGCACTGGGACGAGGCAGGATGTTTTCCACAGCACAGGGACCCTTTCTAGGCTCAGGCTAAGGTTGAAAAGACGCTGGAGTATTCCACACAGTTGGTCAGCACAGACCCTAAGCACCCTTGGGCTGATGCCATCAGGGCCCGCAGCTTTCCACTTATGTAGTCTCTCCAGCTCTCTCTTCACTTGGTTGGTGGTGAAAGCCAGCCCCGGTGGGGAGGTGGGGGGAAGGGTTGTGTTGAGGATCAGTCCAGGGGGAGCAGGGGTCACTGATTGTCTCAGCAGAGGTGTTGTGAGCAAAGTGGGGGTGGGACAGCCGTGAGGGTGTGTGGTCTGGGGAGCTGGAAGGGAGGTGGACAGGGCCAGTATCAAACCTGTTAAAAAAATTGGTTCAGCTCATTGGCTCTGTCCTGGGTCCCCTCCGTCTGCTCACTGTTTGACTTTTTGAAGCCAGTGATATTTCTCATACCCTTCCACACCTCTCTCACCTGGCTCTGCCTCAGCTTGTCCTCCATCTTCTCCTTATACCCTCTCTTCCCCTCAGCAATCCGCAACTGCAGCTCCCTCTGGACGCATTTCAATTTGTCCTTGTCCTTGTCCCTCTCCTTGAAGGCCCTCTTCTTCTCATTCAGCAGGGCCTTCAGGTCGCTGGTGACCCAGGGTTTATTGTTTGGGAAACAGCGTACCTTCCTGGTGGGTACAGTGTTGTCTACACAAAAATTAATATAGTCTGTTATGCAGTCAGTAAGTCCATCGATGTCCTCCCCATGAGCCTCACAGAGCACATCCCAGTCTGTTGTTTCAAAGCAGTCCTGTAGGGCCTCATTCGCCTCCGGGGACCATCTCCTAATGGTCCTGGTGGTCGCAGGCTGCTGTTGGACCAAAGGCCTGTAGAGTGGAGTGGAGGTGGACAAGGTTGTGATCCGATCTACCGAGGGGAGGGAGTGCAGTGGAGTTGTATGCATCCTTCACATTAGCATATAACAAGTCCAGAGTTTTATTATTCCTGGTTGGGCACTTCACGAACTGTTTGAACGTGGGCAGCGTTGAAGAGAGAGATGCATGGTTAAAATCCCCCGAAATGGCAAAGAAGGCACTGGGATGTGCTGTCTGTAACCTCGCGATAAGAGTGGATGACGTCACACGCTGTGTTTGCGTCCGCGGAGGGCAGGATGTAAACAGTAACAGCAATGACCGCCGTGAATTCCCTCGGCAAATAGTAGGGTCTCAGGCTAACGGCTAATAGTTCAATGTCCGGGCTACAAAACTGTTCCTTAAGAGTAATATGTCTCGGATTACACCATCTGTTGTTAACTAATAAAGCCAGCCCACCACCCTTGCTCTTACCGGAAGAGACGCGATCCCTGTCCGCTCTGTTGGTCTGCAAACCGTCGATAGTGACGTTCTCTATGGGGATGTTATCGTTCAGCCAAGTCTCCGTGAAAAACATTAAGCTTGTTTCCTGATAAACCCACGGATAAGAGCCTCGAGGTCGTCCATCTTGTTATGTAGTGACCTCACGTTGCCCATAATGATAGACAGTATAGCTACAGCTATAAGGCTTCTCTCCTGTGTGTATGCGTTGGTGTATAGTCAGGTGTTCTGATTTCCCGAAACTCTTTCCACACTGATCACAGCTATAAGGCTTCTCTCCACTGTGTATGCGTTGGTGTATAGTCAGGTCTCCTGATTGATTGAAGCTCTTCCCACACTGATCACAGCTATAAGGCTTCTCTCCTGAGTGTATGCGTTGGTGTGTAATCAGGGATCCTGAATGACTGAAGCTCTTCCCACACTGATCACAGCTATAAGGCTTCTCTCCTGAGTGTATGCGTTGGTGTGTAATCAGGGATCCTGAATGACTGAAGCTCTTCCCACACTTTTCACAGCTATAAGGCTTCTGTCCTGTGTGTATGTGTTGGTGTGTAGTCAGGTGTCCTGATTGATTGAAGCTCTTCCCACACTGATCACAGCTATAAGGCTTCTGTCCTGTGTGTATGCGTTTGTGTGTAGTCTGGGCTCCTGATTGGCTGAATGTCTTCCCACAATCAAAGCAGGTGTAAGGCCTCTCCCTTGTGTGAACTCTCTGATGAGATTTACATTTTTTAAATGCAGCTAAACTCTTCCCACACTGAGAACAGTGGTACGGTTTCTCTCCGGTGTGAATCCGCTCCTGAATGGTCAATTCCTTCTGTTTAGCTAAACTCTTCCCACAGCAGTGGTGAGGTTTCTTCCCTATACGTCTCTGCTGGTGTTTCTTGAGGTGTTCTGATCTGGAGAGACTCTTCTCTTTCTTGTCAGCATCATGATGTTGTTGAGGCTCCCCATATGATAAGCCCCTCCCACTGAGAGAGCAACAACTAGGGCTGTCCCCTGTGAAACAAAGACATTGAATAATTACATTTTGGAAATATGGGTCCATAAACAGATGTCATCCCATGAAATGAATGCCTTTCACATCCCTTTGATATTTTTCCAGTAATAGTTGTTCCATTTTAAATCTCTGTTATATTAAATAAAGTGCCCTTTAATACAAAACACATGGAGAATTCGATTAATCCAATTTTTTTTATATATGACTAAAGACTTCAGCATTTTGACAGGTCCCTCCATCAACCCTGTTTAACTTCTAGAAAGACATTAACCCACCTAATACAATAATGTCTCCAATTTTTACCATCACTGAGTAAGGTTACATGCGCAGAATAATACGATTATTGTGAATAGTCAATTAGTATGAGTTTGATTTAAACGTTGACATGCTTTGAAAGAACAACAATTTCCCTAATAATCCTGTTTACATGGATACATCTGAAATCAGGCTACCTGATGGGACTTTGAGAAATGCAGAAAATTGGCAACCAAAATAGACGTTCGCCAACAGCGACCATGTAATTTTTTTTTAAAGCAAATTTGATTCTGTCCCTCATTTTAAGGTCAAATAAACTGTTCCTTACATATTCTGGGGCAAAATAAACATTGAACATCTAATAGTCAAATCAAATCATGAAGCAGGAGAGCTGGTTCTACTCTTTTTGTAAATTCTCTGCTGTTTTGTGTTGGAAAACTGAGGATCTCAACCCTTATCCATAAACAACTATTGTTTTTGTTTAGATTACATTCAATTGCCACTCCCTGTTGCACAATACTAGCTTCCATTCCCCCTGTCACAAGTGGATTCATGGCCGATTTAAAGGACCATTTAACCACATCGACATTTAATATAGTATTTCTTCTTTATTTAACCTCTTGAGATGGAAAACATGTTTTTTATTAATGTGCCCTTTATGACAGAATGTTAAAAGGATGTGAAATCAAACATTTTTGGGTGGAACGACCAGATATTTAAATCAATATATAATTAAGAAATTAATTGTAACAGAAGCAGACTGTAGTCTAATCTACACACCACGGTTCTTACTTAATGAAATCAAATCTCCATGTTCCTCTTCTCCTTCTCCTCTCTCAGTTCCACTCTGCCCCGGTGTTTTCCTGCAGTCGACCAGAACCAGCAGTAAAGTACCGGGAGGCGGTCGACCTGTGGACTCCAGGAGGGTGGAGGGGGACGGGCTAGCTTTGTCCTGTTGCCGGCAAAAAGTATTCTACATACACAGGTCGAACTCTGTGAAGCATTTATTTGGGCTGCAATCTGAGGCTGGTAACTCTAATTAACTTATCCTCTGCAGCAGAGGTATTTCTGGGTCTTCCTTTCCTCTGGCGGTCCTCATGAAGCTGGTTGAGAGAATGCCAAGAGTGTGCAAAGCTGTCATCAAGGCAAAGGTTGGCTACTTTGAAGAATCTCAAATATAAAATATAGTTATTTTGGTTACTACATGATTCCATTTGTGTTATTTCATAGTTTTGATGTCTTCACTTTTATTCTACAATATAAAAAAAAGAGTGCAAATCAAGAAAAACCCTTGAATTAGTAATATTCCAAACTTTTGACCAGGGGTGTAGATTAACATTAAATATTGTATTAATTTATTTAAAACCTCTGACTTGGGTGCATCCCTCGAATATGCCATTCAACCTGAAATGTTCAATAGTTCAGTACAACCCGCCCGCACAAAAAAATTGGAATGGAGACATTAGCGCGATTGGTTTTCTATCGCTCATTTGCACGTCACGTCAATGATATCATGTCACCGTGTGGGACTGTGGGTCAATTAACCTGGTCGGAGTGGGCGTAGTTTGTGAGCTAGGCAGGCCACTGCCTGGGAAAGTCTCCCACTCAGATGTACGAGATGGGGAGCGGGGCGGGGGTAGGCTGACCTCCGGTCTCCCCACTGGAAACCCGAGGTAGGGGGAGCGGGGGAATCTATCAAATAGTGCACCTCTCTGTGTACAGTACTTCTTTATAAGTGTGTTATTCTTTTGGGGGGGCAGTGTTTATACCAGTCATTTCCTTCCAAACAGCAAGGAAGAGGCGTAGCAAGAGCGATAACTGGGCCCAAAATCTGGCTTCTGCCTTATTTGATCGACTATAAATTCGTAACGATTAGGTTGTTAGGAGTGTGTTGGTAAAAGTAGGACACTTTTTATATGGGAGTAGTGCCTGGTCGTCACTAGTTACCACAAACAAAGCCATAAACCACTCCCATTTCTACAAGTGATCTTATTAAAATGTGATTTTAACCCTAACAACACAACTTTATGCCTAACCCTAAATAAATAACGATACGATATAGACATTTGACTCTGACTGTGGTAACTAGTGGAAACACACATCTGCCCTCTCATTGACTATAATGGTCCCATCTGATCTTGCCTCTTTCCCGACAGCCTTCCATTTCCATTTTTGAAGACATTTATTTTAATTGCTTGGGGTCCAAACACTTAAAAGACACACCCTCGTCCATGTACCCTCGCTTTATGCCCTTGGGAGAATCCCCGTCGCCATCGTGGAGGGCGGTCAAGGGAAGTTTACAAAGTAAGACCCTCAGCCGTCGTTTTCAGTAGTTTGCAATGTACAATTATATTCACTTCTGGGCTTGAAACGCCCCAGAATTCAATTCGCGATGCTTGTAAATCAGCCGAATCTTTAAACATCAAGGTCAACATACAAGTGTAAGTAAAAACGAATGTAAATAAGTTATAAATTGTGCTACTAATGCATATGGCGGCACAAACACGGCTCTTAAAATTAATGATGTTTTTGTTTGGTTAACTTTTGGAAAATGTAGAAATAAAACATTTTCCTTCTTCAGAAGTTCCAGCAATGCAGGCTAATGTTAGTTAGCTAATTAATGTGCTAGCTATCATAGAGTATGCGTATATCAATAAATATATATTTAGTGTAAATAAATATGGAATCATAATTGACTGTAGCGCATTTAAAACACAATCATCGCGGGATGAACGAGTGAATTTTATTTAATTTATTTATCAAAATTATTTTCAGGATACAAGAATAGAGAAATACAGAAAAGTATACATAAAGAAACAAGTAAGGGGATACAAACAAATACACTGGTTTACATAAAGACATTGTATGATGCACATGTCAATGGTTTTCATAGCTTTTTTGTTGCAGGAATAAGAAATTGTTTTAATATAATGTTCAACTTCATTAAAGAAAATAACAGAAATAACATCCCCCGCCCCTTGCCCTGCTAGTGTACACTCGTCAGACGTCATCAGAAGTGTCCACTTAATTTGAGGGCTGAGATGATAGGGTGTGTCTTAAGTGTTTGGACCGCAAACATAATTAGAGCGGTCAAATAATGGCTAATGTGTTCGAAATCAGTGAAGGAACACTTTGGGAGGAAGGAGAGGTAATTAGGTCATAGTTACAGATTCCTAAACATTATATAGTAGTATGTTACTTTGTTGAAGACAAAAATCCAAACAAGTTTTACCGTCATGTTTTTTTTTGTCCAGCCGTTTAAACCGAACACAGGAATTTTATACAACACAGCAGGCTTATACTGTTAAAACCAGACTTACCCGATCCATTGTGGAAGATATTGTTTCTTTGAATGACATGAAATGTTGTAGGCTACAGTACAGTTAGACTACTTTGTTGTAGTGTTCGGATAATGACTAGGAAGTTGCCGAGAGAAAATACGATTCTCAAGGGTGCAATTTATGCGCCCCTAGACCAGAGCAATCAAACATCTGTTTAAATATCAAAACTTAATTAAGTTAGGACAGATACACGTCTCATGTAGCCTAATATTACTCAAATTTCCTGGATAATATTTTACATGATCTATAAAAGTCGAGTAAAGTCAAGAAAATGTTCAACATCACCCCCTTTCACTAAGTATCCTGTTGTCTGATATCGTCTACTTTTACCTGGCAGCCACTTTTAACACATGCTCAAAGATGGAGTAACTCAACAGGCCTATCTCTCGAGGGAGTGTCTGGGAAGTACTGGTTCCGGTCTTAAAACTATTTCATAGTTTTGACGTCTTCACTATTATTCTACAATGTAGAAAATTGTAAAAATTAAGAAAAACTCTTGAATGAGTAGCTGTGTCCAATCTTTTGACCGTTACGGTATAGGGAATAAGATGCCATTTCAGACACACTATTTATAGGTATTTTCTAGTCTGGTGTATGGATGTGATGTTTAAATCACTGTGTACATTTATTGTTAGGCCTCATCAAATACAGTACATTTTACAAAAGCATTTAATAAAAAATCCAAACAATTATAATGTTAATTGCAAGATGTGTATGGAGGGCCCGATTCAGACTTGAGATGTAGACTTAACATGGACTTAAATCAATAAAACTTACTCATGTACAGTTGTTATATCATATCACGTGCAATATTGCTAGTAATTCTTCGACCTAACTTACGTAGGCATTCACTCAGGAATGCATATTAGTATCCTGTCAGTTGCACCTTTTCTCATTGCTTTTAGTATATAGAATGTGCAATACGTGCAGTTGTCTGTAATTAAACCCTGCGCACTAAGGACTGTATTTTAAGGGAATTACTATTATTACCCCAAATTATATCATACACACATTTAGCTATTAAAGTATCTCTTCCTGTCATTTACCTGTACAGTTTGTGTAACCATGCAAGTATTCACTTATCTGTAAATATAACTGTATACTTACCTGTACAGCTAATTTAACCATGCAAATTTTTCACTTACCTGTTCATTTAGCCAGTCTGTCTATTAAGTAAACTATTATTACCCTCGCTCATATCATACGCATTTTTAGCTACTGAAGTATTTCTCTGCCATCAACCTGTATAGTATAGTTAACCATCCAACATCCACCAATGTATAGTGTACATATTCAGCCAACCACCCATACTATGCAATGTCTTTTTATAGCTTTTTTTGCACTCCAGATATCTTGTATTTCTATACTTTTTCATACTGCCGCTCTATGTATCATGTACCGTGTATCTGTCATTTGTGTACTTTCGGCATTATGCACCTGCCCTGTGTTTTGCTGTTGTAGCAGCTGCTTGACAAAGAAATGTCCCCCCCGGGGGATCAATAAAGTATCTATCTATCTATCTATCTATCTATCTATCTATCTATCTATCTATCTATCTATCTATCTATCTATCTATCTATCTATCTATCTATCTATCTATCTATCTATCTATCTATCTATCTATCGTTAGGGTGAAGGAGACCCAGGTGGCAAGAATAAGGGCTGTCCAGAATGTCTCCTATCCGGAGGCGGTGAGAAGACTGGAAGAAGGGAGTAACGTTGAAGAAACCATGGTAGTTGGATTAGAGATCAGTAAATGTAACTCCAACAAGATCCTGACATGTTGCATGTTTCAAAAGGTGGACTTGGTATCGTTTATTGCAGTGGCGCAACTCACGCAGACACCACCATTTTAGGCGTATGTGATGCTGCTCACAAGTATTAGAAATTGGAAGAATATTGTGTTGGCAGAGAAGTTATTGGCTAGACTGGTGTGGGTTGGGAATACAGATGGCTCGGGCTGGATAGTTGGTCTGGCTGACATTTTATATAGAGGATGTCTTAAGAAAGACAATCAAAAGTCTTTGTATTTTTTCAAGTTGTTAATTTGTTAGGCTATTGGTTAAAGGTGCAACACAATATTTATATAATTACCTTTTTATCAGCATATTGGATTGTGTAAATATGTGGAAAATTACCTTTTAGATGCCCATCAATTTCCCCTCTGGGATCAAAGTATCTATCTATTCTGGGGGAGGACCCCCAGACAGGTTATCCCCCCCCCCCCTTCTAAAACCAAAGTGGCGCCCTTGGTTTATTGCATTGGTTTTAAAATGCAATGCACAGCCCAAACAAATAAGACATCTGAGGAAGTAGCCATCAATTGTGAGTGCAGATGAACGTTTTTGGGACTCAAGGATTTTACAGCAGAGACGTTACAAGAAATCCTGTCGATAAATGTTCCGTTCACACAGGCCCCTGAGCCACAGAAATACACGTAGGCCAGCCACGCTAGCTAAAAGGTGCTAGCAATATCGGTACATTCTTCGTGACGTCTACTGCGGAAAATGACAAAATCGCGGTATGTGAAGCCTCGTATGTGCACCATACGATTAAACACGGACTCCGCTACAACAGCACCGACTGTCTTGTTAAACTCAACGGTGCTTTTTCATGACTCAAATGTTGTGAAGAAGATTCACTTGGGAAGAACGAACACTGAGATGATTAGATAGGATACTTTATTGATCCGGGGGGAATATCTTTGTCAAGCAGCTAAGAAAAACACAGGGCAGGTGCAAAATGCCAAAACTAAATACACAGACAGATGCATGATACATAGTGCGGCAGTATAAAAAAAGTCTGGAGTGCAAAAGCTATAAAAAGGCATTGCATAGTATGAGTGGGGCGTTAAAATGTCTGTCGTTCTGCCCCTGAACAAGGCAGTTAACCCACTGTTCATAGGCAGTCATTGTAAATAAGAATTTGTTCTTAACTGACTTGCCTAGTAAAATAAAGGTAAAAAATAAAAGTGAATGACTGAATATGTACATCATACATTGTTATAGAGTGTTAGGTGAAAAAATTGTACATGATATAAATAAATAAAACAATTTGCATGGTTAACTATACAGGTTGACGGCAGAGAAGATGCTTAAATAGCTAAATGTGCGTATGATATGTGAAGCTAATAGTCTACTTAATATACATTTTGGTTAAATGTACAGGTAAATTGATATTTGCATGGTTAAATTAACTACAGGTAAATGACAGGATGAGATGCTTAAATAGCTAAATGTGTGTGTGTGTGTGTGATATAATTTAGGGTAATGATAATTCCCTTAACACAGTCCTTAGTACAGGGTTTAATTACAGGTAAATGCACGTATTGGACATTCGATATACTAAATGCAATGAAAAAGGATACTACTGGCAGGATACTTATATACAGTCGTGAATGACTACGTAAGTTCAGTCCAAGAATTACTTACAATATTGCATGTGATATGATAACTG
Source organism: Thymallus thymallus (assembly GCA_023634145.1). Taxonomy (NCBI): domain Eukaryota; kingdom Metazoa; phylum Chordata; class Actinopteri; order Salmoniformes; family Salmonidae; genus Thymallus; species Thymallus thymallus. The sequence goes on along the minus strand of CM042394.1, from coordinate 21,993,922 downwards.
CACATGAATATGTATATACAGTCCTGAATTAATAAGTCCTGAGTAAATGAGTGATTACAGACCAGAGTTACACACGGATGGATGGATGGATGCCTAATTGTTAAACTAGGTCCTAACACCCCAACAGTTCCAGGTCTATGTTGCCGACGGCACGGCACCTAGGTGAGGCATTAAATAGCCTAATAGCCGCCAGCAGGATGGACCTCCTGTAGCGCTCTTTGGCACACCGTGGTGGGATCAGTCTATGACTGAAGGTGCTCCTCTGCATCGTAACCATGGAATGCAAAGTGTGGTTGATGTTGTCCATAATGGCCAGCAGTTTGACCAGGATCCATCTCTCCGCCACCTCCTCCAGAGTGTCAAGGCTAATCCCCAGAACAGAGCTAGCCTTCCTGATCAGCTTATTTACCCGAGAAGCATCACCGGCTTTTATGTTGTCGCCCCAGCACACCACTGCAAAAAACAGACTGGTAGAAAGTATGCAGTAGTTTACTGCACACGTTGAAGGACATGAGCCTCCTCAGAAAGTAGAGTTTACTCTGGCCCCGGTGTTACCAGCCCATTCCAACCTGTTGTCCATATGGACTCCCAAAAACGTGTATGAACCAACCATTTCCCCATCCATTCCCTATATAGGGACTGCAGTCAGTTGTGCCTTGGTTCTCCTGAAGTCCACAACCATCTCCTTTGTTTTGCTGATGTTGAGCTGAAGGTGGTTCTGCTCACACCACACCACAAAGTAATTGATTGTGCTCCTGTACTCTTCCTCTTGCCCATCCCTGATGCGCCCTACAATTGCAGAGAACTTCTGCAGGTGGCATGTTTCAGTTATATCTGAGGTGTAGACTGTGAACAGGAATGGGGACAGGACCGTTCCCTGGGGGGCCCCAGTGTTGCTCACGGCCCGTTCTGAGACACAGCTCTGTAGCCGCACATTGTGCCCTACCGGTCAGGTAATCCGTAACCCAGGAGACTAAGTGTGCATCCACTTTCGTCCTCTTCTCACCCAGTAGCAGGGAATGAATGGTGTTGACGGCACTGGAGAAGTCAAAAAACATAACCCTCACAGTGCAACCTGCATTGTCCAGGTGAGAGTAGGCCCTCTGCAGAAGGTAGATTGCATCATCCACCCTGACGTTGTGCTGGTATGCGAACTACAGGGGGTCCAGTGATGTACACCCCAGGGGTCTGAGGTGAGCGAGGACTAACCTTTCCAGGGTCTTCATAATGTGGGATGTTAGCGCTACAGGTCTGAAGTCATTCAGGACAGTGGGGTGCGCCTTCTTGGGCACTGGGACGAGGCAGGGTGTTTTCCACAGCTCAGGGACCCTTTCCAGGCTTAGGCTAAAGTTGAAGCGGAACTGGAGTATTCTTCACAGTTGGTCAGCACAGACCCTAAGCACCCTTGGTCTGATGCCATCGGGGCCCGCCGCTTTCCACTGTAGTCTCTCCAACTCTCTCTTCACTTGGTTGGTGGTGAAAGCCCGCCCAGGTGGGGGTGGGGACGGTCCAATTGTTTTAGGATCAAAGACTGTGCAGGATATTTTATATTTTCTGTCCCCGACCGAAGGTGAGCCTGTGTATTTCTCAGTTGCCAGTGATGCCTCAAACAAGGGAAATAGAAAAATGTTTCTAGTGTGCGTGAGATATCTATCTGTGCCTGACGGAGTGCAGTGCAAGTTACTTGACTTTTATGAAGACATTGATAACTGCAAGTAGCATACATCAAGCTCTGATGAACTGTCTGGAAAAGCATGAACTGGATATTAGACAGCTCAGCCTATGCAGCAGATAATGCCGATGTCAATTTTGGAAAACGCCACTCCTTGTACCAGTATATATACAGTTCCAACAATCACATTCTGAAAGCTAATTGCCCAGCTCACATAGCTCATAATGCCTGCGATCAGCTGTCGGTGGATATTGAGACAATTGTTTTAAAATCTACAGCCACTTCTCAGTATCTGCTTCCCGAAGAGAGGAACTGCGTGCATTTGCTTTTGAAATTCTGCGACATGTTTGCACACGATGGCTCTCTTCATCCAGCTGTCGATCATCTTCTGCAAAGCTGGCCAGCTCTTACTTCATACTTCAGGTCCCTTGGGGAGACCTGTCCTGTGGCACTGAAGAGTATTTGAGTATGAAGGAAAAAAACGGATGCTGCTGAGATTTATCTGTGCTTTTTCCACAACATGGGGTGTGTTTTTGACCAACTCGTAAAAAAACCTGGAGGAAACAACGCTCTGTAAAAGTTCAAAATGAAGATGCTTCAGCGGAAACAGGACAGCTTTTTTGGATACCAGACCAAGCAGATGATGGACAAACGACTGTCAGCACAAAGGTCCAAGCAGCATCAGGACTTTGAAGTTCTATGACACTGTCATTACATACATTGACAAGTGGTTTGATTTCTCACCAGAAAATGTAATGGTGAAACTGAAACCGACCGACCTCTGAGGAACCGTCCTTCACTGACCTGGAGCAGGTGGTGGTTGGCCTCAAAATGACGGTCAGTATGGACCAACCCTATGGAGTTTTGTGCTAGCCGGGAAGAAATACAGAAAGCAAGACAGGATACCACAATCCACCAGTGAGAAGTGGGTGGCAGTTTTCCAAAACTTAGGGAAAGCCAACTTGATCAACATGTTTAGGATTGTCTCAAATGCCTTTGTCGAGAGGATTTTCTCTCTGATGACCATTAAATGGTCCGACTCAAGAAACAGATGCAGCACAGAGCTGATCAAAAATGAGCAGAGCAGCAAAGAGCAGCAAAACATATCCATAGAAAAAGTCGACTTGGTGAGGGACTCATGCCCCTCTTCTCCTCTTTTGCATTTGAAATGTTTTTTATTTTTCCAAGGTCCAAATTGTGATTTCTTTGATAATTTATTTTGAGGTTTATTCACATACATTTACATAATGATACAGTTTTAGTAAAGCTATAGAATAAATGGAATATTCAAAAAGTTTTGGCATTCCAATTGAATAAGAATATGAATATACAGTCTATATTCATTCACACAACACCATACCCACACCACTGTGCAATGGCATGCCACCTTTTGTCCCTTATTTGATAGTGAGAAAGTTGGCAACCCTAGCCTACAGTACAGTTAGACTACTTTGTTGTAGTGTTCGGATAATGACTAGTTGCCAAGAGGAGGAAATTCGATTCTCAAGGCTGCAACTGATGCGCCCCTAGACCAGAGCAATCTATTTAAATATAAAAACAGAATTAAGTTAGGACAGATAAACGTCTTATGTAGCCTAATTACTTCAGAAAGTTCCTGGATAACATTTTACATCCTATCCTCATTTACTAAGCCTATTGACACCACTGGTTCTGCTAACACTGCCCTGCCCTATGCTTTGACTTCTTTCTCCCCTCTCTTGCGACTTGTGGTGGCCGGCCGCCCAACAACCTGCCCGCTTGACCCTATCCCCTCCTCTCTTTTCCAGACCATTTCCTGAGACCTTCTCTCTTACCTCACCTTGCTCATCAACTCATCCTTGACCTCTGGCTGTGCCCCTTCTGTTTTCAAGAGGGTGAGAGTTGCACTCTCCGCACTGCCAAAGCTAACTCTCTCTCCTCTGCTCTTATCCTTCTAGACCTATCTGCTGCCTTTGATAATGTGAACCATCAGATCCTCCTCTCCACCCTCTCAGAGTTGGGCATCTCTGGTGCTGCAGACTCTTGGATTGCGAGAATCTGTCTCCGCACTACGTGCTCTCACCACTGGTGTCCCCCAGGGTTCAGTCCTGTAATTTACCAGCTAATTTAACCATGCAAAATATTCACTTACCTGTTCATTTAACCAATCTGTATATTAAGTAAACTATTATTACCCTCACTTATATCATACGCACTTTTTTAGTATTTCTCTGCCATCGACCTGTATAGTATCGTTAACCATGCAAATACTCCTTTTTTATCTATATCAACTTGCAATATATTTATTTATTTTAATCTAACACTCTGTAACAATGTATAGTGTACATATGCAGCCATTCACCCATACTATGCAATGTCTCGCCTTCATGGTTGACAACTCCTCCTCCCAGAGTGCAAAGAACCTTGGTGTGACCCTGGACAACACCCTGTCGTTCTCTGCTAACATCAAAGCGGTGACCCAATCCTGCAGGTTCATGCTCTACAACATTCGCAGAGTACGACCCTACCTTACACAGAAAGCATCACAGGTCCTAATCCAGGCACTTGTCATCTCCCGTCTGGATTACTGCAACTCGCTGTTGGCTGAAGCTCGCATCTACTACAAAACCATGGCGCTTGCCTACGGAGCTGTGAGGGGAACGGCACCTCCTTACCTTCAGGCTCTGATCAGACCCTACACCCAAACGAGGACACTATGTTCATCCACCTCTGGCCTGCTAGCCCCACTACATCTACGGAAGCACAGTTCCCGCTCAGCCGAGTCAAAGCTATTCGCTGCTTTGGCACCCCAATGGTGGAACAAGCTCCCCCACGCCACCAGGACAGCAGAGTCACTGACCATCTTCAAGGAATACCTGGAATCGTGTAACAGTAGTCAAAACTATTTACTAACACTTGTCTTATGTCTAAACTAACACCTGATTTCCCTGCTAGCACCGACTTTCCTCACAACTCCTTGTTTAAAGAAATGCACTTATTGTGATGGAGATGTGGTTGTCCCACTGGCTATCCTAAGTTGAATGCACCAATTTGTAAGTCGCTCTGTATAAGAGTCTGCTAAATGACTCAAATGTAAAACTGATTTGGGACGCAACCAAGATCCTCTTGTATTCAGGTCTTCTGGTGTTCAGAGTGCATCCAAAATGCCCCCCTATTCCCTACATAGTGCACTAGAGGGAACAAGGTACCATTTGGGATGTAACCAAGGTGTTGTTGTGTTCAGGTGTTGTTCTTCTTGGTTGTGGGTTTGTAGACTGTGCTGTAAAGCACAGAGGAATCCTCCTCAGCTTCTTGTGATGAGGTGTGTTATGAAAGGAGACAACATGTCATCATCAATCTTCACTTCTGGAGTCTCATTTTAAGTAATCATGTAGATGTTAATACATTTAAACCAAACAACTGCTGGTCTGCTTAACATATAAGTGTTGTATTTCTAACCGTCAAGCACAAGTAAAAAAATTAAACAATTATCTGAGATGTATTGGCTGGACTTGCTCACTGGGTGGCAGCACTGGGGAGGTTGAATTAACTTGATTATTTTTGTCGAACAATTTAAACCAAACACAGGAATGTGGAGGATCAAAGATGAAAACTAGGCCAACACATTTTATACAGCACGGCATACTTATACTGTTAAAAGGAAACCAGACTTACAGGATCCATCATGGAAGTAATTGTTTCTTCTGTGGGCTACAGTAGTTACTATGTTGTCACAGGGGGAGAATTCCAGTCTCTAGACCAGAGCAATCAAACATCTATTTAAATATCCAAGCTCAATTACGTTATGACAACCTAACGTCTCACATCTCATGTAGGCTAATCTTACTTCAGAAAGTTCCTGGATAAGATTTTACCTGATCTATAAAAGTCGAGTAAAGTCAAGAAAACAATCAACACCCATTTTCACTAAGAATCCTGTTGTCTGCTATCGTCTACTTTTACCTGACAGCAACTTGGAACAGAGTTCTATTTGAGCCCAGATGTTCTGAAGGCTATTGTTGCATCTCCTTCCCTGTAGTCTTAGAAACATAAAGATAGACAACAAACACACTTTATAACTGGTAACTAAACTCCTTCCCTGTAGTCTTAGAAACATATAGATAGACAACAAACACACTTTATAAATGGTGAAAAACTACACCTGATACTTCAATTAAGCAGGAAAAAGCACTTATTATAACAGATGTGTAGCACTGTAAGACACATGTTTCTCTGTGGATTGTTTTAAACCGGTTTTATTCTCAGGACCATGACTATAACATTGAGTGTTGGGACACAGAGCAACAACATATCCTGGTCTCTTCTTCATAATACAACTAAATATATATGTAATCAGTAATGTAAATCAAAAGAAAACATGAAACCACAATCCAGATGTATGTTGTCACAGAAATTATTCCAACCAAAGTAGAGACAGATTTCTTTAAAACAATTAAACTTTATTATTTAATTATTGCAATAATGGAGCGGTCAGCAGCCACCCGGAGGTGATCACTGAGAACCCCACGAACAGAGTTGGGTTACAACCTTTATAGACTGAGCACATCCTTATGAGTACGTGGAAAACAACAGATGTGTGGAATGGGTCAAGAGGTGAGGTTTTATATGGAAGAAAGGAGTGTCCCTCAGACAGATAGCAATTGCTGTGAAGATAATTCTATTTGTATAGAAACCAGAGTTTGGCCTCCAAGACAAGGTTCTTCTTATCAGCTGTTTATACCAGACATCTCCTTCCTGGTACCTCATAGACACTGACACTAATTCAATCTATGGAATGAAGGCTCAGAGAGAGGACAAGACCATCATAAATCAGTTGCTATCCCAAACCCCAAAGGCTAACTCAGTTCACACAGACGAGACAGTACTGAGAAACCTTATTCCATGCAAAAACACTATTTAAAACATAATCTTGTCATTGTTCTACCATAATGTTTTACAATGACATTTACATGCAAGCATTTGTTCCACGTAACAAGTCACCAATAAAAAGTGGAATGGTAAGGTATAAGATATTATTAAGTGTATTTCCAGAGTGAAGAGAGAGAAGTTTGGTAGGAGACCTTACTGGCTGTGAGAAAACAGAAGAGTGTGAGGTCTGTGGTTGACATGACCTATAAGTACTGATGGATAGAGCTGACTTCCTGCACCCATGATGCCTCTTCCTAACAACCAACACATTCTTTTTGGATTAAGTGACACACACTTAATATACAATAAGGAAAATGTAAAGATATCACTATTAAAATCCTTTAAAATAAATGCAACAACATAATTAATGCTTCTGCATGCAAATAATGTGAAAAGTTCATTCCACATAGACAGGAGTAAGATTTTCAGAGCTGGTGTTTGGTCAAGTGTCCTAACTTCCTGTGTGTATGCGTTGATGTGTAGTCAGATCTCCTGATTGATTGAAGCTCTTCCCACACTGATCACAGCTATAAGGCTTCTCTGCTATGTGTATGCGTTGGTGTCTAGTCAGGTTTCGAGATAGAGCAAAGCACTTCCCACACTGATCACAGCTATAAGGCTTCTCTCCTGTGTGTATGCGTTGGTGTTTAGTCAGGTGTCCTGATTGATTGAAGCTCTTTCCACACTGATCACAGCTATATGGCTTCTCTCCTGTGTGTATGTGCTGGTGTATAGTCAGAGATCCTAAATGATTGAAGCTCTTACCACACTGATCACAGCTATAAGGCTTCTCTCCTGTGTGTATGCGCTGGTGTATAGTCAGAGATCCTGACTGATTGAAGCTCTTTCCACAATGATCACAGCTATATGGCTTCACCCCTGTGTGTATGTGTTGGTGTGTAATCAGTTGTCCTGATTGATTGAAGCTCTTTCCACACTGATCACAGCTATAAGGCTTCTCTCCTGTGTGTATGCGTTGGTGTTTAGTCAGGTCTCCTGATCGAATGAAGCTCTTTCCACACTGATCACAGCTATATGGCTTCACCCCTGTGTGTATGTGTTGGTGTGTAATCAGGGACCATGAATAATGGAAACTCTTTCCACACTGATCACAGCTATAAGGCTTCTCTCCTGTGTGTATGCGTTGGTGTATAGTCAGGTATCCTGATTGATTGAAGCTCTTTCCACACTGATCACAGCTATATGGCTTCACCCCTGTGTGTATGTGTTGGTGTGTAATCAGTTGTCCTGATTGATTGATCAGAAAACCAGGTGTTTTTAAAGGCTATGCTTACTTCAGTTATGACCTTCCACCAATTAAGATAAGTAGAGTAAGGTGTTTACATAAATAATGCCAAAGTCGACCTACTACCATAACCAGTTTAATATGACATCATTAGTACTCATTACTTATTGGTTACTTTGACAGTCAATCATGAACATTATTTAATGTGATTAGTGATTAATTTAAGTCAGTCCCTCATTAAGGTCAACCCTGTTACATGAACTGAACACTTGTTTTAATAAGGTGAAAATGTTCCTTAGATTTTCTTTGTAAAATAAACATTGAACATCTAATAGTCAAATCATAGAGTAAAAGCAGGAGAGCTGGTTCTAATATTTTTGTAAATTCTCTGCTGTTTTGTGGTGAAAAACTGAGCATCTCAACCCTTTTATCCAAACATTGACATGCTAGAAATGTTGTAACAATTACATTGTATTTACATTGTAAGCTTGTATTCAACTGGAACAAAACTAGATTCCATTACCCGTCATAAGATCATTAGTGGCTGATTTTAAAGGACTATTTAACTAATGTAAACTAGTGGTTTTGTTGTTTTCAGTTTTCCCCTGTTACGGTCAACCGTTACTTTATTTAACACATTGGCACTTACTATAGTATTTATTTTTCATTTAACCTCTTGAGGTGGGAAAACATGTTTTATTAAGTTGAACATTTGCTCTTTATGACAGAATATTAAAATTAGGTGAAATCAAACTTTTTTTCTTTTTTTTAAGTTACACTTAGAATTGGGTGGAACGACCAGATATTTCCACCAATATATAATTAATAAATGAGTTGTTACAGAAGCAGACTGTAGTCTAATCCACACACCGTGGTTCTTACTTAATGAAATCAAATCTCCATGTTCCTCTTCTCCTCTCTCAGTACCACTCTGCCCAGATGTTGTCCTGCAGTCGACCAGAACCAGCAGTAAAGTACGGAGAGGCGGTCGACCTGGGGACTCCAGGAGGGTGGAGGGGAACGGGCTAGCTTTGTCCTGTTGGCCGCAAGAAGTATTCAACATAATTAACATTAAACCAAATATTTTGGTTTAAATCTCTGATTGATTTGGCTGCATCCCTCGAATATCTCCTTATTCCGGAAATGTTCGATAGTTCACTACAACCCACATATATAAGAGCATTGGATTGGTGGAGGCATGAGCTAGTTTCCACCATATATCTTATACCAGGAAGAGGAAGAGGCAAAGCGAGAGGGATAACTGGGCCCACAATCTGGCTTCTGCCTTATTTTATTGAATATACATTTCGTAACGTGTAGGTTGTTAGGAGTGTATTGGTAAAAGTAGGCCACGTGAGATCCCAGCAACTTTGAGAAAAAAACACTTTATATGGGAGTAATGCCTGGTCGTCACTAGTTACCACAAAGCCATAAACCACGCCCATTTATACAACGTATCTTAATAAATGTGATTTTAACGTTAGCCTAAAAAACAAACTTTATGCTCAACACTAAATACAATTAAAATATGATATAAACGTTTAACTTTGTGATATCTGCCCTCTCATTGCTATAATGGTCCCATCTGATCTTGCCTCTTTCCCGACAGCCTTGCATTTTTGAAGACATTTATTTTCTTTGTTAGAACGGCCACTTGAGTATCTGGTCAAATAATGGCTAATGTGTTAGAAATCAATGAAGGAATGTGAACACTTTGGGAGGAAGGAGAGATAATTAGGTCATAGTTACAGATTCCTAAACATTATATAGTAGTAGGCTACTATATCATGAAGAATAAAAAATCCCAACAAGTTTTACCGTCATGTTTTTTTCTCCAGACATTTAAACCGAACACAGGAATGTGGAGGATCAAACATGATGAAAACTATTTATACAGCACAGCAGACCTATAATGTTAAACACAGACTTACCCGATTCATTGTGGGAGCTATTGTTTCTTTGAATGATATGAAATGTTCTCGGCTACAACAGTACGGTTAGGCTGGTTTCCTGTTGTCTTCTTCTTCGGTGGGGTTAATCGGCGGTTGGCATCCAACGTTATGGTGAATTACCGCCACCTACTGTACTGGAATGTGGGCCAGCGACAGGGAGAAACTCAATCATACCTTCCAGCCCCATTGCACTTAAAAAAGATAACTTATTTGAGACTATATCTAATGACGTTCTACTCAATATAGTCTTTCAACTATTTTCCTGTATCCCATTCTCTGTCATACTGGATCTCATCCTCTCTCTTTCCCTCCAATAATGCCCACACTGTATCAATACATGCTCCACTGTCTGTTTCCTGGCAATACTCACATTTCCCTGTTGGATGCTTTCCTATCACATGTGAGGTCTTATTCAACCGTCTGTATCCCACCCTTCATCTTGTAAATATAGCCTCCTCTCTTCTGTCCCTTCCTGTCATCCTCCCCTCCCCAACTTTCTTATGTACTGTAAATAAAATCCCCACACCACATCTCTGTTCCACTGCTCCTGCCATTTCTCCACCATCACTGTCCATATCATGATTTTTGCCTCTGCCTTGCTCATTGAAACTACAACATCAACATCCCCACTACTTAGTGCTTGTTTAGCCAGTACATCAGCTGCCTCGTTCCCCTCCACTCCAACATGGGCTGGGACCCATGTAAATATTATCTGTATACCCATTTGTTTACTCCTGCCATGGGTTTGTATCACCTCATAAAGCAGGTCTTGTCTGCTACATGATATAGAGGACTGGAGACTCCTTAACACTGCACATGAATCAGAGCATATAACTACTGTTTCTGGCTTAACTTCCTCCACCCACTGCAAGGCCAACAGTATGGTCATCATCTCCATCGTATTTACAGCCAGATGATCTGTAATACGTTTCCTGACTTTCACCCCACATTCCTGCACTACAACCATCTGTGTATATGGTCACAAAATCCTGATACACAGTATCAAGACGTCTCTGAAACAAATCAGATGGATCAACACCCTCCCTATCTTTCTGTAATCTCTCCAATACTTCTAGATCTACTACTGGAGGGAGTAGCCATGGTGGATTTACAGGAATAGCTACCGTTGGACTAAACTCCCTTCCATACAGTCCCATCTCTTTCGCCTGGGTATTACCCACCCAAAGCTCCTGTTCTGTCTTCACTCATGTTCCCAGCATGCCTGTAAAATACCTTTCGCAGGATGAGATACCTGTAGGTTGACCCCTGTAGGTTGACCCAATAATTCATTGCCAGCTGCTGTTTCCTAATCTGTAATGGCATTTCCCCCATCTCTACCTGTAGTGCAGCCACTGGGGACGTCCGAAACGCCCAGTCCTAACCCCTGTATGACATCTAGACTTTCCAATGATGTCCGGGCTGCCGAACCATACGCTAATCTTCCATAGTATATTAAAGATGGGATCAATGCAACATATATGGTCTTCAATGAGGCATGCCCCGCCCCCCACTCCTTCCCTATCAGACAGCACATCACATTTAGTGCCTTCTTACACTTTCCCACCACTCTCTCAATGTGTTCTGCCCAGGTCTTTCTAGTATCAAAGTATACCCCAAGTAACCTGAAGGCCCCCACCCTCTCCAAGTATCTCCCATATAACCTCAAGCATACATCATATCCCACCATCCTCCTGGTAAAGAACACTGTCTGAGTTCTCTACAGAGAACCTGAATCCCCACCTTAATGCCCACAACTCTACCTAATCTATTGCTTCCTGTACCTTCCTGACTATGTATGGCACATTTCTTCCCTTCTTCCATTAGGCCCCATCATCTGGAAATAACGAACTCCCAATATCCGTCTGTACCTGAGAGTAAACATCATTGATCATGATTGAGAACAACAGAGGACTAATCACACTGCCCTGTGGTGTACCATTATCCACCAGGTAGCTGCCTGATAGTGACTTTCCCACCCTCACCTGGATAGACCTTCCAAACAGGAAATCCTTTATCCAGTTGTATGTTCTTCCTCCTACCCATAATATCATGCTTGATTAACAACCCCTCCTTCAACATCATATCATATGCCTTCTCCACCTCAACAAATACAGCTACAACAGTCTCCTTGTTCACCTGAGCCTTCCTGACTTCTGCTTCTAAGCAGAGCACTGGGTCCATTGTTCCCCTACCCTTCCTGAATCCACTCTGATGTGGTGATACTAGCCCCCTGCTCTCCAGGAAGTAAGTTAGCCTCTCCGTAATCATACAGTCTGATGTGGTGATACTAGCCCCCTGCTCTCCAGGAAATAAGTTAGCCTCTCCGTAATCATACGCTACAGAATCTTACTTGCATGTGATGTTAAGGCTATTGGCCGATCGCTTGTTGGCCTCGTTGGGTCCTTCCCTGGCTTCCTGATTGGTACCACTACAGCCTCCTTTTAACTGCCTGGTAGTTTCCCCTCCTAACACACTGTGTTGTACAACACCAATACCTTAGCCAGTGCCTCATCACTAAGATGGGACAACATAACATAGCACACCTCATCTTTCCCAGGTGAAGTTAACCCAGCCTTACCTTTTCACCTCTGCCATGGTAAATGGTGCATTCAACAACATTTACATCCTCCCTCCTATCCAGCACTCCAGGATGTTCCTCTCTCGTTCTCTCTCTCCCCCTCTGCCCCTCCTCTGACTAATGTGCTGAGCTATACACTTGGACAAACGCTTTGGCCATCATCTCTGCCTTCTCCTCATCTGTTACTGCCACATCCTTCCCACTCATCAACACTGGATAATCCCACTCCCTTCTGACCTCACTCATCCTCTAAATCATCCCCCACACATCTCGTCCTTCCAATGGTGTCACAGAACCGACGCCAACATGACCTCTTTGCCTGACGGATAGTTCTCCTCACCAGTACCTGGGCCTGCTTATACTGAATCAGATGTTGAAAGTTATGTGTCCTTTTCACTTCTCTAAATGCCCTGTTCCTATTCCTCACCATTGCCCCACACTCCATCGTCCACCACAGGACTACTTTCCTCCTCCTCTTCCTCCTCCTCCTCCTCCCTGAACTCTTAGGTATCGCCACAGTAGCTGCCCCCACTAAAGCTTTTCTCACCCAGTTATTCATACTATCCACTTCCTCTCTCATATCCACCCTAGCCATCACCTGCTCACTTAACTCCTGAAACTGATCCCACTTTGCCCTTTCAAACACCCACCTGCCTACTCCATACACTGATACCTCCTCCTCCCTCAGGCATACTGTGCATACTATGGGGTAATGATCACTCCCTACTGTCGACTCCTCCCATTCAGTACCTCCCACTCACAGATTCCTGCCATTTCACTAGATACCAGAGTGAGGTCCAATGCAGACTCTTTCCCTGTAACTACATCAATCCTGGTCCCTCGTCCATCATTCAGACACCAGATCTTTCCCTGTAACTAAAATCCCCACACCACATTACCTTACTTCTATGCTGGCCCTCCACCCTCTCCAGAGCATTAAAATCCCTACACTACATGGGTGACATTTGATCAAATCTCTATCTTTTGAAACCCACATCAAATCACTGACCAAATCCTGTTTTTTCCACTTACGTAATATTAGTAAATTGAGGTCTGTGGTCTCTCACTCAGAACTGGAGATGCTCATTCATGCCTTCATTTCCTCCCGTATTGATTATTGTAACTCACTTTTCTCTTCACTTAACAAATCTGTTCTTCATCGACTGCAATCTATTCAAAATTCAGCTGCTAGATTACTTACTAGATCAAATAGGCACCATTTCACCCCGATACTCTGCTCCCTTCACTGACTTCCTGTAACTTACAGGATCCAATTCAAAATTCTAACTATAACCTATAGGGCTTTACATGGCCAGGCCCCTGCTTATCTTGTTGACATAATTCATTTTCATACCCCTATCCGGTCCCTCAGGTCTAATAACCAAAATCTGCTATCTACGCCACGCACTCGTTTAAAGACGTGGGGATAGAGCCTTCGCCGCTATGCCACCCAGATTATGGAATGCTTTGCCAACCAGTATTAGGTTTGCTGAGAATGTGGGCAGTTTTAGGGGACAAGTGAAGACTCATTTGTTCAGGTTAGCTTTTGGGTAATCTCTGTCCTTTATATATTGATAATTTTATCTGTTTTATTTTATTTCTTTTAGCTTGTTTTCTATTTTGTTTTATTGTCTATTGTAAAGCGCTTTGTGACCTAGTCTGTGAAAGGCACTGTATAAATACATTTTACTTACTTACTTACTTCTATCCTGGCCCTCCACCCTCTCCAGAGCATTAAAATCCACACACTACATTATCTTACTTCTATCCTGGCCCTCCACCCTCTCCAGAGCATTAAAATCCACACACTACATTATCTTACTTCTATCCTGGCCCTCCACCCTCTCCAGAGCATTAAAATCCCCACACTGCATTGCCTTACTTCTATCCTGGCCATCCACCCTCTCCAACTCTTCTAGGTCCAATACCTGCTCCAATATGCTCCTACCCATCTCTCTCTTGAACCTGTATCTCTCTGGACCTGGACTACCCTGACTGCCTCCTCATATGACACCCTTCTCTCCACTCTCACTTGTAACAGAATAGACAGACTATCTACACAAACTCCACCCCTTGTTGGTCCTTGAAGTGTAACAGAATAGAGAGACTACCTACCCTAACTCCACCCCTTCTTGGTCCTTGAAGTGTAACAGAATAGACAGACTATCTACCCTAACTCCACCCCTTCTTGGTCCTTGAAGTGTAACAGAATAGACAGACTATCTACCCTAACTCCACCCCTTGTTGGTCCTTGAAGTGTAATCCCTTCAAACCCCTCCTCCCTTTCTCTCTCGCTCCACCTCAAACCCCTCCTCTTTATTTGTACCACTATGCTCCATACTTTATTTGTATCACTATGCTCCATACTTTATTTGTACCACTATGCTCCATACTTTATTTGTACCACTATGCTCCATACTTTATTTGTATCACTATGCTCCATACTTTATTTGTACCACTATGCTCCATACTTTATTTGTACCACTATGCTCCATACTTTATTTGTACCACTATGCTCCATACTTTATTTGTACCACTATGCTGCATACTTTATTTGTACCACTATGCTCCATACTTTATTTGTACCACTATGCTCCATACTTTATTTGTATCACTATGCTCCATACTTTATTTGTATCACTATGCTCCATACTTTCTTTGTACCACTATGCTCCATACTTTATTTGTATCACTATGCTCCATACTTTATTTGTATCACTATGCTCCATACTTTATTTGTACCACTATGCTCCATACTTTATTTGTACCACTATGCTCCATACTTTATTTGTATCACTATGCTCCATACTTTATTTGTACCACTATGCTCCATACTTTATTTGTATCACTATGCTCCATACTTTATTTGTACCACTATGCTCCATACTTTATTTGTATCACTATGCTCCATACTTTATTTGTATCACTATGCTCCATACTTTATTTGTACCACTATGCTCCATACTTTATTTGTATCACTATGCTCCATACTTTATTTGTACCACTATGCTCCATACTTTATTTGTATCACTATGCTCCATACTTTATTTGTACCACTATGCTGCATACTTTATTTGTATCACTATGCTCCATACTTTATTTGTACCACTATGCGCCATATATTTTTTGTACCACTATGCTCCATACAAATACATGACTGTATTTCTGGCACTGTTCCACTGTCTCCAGCTCCTCCTGACAATGATCACACCACCAATGTGTCATGCCAACAGTAAAGCATCCTGAGACCATTCATGTGTGGGGTTGCTTCTCAGCCAAGGGAGTGGGCTCACTCACAATTTTGCCTAAGAACACAGCCATGAATAAAGAATGGTACCAACACATCCTCCGAGAGCAACTTCTCCCAACCATCCAAGAACAGTTTGGTGACGACCAATGCCTTTTCCAGCATGGTGGAGCACCTTGCCATAAGGCAAAAGTGATAACTAAGTGGCTCGGGAAACAAAACATAGACATTTTGGGTCCATGGCCAGGAAACTCCCCAGACCTTAATCCCATTGAGAACTTGTGGTCGATCCTCAAGAGGCAGGTGGACAAACAAAAACCCACAACTTCTGACAAACTCCAAGCATTGATTATGCAAGAATGGCCTGCCATCAGTCAGGATGTGGCCCAGAAATTAATTGACAGCATGCCAGGGCGGATTGCAGAGGTCTTGAAAAAGAAGGGTCAACACTGCAAATATTGACTCTTTGCATAAACTGAATGTCATTGTCAATGAAAGCCTTTGACACTTATGGAATACTTGTAATTATACTTCAGTGTACCATAGTAACTACTGACATAAAGATCTAAGAACACTGAAGCAGCAAACTTTGTGGAGACCAATACTTGTGTCATTCTCAAAACTTTTGGCCACAACTGTACACTTTCCTCCCTTCTCTCTCTATAACAGGAGTATTGTTGGGAAGTAGGGTCATGGAGATGTTGTCCGTTCTTGTACCAGATGTAGGTGAGGTTGGGGTTGTCGTCAAAAGACAGATGGTGCTACAGGTCAGTGTTCTCTTCTTTTCCTCTGTGGAGGAAGACACCTTCACCTGTAGGTCTGAATGATTCTAATTCATTATTACAATGAGATATTATATATTACCTGTGACTGTCAGAGTTGTTCCAGGGAAGCTGTACCCCCATTCTGAATACTGTGTTTTGAAATCATGTCTCTTGGATTTACCAGTTTGGTTCTGAGACTTGGATGTTTATCTGTGCAAGGCAGTTCCACTGTTGAGCCCTTCATAGCAGACACTCTGATGGGTGTAAGTCAAGTTGAAACAGTTCTGACCCAGAACACCTAAAACAGTAGTAGGGCCTTTCATTAATTGAGTTTATTCAATTATTATTGCGTTCAACAAAAGAATAAACGCAACAATCAACAATTTGTAAGATTTTACTGAGTTAAAGTTCATATGAAGAAATCAGTCAATTGTTATAAATGAATTAGGCCCTAATCTAAGGATTTCACAAGACTGGGAATACAGATATGCATCTGTTTGTCACAGATAGCTTAAAAAAAGGTAGTCAGTATCTGGTGTGACACCATTTACCTCATGCAGTGCGACACATCTTCACGGAAGATAATGGATTTCATGTATTTTTCTATTGAAATGCATGTGTCGTGAAAATTACCACCAGAGACTCAAAGTCAAACTAATTTAATAATTCTTTATCAGCAAGCTGGAGAGGTTCCAACAAACGTAATACACCATAGTACACGTTAGTAGGGAACTCTTTCAGGACAGTCCTGTTAGTTCTCTTATATTCTGCTTACAGACAAGTTATATTTCATGATCTAAATTATTGTTTCATAATTAACGTTTGGTTCCTGCATATGACTGGCACCGTCTCCTATCTTAACTTATTCTGGGCGTTCTGACAAAAAGTTCTGAGGGGTTCTCATGACAGTCTCCCCCTCAAATCTTTACCAATACAGGAACCAATGATTGTATGACACAAGATGTACAATTTAAGGCTCTCTCTTCAGACAACAACATTTCCCTCACACATGAATATACACCTACTATTGTTGAAACATTATTCTACATTATTTAATGGATAATAGGAGTTAATTAAATAAGATAGAGATCTGAACATCCCCACCCACCACACACACACAACACTCCTACTCTGAGACGCTTGATACATATGGATCCAGAGCTGCATATTATGCTACACAGGTTACCATGGTAATCAGACTTAGTAAACTGTTAGAGAATGGGAGATGTAAAACATAATGTAAAGAGTTATGTATTTAAACTTTATTTAGGGATCTGTAACCGGTGCAGGAGAGGAGGGAGATAAAATATGACATGTTTGTGGTTTCTGGTGTTTTTTCAGCGACCCTGAATGAGCAAAGCTCTTTCCACATAGACAGGAGTAAGGTTTCTCTCCTGTGTGTATGCGCTGGTGTGTAGTCAGGTTTCCTGAATGATGGAAGCACTTCCCACACTTATCACAGCTAAACGGCTTCTCTCCTGTGTGTATGCGCAGGTGTGTAGTCAGGAGTCCTGATTGATTGAAGCTCTCCTTTGTGTATGCGCTGGTGTTTAGTCAGGGCTCCTGATTGATTGAAGCTCTTCCCACACTGATCACAGCTATAAGGCTTCGCTCCTGTGTGTATGCGTTGGTGTGTAGTCAGGAGTCCTGACTGATTGAAGCTCTTCCCACACTGATAACAACTATAAGGCTTCTCTCCTGTGTGTATGCGTTGGTGTCTAGTCAGGTGTCCTGAATGATTGAAGCTTTTCCCACAATGATCACAGCTATATGGCTTCTCTCCTGTGTGTATGCGCTGGTGTATAGTCAGCTGTCCTGAAAACCTGAAACTTTTCCCACAATGATCACAGCTATAAGGCTTCTCTCCTGTGTGTATGCGTTGGTGTATAGTCAGCTGTCCTGATTGATTGAAGCTCTTTCCACACTGATCACAGCTATAAGGCTTCTTTCCTGTGTGTGTGCGTTGGTGTTTAATAAGGTTTCCTGACACGCTGAAGCTCTTCTCACACAGATCACAGCTATAAGGCTTCTCTCCTGTGTGTATGCGCCTGTGTGTAGTCAGGGTGGAACCTCGAGCAAAACTCTTTCCACATTGATCACAGCTATAAGGCTTCTCTCCTGTGTGAATGCGCTGGTGTTTAGTCAGCATATTTAAATCATTGAAGCTTTTTCTACACAGACCGCAGCTAAAAGGCTTCTCTCCTGTGTGTATGCGTTGGTGTATAGTCAGCTGTCCTGACAACCTGAAACTTTCCCCACAATGATCACAGCTATAAGGCTTCTCTCCTGTGTGTATGCGTTGGTGTTTAGTCAGCTGTCCTGACATCCTGAAACGTTTCCCACAATAATCACAGCTATAAGGCTTCTCTCCTATGTGTATGCGCTGGTGTCTAGTCAGGTGTCCTGAATGATTGAAGCTCCTTCCACAATGATCACAGCTATAAGGCTTCTCTCCTGTGTGTATGCGTTGGTGTATAGTCACGGATCCTAAATGATTGAAGCTCCTTCCACACTGATCACAGCTATAAGGCTTCTCTCCTGTGTGTATGCGTTGGTGTATAGTCAGACTTCCTGACGCAATGAAACTCTTCCCACACTGAACACAGTTATAAGGCTTGCCTCCTGTGTGTATGCGTTGGTGTGCAGTCAGGGATACTGAATGATTGAAGCTCTTCCCACATTGATCACAGCTATAAGGCTTCTCTCCGGTGTGTATGCGTTGGTGTGTAGTCAGGGATCCTGAATGATTGAAGCTCTTCCCACATTGATCACAGCTATAAGGCTTCTCTCCTGTGTGTATGCGTTGGTGTGTAGTCAGGGATCCTGAATGATTGAAGCTCTTTCCACACTGATCACAGCTATAAGGCTTCTCTCCTGTGTGTATGCGTTGGTGTGTAATCAGGGATCCTTGATGATTGAAGCATTTCCCACAATCATAGCAGGGGTAAGGTCTCTTTCCTGTATGAATTCTCTGATGAGATTGTAAAGTTTTAGATGCAGCAAAACTCTTCCCACAGTCAGAGCAGCAGTGGTGAGGTTTCTTTCTTATACGTCTCTGCTGGTGTTTCTTGAGGTGTTCTGATCTGGAGAGACTCTTCTCTTTCTTGTCAGCATCATGATGTTGTTGAGGCTCCCCAGATGATAAGCCCCTCCCACTGAGAGAGCAACAATTAGGGCTGTCCCCTGTGAAACAAAGACATTGAATTTTAACCCAAAGTTTTACCATTATTGAGTAAGGTTACATGCGCAGAATAATATGATTATTGTGAATAGTCAATTAGTATAAAGATTAATTTAAAATGTTGACATGCTTTGAAAGAACAACAATAATCCTGTTTACATGGATACATCTGAAATCAGGCTACCTGATGGGACTTTGAGAAATGCAGAAAATTGGCAACCAAAATAAAATTTCTACAACTGCGACCAGGTTATTTTTGAGGCATATTTGATTCTGAGTTTAGACAAATAAAGTTAGTATGTGAAAACTATTTCTAAGCTGCATACTTTCAGTTCTTCTGAACTCACTGCACTCGCTCAAAAGAATGAAGCTAAAGCTTCTCGTGCAGCACATGTACAGATCAACTACACCGCTATAACTCTGATTAAAGTGTTTACATGTCCTAATAATTCTATACCAGGTGTTTTTAAAGGCTATGCTTACTTCAGTTATGACCTTACACCAATGCTTCAAGATGGCCACTGTGGCAAGGGGGGCGTGGTTCAGCGAGGTCTGAGAGAGAGAAACTACCATAATCAGTTTAATATGACATCATTAGTGTGCATGTAAAGCCCTAGTTATCTGGTTACTTTGACAGTCATTTCTGAAGATTTTAAATTTAATGTGATTAGTGATTAATTTAAGTCAGTCCCTCATTTTAAGGTCAACCCTGTTACATGAACTGAACCCTTGTTTTAATAAAGGCGAAACTGTTCCTTACATTTTCTTTGTAAAATAAACATTGAACATCTAATAGTCAAATCATAGAGTAAAAGCAGGAAAGCTGGTTCTAATATTTTTGTAAATGTTCTGCTGTTTTGTGTTGGAAAACTGAGCATCTCAACCCTTTTATCCAAACATTGACATGCTAGAAATGTTTTAACTAACCTTTTAGGTGAAGACTGCATTCTATTGCCACTCCCTGTTGCACAATACTAGCTTCCATTCCCCCTGTCACAAGTGGATTCATGGCTGATTTAAAGGACTATTTAACTAATGTAAAGTAGTGGTTTTGTTTTTTTCAGTTTTCCCCTGTTTACGGTCAACCCTGTTACTTTATTAAACACATTGGAACTTACTATAGTATTTATTTTTCATATAACCTCTTCAGATGGAAAACATGTTTTTTATTAAGTTGAACATCTGCTCTTTATGACAGAATGTTAAAATTTGGTGAAATCTAACGTTGTTTTTTTTAACAAGTTACACTTAGAATTGGGTGGAACGACCAGATAGTTTCAGCAATATATAATTAATTAATTGTAACAGAAGCAGACTGTAGTCTAATCCACACACCATGGTTCTTACTTAATGAAATCAAATCTCCATGTTCCTCTTCTCCTTCTCCTCTCTCAGTTCCACTCTGCCCCGGTGTTTTCCTGCAGTCGACCAGAACCAGCAGTAAAGTACGGAGAGGTGGTCGACCTGGGGACTCCAGGAGGGTGGAGGGGGAGGGGCTAGCTTTGTCCTGTTGGCCGCAAGAAGTATTCAACATAGATTAACACTACACCAAATATCTTATTCATCTAAATCTTTGATTGATTTGGCTGCATCCCTCGAATATCTCCTTATTCCGGAAATGTTCAATGCTTCACTACAACCAACAAATATAAGAGCATTGGATTGGTGGAGGTATGAGCTAGTTTCCACCATATATCTTATATCAGTAATTTCCTTTCAAACAGCGAGGAAGAGGCAAAGCGAAAATGTAGCTTTTGCCTTATTTGATCTAATATACATTTCGTAATGATTAGGTTGTTACGAGTGTATTGGTAAAAGTAGGACACTTTATATGGGAGTAATGCCTGGTCGTCACTATTTACCGCAAACAAAGCCATAAACCACGCCCATTTCTACAAGTGATCTTAATACATCTTATTTTAAACTTAACCTAAAAAACACAACTTTATGCCCAACACTAAATAAAATTAATTTTAAAACGATATAGACGTTTGACTCTATGACTGTGGTAACTAGTGGAAACACACATCTGCCCTCTCATTACTATAATGGTCCCATCTGATCTTGCCTCTTTCCCGACAGCCTTCCATTTTTAAAGACATTTATTTTCTTTGTTAGAACGGCCACTTGAGTATCTGGTCAAATAATGGCTAATGTGTTTGAAATCAGTGAAGGAACGTGAACACTTTGGGAGGAAGGAGAGATAATTAGGTCAGTTACAGATTCCTAAACATTATATAGTAGTAGGCTACTTTGTTGAAGACAAAAATAATTCCTAACAAAGTTTTACCTTCATGTTGTTTTTTGTCCAGACGTTTAACCCGAACACAGGAATGTGGAGGATCAAAGACGATGAAAACTAGGTCTAGACATTTTATACAACACAGCAGGCTTATACTGTTAAAACCAGACTTACCCGATCCATTGTGGAAGATATTGTTTCTTTGTATGACATGATATGTTGTAGGCTACAGTACAGTTAGACTACTTTGTTGTAGTGTTCGGATAATGACTAGGAAGTTGGCGAGAGAAAATACGATTCTCAAGGCTGCAGCTGATTCGCCCCTAGACCAGAGCAATCAAACATCTATTTAAATATCAAAACGGAATTATGTTAGGACAAATAAAAGTATATGTAGCCTAATAATACTTCAGAAAGTTCCTGGATAACATTTTACGTGCTCTTTAAAAGTTGAGTAAAGCCAAGAAAACGTTCAACAATACCCCCTTTCACTATGAATCCTGTTGTCTGCTATCGTCAACTTCTACCTGGCAGTCACTTGGAACACATGCTCAAAGATGGAGAATCTCAACAGGCCTTTCTCTCCTGAGGGAGTGTCTGGGAAGTACTGCTTCCGGTCTTTCGCTGCTGCTATAATGGCAGCTGCTATACACAACCAGCACAACCTAATGCTGGTAATTCTCCGGTCAAAAATAAAGTCCAGTGGTGCAAAAAGTAACCAATTGTCAAACTTGAGAAAAGCAAAGATACCATAACAGAAAAAATGAAAGTATTTGGTTTTAAATATACTTAAGTATCAAAATTAAATGTAATTGCTCAAATATACTTAGTTATTAAAAGTATGAATTATTAAAATGTCCTTACACTAAGCATACCAGACTTTCTTTGTTTCTCTTAAATTTACAGCTAGCCAGGAGCACACTCCAACACAGACATCATTTACAAACAAAACGTTTGTGTTTAGTGAGTCCACCAGATTAGAGGCAGTAGGGCGGACCAGGGATGTTCTCTTGATAAATGTGTGAATTTAACAATTTTCTGTCCTGCTCAGCATTCAAAATGTAACCAGTACTTTTGGGTGTCGGGGAAAATGTATGGAGTAAAAAGTACATCATTTTCTTTAGGAATGTAGTGAAGTAAAAGTTGTCAAATATATAAATAGTAAAGTACAGATACCACCAAAAACTACTTAAGTAGTACTTTAAAGTATTTTTACTTAAGTACTTTACACCACTGCACCTTTCTTCTCAACTAAACTACAGCCAAATATACTGTATTCATAACTAACTCCCTTCTGTCTATGTATACAACTTGTATACTATAAAATAAAGATGTAATTTCAAAAAACAAAAAACAATGCTTTATAGCTACAATATAGCTAACGGCTAACATTAGCTAGCTAATGACAAGCTCATCTCTGCTGCCTGGATGCTTCCACGTTTCTCTCGTCTGGGTTTCTTGCTGTTAGCTAGCAAATGGACAGCAGTAGCCTACTGCAGTAGTCAGACTACACCAATTACCAACATTGTATTTTTACACTGTACAAATATTTGAGAACAGTCAGCCCTCGAATGCTATCTAGCTAATGTTAGTTGATTGTAACATTGACACGTTCTGTGTGCAGACTACAGGTTTAACTAACGTTAGTTGATTGTAACATTGACACTGTCTGTGTGCTGACTACAGGTTTAACTAACGTTATTTGATTGTAACATTGACACTGTCTGTGCAGACTACAGGTTTATCTAACGTTAGTTGATTGTAACATTGACACTGTCTGTGCTGACTACAGATTTAACTAACGTTAGTTGATTGTAACATTGACACATTCTGTGTGCTGACCACAGCTCCTAGTGTCCGGGGACTTTAATGCAGGAAAACTTAAATCAGTTTTACCTCATTTCTATCAGCATGTTAAATGTGTAACCAGAGGAAAACAAACTCTAGACCACCTTTACTGCACACACAGAGAGATGTGTAAAAAGCTCTCCCTCCATTTGGCAAATCTGACCATAATTCCATCCTCCTGATTCCTGCTTATGTAACCAACTTCACATAGCCCCCCAGAAGAAAGGCACACAGACACCCACACTTCAGGTTGACTCGGTTTTTATCTGCAGTAAAATATATCAAACAGTGATGACAGGCGTTGACAGGACGGTCACAGCCACACGTTCACTAGTTAGGTAGGACACAATATATTTTAGATAGGAGCAACAGTAGTAATACATACCCTCAATGTGAAGTGATTATAATCCATAAATACAGAGCACAAGTACAACACTTTTATATAAACCTTTTAAGGTAGTAAGAAAATAAACATTCACTTAATATTTCAATAAATCACCTGCTAGCAATAGCTAGCGTGACATTGTAGTGAGGTGACCAATGTTGCTAGTTAGCTCGTCATCAACATGGCTAGCTAAGCCAGCAAAAACTTGGTTAACTTGATGAAATAGGTCTTCAATACGTTAACGGCAAAATAAATATATACATAGTCACATTCGCTATTGACTTTAGGATATATGAACCGTTTTCCAAAAACACTATTGCGTTATACAGTTTTAAACAGTTTTTCATATACAGAGGAAGGAGATACGAACCTACCCTCAGAATATCTCTCTCGGACTGAGGAGCAGGCAGACCAACTTCCCAAATAGGGGAGAAGCACTCAAAACCCACTAGTTGTACTTTCATGGAAAATAGTACAAAAATTGTAATTAGTTATAGCAATAACTAATATTATACACAACTATACCAATATACAAAGATATACTAATGGTATATCTTATTGTAATATTATAGCAATCTTATAGTGATACTACTGCAATAACTATAGTAGACTTTTGAAAAGGTTTTGTTCAGTGTACATTAAATAGTTGACAGATACGAGGACATCATATTATTTATATTGATCAATAATCAATTCAACAAATCAAAAAGTTAGACCTTTGCCTCCAAGTTACTCCATTTGAGTAAAAAAAAAAAAGAGTTTTAAATCGAAATCTTGGAATTTCGACTCATAGTTAAACTTCGATCAAATAATTTTTAAGACATCCTTCACCTCCATCTGGATTCGCTAAATTAAAAAGGCTGTGGAGAAAAAGAAAAGAGGGTTTTAACAAATTAGCTTTGAGTACAGAATAGCCTGCCTAACCCCAAATCAATCAACAGTCTTGGCACAAATCTAATAGACCTGAGATCAGGTTACACACACTTGTAGTAAATAAATAATAAAATAAACTACAAAAACCCTTTTTGGCCATTAACAGTACTAGTAGTTCTGCTGTATTTAGTAAAAGTCTTATCTTTCAAAATTCTACATTTTATTGTACAGCATTTATAGTAAAAAATGACTAAGCAACTTACTGTAAAAGGCAGACACTTTGGTTCGGCACAGCTGTTTCTTTGCTCAGCCGAGTGATAATATTCACCTGGAGTTTAACGCCCTCTGCCAGTTCCACCCTTAAAACATCATAAAACTACAATTAACAAAACATTGTTTTTGACATTGTCACGTCGTCGCCATTGATGATGGATGTAGTTTTATCCCCCAGCACTAGTGGTAACTATACAACTATGATCTCCTTCTTTCTCTCTCTGTCTCCCTCGCTTTGTCACTCTCCCCTTCTATCTTTCTCCCCCCTTTCTAAGTTCAGTATTTTAGATTTGAATTTCGGACGTAGTCAAGCATATGTTCTCTGCCTGTCTCTTAGATTCATGTTTAGATAAATGCTTCGTTCATAAAGTATTATCTTGAAATGTAAACTGTGTTGTATTGCCTTATTTACTGTTTTCATCAAGTTTTTAGGTTGGTTGGATCAGTATTTAGTTTAGCTCATCAGCGAATTCTACTTCTCCCTCTCCCATAGAAACCACATGTAAGGTCAAAGTTGATCATAAATACCTTTGAAAGACACCACCGGTGCCTCCAAACACTGCAATAGCCCTAGTAGTTAAAATCTTGATAAGATTACTTTGCTAAAATATTTACCTAGCCTAATATTCCCCAATGATATCGGTAATTTTGACATTCAAATCCAGGAAGAAATGTTCGATTAATCCGCGCCGAGCTGCGACTTGGGTCAGGGTCAGAATTTACTTTCAAATCTTTGAACCAAGAGGAAGAGTATCAACCAGATGACACAAACTGAAGAAAACATTGGCAGATTGTTTTTGGGCAATTCAATGACGAGACAACATTTGTTGCATAAAGTTAGGATAAATACATATCGTTTTTCATACATTCTAGATAAAATCGTAAATGTCGCATTTGAAATAAAATTGCAGAAGTCTAAATACTGATCCAACTAATCTAAAAACTGTCTCTGGTAAAGGCTAATGCCTAGGCAAATGTTCTGAGGTTAAAAGTATTTTTCGAAGAACCACCCCTTTAAGTAAGTAAATGTATTTGAATTATAAAACCATTCTCGTAGTCCTTTCTGCCATGACTCAAGTTGTTTGCTTGTTGTACTCCGTTAGATAGTTTTGGAAGTTAACAAGAAATAGTTTAGTGAATACATTTAGCATAATCCTATATGGCGCTCTATGTTAAAACCGTTATAAGACAAATTATAATTGTACTACAATATGCATTAAACATTTACGTTAAATTAAGCAAAACTGCACATGCATACAGTATTTTTCTGCTTGCTGTAATGTTACAATGTTAATACACATGCTTTTGTATTTAAATTGTGACTAGTTTGCATCCCTGCTTTACAGCTCAAGGTTTGAAGTCACCCTACCATTACGTCTGGTAGGGTTGTGACGGCTATGTCTTGAGGTGCTGCTTTTGGGGGTTGGAGGAAGGGAGTGGATCCACCAGCCATGATGTCTGGGAACACACAGTATGACCGACAGTTAGAGAAAGTGAATACAGATTAATTCATCAACTAATAGATTTGTAGACACTATACAACTGCACCTGCTCACAGATACACCTACAACTGAACCTAATCACAGTATCTATGGGTATTGTAAGGGCTGAACATGCTTAGCTAATTAATATGTTAATCTACAACAAGAGTTACTAACTGAATGTATTGTGTGATCATAAAACTTGTAGGACTGTTGTAGGCTTGTGTGTGGGGGAGCCATGTGGAAAGAATGTGCTAGCTTAAGGGTTTCACAATAGAACTGTGTCTTGTGGTAACACAAGATAAGAACATCTGCTGAGAGGATTAAGGGTTTCACAAGATAAGAACATCTGCTGAGAGTATTAAGGGTTTCACAATAGAACTGTGTCTTGTGGTAACACAAGATAAGAACATCTGCTGAGAGGATTAAGGGTTTCACAAGATAAGAACATCTGCTGAGAGTATTAAGGGTTTCACAATAGAACTGTGTCTTGTGGTAACACGAGATAAGAACATCTGCTGAGAGGACAACTGTTTCCGTCAACTGGATTGCGTCATGTTAAGGTCGCGTCAATTCAAATCTGGTATTGGAAGAAAAGGATTACTACGCCGTTTAAATCATCTATGTATTTTGTTCTAGCAAACCCTTAAATGGTAAATATCAAGTTCGTATATACAGGCTCACTGTGACACCACGCAGGGCAAACAGAGAGAGAGAGAGAGAGAGAGCGAGAGAGAGTGAGTGAGCAAACAGCGCTATAGAAGAGCGCCTAGAGAAGAGCACAGCCTAGAGAAGAGAGCGAGTCCTATCCTTTGTTCTTCCTTAAATACTCCGACAGAATAGTTACCGCTCCTTGCTGGCCTGTCGGAGTAGAGGCTGAGTGTGGTTTAAACTTACTCAGCCTATCGTTGGCGTGAAGGCTGGTCCCAGCCTCGAGACGCAATCCAGTTGACGGAAACAGTTCCTTATCTCGTGTTTACAACAAGACACAGTTCTATTGTGAAACAATAGCACATTCCTTCCACATGGCTCCCCCCTACCCAAACCTACAGCAGTTCTAAAGATCTATGATCACACAATACATTCAGTTAATAACTATTGTTGTAGATTAACATATTAATTAGCTAAACATGTATCAGCCCTTACAGTCACGAGGCTGGGACCAGCCTGCACGCCAACGAAAGGCTGAGTAAGTTTAAACCACACTCAGCCTCTACTCTGACAGGCCAGCAATGAGCGGGAACTATTCTGTCGGGAGTATTTAAGGAAGAACAAAGGATAGGACAGGTCTCTGTTTTTACTCGCTCTCATTCTCTCTCTCGCTCTCTCTCTCTCTCGCTCTCTCTCTTGTCTAGCTCTGCTCTCTGTTTGCCCTGCGTGGTGTCACAGTGAGCCTGTATATACGAACTTCATACTTACCATTTAAGGGTTTGCTAGAATAAAATACATAGATGATTTAAACTGTATAGTAATCCTTTTGTTCCAATACCAGATTTGAATTGACGCTACCTTAACAGTATATACACAACTAAACCTGGACTTGCATGCAGAAGAATAAGCATGCGGGTGAGAATATTCAGTGGGATCATCCACAAACCGGAAAGCTTACCTTCAATCACGGAGAGAGATTGTCTGAGTGCTGCATTTTCTCTTTTGAGCTAGCTCCCTTATTTGAAAGTTTGCAGTGGTTAGCTGCATTTGCATTTCCTGTTTTGTCCTCACTCTCTGTGTCACTTTGAGGTCTGGTCTGGAAGGACAAAGATTCTCTGTATAACATACAGATTTAGACATGAATAGGGGACATATTTTTTTAAATAAACAAATCCACCAATTGTGGTGTTTAGTCAATGATTGGAGGTGTTTCAGACATAATTATAACCACATATCTATTTTTTTATGTATTTGGTTGTGTTGAGGAGAAATCAGATTTTTATGACAAAGTGTTATGCTAATATTAGTGATTAGTACATTAAGCAGGTGAGACAGGATTACATTCCCCTTTAATACATTAATTAAATTGCACAACTCAATACTACAAAGTGTTAGAAACTTACTTGCCGTGATACACTGGTCATTAGTTCTGCCTGATGTTTTTTTAGACTCGGCCCTCTTCTATTTCTGTGATACACTCTGGTAGAGTAACATAGCGACAGTCAGGAAATTACAGGTTTTGCGCAGCTAGTCAATTTCATAACTAAGCATACCTTTTGAGTAGTATTTTCCACTTCTTCCACATAATCTGGGTTATTTATTTTCTCCCTCAATCCTCTCCCTTTCTTCTCTTGCACATTATGACCTGGTCCTTTTTTTGACATTTCTACTAGTCTCTTGACACTATATTAAACCCTATAGTAGACTCTATAGTATACTATATTAAACCCTATACTAGACCCTATAGTATACTATATTAAACCCTTTAATATACTATATTAAACCCTTTAATATACTATATTAAACCCTATAGTAGACCCTATAGTATACTATATTAAACCCTATAGTAGACCCTATAGTATACTATATTAAACCCTATAGTATACTATATTGAACCCTATAGTATACTATATTAAACCCTATAGTAGACCCTATAGTATACTATATTAAACCCTATAGTAGACCCTATAGTATATTATATTAAACCATATAGTATACTGTATTAAACCCTATGGTAGACTATATAGTATACTATATTAAACCCTATAGTAGACCCTATAGTATACTATATTAAACCCTTTAATATACTATATTAAACCCTATAGTAGACCCTTTAGTATACTATATTAAAACCTATAGTATACTATATTAAACCCTATAGTATACTATATTAAACCCTATAGAATACTATATTAAACCCTATAGTAGACTCTATAGTATACTATATTAAACCCTATAGTAGACCCTATGGTATACTATATTAAACCCTATAGTAGACCCTATAGTATACTATATTAAACCCTATAGTATACTATATTAAACCCTATAGTATACTATATTAAACCCTATAGTAGACCCTATAGTATACTATATTAAACCCTATAGTAGACCCTATAGTATATTATATTAAACCATATAGTATACTATATTAAACCCTATGGTAGACTATATAGTATACTATATTAAACCCTATAGTAGACCCTATAGTATACTATATTAAACCCTTTAATATACTATATTAAACCCTATAGTAGACCCTTTAGTATACTATATTAAACCCTATAGTATACTATATAGTATACTATATTAAACCCTATAGTATACTATATTAAACCCTATAGTAGACTCTATAGCATACTATATTAAACCCTATAGTAGACTCTATAGTATACTATATTAAACCCTATAGTAGACTATATAGTATACTATATTAAACCCTATAGTATACTATATTAAACCCTATAGTATACTATATTAAACCCTATAGTATACTATATTAAACCCTATAGTAGACTCTATAGTATACTATATTAAACCCTATAGTAGACTATATAGTATACTATATTAAACCCTATAGTATACTATATTAAACCCTATAGTAGACTCTATAGCATACTATATTAAACCCTATAGTAGACCCTATAGTATATTATATTAAGCCCAGAGTAAAAGCAGGTGAGCTGGTTCTAATCTTTTTATCAATTCTCTGTTGATTGTTGGTGGAAAACTGATCAAGTAAAACCTTTGACCTATTAATTGATATGGTAGAAATTTTTGTGGAACGACCAGATATTTTCACCAATATAAAATTAATTGTTACAGAAGCAGACTGTAGTCTAATCCACAAACCATGGTTGTTACTTAATGAAATCAAATCTCCATGTTCCTCTTCTCCTTCTCCTCTCTCAGTTCCACTCTGCCCCAGAGAGGGGGAGGGGCTAGCTTTGTCCTGTTGGCAGCAAGAAGTATTCAACATAGATTAACACTACACCAAATATCTTATTCATCTAAATCTCTGATTAATTTAGGTGTATTCCTCGAATATCTCCTTTTACCGGAAATGTTCAATCGTTCACTACAACCAACAAATATAAGAGCATTGGATTGGTGGAGGCATGAGCTAGTTTCAACCATATATCTTATACCAGTCATTACCTTTCAAACAATGAGGAAGAGGTGAAGCAAGAGGGATAACTGGGCCCAAAATCTGGCTTCTGCCTAATTTGATGTAGTATAAATTTGGCAATGATTAGGTTGTTAGGAGTGTATTTGTAAAAGTAGGACACGTGAGATCCCGGCAACTTTGAGAAAAAAAACTTTGTATGGGAGTAGTGCCTGGTCGTCACTAGTTACCACAAACAAAGCCATAAATGTGATTTTAACCTAAACCTAAAAAACACTTACAATTTTATGCCCAAAACTAAATAAAATAAAAATACGATAGACTTTTGACTTTGTGGCTGTGGTAACTAGTGGAAACACATACCTGCCCTCTCATTGGATGTTAAGGCTATTGGCCGATAGCTTGTTGGCCTCGTTGGGTCCTTCCCTGGCTTCACGATTGGTACCACTACTGCCTCCTTCCAACTGCCTGGTAGTTTCCCCTCCTCCCACACTGTGTTGTACAACACCAATACCTTATCCAGTGCCTCATCACTAAGATGGGCCAACATAACATAGCACACCTCATCTTTCCCAGGTGAAGTTAACCCAGCCTTACCTTTTCACCTCTGCCATGGTAAATGGTGCATTCAACAACATTTACATCCTCCCTCCTATCCAGCACTCCAGGATGTTCATCTCTCGTTCTCTCTCTCCCCCTCTGCCCCTCCTCTGACTAATGTGCTGAGCTATACACTTGGACAAACGCTTTGGTCATCATCTCTGCCTTCTCCACATCTGTTAATGCCACATCCTTCCCACTCATCAACACTGGAAAATCCCACTCCCTTCTGACCTCACTCATCCTCTAAATCATCGCCCACACATCTCGTCCTTCCAATGGTGTCACAGAACCGACGCCAACATGACCTCTTTGCCTGACAGATAGTTCTCCTCACCAGGACCTGGACCTGCTTATACTGAATCAGATGTTGGAAGTTGTGTCCTTTTCACTTCTCTAAACGCCCTGTTCCTACTCCTCACCATTGCCCCACACTCCTCCGTCCACCATGGGACTACTTACCTCCCTATATGGCTCAAGGAAGACTGTGAGCTCTATTAAAATGGTTGGTGTTTCCAAGCCACCAGTTTGCTTCCTATAAATACTTTTCTTAAGCTGAAGGATCTCATATTGTAGATCCTCAGCGCTACAGTTGTATTGTGAGGCAAATGGAAACACTATATTTTTCTCCCTTGCATTATGACACAATTTTCTTTAGAAAATCTTCTCTTCACCTCAGAGAAGCACATCAACAATTGGAATGAATGAACCTGCCTGAAATTACTCCTTATCTGTGTTGACTTGTCTTTGAACTATTGTAGTGGAAATGTAATACCCTTCAAGCCTAGAGCTTGGTGTGACCTGACGCCCAGGACGGCCTGGAGGTGCAACCCAAATCTCATTACAAAGAGAGAGCCCTCTCTATAACTGTTCAATGTGTCAACAAGAGAATCAACAAGGGTAACAGCTGTGCCCAAATGAGTTGTGGGGACTGTAAAATGTAAAACCCTACTTCAGATGTAAACACTGAATCACCTGAGGAGGGGAGACTGAAGTGCCGGCAGGCATAGCAGTAGGCAGAGTCTTTATTCTGAGTATTCCAGCCATTTATGCGTACTGTACAACTCTTTCATGAAGCCCCATCTTCTATCCCCCTGAAGGGTCCAAGGGAAAAACTTCAGATGTGGCTGTTTAGGCCCCTCTGCTCGTGACTGGAATATATCTAGAATGAAACAAGAGGCAAAATCAGTTATTCTGCTTTTTAAATAATAATAACAATAATAATAACAATAGGAGTAGTGTGGTGGAAAAAACTATTCCCAAATACTTAAAAAATAAAGCACTTCTGGAGTTTGTAGAATCAAGATCGACTTTTATTACAGGAGCAACAAAAGCCGAGTTGGTCTGCAGATCAACTAACTTTACATCTCCCAGTTCTCGGTTTTTATACAGTTTTCAAATGATTATTCATAAGACACATTTAGCCCCTCCTGCTGGATTACACTAGTTCTATTTTTCCTCCACCATGGTCTCCAAACCATGAGGCTCTCCCTTGTTTCTTCCTTGTTTGGAGACAATAGTGGCACAATCAATCTCTTTTCCCAAAATCTAATAGAGCCACCTCCTGGCTCTGCGTCATGCTGTGTGTCATTTCCCACCATAATTGCATTTACAAACAGTTAACCTAATTACTCCTATAAATAGGGTTGTATCTGGAGGTGAAGTCAATTTACAAACAGTTAACCTAATTACTCCTGCAAATAGGGTTGTATCTGGAGGTGAAGTCAATTTACAAACAGTTAACCTAATTACTCCTATAAATAGGGTTGTATCCGGAGATGAAGTCATCCCTCTTGGGATTTTATACTACTGCTAACTGGAAATACAGGTGGATTTCTTCTTCATCAAATGTCCTGAGGCTGAGAGCTTGTGGTGGAAAAAACTCTTCCCTCATTGTCAGGCTCTGGCCATAGAGAAGCCTATTTGCTTCTCTATGTAGCCATGGTCAGAGTCTGACAGTTATATTCTTTCTATGTACTGGTGGTGGTTTGTGTGGGATCCCTAATTAGAGGCAGCTGTAGCGCATCGTCTCTAATTAGGGATCCTACAAAGGCTTGTAGGAGCCCGTAAGCAACCCCAAGGTAATCTGGGGGTGGTCTGGCTATAGGGATGAGGAGCCAATACCACCCCCCATGTGGAGCATGGAGAGGCCGAGGTACCAATGGGGGGCTCAGAGCAAGGAGCAGGAGGAGTATTTAGAGGAGTATTATGGAGGAGTTCTGGAGGAATTGAGGGAGATAGAGGTCGAGAGGGAGATGGCGGAGTGGTCCAATCCGGGTCCGGTCGTCTACTCCACTCCCGTGCCGGAGCAGTTCGCTCCACCGGTGCCTAAACCGGGTCCGGTCGTCTACTCCACCCCCATGCCAGAGCAGTCCGCTTCACCGATGTCCAGTCCGGGTCCGGACCTCTGCTCTACTCCCCGCACCCGACCTCCAGTGCGTGCGCCCAGCCAGGTGCTTCCAGTGCCGGCTCCACGCATCCAACCTCCGGTCCGCCTCCCCAGTCCGGTACGACCCGTGCCGGCTCCCCGCACCCGACCTCCAGTGCGTGCGCCTAGCCAGGTATTTCCTGTGCCGGCTCCACGCACCGGACATCCGGTGCGCCTCCCCAGTCCGGTACGTTCCGTGCCGGCCCTCCGCAGCCCGGAACCTACGGCGGAGGTCCGCAGCAGCAAAAGGTACAGGGATTGGACTGCTGAGGACTGTGGTAGAGTCATTTTCTCTGATGAATCCCCTTTCCGATTGTTTGGGCCATCCGGAAAACACCTTGTCCGGAGAAGACAAGGTGAGTGCTACCATCAGTCCTGTGTCATGCCAACAGTAAAGCATCCTCAGACCATTCATGTGTGGGGTTGCTTCTCAGCCAAGGGAGTGGGTTCACTCACAATTTTGCCTAAGAACACAGCCATGAATAAAGAATGGTACCAACACATCCTCCAAGAGCAACTTCTCCCAACCATCCAAGAACAGTTTGGTGACGACCAATGCCTTTTCCAGCATGATGGAGCACCTTGCCATAAAGCAAAAGTGATAACTAAGTGGGTCCATGGCCAGGAAACTCCCCACTAAACTCCCTACTGCCATTATTTAATCTTACTTTGTCAATCTGTTCCAAAAGGATCCAGACACTGCCCTGCTTTTACAGGTAAGCTTAGAAAAGTAGTTGAATAATTGTATGTACAAACATGTATGCTTGTCCATTGTTGACAACTAACAAATATGTAATTTGGCCTTGGGATGCCAATAAGTGTTTTGGAGGAGGTTTGTCTAGAGGTTATCCTCGGAGATGTTGTCTACTGTACTTTCTTCTTAACATGTAAATCCTTGAGGGATGTGGTGAGCAGTCTGGAGTTTAGACAGCAGGCCCACTTTGGCTGGCTGGAGAGTAAGTATTTTCTAAATAGTTAGAAAGTTAATTTTCAGATACCAATCAACACTTATCTCACTATACAGTTAAATATAAGCGTGCTCATTCTAATCATTCTTCATCTGTTCTTGCTTTAGGTGGTGAACCTGAAGAAGACGAGTTGTAAGGGAAACCATTTCTGTCCCATTTCAAATCTTACTTTGCAGAGTGCAATTCTTTAAAGAGTGTGTGGGATACTTTGGAAACGGGAAGCGTGGGGTTCCAGAATGCCAGTTTTAGGGGCAGGAGATTGGACCGAGAGTAAGGCCGAAGTGATTAGGTGTTCGACATTTTTTTTTTAAAATATATTTGATTTGGTGTGGAGCTTGAATGCTTTGGAAAATGTTTAATAAAACCATTGTCGATGTACATCAAAACATTGGTATGGCCTTTTAATAATTTTTAGTTAGGATGTTATAAACATGTGTCTAGCTTAAATAACAGTGTTCGAGAGATACTGTTAGTAAAATAATACTAGTAATGCAAATGTAATATTCATAGTCGTTAACATTACTGAATATTAGATAGCCATAACATGGAAAACAGTTTGTTTCGTGTCTGTTTTGAAGTGATTCTATAGACATTGTGAGTGAGTTGAGTAATACTATTTAGCTATGCTAATGTATTAGAATGTATTAGAAAGCATATCAAATACGGATGAAGGAACTTAACACGCATACAACACCACTCTCTTTGATCCAAACCTGACATGGATTATTGTTCAATGCTATAAAAGTTCACGAACTAGCTAAGAAATAAGAAAATAAAGTATGACTTTTAGCCAGCGGAGTTTGAAGACAGGAAATGACGTACGACTTAGCGAAAGGAATTTATAGACAGGAAATGGCGACACGGAAATGACGCATGACGAGGCGTTTTAGCCAGAGGAGTCTGCGGGGCTGCAGCTGGATGTTATTGGCTTTTTACCGTCCGTCACTGCTTCACACTCCGACCCCTGTCACCTCTCCCCCGGCCTGCTGCTGCTCAGTGAACCGCCAGATGAGCTCAGCCTCGTGTCTCTGGAGGTATCTTCGGAAGCTAGCCTAGCTGGCAGCTGTCTGCAGAGTTCAGTTGAGACCACCAGACTGCTAACGCCGGGTAAGTAAGTCATACAATACTACTTATAGTAAAAACATTGATGTATTCAGTAAACTGTTGGTTTTTTGACGGTGTCTAATTACTTCGCTGACTTACGTTAGTTACCTAGCAAAGTTAGCTAGTTAAATTAGGTATTGGGGGGCTTAGCTAACTTTGGCTGCCAGAGCATCTAGCTAGCTGTCGTTATGAGCTGGTATAGTGTAAGTTTACTAGCTACGATTAGTCACTGTACCTGTCAATTTGCAGACAATGAAGAGAAAGTCCACGGATATCTCTTCTTTCTTTAACAAGAAAAGTAGTAGAGGGGAGACGCAGCAGCAGAGGGTTAACATTAGTGAGGATTCAGTCGAAGATGATGATAACATAATTGAGCAAGCCAATGAACAGGCAGAGGCAGCGAGAGAGTATGACAGAACAGAACAGAGGCAGAACAGGCAGCATCAGTGACATAGTACAGTGAAGAACAACAGACAGCAGCATGGCACTAAAGTGCTGAACAGGCAGCAGCAACAACAGTCACAGAGGTTGACAACCAAGCAAGGCAGGACTCAGTTAGAGCTGTTCAACCTGTTCCTGGACCAACATGTGAAGTTATGACGGTGTGACAGTGCCCCTGATAATGAAATGGATGGCTAGAGAGTAACGTTATCTGGATAAATGTTTGGTTATAGCGTGTCTGCTTTGAGTTATGAGTCATGACATAATCACATAAAGCCTTCTGATTCATGTTTATTGGTAGTTGAGTTTGAATAGTCTGAATAGAATTGTCTATAGGCTGATATTACAAATGTAATTGGTAATTACTATGGAGAGGGGCTAACTACTATTAGGGATGTTCCAGTTCTTTCTAACCCCCTGGTATAATCGGCTTTATGTGTTTCAACCAGAGACAAGGGTCTCATTGTATCCCTAGCAGACGACGGCAGGGTGGGGGCCGCTCCCTACCAGCCAGCAGCCTGACCCATGACCAGAGAGAATCAACCAGAGTCAGGAGACTCTCCCCAGGTATAAAGGCTTCTTGTGAACCTCTCATTCCTCTGACTTACATCTAGACATGTGTTAAAGAACATGTGTTTATGATAAAGCAATCAGCTATCGGTATGGGGTTATGATGGGGTAGGGTGGGCCGGTTCTGCTCCTACGGTTGCAGGGTGACAGTGTATATACAGCGGGTGAAATAAGTATTGAACACGTCACCATTTTTCTCAGTAAATATATTTCCAAAGGTGCTATTGACATGACATTTTCACCAGATGTTGGTAACAACCCAAGTAATCCATACAAACAAAGAAACCAAAACAAATAAGTTCAGAAATTAAGTTATGTGTAATAATGTGAAATGACACAGGGAAAAAGTATTGAACACATGAAGAAAGGGAGGTGCAAAAAGGCATGGAAAGCCAAGACAACAGCTGAAAACTATCAGTAATTAAAAAGCAATCCAGCCCGCTGGTTCAGTCCCAACTGATGGTCTACAAAAAGGTCTCATTGCCAAGGTGTCATACAAGACACATCTCATGATGGGTAAAAGCAAAGAGCTGTCTCAAGACCTTCGCAACCTAATTGTTGCAAAACATAATGATGGCATTGGTTATTATATATTTCTAAGCTTCTGAATGTTCCAGTGAGCACTGTTGGGGCCATAATACGGAAGTGGAAAGACAATCATTTCACCATAAATTTGCCTCGACCAGGTGCTCCTCGCAAGATTTCTGACAGAGGAGTGAAAAGAATAATCAGAAGAGTTGTCCAAGAGCCAAGGACCGCTTGTGGAGAGCTTCAAAAAGACCTGCAATTAGCAGGTACTGTTGTCTCAAAGAAAACAGTAAGTAATGCACTCCACCGCCATGGCCTGTATGCACGCTCACCACGCAAGACTCCATTGCTGAAAAAAAAGCATGTTGAAGCTTGCTGCACAACATTTGGAAAAGCCAGTGAAATACTGGGAGAATATAGTGTGGTCAGATGAGAGCAAAATTGAACTGTTTGGATGTCATAATACACACCATGTTTGGAGGATAAATGGCACTGCACATCACCCTAAAAACACCATACCAACAGTGACGTTTGGAGGTGGGAACAGCATGGTGTGGGGCTGCTTTTCAGCTAATGGCACTGGCAAACTTCACATAATTGAAGGAAGGATGAATGGGCAAATTTACCGAGACATTCTTGACAAAAATCTGCTGCCATCTACCAGGATGATTAAGATGAAACGAGGGTGGACATTTGAGCAAGACAATGATCCCAATCATACAGCCAAAGAAACTCTCAATTGGTTTCAAAGAAAGAAAATAAAGCTGCTAGAATGGCCCAGCCAATCACCTGACTTAAATCCCATTGAAAATCTATGGAAATTCATAGAAGAGGCCCACGGAACCTTCAAGATTTGAAGACTGTTTGTGTGGAAGAATGGGCCAAAATCACACCAGAGCAATGCATGCGACTAGTTTCTCCATACAGGAGGCGTCTTGAAGCTGTCATTACCAACAAAGGCTTTTGTACAAAGTATTAAATAAATATCAGTAAGTGTGTTCAATACTTTTTCCCTGTGTCATTTCACATTATTACACATAACTTAATTTCTGAACTTATTTGTTTTGGTTTCTTTGTATGTATGGATTACTTGGGTTGTTACCAACATCTGGTGAAAGTTTCATGTCAATAGCACCTTTGGAAATATATTTACTGAAAAAAATGGTGATGTGTTCAATACTTATTTCACCCGCTGTATATAGTGTAGCATATATAACCTACCACACTTTAAACTTTAAACCCAACACTGAAATAGGACTATTCAGTCATTGATTAGGCCTACTTGGTGTGGCAGAGAGAGAGAGCTTATTGGGTATTTTTGGTTAAGCTGTGGTACATGATCCTAGGAGGGGTAACTTCATCTTTAGGATGAGCTGTACTTCAACTCCAGAGGACTCTATTTGCAGGAGCAATTGGGTTGAACTGTTCACCTCCAGATACAACCCTATTTACAGGAATAGTTAGGTTAACTGTTTGTAAATGCAATTATGGTGGGAAATGATGCAGAGCATGACGCAGAGCCAGGAGGTGGCTCTATTAGATATTGGGAAAAGAGATTGATTGTGCCACTATTGTCTCCAAACAAGGAAAAATAGAACTAGTCTAATCCAGCAGGAGGGGCTAAATGTGTCTTATGAATAATCATTTGAAAACTGTATAAAAACCGAGAACTGGGAGATGTAAAGTTAGTTGATCTGCAGACCAACTCGGCTTTTGTTGCTCCTGTAATAAAAGTCTTGATTCTACAAACTCCAAAAGTGCTTTATTTTTTAAGTATTTGGGAAGAGTTTTTTCCACCACACTACTCCTATTGTTATTATTATTTAAAAAGCAGAATAACTGATTTTGCCTCTTGTTTCATTCTAGATATATTCCAGTCAAGAGCAGAGGGGCCTAAACAGCCACATCTGAAGTTTTTCCCTTGGACCCTTCAGGGGGATAGAAGATGGGGCTTCATGAAAGAGTTGTACAGTACGCATAAATGGCTGGAATACTCAGAATAAAGACTCTGCCTACTGCTATGCCTGCCGGCACTTCAGTCTCCCCTCCTCAGGTGATTCAGTGTTTACATCTGAAGTAGGGTTAAAACATTTGAAAAAATCTACTTACAAAGATGGGGGATTTGTTGGTCATGCCAAATCAGAATCACATACTAATGCAATGTTAGCATGGGCAGAATATGAAAAGCCGACTGCAAGCAAATGCTCTTCTCTCAGCCTCATTAAATGCAGAATATAATAAATTAGTGAGGGGAATTAAAACAGTTGGAGAAACCCTGCTCTTCACAGCTATTCAAAACATTACACAGAGAGACATAAAGAAATGAAAGGTCAGAATAGATCATTTCCTCTATTTGGGAACCGCTAGCCAAGCATGATCACAGTCTAAAGGAAAATTACAAATCAAAGAAATGCAACATACCTTGGGCATAGTACACACAACACAATAATTGATAGCCTGGCTGAAATAGTCCGCACCTAAATAATTTGTGAAGTTGCACCAAGTGAGGCTTTCAGCATTATGGTGGACGAGACCAAAGACATTAGCAAGAAGGAACAGATGTCCTTTGTAATTCAATACTGTTACAATGGGTCAATATGTGAACGTTTCCTCACCTTTTGAAGCAGCAGAGCGCCTGGATGCTGCAGCACTTTCACAGAAAATGGTACAAATACTGCAGAAGTATGGCCTTGACTACAGAAACCACCTAGTAGGGCAGCATATGATGGTGCCTCGTCATGAGTGGAAAGAACACAGATGCACATTGCCTGAATTTAGTATTAGTTGACAGTGTGAAATGCATCCCTAAAGCCTATTGTTTATTTTCTCTTTAGCAGAAACTGTATGCCTTTGTGTCAGGGTCATATGTGCATCAAAAGTGGCTAGAGGTACAGAGGGAGATGTTTTCAGGGTCATATGTGCATCAAAAGTGGCTAGAGGTACAGAGGGAGATGTTTGCAGGGGCCCCGAGAGAGTTACAAAGACTGATAGAGACAGTGGGCATGTAGGTACAATGCTTGCAAGACAGAGAGGAACAGACTGCCAGCCATCATACGTCTACTGAAAGAAATATCTGAAGAGAGAAATGGTGACAGAGCTGTAGAGGCAAGAGGTCTATTAGGCCAAATAGATGTAAAGTTTGTTGGCCTCCTTGTAACATTCACCAATGTTTTTGGTGAGATAAAACATCTGGCAGATATTTTACAGTCCCCATAACTCATCCTGTGTTAATGATGATAATTCTGTAATTTATTTTACCACTATAGTCTATTTATTGTCCTACCTCCTAACCTTACTGCATTTTTGCACTACATTTTGCACTCTGTATATAGATTTTCTATTGTGTTTTCTTTTTTTTTTTTTGACTGTTTGTTTAATGTGTAACTCTGTGTTGTTTTTGTCGCACTGCTTTGCTTTACCTTGGCCAGGTCGCAGTTGCAAATGAGAACTTGTTCTCAACTGACCTACCTGGTTAAATAAAGGTAAAATAAAAATAAAAATTTGGGCACAGCTGTTACCCTTGTTGATTCTCTTGTTGACACATTGAACAGTTATAGAGAGGGCTCTCTCTTTGTAATGAGATTTGGGTTGCACCTCCAGGCCGTCCTGGGCGTCAGGTCACACCAAGCTCTAGGCTTGAAGGGTATTACATTTCCACTACAATAGTTCAAAGACAAGTCAACACAGATAAGGAGTCATTTCAGGCAGGTTCATTCATTCCAATTGTTGATGTGCTTCTCTGAGGTGAAGAGAAGATTTTCTAAAGAAAATTGTGTGATAATGCAAGGGAGAGAAATATAGTGTTTCTATTTGCCTCTCAATACAACTGTAGCGCTGAGGATCTACAATATGAGATCCTTCAGCTTAAGAAAATTATTTATAGGAAGCAAACTGGTGGCTTGGAAACACCAACCATTTTAATAGAGCTCACAGTCTTCCTTGAGCCATATAGGGAGGTAAGTAATCCCATGGTGGACGGAGGAGTGTGGGGCAATGGTGAGGAGTAGGAACAGGGCGTTTAGAGAAGTGAAAAGGACACAACTTCCAACATCTGATTTAGTATAAGTGGGGTCAGAAGGGAGTGGGATTATCCAGTGTTGATGAGTGGGAAGGATGTGGCAGTAACAGATGAGGAGAAGGCAGAGATGATGACCAAAGCGTTTGTCCGAGTGTATAGCTCAGCACATTAGTCAGAGGAGGGGCAGAGGGGGAGATAGAGAACGAGAGAGGAACATCCTGGAGTGCTGGATAGGAGGGAGGATGTAAATGTTGTTGAATGCACCATTTACCATGGCAGAGGTGAAAAGGTAAGGCTGGGTTAATTTCACCTGGGAAAAATGAGGTGTGCTATTTTATGTTGGCCCATCTTAGTGATGAGGCACTGGATAAGGTATTGGTGTTGTACAACACAGTGTGGGAGCAGGGGAAACTACAAGGCAGTTGGAAGGAGGCAGTAGTGGTACCAATCTAGGAGCCAGGGAAGGACCCAACGAGGCCAACAAGCTATCGGCCAATAGCCTTAACATCCAATGAGAGGGCAGGTATGTGTTTCCACTAGTTACCACAGCCACAAAGTCAAAGTCTATCGTATTTTTATTTTCTTTAGTGTTGGGCATAAAATTATAAGTGTTTTTTAGGTTTAGGTTAAAATCACATTTATGGCTTTGTTTGTGGTAACTAGTGACGACCAGGCACTACTCCCATTCAAAGTATTTTTTCCCAAAGTTGCCCGGGATCTCACGTGTCCTACTTTTACAAATACACTCCTAACAACCTAATCATTGCCAAATTTATACTACATCAAATTAGGCAGAAGCCAGATTTTGGGCCCAGTTATCCCTCTCGCTTCACCTCTTCCTCATTGTTTGAAAGGTAATGACTGGTATAAAATATATGGTTGAAACTAGCTCATGCCTCCACCAATCCAATGCTCTTATATTTGTGGGTTGTAGTGAACGATTGAATATTTCCGGTAAAAGGAGATATTCGAGGAATACACCTAAATTAATCAGAGATTTAGAGTTAATAAAATATTTGGTATAGTGTTAATCTATGTAGAATACTTCTTGCTGCCAACAGGACAAAGCTAGCCCCTCCCCCTCTCTGGGGCAGAGTGGAACTGAGAGAGGAGAAGAAGAGGAACCTGGAGATTTGATTTCATTAAGTAAGAACCATGGTTTGTGGATTAGACTACAGTCTGCTTCTGTAACAATTAATTTATTAATTATATATTGATGAAAATATTTTAAAATACCCTATTCTGAGAAGTGTAACTTGTTCACCCAAAATACGTTTGATTTCACCTAATTCTAACATTGTCATAAAGAGCAGATGTTCAACTTCATAAAAAACATGTTTTCCCATTGGAAGAGGTTAAATGAAAAATAAATACTATAGTAAGTGTGTTTAATAAAGTAACAGGATTGACCGTAACAGGGGAAAACTGGAAACAACAAAACCACTATAGTTTACATTGGTTAAATAGTCCTTTAACTCAGCCACTAATTATCTGGAAGCTAGTTACAATTGAATACAAGCTTCACAAAAAAAGTTTGATTTTTAAAACATTTCTACCATATCAATTAATAGGTCAAAGGTTTTACTTGATCAGTTTTCCACCATAAAACAACAAAGAATTGATACAAAGATTAGAACCAGCTCACCTGCTTTTACTCTGATTTGACTATTAGATGTTCAATGTTTATTTTACAAAGAAAATGTAAGGAACATTTTCACCTTATTAAAACAAGTGTTCAGTTCATGTAAAAGGGTTGACCTTAAAATGAGGGACTGACTTAAATTAATCACTAATCACATTAAATAAAAAATCTTCAGAATTGACTGTCAAAGTAACCAGATAACTAGGGCTTTACATGTACACTAATGATTTCATATTAAACTGGTTATGGCAGTAGGTCGACTATGTCATTATTCATGTAAACACCTTACTCTACTTATCTTAATTGGTGTAAGGTCATAACCGAAGTTAAGCATAGCCTTTAAAAACAACTGGTTTTCTGAGCAATCTTTAGAATTATTAGGACATGTAAATACTTTTAATCAGTCATAGCGGCGTATTTGATCTGTGCATGTTGATCTAGCACAACCTGCGCAGGCTAAGTTCTTTTGCGCGAGTGCAGTAAGTTCTGAAAAAATGAAAGTA
This sequence comes from Thymallus thymallus, assembly GCA_023634145.1. NCBI lineage: Eukaryota > Metazoa > Chordata > Actinopteri > Salmoniformes > Salmonidae > Thymallus > Thymallus thymallus. Next base: position 21,950,416 of record CM042394.1, on the reverse strand, counting down.
TGCATCTTAGAAATAGTTTTCACATACAAACTTTATTTCTCCGTACTCAAAATTAAATATGCTTCTAAAAAATAACATGGTTGCTGTTGTAGAACCTTTATTCTGATTGGCAATTTTCTGCATTTCTCAAAGTCCCATCAGGTAGCCTGATTTCAGATGTATCCATGTAAACAGGATTATTAGAGGAATGTTGTTCTTTCAAAGCATGTCAATGTTTAAATCAAACTCTGCGCATGTAGCCGTATTCAATGATGGTAAAAACTTGGAAAAATGTATTGTATTAGTGGTTTAAAATGCAGAATTCTGTCACTTTAGCAAGTCTTTATTCATATTAAAAATCTGATTAATCGAATTCTCAGTGTGTTCTGTATTAAAGGGCACTTTTCTTTATATAACAGATATTTAAAACAGGACATCTGTTTATGGAACCATATTTGCAAAACCTAACTATTCAATATCTTTGTTTCACAGGGGACATCCCTAATCGTTGCTCGCTCAGTGGGAGGGGCTTATCATCTGGGGAGCCTCAACAACATCATGATGCTGACAAGAAAGAGAAGAGTCTCTCCAGATCAGAACACCTCAAGAAACACCAGCAGAGACATATAGGGAAGAAACCTCACCACTGCTGCTCTGACTGTGGGAAGAGTTTTTCTAAACGGAAGGAATTGACCATTCAGGAGCGGATTCACACCGGAGAGAAACCGTACCACTGCTCTCAGTGTGGGAAGCATTTTGGTGCATCTAAAACCTTAAAATCTCATTGGAGAATTCATACAGTGGAGAGACCTTACCCCTGCTTTGATTGTGGGAAATTCTTCAGTCAATCCGGAGACCTGACTACACATCAACGCATACACACAGGAGAGAAGCCTTATAGCTGTGATCAGTGTGGGAAGAGCTTTGCTTTATCCGGAAACCTGACCACACACCAGCGCATACACACAGGAGAGAAGCCTTATAGCTGTGATCAGTGTGGGAAGAGCTTCAGTGGATCAGGATCCCTGACTAAACACCAGCGTATACACACAGGAGAGAAGCCTTATAGCTGTGATCAGTGTGGGAAGAGCTTTGCTTTATCCGGAAACCTGACCACACACCAGCGCATACACACAGGAGAGAAGCCTTATAGCTGTGATCAATGTGGAAAGAGTTTTGCTCGAGATACCACCCTGACTACACACCAGCGCATACACACAGAAGAGAAGCCTTATAGCTGTGATCAGTGTGGGAAGAGCTTCAGGATGTCAGGACACCTGGCTAGACACCAACGCATACACACAGGAGAGAAGTGTTATAGCTGTGATCAGTGTGGGAAGAGCTTCAATGGATCAGGAGTTCTGACTGCACACCAACGCATACACACAGGAGAGAAGCCTTATTGCTGCGATCAGTGTGGGAAGAGCTTTATTAGTTCAGGATCCCTGACTAAACACCAGCGTATACACACAGGAGAGAAGCCTTATAGCTGTGATCAGTGTGGGAAGAGCTTTGCTTTATCCGGAAACCTGACCAGTCACCAGCGTATACACACAGGAGAGAAGCCTTATAGCTGTGATCAGTGTGGGAAGGGCTTTTCTTTATCTGGAAACCTTACCACACACCAGCGTATACACACAGGAGTGAAGCCTTATTACTGCGGTCAGTGTGGGAAGAGCTTTATTAGTTCAGTATCCCTGACTAAACACCAGCGTATACACACAGGAGAAGCCTTATAGCTGTGATCAGTGTGGGAAGGGCTTTTCTTTAACCGGAAACCTTACCACACACCAGGGTATACACACAGGAGTGAAGCCTTGTAGCTGCGGTCAGTGTGGGAAGAGTTTTGCTCGATATGTATCTTATTTCAATAACTCTTATCCATTAAATAATTGTATTATGTAGAATAATGTTTCAAGATTACTAGGTGTTTATTCATGTATTCAATATATTAAATCCATGATCTGCTCAATGTGTGAATATAATTATTATAATTTTTTTAATCTGTTATTTCTTTCTGTAGAACGTTCTCTGAATAAAACCTGACCATTGTAAAGCTGGAGCTCTCTCTGTATTATTTAAACAAACTGAAGAATTTACAACCTTCAGGATACAGATAGAGTTAAACAGTTCATTTAGTTCAATATTTGTGACAGTTGTAAATTTATTTTTGTTGCATTTATTTTAAAGGATTTTAATAGTGATATCTTTCAACTTTCCTTTATTGTATATTAAGTGTGCTATAAAAATATGTTCACACATTTTTATTGTGAAGCGAATGATGTGTTGGTTTTTAGTAATAGTCATCATGGAGTCAGGAAGTCAGCTCTACCCATCAGGTCTTGTCAACCACAGACCTCACACTCTTCTGTTTTCTCACGGCCAGTAAGGTCTCCTACCAAACTTCTCTCTCTTCACTCTGGAAATACACTTGATAATATCTGATAACTTACCATTCCACTTTTTATTGGTGACTTGTTTTGCGGAACAAATGTTTGCATGTAAATGTCATTGTAAAACATTATGGTAGAAAAATGTAAATAGTGTTTTTGCTTGGAATAAGGTTTCTCAGTACTGTCTCATCTGTGTCTGTGTGAACTGAGTTAGCCTTTGGGGGTTGGGATAGCAACTGATTTATGATGGTCTTGTCCTCTCTCTGAGCCTTCATTCCATAGATTGAATTAGTGTCTGTGTCTATGAGGTAGCAGGGAGGAGATGTCTCGGGTATAAACAGCTGATAAGAAGATCCTTGTCTTGGGGGCCAAACTCTGGTTTCTATACAAATAGAATTATCTTCATGCTATCTGTCTGGGGGACACTCCTTTCTTCCATATAAAACCTCACCTCTTGACACATTCCACACATCTGTTGTTTGTCACGTACTCATAAGGATGTGCTCAGTCTATAAAGGTTGTAACCCAACTCTGTTCGTTGGGTTCTCAGTGATCACCTCCGGGTGGCTGCTGACCGCTCCATTATTGCAATAATTAAATAATAAAGTTGAATTGTTTTGAAGAAATCTGTCTCTACTTTGGTTGGAATCATTTCTGCGACAACATACATCTGGAATGTGGTTTCATGTTTTCTTTTGATTTACATTACTGATTACATATAGATTTAGTTGTATTATGTAGGATATGTTGTTGCTCTGTGTCCCAACACTCAATGTTATAGTCATGGTCCTGAGAATAAAACAGGTTTAAAACAATCCACAGAGAAACACGTGTCTTACAGTGCTACACATCTGTTATAATAAGTGCTTTTTCCTGCTTAATTGAAGTATCAGGTGTAGTTTTTCACCAGTTATAAAGTGTGTTTGTTGTCTATCTTTATGTTTCTAAGACTACAGTTGATGAATGAATCTGTATTTGCTTTCTCTAACTGTCGGTCATACTGTGTGTTCCCAGACATCATGGCTGGTGGATCCACTCCCTTCCTCCAACCCCCAAAAGCAGCACCTCAAGACATAGCCGTCACAACCCTACCAGACGTAATGGTAGGCTGACTTCAAACCTTGAGCTGTAAAGCGGGGATGCAAACTAGTCACAATTTAAATACAAAAGCATGTATATTAACATTGTAACATTACAGCAAGCAGAAAAATACTGTATGCATGTGCAGTTTTGCTAAATTTACCGTAAATGTTTAATGCATATTGTAGTACAATTATAATGTGTCTTATAACGGTTTTAACATAGAGCGCCATATAGGATTATGCTAAATGTATTCACTAAACTATTTCTCGTTAACTTCCAAAACTATCTAACTGAGAACAACAAGCCAACAACTTGAGTCACGGCAGAAAGGACTACGAGAATGGTTTTATAATTCTAATACATTTACTTACTTAAAGGGGTGGTTCATGGAAAAAAACTTTTAACCTCAGAACATTTGCCTGGGCATTAGCCTTTACCAGAGACCGTTTTTAGGTTAGGTGGATCAGTATCTAGACTTCTGCAATTTTATTTCAAATGCGACATTTACGATTTTACGATATGTATTTATCCTCACTTTATGCCACCCCTTTAACATAGTTGATGAAAACAGTAAATAAGGCAATACAACAGTTTACATTTCAAGATAATACTTTATGAACGAAGCATTTATCTAAACATGAATCTAAGAGACAGGCAGAGAACATATGCTTGACTACGTCCAAAATTCAAATCTAAAATACTGTACTTAGAAAGGGGGGAGAAAGATAGAAGGGGAGAGTGACAAAGCGAGGGAGACAGAGAGAGAAAGAAAGAAGATCATAGTTGTATAGTTACCACAGCAAATCCTAATATAAAAATACTGTATTAATTTCAGATATCATTTAAAAAATATATTCCAATATGCAAAAAACAAAGTTTCTGTCCATCACAAATGAAAGTTTGAATACATTGTTGATAACTACTACAGTACTGTAAAAAGAGCAGCTTCTTAAGGCCCACATTTTTTTAAAAATGTATTTCATTAAAGTTTTATGATGTTTTAAGGGTGGAACTGGCAGAGGGCGTTAAACTCCAGGTGAATATTATCACTCGACTGAGCAAAGAACCATCAAAGTGCATTTCTGAGCTCATGACAGCTCTGTTTCCCAGAGAGGTGATGGCCGTCTCTTCGTTGACGGGAAAATATTTTAATGCATTCCGGGACCAGGAGGCAAAGAAACAGCTGTGCCGAACCAAAGTGTCTGCCTTTTACAGTAAGTTGCTTAGTCATTTTTTACTATAAATGCTGTACAATAAAATGTAGAATTTTGAAAGATAAGACTTTTACTAAATACAACAGAACTACTCTTTTTTTGTTTGACTCAAATGAAGTAACTTGGGGCAAAAGGTCTAACTTTTTGATTTGTTGAATTGATTATTGATCCATATAAATAATATGTTGTCCTCGTATCTGTCCACTATAGATAGATAGATAGATAGGTACTTTATTGATCCCCCGGGGGGGAAATTTCAGACATCAAAGATGGCAGCAGAAGGATTCGAACCCACGCCTCCTGAGAGACTGAAGCCTAAATCCAGCGCCTTAGACCGCTCGGCCACACTACCCAGATCTATTTAATGTACACTGAACAAAACCTTTTCAAAAGTCTACTATAGTTATTGCTGTAGTATCACTATAAGATTGCTATAATAATACCATAAGATATACCATTAGTATATCTTTGTATATTGGTATAGTCGTGATTAATATTAGTTATTACTATAACTAATTACCATTTTTGTACTATTTTCTTTGAAAGAACAACTAGTGGGTTTTGAGTGCTTCTCCCCTATTTGGGAAGTTGGTCTCCCTGCTCCTCAGTCCGAGAGAGATATTCTGAGGGTAGGTTTGTATCTCCTTCCTCTGTATATAAAAAACAGTTTAAAACTGTATAACGCAATAGTGTTTTTGGAAAACGGTTCATATATCCTAAAGTCAATAGCGAATGTGACTATGTATATATTTATTTTGCCGTTAACGTATTGAAGACCTATTTCATCAAGTTAACCAAGTTTTTGCTGGCTTAGCTAGACATGTTGATGACGAGCTAACTAGCAACATTGGTCACCTCACTACAGTGTCACGCTAGCTATTGCTAGCAGGTGATTTATTGAAATATTAGGGTCGTACTTGTGCTCTGTATTTATGGATTAATATCACTTCACACTGAGGGTATGTATTACTACTGTTGCTCCTATCTAAAATATATTGTGTCCTACCTAACTAGTGAACGTGTCGCTGTGACCGTCCTGTCAACGCCTGTCATCACTGTTTGATATCTTTTACTGCAGATAAAAACCGAGTCAACCTGAAGTGTGGGTGTCTGTGTGCCTTTCTTCTGGGGGGCTATGTGAAGTTGGTTACATAAGCAGGAATCAGGAGGATGGAATTATGGTCAGATTTGCCAAATGGAGGGAGAGCTTTTTACGCATCTCTCTGTGTGTGCAGTAAAGGTTGTCTAGAGTTTGTTTTCCTCTGGTTACACATTTAACATGCTGATAGAAATTAGATAAAACTGATTTAAGTTTTCCTGCATTAAAGTCCCCGGCCACTAGGAGCTGTGGTCAGCACACAGAACGTGTCAATGTTACAATCAACTAACGTTAGTTAAACCTGTAGTCTGCACACAGTTCCAATGTTACAATCAACTAACATTAGCTAGATAGCATTTGAGGGCTGACTGTTCTCAAATATTTGTGCAGTGTAAAAATAAAATGTTGGTAATTGGTGTAGTCTGACTACTGCAGTAGGCTACTGCTGTCCATTTGCTAGCTAACAGCAAGAAACCCAGACCAGAGAAACGTGGAAGCATCCAGGCAGCAGAGATGAGCTTGTCATTAGCTAGCTAATGTTAGCCGTTAGCTATATTGTAGCTATAAAGCAATGTTTTTTGTTATTTTGAAATTACATCTTTATTTTATTGTATACAAGTTGTATACATAGACAGAAGGGAGTTAGTTATGAATACAGTATATTTGGCTGTAGTTTAGTTGAGAAGAAAGACGCAGTGGTGTAAAGTACTTAAGTAAAAATACTTTAAAGTACTACTTAAGTAGTTTTTGGTGGTATCTGTACTTTACTATTTATATATTTGACAACTTTTACTTCACTACATTCCTAAAGAAAATGATGTACTTTTTACTCCATACATTTTCCCCGACACCCAAAAGTACTGGTTACATTTTGAATGCTGAGCAGGACAGAAAATTGTTAAATTCACACATTTATCAAGAGAACATCCCTGGTCCGCCCTACAGCCTCTAATCTGGTGGACTCACTAAACACAAACGTTTTGTTTGTAAATGATGTCTGTGTGTTGGAGTGTGCTCCTGGCTAGCTGTAAATTTAAGAGAAACAAAGAAAGTCTGGTATGCTTAGTGTAAGGACATTTTAATAATTCATACTTTTAATAACTAAGTATATTTTAGCAATTACATTTAATTTTGATACTTAAGTATATTTAAAACCAAATACTTTCATTTTTTCTGTTATGGTATCTTTGCTTTTCTCAAGTTTGACAATTGGTTACTTTTTGGACCACTGGACTTTATTTTTGACCGGAGAATTACCAGCATTAGGTTGTGCTGGTAAGGTTGTGCTGGTTGTGTACAGCAGCTGCCATTACAGCAGCAGCGAAAGACCGGAAGCAGTAATTCCCAGACACTCCCTCGGGAGAGAAAGGCCTGTTGAGATTCTCCATCTTTGAGCATGTGTTCCAAGTGGCTGCCAGGTAAAAGTAGACGATATCAGACAACAGGATTCATATTGAAAGGGGGTATTGTTGAACGTTTTCTTGGCTCTACTCAACTTTTAAAGAGCACGTAAAATGTTATCCAGGAACTTTCTGAAGTATTATTAGGCTACATATACTTTTATTTGTCCTAACATAATTCCGTTTTGATATTTTAACAGATGTTTGATTGATCTGGTCTAGCGACGCATCAGTTGCAGACTTGAGAATCGTATTTTCTCTCGCCAACTTCCTAGTCATTATCCGAACACTACAACAAAGTAGTCTAACTGTACTGTAGCCTACAACATTTCATGCCATACAAAGAAACAATATATTCCACAATGGATCGGGTAAGTCTGGTTTTAACAGTATAAGCCTGCTGTGTTGTATAAAATGTCTAGGTCTAGTTTTCATCGTCTTTGATCCTCCACATTCCTGTGTTCGGTTTAAACGTCTGGACAAATAAAAACATGACGGTAAAACTTTGTTAGGATTTATTTTGTCTTCAACAAAGTAGCCTACTACTATATAATGTATAGGAATCTGTAACTGACCTAATTATCTCTCCTTCCTCCCAAAGTGTTCACATTCCTTCACTGATTTCAAACACATTAGCCATTATTTGACCAGATACTCAAGTGGCCGTTCTAACAAAGAAAATAAATGTCTTCAAAAGTGGAAGGCTGTCGGGAAAGAGGCAAGATCAGATGGGACCATTATAGTAATGAGAGGGCAGATGTGTGTTTCCACTAGTTACCACAGTCATAGAGTCAAATGCCTATATCGTTTTTAAATTAATTTTTATTTAGTGTTGGGCTTAAAGTTGTGTTTTTTAGGTTAAGTTTAAAATCAGATGTATTAAGATCACTTGTATAAATGGTTGTGGTTTATGGCTTTGTTTGTGGTAACTAGTGAACACCAGGCATTACTCCCATATAAAGTGTCCTACTAACAACCTAATCATTACGAAATGTATATTAGATCAAATAAGGCAAAGGCTACATTTTTGGGCCCAGTTATCCCTCTCGCTTCTCCTCTTCCTCGCTGTTTGAAAGGAATTTACTGGTATAAGATATATGGTGGAAACTAGCTCATGCCTCCAACAATCCAATGCTCTTATATTTGTGGGTTGTAGTGAATCATTGAACATTTCCAGGAAATAAGGAGATATTCAAGGGATGCAGCCAAATCAATCAGATATTTAGATTAATAAGATAAGATAGGGGCGGCAGGTAGCCCAGTGGTTAGAGTGTTGGGCCCGTAACCGAAAGGTTGCTGGATCGAATCCCCGAGCTGACAAGGTAAAAATCTGTCGTTCTGCCCCTGAACAAGGCAGTTAACCCACTGTTCCTAGGCCGTCGTTGAAAATAAGAATTTGTTCTTAACTGACTTGCCTAGTAAAATAAATAAAATAAAAAATTTGGTGTAGTGTTAATCTATGTTGAATACTTCTTGTCGCCAACAGGACAAAGCTAGCCCGTCCCCCTCCACCCTCCTGGAGTCCCCAGGTCGACCACCTCTCGGTACTTTACTGCTGGTTCTGGTCGACTGCAGGAAAACACTGGGGCAGAGTGGAACTGAGAGAGGAGAAGGAGAAGAGGAACATGGAGATTTGATTTCATTAAGTAAGAACCATGGTGTGTGGATTAGACTACAGTCTGCTTCTGTTACAATTAATTAATTATATATTGCTGAAACTATCTGGTCGTTCCACCCAATTCTAGGTGTAACTTGTTAAAAAAAAACGTTTGATTTCACCTAATTTTAACATTCCGTCATAAAGAGCAGATGTTCAACTTAATAAAAAACATTTGAAGAGGTTATATTAAAAATAAATACTATAGTAAGTTCCAATGTGTTTAATAAAGTAACAGGGTTGACCGTAACAGGGGAAAACTGAAAACAACAAAACCACTACTTTACTTTAGTTAAATAGTCCTTTAAATCAGCCATGAATCCACTTGTGACAGGGGGAATGGAAGATAGTATTGTGCAACAGGGAGTGGCAATAGAATGCAGTCTTCACCCAAAAAGTTAGTTAAAACATTTCTAGCATGTCAATGTTTGGATAAAAGGGTTGAGATGCTCAGTTTTCCAACACAAAACAGCAGAGAATTTACAAAAATATTAGAACCAGCTTTCCTGCTTTTACTTTGATTTGACTATTAGATGTTCAATGCTTCTTTTAAAAACATTTTGTTAAAGGAACAGTTTCACCTTATTAAAACAAGTGTTCAGTTCATGTAACAGGGTTGACCTTAAAATGAGGGACTGACTTAAATTAATCACTAATCACATTAAATAATGTTCATGATTGACTGTCAAAGTAACCAATAAGTAATGAGTACTAATGATGTCATATTAAACTGGTTATGGTAGTAGGTCGACTATGGCATTATTTATGTAAACACCTTACTCTACTTATCTTAATTGGTGGAAGGTCATAACTGAAGTAATTATAGCCTTTAAAAACACCTGGTTTTCTGATCAATCTTTAGAATTATTAGGACATGTAAACACTTTAATCAGAGTTATAGCGGTGTAGTTGATCTGTACATGTGCTGCACGAGAGGCTTTAGCTTCATTCTTTTGAGCGAGTGCAGTGAGTTCAGAAGAACTGAAAGTATGCAGCTTAGAAATAGTTTTCACATACTAACTTTATTTGTCTAAACTCAGAATCAAATATGCTTCTAAAAAATAACCTGGTCGCTGTTGTAGAAATTTTATTTTGGTTGCCAATTTTCTGCATTTCTCAAAGTCCCACCAGGTAGCCTGATTTCAGATGTATCCATGTGAACAGGATTATTAGGGAAATTGCTTTTCTTTCAAAGCATGTCAACATTTTAAATCAATCTTTTTACTAATTGACTATTCACAATAATCATATTATTCTGCGCATGTAACCTTACTCAATAATGGTAAAACTTTGATAAACGATTGGATTAGGTGGGTTAAAATATTTCTAGAAGATACACAGGGTTGACAGAGGGACCTGTCAAAATGCAGAAGTTTGTCACTTTAGCGAGTCTTTATTAATAAAAATCTGATTAATCGAATTCTCCATGTGTTCTCTATTAAAGGGCACTTTATTTAGTATAACAGAGACTTACAATTGAATATTGGTGCACAATTTCTGCTGGAGAAATTTCAAAGGGATGCAAAAGGCATTAATTTCATGGGAAGACATCTGTTTATTGACCCATATATGCAAAACCTAACTATTCAATGTCTTTGTTTCACAGGGGACAGCCCTAATTGTTGCTCTCTCGGTGGGAGGGGCTTATCATCTGGGGAGCCTCAACAACATCATGATGCTGACAAGAAAGAGAAGAGTCTCTCCAGATCAGAACACCTCAAGAAACACCAGCAGAGACGTATAAGAAAGAAACCTCACCACTGCTGCTCTGACTGTGGGAAGAGTTTTGCTGCATCTAAAACTTTAAAATGTCATCAGAGAATTCATACAGGAAAGAGACCTTACCCCTGCTATGATTGTGGGAAATGCTTCAATCATCAAGGATCCCTGATTACACACCAACGCATACACACAGGAGAGAAGCCTTATAGCTGTGATCAGTGTGGGAAGAGCTTCAATCAATCAGGAAACCTGACTACACACCAACGAATACACACAGGAGAGAAGCCTTATAGCTGTGATCAGTGTGGAAAGAGCTTCAATCAATCAGGACAACTGACTACACACCAACGCATACACACAGGAGAGAAGCCTTATAGCTGTGATCAGTGTGGAAAGAGATTCAATCATCCATGGTCCCTGATTACACACCATCGCATACACACAGGACTGAAGCCATATAGCTGTGATCAGTGTGGGAAGAGCTTCAATCTTCAAGGATCCCTGATTAAACACCAACGCATACACACAGGGGTGAAGCCATATAGCTGTGATCAGTGTGGAAAGAGGTTCAGTTATTCAGGACACCTGACTACACACCAACGCATACACACAGGAGAGAAGCCTTATAGCTGTGATCAGTGTGGAAAGAGTTTCAATCAATCAGGACACCTGACTAAACACCAACGCATACACACAGGGGTGAAGCCTTATAGCTGTGATCAGTGTGGAAAGAGCTTCAATCAGTCAGGATCCCTGATTACACACCAACGCATACACACAGGACTGAAGCCGTATAGCTGTGATCAGTGTGGAAAGAGCTTCAATCATTCATGGTCCCTGATTACACACCAACGCATACACACAGGACTGAAGCAATATAGCTGTGATCAGTGTGGGAAGAGCTTCAATCATCAAGGATCCCTGATTACACACCAACGCATACACACAGGGGTGAAGCCATATAGCTGTGATCAGTGTGGAAAGAGGTTCAGTTATTCAGGACAGCTGACTACACACCAACACATACACACAGGAGAGAAGCCTTATAGCTGTGATCAGTGTGGAAAGAGTTTCAATCAGTCAGGACAACTGATTACACACCAACACATACACACAGGGGTGAAGCCATATAGCTGTGATCAGTGTGGAAAGAGCTTCAATCAATCAGGATACCTGACTATACACCAACGCATACACACAGGAGAGAAGCCTTATAGCTGTGATCAGTGTGGGAAGAGCTTCAGTCGGTTAGGATCACTGACTATACACCAGCGCATACACTCAGGAGAGAAGCCTTATAGCTGTGATCAGTGTGGAAAGAGTTTCCATTATTCATGGTCCCTGATTACACACCAACACATACACACAGGGGTGAAGCCATATAGCTGTGATCAGTGTGGAAAGAGCTTCATTCGATCAGGAGACCTGACTAAACACCAACGCATACACACAGGAGAGAAGCCTTATAGCTGTTATCAGTGTGGAAAGAGCTTCAATCAATCAGGACAACTGATTATACACCAACACATACACACAGGGGTGAAGCCATATAGCTGTGATCAGTGTGGAAAGAGCTTCAATCAATCAGGACAACTGATTATACACCAACGCATACACACAGGAGAGAAGCCTTATAGCTGTGATCAGTGTGGAAAGAGCTTCAATCAGTTAGGATCCCTAACTAGACACCAACGCATACACACAGGAGAGAAGCCTTATAGCTGTGATCAGTGTGGTAAGAGCTTCAATCATTTAGGATCTCTGACTATACACCAGCGCATACACACAGGAGAGAAGCCATATAGCTGTGACCAGTGTGGAAAGAGCTTCAATCGATCAGGACACCTGACTACACACCAACGCATACACACAGGAGAGAAGCCTTATAGCTGTGATCAGTGTGGGAAGAGCTTCAATCAATCAGGAGATCTGACTACACATCAACGCATACACACAGGAAGTTAGGACACCTGACCAAACACCAGCTCTGAAATTCTTACTCCTGTCTATGTGGAATTAACTTTTCAAATTATTTGCATGCAGAAGCATTAATTATGTTGTTGCATTTATTTTAAAGGATTTTAATAGTGATATCTTTACATTTTCCTTATTGTATATTAAGTGTGTGTCACTTAATCCAAAAAGAATGATGTGTTGGTTGTTAGGAAGAGGCATCATGGGGGCAGGAAGTCAGCTCTGCCCATCAGTACTTATAGGTCTTGTCAACCACAGACCTCACACTCTTCTGTTTTCTCACAGCCAGTAAGGTCTCCTACCAAACTTCTCACTCTTCACTCTGGAAATACACTTAATATCTTATACCTTACCATTCCACTTTTTATTGGTGACTTGTTACGCGGAACAAATGCTTGCATGTAAATGTCATTGTAAAACATTATGGTAGAACAATGACAAGATTATGTTTTAAATAGTGTTTTTGCATGGAATAAGGTTTCTCAGTACTGTCTCGTCTGTGTGAACTGAGTTAGCCTTTGGGGTTTGGGATAGCAACTGATTTATGATTGTCTTGTCCTCTCTCTGAGCCTTCATTCCATAGATTGAATTAGAGTCAGTGTCTATGAGGTACCAGGAAGGAGATGTCTCGGGTATAAACAGCTGATAAGAAGAACCTTGTCTTGGAGGCCAAACTCTGGTTTTTATACAAATAGAATTATCTTCACAGCAAATGCTATCTGTCTGGGGGACACTCCTTTCTTCCATATAAAACCTCACCTCTTGACCCATTCCACACATCTGTTGTTTGTCACGTACTCATAAGGATATGCTCAGTCTATAAAGGTTGTAACCCAACTCTGTTCGTTGGGTTCTCAGTGATCACCTCCGAGTGGCTGCTGACCGCTCCATTATTGTAATAATTAAATAATAACGTTTAATTGTTTTAAATAAATCTGTCTCTACTTTGGTTGAAATAATTTCTGTGACAACATACATCTGGAATGTGGTTTCATGTTTTCTTTTGATTTACATTACTGATTACATATAGATTTAGTTGTATTGTGTAGAAGAGACCAGGATATGTTGTTGCTCTGTGTCCCAACACTCAATGTTATAGTCATGGTCCTGAGAATAAAACAGGTTTAAAACAATCCACAGAGAAACATGTGTCTTACAGTGCTACACATCTGTTATAATAAGTGCCTTTATCATAACTGCTAATGTGCAGTTATCATATCACATGCAATATTGTAAGTAATTCTTGGACTGAACTTACGTAGTCATTCACGACTGTATATAAGTATCCTGCCAGTAGTATCCTTTTCATTGCATTTAGTATATCGAATGTGCAATACGTGCATTTACCTGTAATTAAACCCTGTACTAAGGACTGTGTTAAGGGAATTATCATTACCCTAAATTATATCACACACACACACACATTTAGCTATTTAAGCATCTTATCCTGTCATTTACCTGTAGTTAATTTAACCATGCAAATATCAATTTACCTGTACATTTAACCAAAATATATATTAAGTAAACTATTAGCTTCACATATCATACGCACATGTAGCTATTTAAGTATCTTCTCTGCCGTCAACCTGTATAGTTAACCATGCAAATTGTTTTATTTATTTATATCATGTACAATTTTTTCACCTAACACTCTATAACAATGTATGATGTACATATTCAGTCATTCACTTTTATTTTTTACCTTTATTTTACTAGGCAAGTCAGTTAAGAACAAATTCTTATTTACAATGACTGCCTATGAACAGTGTTAACTGCCATGTTCAGGGCCAGAAGGACAGACATTTTACCGCCCCACTCAAACTATTGTTAAGGTTGCGTCAATTCAAATCTGGTATTGGAACAAAAGGATTACTACGCCGTTTAAATCATCTATGTATTTTATTCTAGCAAACCCTTAAATGGTAAGTATGAAGTTCGTATATACTGGCTCACTGTGACACCACGCAGGGCAAACAGCAGAGCAGCGCATGAGAAGAGAGAGAGAGAGAAATAAAGAGAGAGCGCAAGAGAGAGTCAGCGAGCAGCGCTATAGAAGAGCGCCTAGCGAAGAGCATAGCCTAGAGAAGAGCGCCAGTCCTATCCTTTGTTCTTCCTTAAATACTCCGACAGAATAGTTACCGCTCCTTGCTGGCCTGTCGGAGTAGAGGCTGAGTGTGGTTTAAACTTACTCAGCCTATCGTTGGCGTGCAGGCTGGTCCCAGCCTCGTGACGCAATCCAGTTGACGGAAACAGTTCCTTATCTCGTGTTTACAACAAGACACAGTTCTATTGTGAAACAATAGCACATTCCTTCCACATAGCTCCCCCACACACAAGCCTACAGCAGTTCTAAAGCTCTATGATCACACAATACATTCAGTTAATAACTCGTTGTAGATTAACATATTAATTAGCTAAACATGTATCAGCCCTTACACTATGCAATGCCTTTTTATAGCTTTTGCACTCCAGACTTGTTTATACTGCCGCACTATGTATCATGCATCTGTCTGTGTATTTAGTTTTGGCATTTTGCACCTGCCCTGTGTTTTTCTTAGCTGCTTGACAAAGATATTCCCCCCGGATCAATAAAGTATCCTATCTAATAATCTCAGTGTTCGTTCTTCCCAAGTGAATCTTCTTCACAACATTTGAGTCATGAAAAAGCACCGTTGAGCTTAACAAGACAGTCGGTGCTGTTGTAGCGGAGTCCGTGTTTAATCGTATTTTGCACATACGAGGCTTCACATACCGCGATTTTGTCATTTTCCGCAGTAGACGTCACGAAGAATGTACCGATATTGCTAGCACCTTTTAGCTAGCGTGGCTGGCCTACGTGCATTTCTGTGGATGCATGCGGAGTTAGGTCATTCTCCCCTTGTGGCAGACTACAACTATTTTTGTATTGCCGCCACCTACTGTACGGGTAGTTAACGAAACATTAAAAAAAATCCATTGCTGGGAAATACAGTACCACCACCATCATATACAATACAAACATTGTATGAATCCCAAAATGCAAATCACATCCCTAAACATTCCAGGATTTCTTGTAACGTCTCTGCTGTAAAATCCTTGAGTCCCAAAAACGTTCATCTGCACTCACAATTGATGGCTACTTCCTCTGATTTCTTCTTTGTTTGGGCTGTGCATTGCATTTTAAAACCACTGCAATAAACCAAGGGCGCCACTTTGGTTTTAGAAGGGGGGGGGGATAACCTGTCTGGGGGTCATCCCCCAGAATAGATAGATACTTTGATCCCCGAGGGGAAATTGATGGGCATCTAAAATGAAATTTTCCACATATTTACACAATCCAATATGCTGATAAAAAGGTAATTATATAAATAATGTGTTGCACCTTTAACCAATAGCCTAACAAATTAACAACTTGAAAAAATACAAAGACTTTTGATTGTCTTTCTTAAGACATCCTCTATATAAAATGTCAGCCAGACCAACTAGCCAGCCCGAGCCATCTGTATTCCCAACCCACACCAGTCTAGCCAATAACTTCTCTGCCAACACAATATTCTTCAAATTTCTAATACTTGTGAGCAGCATCACATACGCCTAAAATGGTGGTGTATGCGTGAGTTGCGCCACTGCAATAAACAATACCAAGTCCACCTTTTGAAACATGCAACATGTCAGGATCTTGTTGGAGTTACATTTACTGATCTCTAATCCAACTACCATGGTTTCTTCAACGTTACTCCCTTCTTCCAGTCTTCTCACCGCCTCCGGATAGGAGACATTCTGGACAGCCCTTATTCTTGCCACCTGGGTCTCCTTCACCCTAACGATAGATAGATAGATAGATAGATAGATAGATAGATAGATAGATAGATAGATAGATAGATAGATAGATAGATAGATAGATAGATAGATAGATAGATAGATAGATAGATAGATAGATAGATAGATAGATAGATAGATAGATAGATAGATAGATAGATAGATAGATACTTTATTGATCCCCGGGGGGGACATTTCTTTGTCAAGCAGCTGCTACAACAGCAAAACACAGGGCAGGTGCATAATGCCGAAAGTACACAAAAGACAGATACACGGTACATGATACATAGAGCGGCAGTATGAAAAAGTATAGAAATACAAGATATCTGGAGTGCAAAAAAAAGCTATAAAAAGACATTGCATAGTATGGGTGGTTGGCTGAATATGTACACTATACATTGGTGGATGTTGGATAGTTAACTATACTATACAGGTCGATGGCAGAGAAATACTTCAGTAGCTAAAAATGCGTATGATATGAGCGAGGGTAATAATAGTTTACTTAATAGACAGACTGGCTAAATGAACAGGTAAGTGAAAATTTTGCATGGTTAAATTAGCTGTACAGGTAAGTATACAGTTATATTTACAGATAAGTGAATACTTGCATGGTTACACAAACTGTACAGGTAAATGACAGGAAGAGATACTTTAATAGCTAAATGTGTGTATGATATAATTTGGGGTAATAATAGTAATTCCCTTAAAATACAGTCCTTAGTGCGCAGGGTTTAATTACAGACAACTGCACGTATTGCACATTCTATATACTAAAAGCAATGAGAAAAGGTGCAACTGACAGGATACTAATATGCATTCCTGAGTGAATGCCTACGTAAGTTAGGTCGAAGAATTACTAGCAATATTGCACGTGATATGATATAACAACTGTACATGAGTACGTTTTATTGACTTAAGTCCATGTTAAGTCTACATCTCAAGTCTGAATCGGGCCCTCCATACACATCTTGCAATTAACATTATAATTGTTTGGATTTTTTATTAAATGCTTTTGTAAAATGTACTGTATTTAATGAGGCCTAAAAATAAATGCACAGTGATTTAAACATCACATCCAGACTAGAAAATACCTATAAATAGTGTTTCTGAAATGGCATCTTATTCCCTATACCGTAACGGTCAAAAGTCTTAATTTTTACAATTTTCTACATTGTAGAATAATAGTGAAGACGTCAAAACTATGAAATAGTTTTAAGACCGGAACCAGTACTTCCCAGACACTCCCTCGAGAGATAGGCCTGTTGAGATACTCCATCTTTGAGCATGTGTTAAAAGTGGCTGCCAGGTAAAAGTAGACGATATCAGACAACAGGATTCTTAGTGAAAGGGGGTGATGTTGAACATTTTCTTGACTTTACTCGACTTTTATAGATCATGTAAAATATTATCCAGGAAATTGGAGTAATATTAGGCTACATGAGACGTGTATCTGTCCTAACTTAATTAAGTTTTGATATTTAAACAGATGTTTGATTGCTCTGGTCTAGGGGCGCATAAGTTGCAGCCTTGAGAATCGTATTTTCTCTCGTCAACTTCCTAGTCATTATCCGAACACTACAACAAAGTAGTCTAACTGTACTGTAGCCTACAACATTTCATGTCATACAAAGAAACAATATCTTCCACAATGGATCGGGTAAGTCTGGTTTTAACAGTATACGCCTACTGTGTTGTATAAAATTCCTGTGTTCGGTTTAAACGGCTGGACAAAAAAAACATGACGGTAAAACTTGTTTGGATTTTTGTCTTCAACAAAGTAACACACTACTATATAATGTTTAGGAATCTGTAACTATGACCTAATTATCTCTCCTTCCTCCCAAAGTGTTCACATTCCGAACACATTAGCCATTATTTGACCGCTCTAATTATGTTTGCGGTCCAAACACTTAAGACACACCCTATCCCCTCAGCCCTAAAATTAAGTGGACACTTCTGATGACGTATCATGACGTCTGACGAGTGTACACTAGCAGGGCAAGGGGCGGGGTTATTTCTGTTATTTTCTTTAATGATGTTGAACATTATATTAAAACAATTTCTTATTCCTGCAACAAAAAAGCTATGAAAACCATTGACATGTGCATCATACAATGTCTTTATGTAAACCAGTGTATTTGTTTGTATCCCCCTACTTGTTTCTTTATGTATACTTTTCTCTATTTCTCTATTCTTGTATTCTGAAAATAATTTTGATAAATAAATTAAATAAAATTCAATTATGATTCCATATTTATTTACACTAAATATATATTTATTTATATACGCATACTCTATGATAGCTAGCACATTAATTAGCTAACTAACATTAGCCTGCATTGCTGGAACTTCTGAAGAAGGAAAATGTTTTATTTCTACATTTTCCAAAAGTTAACCAAACAAAAACATCATTAATTTTAAGAGTCGTGTTTGTGCCGCCATATGCATTAGTAGCACAATTTATAACTTATTTACATTCGTTTTTACTTACACTTGTATGTTGACCTTGATGTTTAAAGATTCGGCTGATTTACAAGCATCGCAAATTGAATTCTGGGGCGTTTCAAGCCCAGAAGTGAATATAATTGTACATTGCAAACTACTGAAAACGACGGCTGAGGGTCTTACTTTGTAAACTTCCCTTGACCGCCCTCCACGATGGCGACGGGGATTCTCCCAAGGGCATAAAGCGAGGGTACGTGGACGAGGGTGTGTCTTTTAAGTGTTTGGACCCCAAGCAATTAAAATAAATGTCTTCAAAAATGGAAATGGAAGGCTGTCGGGAAAGAGGCAAGATCAGATGGGACCATTATAGTCAATGAGAGGGCAGATGTGTGTTTCCACTAGTTACCACAGTCATAGAGTCAAATGTCTATATCGTATCGTTATTTATTTTGGGTTAGGCATAAAGTTAAGTGTTGTTAGGGTTAAAAATCACATTTTAATAAGATCACTTGTAGAAATGGGAGTGGTTTATGGCTTTGTTTGTGGTAACTAGTGACGACCAGGCACTACTCCCATATAAAAAGTGTCCTACTTTTACCAACACACTCCTAACAACCTAATCGTTACGAATTTATAGTCGATCAAATAAGGCAGAAGCCAGATTTTGGGCCCAGTTATCGCTCTTGCTACACCTCTTCCTTGCTGTTTGAAAGGAAATGACTGGTATAAACACTGCCCCCCCAAAAGAATAACACACTTATAAAGAAGTACTGTACACAGAGAGGTGCACTATTTGATAGATTCCCCCGCTCCCCCTACCTCGGGTTTCCAGTGGGGAGACCTGAGGTCAGCCTGCCCCCGCCCCGCTCCCCATCTCGTACATCTGAGTGGGAGACTTTCCCAGGCAGTGGCCTGCCTAGCTCACAAACTACGCCCACTCCGACCAGGTTAATTGACCCACAGTCCCACACGGTGACATGATATCATTGACGTGACGTGCAAATGAGCGATAGAAAACCAATCGCGCTAATGTCTCCATTCCAATTTTTTTGTGCGGGCGCTGAACGATTGAACATTTCAGGTTAAATGGCATATTCGAGGGATGCACCCAAGTCAGAGGTTTTAAATAAATTAATACAATATTTAATGTTAATCTACACCCCTGGTCAAAAGTTTGGAATATTACTAATTCAAGGGTTTTTCTTGATTTGCACTCTTTTTTTACATTGTAGAATAAAAGTGAAGACATCAAAACTATGAAATAACACATATGGAATCATGTAGTAACCAAAATAACTATATTTTATATTTGAGATTCTTCAAAGTAGCCAACCTTTGCCTTGATGACAGCTTTGCACACTCTTGGCATTCTCTCAACCAGCTTCATGAGGACCGCCACAGGAACGGAAGACCCAGAAATACCTCTGCTGCAGAGGATAAGTTAATTAGAGTTACCAGCCTCAGATTGCAGCCCAAATAAATGCTTCACAGAGTTCGACCTGTGTATGTAGAATACTTTTTGCCGCCAACAGGACAAAGCTAGCCCGTCCCCCTCCACCCTCCTGGAGTCCACAGGTCGACCGCCTCCCGGTACTTTACTGCTGGTTCTGGTCGACTGCAGGAAAACACCGGGGCAGAGTGGAACTGAGAGAGGAGAAGGAGAAGAAGAACATGGAGATTTGATTTCATTAAGTAAGAACCGTGGTGTGTAGATTAGACTACAGTCTGCTTCTGTTACAATTAATGTCTTAATTATATATTGATTTAAATATCTGGTCGTTCCACCCAAAAATGTTTGATTTCACATCCTTTTAACATTCTGTCATAAAGGGCAGATTAATAAAAAACATGTTTTCCATCTCAAGAGGTTAAATAAAGAAGAAATACTATATTAAATGTCGATGTGGTTAAATGGTCCTTTAAATCAGCCATGAATCCACTTGTGACAGGGGGAATGGAAGCTAGTATTGTGCAACAGGGAGTGGCAATTGAATGTAATCTAAACAAAAACATTATTTGTTTATGGATAAAAGGGTTGAGATCCTCTGTTTTCCAACACAAAACAGCAGAGAATTTACAAAAAGAGTAGAACCAGCTCTCCTACTTCATGATTTGATTTGACTATTAGATGTTCAATGTTTATTTTGCCCCAGAATATGTAAGGAACAGTTTATTTGACCTTAAAATGAGGGACAGAATCAAATATGCTTTAAAAAAAAATAACATGGTCGCTGTTGTAGAATGTTATTTGGTTGCCAATTTTCTGCATTTCTCAAAGTCCCATCAGGTAGCCTGATTTCAGATGTATCCATGTAAACAGGATTATTAGGGAAATTGTTGTTCTTTCAAAGCATGTCAACGTTTAAATCAAACTCTTCTACTAATTGACTTCACAATAAATCGTATTATTCTGCGCATGTAACCATTATTCAATGATGGTAAAACTTGGAGACATTATTGTATTAGGTGGGTTAAAATCTTTCTAGAATTTAAACAGGGTTGACGGAGGGACCTGTCAAAATGCTGAAGTCTTTATTCATATATAAAAACAAATTGGATTAATCGAATTCTCCATGTGTTTTGTGTTAATGGGCACTTTATTTAATATAACAGAGATTTAAAATTGAACAACTATTACTGGAAAGGCATTCATTTCATGGGATGACATCTGTTTATGGACCCATATTTCCAAAATGTAATTATTCAATGTCTTTGTTTCACAGGGGACAGCCCTAGTTGTTGCTCTCTCAGTGGGAGGGGCTTATCATATGGGGAGCCTCAACAACATCATGATGCTGACAAGAAAGAGAAGAGTCTCTCCAGATCAGAACACCTCAAGAAACACCAGCAGAGACGTATAGGGAAGAAACCTCACCACTGCTGCTCTGACTGTGGAAAGAGTTTTACTAAACAGAAGGAATTGACCATTCAGGAGCGCATTCACACCGGAGAGAAACCGTACCACTGTTCTCAGTGTGGGAAGAGTTTAGCTGCATTTAAAAAATGTCAATCTCATCAGAGAGTTCACACAAGGGAGAGGCCTTACACCTGCTTTGATTGTGGGAAGACATTCAGCCAATCAAGAGCCCAGACTACACACAAACACATAAACACAGGACAGAAGCCTTATAGCTGTGAAAAGTGTGGGAAGAGCTTCAGTCATTCAGGATCCCTGATTACACACCAACGCATACACTCAGGAGAGAAGCCTTACAGCTGTGATCTGTGTGGGAAGAGCTTCAATCAATCAGGAACCCTGAGCGAACACCAACGCATACACACAGGAGAGAAGCCTTATAGCTGTGATCAATGTGGGAAGAGCTTCAATCAATCAGGACACCTGACTATACACCAACGCATACACACAGGAGAGAAGCCTTATAGCTGTGATCAGTGTGGAAAGAGTTTCGGGAAATCAGAACACCTGACTATACACCAACGCATACACACAGGAGAGAAGCCTTATAGCTGTGATCAGTGTGGGAAGAGCTTCAATCAATCAGGAGACGTGACTAAACACCAACGCATACACACAGGAGAGAGGCCTTATAGCTGTGATCAGTGTGGGAATACCTTCAATCAATCAGGAGACCTGACTGCACACCAGCGCATACACACAGGAGAGAAGCCTTATAGCTGTGATCAGTGTGGGAAGAGCTTCAATCAATCAGGACACCTGACTACACACCAACGCATACACACAGGAGAGAAGCCTTATAACTGTGATCTGTGTGGGAAGAGCTTCAGTCATTCAGTATCTCTGACTACACACCAACGCATACACACAGGAGAGAAGCCTTATAGCTGTGAGCAGTGTGGGAAGAGCTTCATGGAGTCAGGAACTCTGACTAGACACCAGCGCATACACACAGGAGAGAAGCCTTATAGCTGTGATCAGTGTGGGAAGAGGTTCAATCAATCAGGACCCCTGACTACACACCAACGCATACACACAGGAGAGAAGCCTTATAGCTGTGATCAGTGTGGGAAGAGGTTCAGTAATTCAGGACACCTGACTAGACACCAGCACATACACACAGGAGAGAAGCCTTATAACTGTGATCAGTGTGGGAAGAGTTTTTCTAAAGATTCCACCCTGACTAAACACCAGCTCACACACACAGGAGAGAAACCTTACTCCTGTCTATGTGGAAAGAGCTTTGCTCATTCAGGGTCACTGAAAAAACACCAGAAAGAACAAACATGTCGTCTTTTATCTCCCTCATCTCCTACACCGTTTACAGATCCCTAAATGAAGTTTCAATTGAAAACATCTTGTAAAGAGTCATCCATCTCCCATTCTGCCATTCTCTTACTAAGTCTGATTACCATGGTAACCTGTGTAGTATAATATTAGTGTGGTCCAATTATGTTGTTGCATTTATTTTTAAAGGATTTTTTTAGGGATATCTTTCAACTTTCCTTATTGTATATTAAGTGTCCTCAAGAAAGATGTTCACACATTTTAATTGGGAAGCGAATTATGTTGGTTGTTAGGAAGAGGCATCATGGGGGCAGGAAGTCAGCTCTGTCCATCAGTACTTATAGGTCATGTCAACCACAGACTTCACACTCTTCTGTTTTCTCACGGCCAGTAAGGTCTCCTACCAAACTTCTCTCTCTTCACTCTGGAAATTCACTTGATAATATCTGATAACTTACCATTCCACTTTGTATTGGTGATTCGTTACGCGGAACGATTGCTTGCATGTAAATGTCATTGTAAAACATTATGAAAAATGACAATAATGTTTTAAATAGTGTTTTTGCATGGAATAAGGTTTCTCAGTACTGTCTCATCTGTGTCTGTGTGAACTGAGTTAGCCTTTGTGGTTTGGGATAGCAACTGATTTATGATGGTCTTGTCCTCTCTCTGAGCCTTCATTCCATAGATTGAATTAGTGTCTGTGTCTATGAGGTAGCAGACTGGGATGTGCTCTGTGAGGCTCATGGGGAGGACATCGATGGACTTACTGACTGCATAACAGACTATATTAATTTTTGTGTAGACAACACTGTACCCACCAGGAAGGTACGCTGTTTCCCAAACAATAAACCCTGGGTCACCAGCGACCTGAAGGCCCTGCTGAATGAGAAGAAGAGGGCCTTCAAGGAGAGGGACAAGGACAAGGACAAATTGAAATGCGTCCAGAGGGAGCTGAAATTGCGGATTGCTGAGGTGAAGAGAGGGTATAAGGAGAAGATGGAGGACAAGCTGAGGCAGAGCCAGGTGAGAGAGGTGTGGAAGGGTATGAGAAATATCACTGGCTTCAAAAAGTCAAGCAGTGGGCAGACGGAGGGGACCCAGGACAGAGCCAATGAGCTGAACCAATTTTTTTAACAGGTTTGAGCCCTGTCAACCTCCCTTCCAGCTCCCCAGACCACACACCCTCACGGCTGTCCCACCCCCACTTTGCTCACAACACCTCTGCTGAGACAATCAGTGACCCCCTGCTCCCCCTGGACTGATCCTCAACACCCTTCCCCCCACCTCCCCACCGGGGCTGGCTTTCACCACCAACCAAGTGAAGAGAGAGCTGGAGAGACTACATCAGTGGAAAGCGGCGGGCCCTGATGGCATCAGCCCAAGGGTGCTTAGGGTCTGTGCTGACCAACTGTGTGGAATACTCGTCGCTTCAACCTTAGCCTGAGCCTAGAAAGGGTTTCTGTGCTGTGGAAAACATCCTGCCTCGTCCCAGTGCCCAAGAAGGCACACCCCACTGTCCTGAACGACTTCAGACCTGTAGCGCTAACATCCCACATCATGAAGACCCTGGAAAGGTTAGTCCTCGCTCACCTCAGACCCTTGGTGTGTACATCACTGGACCCCCTGCAGTTTGCATACCAGCGCAACATCGGGGTGGATGATTCAATCATCTACCTTCTGAAGAGGGCCTACTCTTACCTTGACAACGCAGGTTGCACTGTGAGGGTTACGTTTTTTTACTTTTCCAGTGCCTTCAATACCATTCAGCCCCTGCTACTGGGTTAGAAGATGAGGAGGATGAAAGTGGAAGCACCCTTAGTCTCCTGGGTCACGGACTACCTGACCGGTAGGCCACAATTTGTGCGACTACAGAGCTGTGTGTCAGAACGGGCAGTTAGCAACACAGGGGCCCCCCAGGGAACGGTCCTGTCCCCCTTCAGATATAACTCTGAAACATGCCACCTACAGAAGTTCTCAGATGACTCCGCAATTGTAGGGTGCATCAGGGGTGGGCAGGAGGAGGAGTACAGGAGCACAATCAGTGACTTTGTGTTGTGGTGTGAGCAGAACCACCTTCAGCTCAACATCAGCAAAACAAAGGAGATGGTGGTGGACTTCAGGAGAACCAAGGCACAACTGACTGCATGTGGAAATGGTTGGGTCATACAAGTTCCTGGGAGTCCATATGGACAATGGGCTGGTAACACCGGGGCCCTGTACAAAAAGGGCCAGAGCCGACTCTACTTTCTGAGGAGGCTCAGGTCCTTCAACGTGTGCAGTAAACTACTGCATACCTTCTACCAGTCTATGGTGGCCAGTGCCATCTTTTTTGCAGTAGTGTGCTGGGGAGCAAACATCAAAGCCGGTGATGCTTCTCGGGTAAATAAGCTGATCAGGAAGGCTAGCTCTGTCCTGGGGATGAGCCTTGACACTCTAGAGGAGGTGGCGGAGAGACGGATCCTGGCCAAACTGCTGGCCATCTTTGACAACGTCACCCACCCTCTGCACGCTATGGTTATGACGCAGAGGAGCACTTTCAGTCACAGACTGATCCCACCACGGTGTGCCAGAGAGCGCTACAGGAGGTCCTTCCTGCCGGCGGCTATTAGACTATATATAATGCCTCACCGGGGTGCCGTGCCGTCGGCAACATAGATCTGGAACTGTTGGGGTGCTAGGACCTAGTTTAACAATTATGCATCCATCCGTGAGTAACATCCGTGGTCCGTCAATACTCATTCACTCAGGACCTATTTATTCATGCAGGTCTGTATATACATACTCATGTACAGTTGTTATATCATATCACGTGCAATATTGCTAGTAATTCTTGGACTTAACTTACATAGGCATTCACTCTGGAATGCATATTAGTATCCTGTCTGTTGCACCTTTTCTCATTGCTTTTAGTATATCGAATGTGCAATATGTTCAGTTGTCTGTAATTAAACCCTGCGCACTAAGGACTATTTTAAGGGAATTACTATTATTATCCCAAATTATATCATACACACATTTAGCTATTAAAGTATCTCTTCCTGTCATTTACCTGTACAGTTTGTGTAACCATGCAAGCATTCACTTATCTGTAAATAAAACTGTATACTTACCTGTACAGCTAATTTACGCATGCAAAATGTTCACTTACCTGTTCATTTAGCCAGTCTGTCTATTAAGTAAACTATTATTACCCTCGCTCATATCATTCGCATTTTTAGCTACTGAAGTATTTCTCTGCCATCGACCTATATAGTATAGTTAACCATCCAACATCCACCAATGTATAGTGTACATATTCAGCCAACCACCCATACTATGCAATGTCTTTTTATAGCTTTTTTTTGCACTCCAGATATCTTGTATTTCTATACTTTTTCATACTGCAGCTCTATGTATCATGTACTGTGTATCTGTCTTTTGTGTACTTTCGTTGTGGCATTTTGCACCTACCCTGTGTTTTGTTGTAGCTGCTTGAAAAAGAAATGTCCCCCTCGGGGGATCAATAAAGTATCTATCTATCTATCTATCTACTTAAGTAGTTTTTGGTGGTATCTGTACTTTACTATTTATATATTTGACAACTTTTACTTCACTACATTCCTAAAGAAAATGATGTACTTTTTACTCCATACATTTTCCCCGACACCCAAAAGTACTGGTTACATTTTGAATGCTGAGCAGGACAGAAAATTGTTAAATTCACACATTTATCAAGAGAACATCCCTGGTCCGCCCTACTGCCTCTAATCTGGTGGACTCACTAAACACAAACGTTTTGTTTGTAAATGATGTCTGTGTGTTGGAGTGTGCTCCTGGCTAGCTGTAAATTTAAGAAAACCCAAGAAAGTCTGGTATGCTTAGTGTAAGGACATTTTAATAATTCATACTTAAGTATATTTGAGCAATTACATTTACTTTTGATACTTAAGTCTATTTAAAACCAAATACTTTAAGACTTTTACTCAAGTATTATTTTACTGGGTGACTTTTACTCATTTTCTGTTATGGTATCTTTGCTTTTCTCAAGTTTGACAATTGGTTACTTTTTGCACCACTGGACATTATTTTTGAACGGAGAATTACCAGCATTAGGTTGTGCTGGTAAGGTTGTACTGGTTGTGTACAGCAGCTGCCATTATAGCAGCAGCGAAAGAGCGGAAGCAGTCATTCACAGACACTCCCTCAGGAGAGAAAGGCCTGTTGAGATTCTCCATCTTTGAGCATGTGTTCCAAATGGCTGCCAGGTAAAAGTAGACAATAGCAGACAACAGGATTCGTAGTGAAAGGGGGTGTTGTTGAACGTTTTCTTGGCTTTTCTCAACTTTTAAAGATAATGAAAAATGTTATCCATAAACTCTCTGAAGTATTATTAGGCTGCATGATACGTTTATTAGTCCTAACTTAATTCCGTTTTGATATTTAAATAGATGTTTGATTGCTCTGGTCTAGGAGCGCAACAGTTGCAGCCTTGAGAATCGTATTTTCTCTCGCCAACTCCCTAGTCATTATCCGAACACTACAACAAAGTAGTCTAACTGTACTGTAGCCTACAACATTTCATGTCATACAAAGAAACAATATCTTCCACAATGGATCGGGTAAGTCTGGTTTTAACAGTATAAGCCTGCTGTGTTGTATAAAATGTCTAGACCTAGTTTTCATCGTCTTTGATCCTCCACATTGCTTTGTTCTGTTTAAACGTCTGGACATAAAAACATGACGGTAAAACTTGTCAGGATATATTGTTTCTTCAACAAAGTAGCCTACTACTATATCAGATTTAGGAATCTGTAACTATGACCTAATTATCTCTCCTTCCTCCCAAAGTGTTCCTTCACTGATTTCAAACACATTAGCCATTATTTGACCAGATACTCAAGTGGCCGTTCTAACAAAGAAAATAAATGTCTTCAAAAATGGAAGGCTGTCGGAAAGAGGCAAGATCAGATGGGACCATTATAGTAATGAGAGGGCAGATGTGTGTTTCCACTAGTTACCACAGTCATAGAGTCAAATGTCTATATCGTATCGTTATTTATTTAGTGTTGGGCATAAAGTTGTGTTTTTTAGGTTAAGTTTAAAATCAGATTTATTAAGATAAATTGTAGAAATGGGCGTGGTTTATGGCTTTGTTTTTGGTAACTAGTGACGACCAGGCATTACTCCCATATAAAGTGTCCTACTTTTAACAATACACTCGTAACAACCTAATCATTACGAAATGTATATTATTATATTTTGGGCCCAGTTATCCCTCTTGCTTTGCCTCTTCCTCAAAGGAAATTACTGGTATAGGATATATGGTGGAAACTAGCTCATGCCTCCAACAATCCAATGCTCTTATATTTGTGGGTTGTAGAGAAGCATTGAACATTTCCGGAATAAGGAGATATTCGAGGGATGCAGCCAAATCAATCAGAGATTTAGATGAATAAGATATTTGGTGTAGTGTTAATCTATGTTGAATACTTCTTGCGGCCAACAGGACAAAGCTAGCCCCTCCCCCTCCACCCTCCTGGAGTCCCCAGGTCGACCACCTCTCCGTACTTTACTGCTGGTTCTGGTCGACTGCAGGAAAACACTGGGGCAGAGTGGAACTGAGAGAGGAGGAGGAGAAGAGAAGGAAGATGGAGATTTGATTTCATTAGGTAAGAACCATAGTGTGTAGATTAGACTACAGTCTGCTTCTGTAACAATAGTTGGGGTGCATAAAGATGGTGGCCTGCATGTACTTACCACAAATTCCTCCTTTTGCTAAGTTCACTGTACAGTCGTGGCCAAAGGTTGAGAGAATGACACAAGTATTGATCTCCACAAAGTTTGCTGCCTCAGTGTTGATGATGGCAATTCATCAGTCAGGATGTGGCCCAGAAGTTAATTGACAGCATGCCAGGGCGGATTGCAGAGGTCTTGAAAAAGAAGGGTCAACACTGCAAGAATTGACTCTTTACATAAACTGAATGTCATTGTCAATGAAAGCCTTTGACACTCATGGAATACTTGTAATTATACTTCAGTGTACCATAGTAACTACTGACATAAAGATCTAAGAACACTGAAGCAGCAAACTTTGTGGAGACCAATACTTGTGTCATTCTCAAAACTTTGGACCACGACTGTATTTTACATTGGTCTCTTTACATATGGTCATTAGCACAGTAAAGATGATCCCAATTTTAGCTTCAAGACACCGACAATTTAAATAAACATTGAACAATGTCGCGCACCGTAGTTTCAAAACTCAGTGGATAAAACAATGACGTCATATCAGAATTTTTGAGCAACAGATGTTGGCAATTGAAAGCAATCTTCACAAAAAAATGTCTAGCATGTCTACAGTATGTATGGATAAAAGGGTTGACTTGCTCAGTTTTCCACCACAAAACAGCAGTAAATTGACAAACCAGCTCACCTGCTTTTACTCTGATTTCACTAGTAGATGTTCAATGCTTCTTTTTAAAACACATTTATTTAAAGGAATATTTATCATATTAAAACAAGAGTTCAGTTCATGTAACAGGGTTGAACTTTAAATGAGGGACAGATGTAAATAAATCACTAATCACATTCATAATAATCTTCAGAAATGACTTTGTCAAAGCAACAAAATAACTAGTGCTTTACCATGAGTATGTTTACATGCACACTCATAATTAGACATTAAACTAGTTATGTTAGTTATGGCAGTAGGCTGAGTATGGCATTAGTCATGTCAACACCTTACTCTGCTTATCTTAATTGGTTTTCTGATCTTGAATTATTAGGACACGTAAACGCCTTAATCAGATTCATAGAGGCATATTTAATCTGCACATGTGCTGCACGAGAACCGCAAGCTTCATTATTTTGTGCAAAAACTGAAAGTATATATAAATAGTTTTCACATACAAACTTTAATCAAATATGCTTATCAAAAAATAACATGGTCGCTGTGGTAGTACTTTTTTATTTTGATAGGCATTTATCAAAGTACCATCAGTTAACCTGATTACAGATGTCTATGCTATTCAATATCTTTGTTTCACAGGGGACAGCCCTAACCATTGCTCTTTCAGTGGGAGGGGCTTATCATCTGGGGAGCCTCAACAACAACATGATGCTGACAAGAAAGAGACGAGTCTCTCCAGATCAGAAACCCTCAAGAAACACCAACCGAGACTTATAGGGAAGAAACCTCACCACCGCTGCTCTGACTGTGGGAAGAGTTTTCCTAAACAGAGAAAATGGATAATTCACCAGCGGATTCACACTGGAGAGAAGCCTTATAGCTGTGATCAATGTGGGAAGAGCTTCAATCATTCAGGATCCCTGATTACACACAAACGCATACACACAGGAGAGAAGCCTTATAGCTGTGATCAGTGTGGAAAGAGCTTCAATCGATCAGGAAACCTGACTACACACCAACGCATACACACAGGAGAAAAGCCTTATAGCTGTGATCAGTGTGGGAAGTGCTTCAATCATTCAGGATCCCTGATTACACACAAACGCATACACACAGGAGAACAGCCTTATAGCTGTGATCAATGTGGGAAGAGCTTCAATCATTCAGGATCCCTGATTACACACAAACGCATACACACAGGAGAGAAGCCTTATAGCTGTGATCAGTGTGGAAGGAGCTTCAATCGATCAGGACACCTGACTACACACCAACGCATACACACAGGAGAACAGCCTTATAGCTGTGATCAGTGTGGGAAGGGTTTTGCTCGAGATTCCAGCCTGACTTTACACCAACGCATACACACAGGAGAGAAGCCTTATAGCTGTGATCAGTGTGGGAAGGGTTTTGCTCGAGATTCCAGCCTGACTTTACACCAACGCATACACACAGGAGAAAAGCCTTATAGCTGTGATCAGTGTGGGAAGGGTTTTGCTCATGATTCCAACCTGACTTTACACCAACGCATACACACAGGAGAAAAGCCTTATAGCTGTGATCAGTGTGGGAAGGGTTTTGCTCATGATTCCAACCTGACTGCACACCAACGCACACACACAGGAGAAAAGCCTTATAGCTGTGATCAGTGTGGGAAGGGTTTTGCTCATGATTCCAACCTGACTGCACACCAACGCATACACACAGGAGAAAAGCCTTATAGCTGTGATCAGTGTGGGAAGTGCTTCAATCATTCAGGATCCCTGATTACACACAAACGCATACACATAGGAGAGAAGCCTTATAGCTGTGATCAGTGTGGGAAGAGTTTCAGTCGATCAGGAGACCTGACTACACACAAACGCATACACATAGGAGAGAAGCCTTATAGCTGTGATCAGTGTGGGAAGAGTTTCAGTCGATCAGGAGACCTGACTACACACAAACACATACACATAGGAGAGAATCCTTATAGCTGTGATCAGTGTGGGAAGAGTTTCAGTCGATCAGCAACTCTGACTAGACACCAACGCATACACACAGGAGAGAAGCCTTATAGCTGTGATCAGTGTGGAAGGAGCTTCAATCATTCAGGATACCTGATTATACACCAACGCAGACACACAGGAGAGAAGCCTTATAGCTGTGATCAGTGTGGGAAGAGCTTCAATCAATCAGGAAACCTGACTACACACCAACGAATACACACAGGAGAGAAGCCTTATAGCTGTGATCAGTGTGGAAAGAGCTTCAATCAATCAGGACAACTGACTACACACCAACGCATACACACAGGAGAGAAGCCTTATAGCTGTGATCAGTGTGGAAAGAGCTTCAATCATTCATGGTCCCTGATTACACACCAACGCATACACACAGGACTGAAGCCATATAGCTGTGATCAGTGTGGGAAGAGCTTCAATCTTCAAGGATCCCTGATTAAACACCAACGCATACACACAGGGGTGAAGCCATATAGCTGTGATCAGTGTGGAAAGAGGTTCAGTTATTCAGGACACCTGACTACACACCAACGCATACACACAGGAGAGAAGCCTTATAGCTGTGATCAGTGTGGAAAGAGTTTCAATCAATCAGGACACCTGACTAAACACCAACGCATACACACAGGAGAGAAGCCTTATAGCTGTGATCAGTGTGGAAAGAGCTTCAATCAGTCAGGATCCCTGATTACACACCAACGCATACACACAGGACTGAAGCCGTATAGCTGTGATCAGTGTGGAAAGAGCTTCAATCATTCATGGTCCCTGATTACACACCAACGCATACACACAGGGGTGGAGCCATATAGCTGTGATCAGTGTGGAAAGAGGTTCAGTTATTCAGGACAGCTGACTACACACCAACACATACACACAGGAGAGAAGCCTTATAGCTGTGATCAGTGTGGAAAGAGTTTCAATCAATCAGGATACCTGACTATACACCAACGCATACACACAGGAGAGAAGCCTTATAGCTGTGATCAGTGTGGCAAGAGCTTCAGTCGGTTAGGATCACTGACTATACACCAGCGCATACACTCAGGAGAGAAGCCTTATAGCTGTGATCAGTGTGGAAAGAGTTTCAATCAATCAGGACAACTGATTACACACCAACACATACACACAGGGGTGAAGCCATATAGCTGTGATCAGTGTGGAAAGAGCTTCATTCGATCAGGAGACCTGACTAAACACCAACGCATACACACAGGAGAGAAGCCTTATAGCTGTGATCAGTGTGGGAAGAGCTTCAATCATTTAGGATCTCTGACTATACACCAGCGCATACACACAGGAGAGAAGCCATATAGCTGTGATCAGTGTGGGAAGAGCTTCAATCAATCAGGAGATCTGACTACACATCAACGCATACACACAGGAAGTTAGGACACCTGACCAAACACCAGCTCTGAAATTCTTACTCCTGTCTATGTGGAATGAACTTTTCACATTATTTGCATGCAGAAGCATTAATTATGTTGTTGCATTTATTTTAAAGGATTTTAATAGTGATATCTTTACATTTTCCTTATTGTATATTAAGTGTGTGTCACTTAATCCAAAAAGAATGATGTGTTGGTTGTTAGGAAGAGGCATCATGGGGGCAGGAAGTCAGCTCTATCCATCAGTACTTATAGGTCTTTTCAACCACAGACCTCACACTCTTCTGTTTTCTCACAGCCAGTAAGGTCTCCTACCAAACTTCTCTCTCTTCACTCTGGAAATACACTTAATAATATCTGATACCTTACCATTCCACTTTTTATTGGTGACTTGTTACGCGGAACAAATGCTTGCATGTAAATGTCATTGTAAAACATTATGGTAGAACAATGACAAGATTATGTTTTAAATAGTGTTTTTGCATGGAATAAGGTTTCTCAGTACTGTCTCGTCTGTGTGAACTGAGTTAGCCTTTGGGGTTTGGGATAGCAACTGATTTATGATTGTCTTGTCCTCTCTCTGAGCCTTCATTCCATAGATTGAATTAGAGTCAGTGTCTATGAGGTACCAGGAAGGAGATGTCTCGGGTATAAACAGCTGATAAGAAGAACCTTGTCTTGGAGGCCAAACTCTGGTTTTTATACAAATAGAATTATCTTCACAGCAAATGCTATCTGTCTGGGGGACACTCCTTTCTTCCATATAAAACCTCACCTCTTGACCCATTCCACACATCTGTTGTTTGCCACGTACTCATAAGGATGTGCTCAGTCTATAAAGGTTGTAACCCAACTCTGTTCGTTGGGTTCTCAGTGATCACCTCCGAGTGGCTGCTGACCGCTCCATTATTGTAATAATTAAATAATAAAGTTTAATAGTTTTAAATAAATCTGTCTCTACTTTGGTTGAAATAATTTCTGTGACAACATACATCTGGAATGTGGTTTCATGTTTTCTTTTGATTTACATTACTGATTACATATAGATTTAGTTGTATTATGTAGAAGAGACCAGGATATGTTATAGTGGCCAATTGAAATTTGTGGCAGACTACAACTATTTTTGTATTGCCGCCACCTACTGTACGGGTAGTTAACGAAACATAAAAAAAAATCCATTGCGGGGAAATACAGTACCGCCACCATCATATACAATACAAACATTGTATGAATCCCAAAATGCAAATCACATCCCTAAACATTCCCGGAACATTTATCGACAGGATTTCTTGTAACGTCTCTGCTGTAAAATCCTTGAGTCCCAAAAACGTTAATCTGCACTCACAATTTATGGCTACTTCCTCAGATTTCTTCTTTGTTTGGGCTGTGCATTGCATTTTAAAACCACTGCAATAAACCAAGGGCGCGACTTTGGATAGATAGATACTTTGATCCCCGAGGGGAAATTGATGGGCATCTAAAAGGTAATTTTCCACATATTTACACAATCCCATATGCTGATAAAAAGGTAATTATATAAATATTGTGTTGCACCTTTAACCAATAGCCTAACAAAATTAACAACTTGAAAAAATAAAGAGACTTTTGATTGTCTTTCTTAAGACATCCTCTATATAAAATGTCAGCCAGACCAACTATCCAGCCCGAGCCATCTGTATTCCCAACCCACACCAGTCTAGCCAATAACTTCTCTGCCAACACAATATTCTTCAAATTTCTAATACTTGTGAGCAGCATCACATACGCCTAAAATGGTGGTGTCTGCGTGAGTTGCGCCACTGCAATAAACGATACCAAGTCCACCTTTTGAAACATGCAACATGTCAGGATCTTGTTGGAGTTACATTTACTGATCTCTAATCCAACTACCATGGTTTCTTCAACGTTACTCCCTTCTTCCAGTCTTCTCACCGCCTCCGGATAGGAGACATTCTGGACAGCCCTTATTCTTGCCACCTGGGTCTCCTTCACCCTAACGATAGATAGATAGATAGATAGATATACTCATTTCTTTGTCAAGCAGCTGCTACAACAGCAAAACACAGGGCAGGTGCATAATGCCGAAAGTACACAAAAGACAGATACACGGTACATGATACATAGAGCGGCAGTATGAAAAAGTATAGAAATACAAGATATCTGGAGTGCAAAAAAAAGCTATAAAAAGACATTGCATAGTATAGGTGGTTGGCTGAATATGTACACTATACATTGGTGGATGTTGGATGGTTAACTATACTATACAGGTCGATGGCAGAGAAATACTTCAGTAGCTAAAAATGTGTATGATATGAGCGAGGGTAATAATAGTTTACTTAATAGACAGACTGGCTAAATGAACAGGTAAGTGAACATTTTGCATGGTTAAATTAGCTGTACAGGTAAGTATACAGTTACATTTACAGATAAGTGAATGCTTGCATGGTTACACAAACTGTACAGGTAAATGACAGGAAGAGATACTTTAATAGCTAAATGTGTGTATGATATAATTTGGGGTAATAATAGTAATAAAAAAATAATAAAATAATAGTAATTAAAATACAGTCCTTAGTGCGCAGGGTTTAATTACAGTCAACTGCACGTATTGCACATTCTATATACTAAAAGCAATGAGAAAAGGTGCAACTGACAGGATACTAATATGCATTCCTGAGTGAATGCCTACGTAAGTTAGGTCGAAGAATTACTAGCAATATTGCACGTGATATGATATAACAACTGTACATGAGTAAGTTTTATTGACTTAAGTCCATGTTAAGTCTACATCTCAAGTCTGAATCGGGCCCTCCATACACATCTTGCAATTAACATTATAATTGTTTGGATTTTTTATTAAATGCTTTTGTAAAATGTACTGTATTTGATGAGGCCTAACAATAAATGTACACAGTGATTTAAACATCACATCCATACACCAGACTAGAAAATACCTATAAATAGTGTGTCTGAAATGGCATCTTATTCCCTATACAGTAACGGTCAAAAGTTTGGACACAGCTACTCATTCAAGGGTTTTTCTTAATTTTTACAATTTTCTACATTGTAGAATAATAGTGAAGACGTCAAAACTATGAAATAGTTTTAAGACCGGAACCAGTACTTCCCAGACACTCCCTCAGGAGAGATAGGCCTGTTGAGATACTCCATCTTTGAGCATGTGTTAAAAGTGGCTGCCAGGTAAAAGTAGACGATATCAGACAACAGGATTCTTAGTGAAAGGGGGTGATGTTGAACATTTTCTTGACTTTACTCGACTTTTATAGATCATGTAAAATATTATCCAGGAAATTTGAGTAATATTAGGCTACATGAGACGTGTATCTGTCCTAACTTAATTAAGTTTTGATATTTAAACAGATGTTTGATTGCTCTGGTCTAGGAGCGCAAAAGTTGCAGCCTTGAGAATCGTATTTTCTCTCGGCAACTCCTTAGTCATTATCCGAACACTACAACAAAGTAGTCTAACTACTGTAGCCTACAACATTTCATGTCATACAAAGAAACAATATCTTCCACAATGGATCGGGTAAGTCTGGTTTTAACAGTATACGCCTACTGTGTTGTATAAAATTCCTGTGTTCGGTTTAAACGGCTGGACAAAAAAAACATGACGGTAAAACTTGTTTGGATTTTTGTCTTCAACAAAGTAACATACTACTATATAATGTTTAGGAATCTGTAACTATGACCTAATTATCTCTCCTTCCTCCCAAAGTGTTCACATTCCGAACACATTAGCCATTATTTGACCGCTCTAATTATGTTTGCGGTCCAAACACTTAAGACACACCCTATCCCCTCAGCCCTCAAATTAAGTGGACACTTCTGATGACGTATCATGACGTCTGACGAGTGTACACTAGCAGGGCAAGGGGCGGGGTTATTTTCTTTAATGAAGTTGAACATTATATTAAAACAATTTCTTATTCCTGCAACAAAAAAAGCTATGAAAACCATTGACATGTGCATCATACAATGTCTTTATGTAAACCAGTGTATTTGTTTGTATCCCCCTACTTGTTTCTTTATGTATACTTTTCTGTATTTCTCTATTCTTGTATCCTGAAAATAATTTTGATAAATAAATTAAATAAAATTCACTCGTTCATCCCGCGATGATTGTGTTTTAAATGCGCTACAGTCAATTATGATTCCATATTTATTTACACTAAATATATATGTATTGATATACGCATACTCTATGATAGCTAGCACATTAATTAGCTAACTAACATTAGCCTGCATTGCTGGAACTTCTGAAGAAGGAAAATGTTTTATTTCTACATTTTCCAAAAGTTAACCAAACAAAAACATCATTAATTTTAAGAGTCGTGTTTGTGCCGCCATATGCATTAGTAGCACAATTTATAACTTATTTACATTCGTTTTTACTTACACTTGTATGTTGACCTTGATGTTTAAAGATTCGGCTGATTTACAAGCATCGCGAATTGAATTCTGGGGCGTTTCAAGCCCAGAAGTGAATATAATTGTACATTGCAAACTACTGAAAACGATGGCTGAGGGTCTTACTTTGTAAACTTCCCTTGACCGCCCTCCACGATGGCGACGGGGATTCTCCCAAGGGCATAAAGCGAGGGTACGTGGACGAGGGTGTGTCTTTTAAGTGTTTGGACCCCAAGCAATTAAAATAAATGTCTTCAAAAATGGAAATGGAAGGCTGTCGGGAAAGAGGCAAGATCAGATGGGACCATTATAGTCAATGAGAGGGCAGATGTGTGTTTCCAGTAGTTACCACAGTCAGAGTCAAATGTCTATATCGTATCGTTATTTATTTTGGGTTAGGCATAAAGTTGTGTTGTTAGGGTTAAAATCACATTTTAATAAGATCACTTGTAGAAATGGGAGTGGTTTATGGCTTTGTTTGTGTTAACTAGTGACGACCAGGCATTACTCCCATATAAAAAGTGTCCTACTTTTACCAACACACTCCTAACAACCTAATCGTTACGAATTTATAGTCGATCAAATAAGGCAGAAGCCAGATTTTGGGCCCAGTTATCCCTCTTGCTACACCTCTTCCTTGCTGTTTGGAAGGAAATGACTGGTATAAACACTGCCCCCCCAAAAGAATAACACACTTATAAAGAAGTACTGTACACAGAGAGGTGCACTATTTGATAGATTCCCCCGCTCCCCCTACCTCGGGTTTCCAGTGGGGAGACCTGAGGTCAGCCTGCCCCCGCCCCGCTCCCCATCTCGTACATCTGAGTGGGAGACTTTCCCAGGCAGTGGCCTGCCTAGCTCACAAACTACGCCCACTCCGACCAGGTTAATTGACCCACAGTCCCACACGGTGACATGATATCATTGACGTGACGTGCAAATGAGCGATAGAAAACCAATCGCGCTAATGTCTCCATTCCAATTTGTTTGTGCGGGCGCTGAACGATTGAACATTTCAGGTTAAATGGCAT
This sequence comes from Thymallus thymallus, assembly GCA_023634145.1. NCBI lineage: Eukaryota > Metazoa > Chordata > Actinopteri > Salmoniformes > Salmonidae > Thymallus > Thymallus thymallus. The sequence continues at coordinate 21,912,207 of CM042394.1, read as the reverse complement.
ATTCGAGGGATGCACCCAAGTCAGAGGTTTTAAATAAATTAATACAATATTTAATGTTAATCTACACCCCTGGTCAAAAGTTTGGAATATTACTAATTCAAGGGTTTTTCTTGATCTGCACTCTTTTTTTACATTGTAGAATAAAAGTGAAGACATCAAAACTATGAAATAACACATATGGAATCATGTAGTAACCAAAATAACTATATTTTATATTTGAGATTCTTCAAAGTAGCCAACCTTTGCCTTGATGACAGCTTTGCACACTCTTGGCATTCTCTCAACCAGCTTCATGAGGAACGGAAGACCCAGAAATACCTCTGCTGCAGAGGATAAGTTAATTAGAGTTACCAGCCTCAGATTGCAGCCCAAATAAATGCTTCACAGAGTTCGACCTGTGTATGTAGAATACTTTTTGCCGCCAACAGGACAAAGCTAGCCCGTCCCCCTCCACCCTCCTGGAGTCCACAGGTCGACCGCCTCCCGGTACTTTACTGCTGGTTCTGGTCGACTGCAGGAAAACACCGGGGCAGAGTGGAACTGAGAGAGGAGAAGGAGAAGAAGAACATGGAGATTTGATTTCATTAAGTAAGAACCGTGGTATGTAGATTAGACTACAGTCTGCTTCTGTTACAATTAATGTCTTAATTATATATTGATTTAAATATCTGGTCGTTCCACCCAAAAATGTTTGATTTCACATCCTTTTAACATTCTGTCATAAAGGGCAGATTAATAAAAAACATGTTTTCCATCTCAAGAGGTTAAATAAAGAAGAAATACTATATTAAATGTCGATGTGGTTAAATGGTCCTTTAAATCAGCCATGAATCCACTTGTGACAGGGGGAATGGAAGCTAGTATTGTGCAACAGGGAGTGGCAATAGAATGCAGTCTTCACCCAAAAAGTTAGTTAAAACATTTCTAGCATGTCTATGTTTGGATAAAAGGGTTGAGATGCTCAGTTTTCCAACACAAAACAGCAGAGAATTTACAAAAAGAGTAGAACCAGCTCTCCTACTTCATGATTTGATTTGACTATTAGATGTTCAATGTTTATTTTGCCCCAGAATATGTAAGGAACAGTTTATTTGACCTTAAAATGAGGGACAGAATCACATATGCTTTAAAAAAAAATAACATGGTCGCTGTTGTAGAATGTTATTTGGTTGTCAATTTTCTGCATTTCTCAAAGTCCCATCAGGTAGCCTGATTTCAGATGTATCCATGTAAACAGGATTATTAGGGAAATTGTTGTTCTTTCAAAGCATGTCAACGTTTAAATCAAACTCTTCTACTAATTGACTTCACAATAAATCGTATTATTCTTCGCATGTCACCATTACTCAATGATGGTAAAACTTGGAGACATTATTGTATTAGGTGGGTTAAAATCTTTCTAGAATTTAAACAGACGGAGGGACCTGTCAAAATGCTGAAGTCTTTATTCATATATAAAAACAAATTGGATTAATCGAATTCTCCATGTGTTTTGTGTTAATGGGCACTTTATTTAATATAACAGAGATTTAAAATTGAACAACTATTACTGGAAAGGCATTCATTTCATGGGATGACATCTGTTTATGGACCCATATTTCCAAAATGTAATTATTCAATGTCTTTGTTTCACAGGGGACAGCCCTTGTTGTTGCTCTCTCAGTGGGAGGGGCTTATCATATGGGGAGCCTCAACAACATCATGATGCTGACAAGAAAGAGAAGAGTCTCTCCAGATCAGAACACCTCAAGAAACACCAGCAGAGACGTATAGGGAAGAAACCTCACCACTGCTGCTCTGACTGTGGAAAGAGTTTTACTAAACAGAAGGAATTGACCATTCAGGAGCGCATTCACACCGGAGAGAAACCGTACCACTGTTCTCAGTGTGGGAAGAGTTTAGCTGCATTTAAAAAATGTCAATCTCATCAGAGAGTTCACACAAGGGAGAGGCCTTACACCTGCTTTGATTGTGGGAAGACATTCAGCCAATCAAGAGCCCAGACTACACACAAACACATAAACACAGGACAGAAGCCTTATAGCTGTGAAAAGTGTGGGAAGAGCTTCAGTCATTCAGGATCCCTGATTACACACCAACGCATACACTCAGGAGAGAAGCCTTACAGCTGTGATCAGTGTGGGAAGAGTTTCAATCAATCAGGACACCTGACTATACACCAACGCATACACACAGGAGAGAAGCCTTACAGCTGTGATCTGTGTGGGAAGAGCTTCAATCAATCAGGAACCCTGAGCGAACACCAACGCATATACACAGGAGAGAAGCCTTATAGCTGTGATCAGTGTGGGAAGAGCTTCAATCAATCAGGACACCTGACTACACACCAACACATACACACAGGACAGAAGCCTTATAGCTGTGAAAAGTGTGGGAAGAGCTTCAGTCATTCAGGATCCCTGATTACACACCAACGCATACACTCAGGAGAGAAGCCTTATAGCTGTGATCAGTGTGGGAAGAGCTTCAATCATTCAGGAAACTTGACTGCACACCATCGCATACACACAGGAGAGAAGCCTTATAGCTGTGATCAATGTGGAAAGAGCTTCAATCAATCAGGAGACCTGACTATACACCAACGCATACACAGTGGAGAGAAGCCTTATAGCTGTGATCAGTGTGGGAAGAGCTTCAATCAATCAGGACACCTGACTATACACCAACGCATACACACAGGAGAGAAGCCTTATAGCTGTGATCAGTGTGGAAAGAGTTTCGGGAAATCAGAACACCTGACTATACACCAACGCATACACACAGGAGAGAAGCCTTATAGCTGTGATCAGTGTGGGAAGAGCTTCAATCAATCAGGAGACGTGACTAAACACCAACGCATACACACAGGAGAGAGGCCTTATAGCTGTGATCAGTGTGGGAATACCTTCAATCAATCAGGAGACCTGACTGCACACCAGCGCATACACACAGGAGAGAAGCCTTATAGCTGTGATCAGTGTGGGAAGAGCTTCAATCAATCAGGACACCTGACTACACACCAACGCATACACACAGGAGAGAAGCCTTATAACTGTGATCTGTGTGGGAAGAGCTTCAGTCATTCAGTATCTCTGACTACACACCAACGCATACACACAGGAGAGAAGCCTTATAGCTGTGAGCAGTGTGGGAAGAGCTTCATGGAGTCAGGAACTCTGACTAGACACCAGCGCATACACACAGGAGAGAAGCCTTATAGCTGTGATCAGTGTGGGAAGAGGTTCAATCAATCAGGACCCCTGACTACACACCAACGCATACACACAGGAGAGAAGCCTTATAGCTGTGATCAGTGTGGGAAGAGGTTCAGTAATTCAGGACACCTGACTAGACACCAGCACATACACACAGGAGAGAAGCCTTATAACTGTGATCAGTGTGGGAAGAGTTTTTCTAAAGATTCCACCCTGACTAAACACCAGCTCACACACACAGGAGAGAAACCTTACTCCTGTCTATGTGGAAAGAGCTTTGCTCATTCAGGGTCACTGAAAAAACACCAGAAAGAACAAACATGTCGTCTTTTATCTCCCTCATCTCCTGCACCGTTTACAGATCCCTAAATGAAGTTTCAATTGAAAACAACTTGTAAAGAGTCATCCATCTCCCATTCTGCCATTCTCTTACTAAGTCTGATTACCATGGTAACCTGTGTAGTATAATATTAGTGTGGTCCAATTATGTTGTTGCATTTATTTTAAAGGATTTTAATAGGGATATCTTTCAACTTTCCTTATTGTATATTAAGTGTCCTCAAGAAAGATGTTCACACATTTTAATTGGGAAGCGAATTATGTTGGTTGTTAGGAAGAGGCATCATGGGTGCAGGAAGTCTGCTCTGTCCATCAGTACTTATAGGTCATGTCAACCACAGACTTCACACTCTTCTGTTTTCTCACGGCCAGTAAGGTCTCCTACCAAACTTCTCTCTCTTCACTCTGGAAATTCACTTGATAATATCTGATAACTTACCATTCCACTTTGTATTGGTGATTCGTTACGCGGAACGATTGCTTGCATGTAAATGTCATTGTAAAACATTATGAAAAATGACAATAATGTTTTAAATAGTGTTTTTGCATGGAATAAGGTTTCTCAGTACTGTCTCATCTGTGTCTGTGTGAACTGAGTTAGCCTTTGTGGTTTGGGATAGCAACTGATTTATGATGGTCTTGTCCTCTCTCTGAGCCTTCATTCCATAGATTGAATTAGTGTCTGTGTCTATGAGGTAGCAGACTGGGATGTGCTCTGTGAGGCTCATGGGGAGGACATCGATGGACTTACTGACTGCATAACAGACTATATTAATTTTTGTGTAGACAACACTGTACCCACCAGGAAGGTACGCTGTTTCCCAAACAATAAACCCTGGGTCACCAGCGACCTGAAGGCCCTGCTGAATGAGAAGAAGAGGGCCTTCAAGGAGAGGGACAAGGACAAGGACAAATTGAAATGCGTCCAGAGGGAGCTGAAGTTGCGGATTGCTGAGGTGAAGAGAGGGTATAAGGAGAAGATGGAGGACAAGCTGAGGCAGAGCCAGGTGAGAGAGGTGTGGAAGGGTATGAGAAATATCACTGGCTTCAAAAAGTCAAGCAGTGGGCAGACGGAGGGGACCCAGGACAGAGCCAATGAGCTGAACCAATTTTTTTAACAGGTTTGAGCCCTGTCAACCTCCCTTCCAGCTCCCCAGACCACACACCCTCACGGCTGTCCCACCCCCACTTTGCTCACAACACCTCTGCTGAGACAATCAGTGACCCCTGCTCCCCCTGGACTGATCCTCAACACCCTTCCCCCCACCTCCCCACCGGGGCTGGCTTTCACCACCAACCAAGTGAAGAGAGAGCTGGAGAGACTACATCAGTGGAAAGCGGCGGGCCCTGATGGCATCAGCCCAAGGGTGCTTAGGGTCTGTGCTGACCAACTGTGTGGAATACTCGTCGCTTCAACCTTAGCCTGAGCCTAGAAAGGGTTTCTGTGCTGTGGAAAACATCCTGCCTCGTCCCAGTGCCCAAGAAGGCACACCCCACTGTCCTGAATGACTTCAGACCTGTAGCGCTAACATCCCACATCATGAAGACCCTGGAAAGGTTAGTCCTCGCTCACCTCAGACCCTTGGTGTGTACATCACTGGACCCCCTGCAGTTTGCATACCAGCGCAACATCGGGGTGGATGATTCAATCATCTACCTTCTGAAGAGGGCCTACTCTTACCTGGACAACGCAGGTTGCACTGTGAGGGTTAAGTTTTTTTACTTTTCCAGTGCCTTCAATACCATTCAGCCCCTGCTACTGGGTGAGAAGATGAGGAGGATGAAAGTGGAAGCACCCTTAGTCTCCTGGGTCACGGACTACCTGACCGGTAGGCCACAATTTGTGCGACTACAGAGCTGTGTGTCAGAACGGGCAGTTAGCAACACAGGGGCCCCCCAGGGAACGGTCCTGTCCCCCTTCAGATATAACTCTGAAACATGCCACCTACAGAAGTTCTCAGATGACTCCGCAATTGTAGGGTGCATCAGGGGTGGGCAGGAGGAGGAGTACAGGAGCACAATCAGTGACTTTGTGTTGTGGTGTGAGCAGAACCACCTTCAGCTCAACATCAGCAAAACAAAGGAGATGGTGGTGGACTTCAGGAGAACCAAGGCACAACTGACTGCATGTGGAAATGGTTGGGTCATACAAGTTCCTGGGAGTCCATATGGACAATGGGCTGGTAACACCGGGGCCCTGTACAAAAAGGGCCAGAGCCGACTCTACTTTCTGAGGAGGCTCAGGTCCTTCAACGTGTGCAGTAAACTACTGCATACCTTCTACCAGTCTATGGTGGCCAGTGCCATCTTTTTTGCAGTAGTGTGCTGGGGTGCAAACATCAAAGCCGGTGATGCTTCTCGGGTAAATAAGCTGATCAGGAAGGCTAGCTCTGTCCTGGGGATGAGCCTTGACACTCTAGAGGAGGTGGCGGAGAGACGGATCCTGGCCAAACTGCTGGCCATCTTTGACAACGTCACCCACCCTCTGCACGCTATGGTTATGACGCAGAGGAGCACTTTCAGTCACAGACTGATCCCACCACGGTGTGCCAGAGAGCGCTACAGGAGGTCCTTCCTGCCGGCGGCTATTAGACTATATATAATGCCTCACCGGGGTGCCGTGCCGTCGGCAACATAGATCTGGAACTGTTGGGGTGCTAGGACCTAGTTTAACAATTATGCATCCATCCGTGAGTAACATCCGTGGTCCGTCAATACTCATTCACTCAGGACCTATTTATTCATGCAGGTCTGTATATACATACTCATGTACAGTTGTTATATCATATCACGTGCAATATTGCTAGTAATTCTTGGACTTAACTTACATAGGCATTCACTCTGGAATGCATATTAGTATCCTGTCTGTTGCACCTTTTCTCATTGCTTTTAGTATATCGAATGTGCAATATGTTCAGTTGTCTGTAATTAAACCCTGCGCACTAAGGACTGTATTTTAAGGGAATTACTATTATTATCCCAAATTATATCATACACACATTTAGCTATTAAAGTATCTCTTCCTGTCATTTACCTGTACAGTTTGTGTAACCATGCAAGCATTCACTTATCTGTAAATAAAACTGTATACTTACCTGTACAGCTAATTTACGCATGCAAAATGTTCACTTACCTGTTCATTTAGCCAGTCTGTCTATTAAGTAAACTATTATTACCCTCGCTCATATCATTCGCATTTTTAGCTACTGAAGTATTTCTCTGCCATCGACCTATATAGTATAGTTAACCATCCAACATCCACCAATGTATAGTGTACATATTCAGCCAACCACCCATACTATGCAATGTCTTTTTATAGCTTTTTTTTGCACTCCAGATATCTTGTATTTCTATACTTTTTCATACTGCAGCTCTATGTATCATGTACTGTGTATCTGTCTTTTGTGTACTTTCATTGTGGCATTTTGCACCTACCCTGTGTTTTGTTGTAGCTGCTTGAAAAAGAAATGTCCCCCTCGGGGGATCAATAAAGTATCTATCTATCTATCTATCTATCTATCTATCTATCTATCTATCTATCTATCTATCTATCTATCTATCTATCTACTTAAGTAGTTTTTGGTGGTATCTGTACTTTACTATTTATATATTTGACAACTTTTACTTCACTACATTCCTAAAGAAAATGATGTACTTTTTACTCCATACATTTTCCCCGACACCCAAAAGTACTGGTTACATTTTGAATGCTGAGCAGGACAGAAAATTGTTAAATTCACACATTTATCAAGAGAACATCCCTGGTCCGCCCTACTGCCTCTAATCTGGTGGACTCACTAAACACAAACGTTTTGTTTGTAAATGATGTCTGTGTGTTGGAGTGTGCTCCTGGCTAGCTGTAAATTTAAGAAAACCCAAGAAAGTCTGGTATGCTTAGTGTAAGGACATTTTAATAATTCATACTTAAGTATATTTGAGCAATTACATTTACTTTTGATACTTAAGTCTATTTAAAACCAAATACTTTAAGACTTTTACTCAAGTATTATTTTACTGGGTGACTTTTACTCATTTTCTGTTATGGTATCTTTGCTTTTCTCAAGTTTGACAATTGGTTACTTTTTGCACCACTGGACTTTATTTTTGAACGGAGAATTACCAGCATTAGGTTGTGCTGGTAAGGTTGTGCTGGTTGTGTACAGCAGCTGCCATTACAGCAGCAGCGAAAGACCGGAAGCAGTAATTCCCAGACACTCCCTCAGGAGAGAAAGGCCTGTTGAGATTCTCCATTATTTTTTTATACACATTATTTGTTACTTATATGATATTTGTTCCACTTCTCTATTCATTGGCTGATGTGTATTTATCTGTTTGTTTGTTTATTTATTTTAATGTTTTACTCCTTATGAAAATATGTTCTGTAACTAAATGATTTTGTATTACAAGTTCAATTTATTTTTCCTGCAATAAAAAAAAAAAAAAAAAAAAAAAATCTTTGAGCATGTGTTCCAAATGGCTGCCAGGTAGAAGTTGACGATAGCAGACAACAGGATTCATAGTGAAAGGGGGTATTGTTGAACGTTTTCTTGGCTTTTCTCAACTTTTAAAGATAATGAAAAATGTTATCCATAAACTTTCTGAAGTATTATTAGGCTGCATGATACGTTTATTGGTCCTAACTTAATTCAGTTTTGATATTTAAATAGATGTTTGATTGCTCTGGTCTAGGAGCGCAACAGTTGCAGCCTTGAGAATCGAATGTTCTCTCGCCAACTTCCTAGTCATTATCCGAACACTACAACAAAGTAGTCTAACTGTACTGTAGCCTACAACATTTCATACAAAGAAACAATAGCTTCCACAATGGATCGGGTAAGTCTGGTTTTAACAGTATAAGCCTGCTGTGTTGTATAAAATGTCTAGACCTAGTTTTCATCGTCTTTGATCCTCCACATTGCTTTGTTCTGTTTAAACGTCTGGACATAAAAACATGACGGTAAAACTTGTTAGGATATATTGTTTCTTCAACAAAGTAACCTACTACTATATCAGATTTAGGAATCTGTAACTATGACCTAATTATCTCTCCTTCCTCCCAAAGTGTTCCTTCATTGATTTCTAACACATTAGCCATTATTTGACCAGATACTCAAGTGGCCGTTCTAACAAAGAAAATAAATGTCTTCAAAAATGGAAGGCTGTCGGGAAAGAGGCAAGATCAGATGGGACCATTATAGTAATGAGAGGGCAGATGTGTGTTTCCACTAGTTACCACAGCCATAGAGTCAAATGTCTATATCGTATCGTTATTTATTTCGTGTTGGGCATAAAGTTGTGTTTTTTAGGTTAAGTTTAAAATCAGATTTATTAAGATAAATTGTAGAAATGGTCGTGGTTTATGGCTTTGTTTTTGGTAACTAGTGACGACCAGGCATTACTCCCATATAAAGTGTCCTACTTTTAACAATACACTCGTAACAACCTAATCATTACGAAATGTATATTATTATATTTTGGGCCCAGTTATCCCTCTTGCTTTGCCTCTTCCTCAAAGGAAATTACTGGTATAGGATATATGGTGGAAACTAGCTCATGCCTCCAACAATCCAATGCTCTTATATTTGTGGGTTGTAGAGAAGCATTGAACATTTCCGGAATAAGGAGATATTCGAGGGATGCAGCCAAATCAATCAGAGATTTAGATGAATAAGATATTTGGTGTAGTGTTAATCTATGTTGAATACTTCTTGCGGCCAACAGGACAAAGCTAGCCCCTCCACCCTCCTGGAGTCCCCAGGTCGACCACCTCTCCGTACTTTACTGCTGGTTCTGGTCGACTGCAGGAAAACACTGGGGCAGAGTGGAACTGAGAGAGGAGGAGGAGAAGAGAAGGAAGATGGAGATTTGATTTCATTAAGTAAGAACCATAGTGTGTAGATTAGACTACAGTCTGCTTCTGTAACAATAGTTGGGGTGCATAAAGATGGTGGCCTGCATGTACTTACCACAAATTCCTCCTTTTGCTAAGTTCACTGTACAGTCGTGGCCAAAGGTTGAGAGAATGACACAAGTATTGATCTCCACAAAGTTTGCTGCCTCAGTGTTGATGATGGCAATTCATCAGTCAGGATGTGGCCCAGAAGTTAATTGACAGCATGCCAGGGCGGATTGCAGAGGTCTTGAAAAAGAAGGGTCAACACTGCAAGAATTGACTCTTTACATAAACTGAATGTCATTGTCAATGAAAGCCTTTGACACTTATGGAATACTTTTAATTATACTTCAGTGTACCATAGTAACTACTGACATAAAGATCTAAGACCACTGAAGCAGCAAACTTTGTGGAGACCAATACTTGTGTCATTCTCAAAACTTTGGACCACGACTGTATTTTACATTGGTCTCTTTACATATGGTCATTAGCACAGTAAAGATGATCCCAATTTTAGCTTCAAGACACCGACAATTTAAATAAACATTGAACAATGTCGCACACCGTAGTTTCAAAACTCAGTGGATAAAACAATGACGTCATATCAGAATTTTTGAGCAACAGATGTTGGCAATTGAAAGCAATCTTCACAAAAAAATGTCTAGCATGTCTACAGTATGTATGGATAAAAGGGTTGACTTGCTCAGTTTTCCACCACAAAACAGCAGTAAATTGACAAACCAGCTCACCTGCTTTTACTCTGATTTCACTAGTAGATGTTCAATGCTTCTTTTTAAAACACATTTATTTAAAGGAATATTTTCATCATATTAAAACAAGAGTTCAGTTCATGTAACAGGGTTGACCTTTTAAATGAGGGACAGATGTAAATAAATCACTAATCACATTCATAATAATCTTCAGAAATTACTGTCAAAGCAACAAAATAACTAGTGCTTTACCATGAGTATGTTTACATGCACACTCATAATTAGACATTAAACTAGTTATGTTAGTTATGGCAGTAGGCTGAGTATGGCATTAGTCATGTCAACACATTACTCTGCTTATCTTAATTGGTTTTCTGATCTTGAATTATTAGGACACGTAAACGCCTTAATCAGATTCATAGAGGCATATTTAATCTGCACATGTGCTGCACGAGAACCGCTAGCTTCATTATTTTGTGCAAAAACTGAAAGTATATATAAATAGTTTTCACATACAAACTTTAATCAAATATGCTTATCAAAAAATAACATGGTCGCTGTGGTAGTACTTTTTTATTTTGATAGGCATTTATCAAAGTCCCATCAGTTAACCTGACTACAGATGTCTATGCTATTCAATATCTTTGTTTCACAGGGGACAGCCCTAACCATTGCTCTTTCAGTGGGAGGGGCTTATCATCTGGGGAGCCTCAACAACAACATGATGCTGACAAGAAAGAGAAGAGTCTCTCCAGATCAGAACACCTCAAGAAACACCAACCGAGACTTATAGGGAAGAAACCTCACCACCGCTGCTCTGACTGTGGGAAGAGTTTTACTAAACAGAGAAAATTGATAATTCACCAGCAGATTCACACAGGAGAGAAACCTTATAGCTGTGATCAGTGTGGAAAGAGCTTCAATCATTCAGGATCCCTGATTACACACAAACGCATACACACAGGAGAGAAGCCTTATAGCTGTGATCAGTGTGGGAAGTGCTTCAATCATTCAGGATCCCTGATTACACACAAACGCATACACACAGGAGAGAAGCCTTATAGCTGTGATCAGTGTGGGAAGTGCTTCAATCATTCAGGATCCCTGATTACACACAAACGCATACACACAGGAGAGAAGCCTTATAGCTGTGATCAGTGTGGAAGGAGCTTCAATCGATCAGGACACCTGACTACACACCAACGCATACACACAGGAGAACAGCCTTATAGCTGTGATCAGTGTGGGAAGGGTTTTGCTCGAGATTCCAGCATGACTTTACACCAACGCATACACACAGGAGAGAAGCCTTATAGCTGTGATCAGTGTGGGAAGGGTTTTGCTCGAGATTCCAGCCTGACTTTACACCAACGCATACACACAGGAGAAAAGCCTTATAGCTGTGATCAGTGTGGGAAGGGTTTTGCTCATGATTCCAACCTGACTAAACACCAACGCATACACACAGGAGAAAAGCCTTATAGCTGTGATCAGTGTGGGAAGGGTTTTGCTCATGATTCCAACCTGACTGCACACCAACGCATACACACAGGAGAAAAGCCTTATAGCTGTGATCAGTGTGGGAAGTGCTTCAATCATTCAGGATCCCTGATTACACACAAACGCATACACATAGGAGAGAAGCCTTATAGCTGTGATCAGTGTGGGAAGAGTTTCAGTCGATCAGGAGACCTGACTACACACAAACGCATACACATAGGAGAGAAGCCTTATAGCTGTGATCAGTGTGGGAAGAGTTTCAGTCGATCAGGAGACCTGACTACACACAAACACATACACATAGGAGAGAATCCTTATAGCTGTCATCAGTGTGGGAAGAGTTTCAGTCGATCAGCAACTCTGACTAGACACCAACGCATACACACAGGAGAGAAGCCTTATAGCTGTGATCAGTGTGGAAGGAGCTTCAATCATTCAGGATACCTGATTATACACCAACGCAGACACACAGGAGAGAAGCCTTATAGCTGTGATCAGTGTGGGAAGAGCTTCTATCAAACAGGAGACCTGACTAAACACCAACACATACACACAGGACAGAAGCCTTATAGCTGTGAAAAGTGTGGGAAGAGTTTCAGTCGATCAGGAGACCTGACTAAACACCAACGCATACACACAGGAGAGAAGCCTTATAGCTGTGATCAGTGTGGGAAGAGCTTCTATCAAACAGGAGACCTGACTACACACCAGCGCATACACACAGGAGAGAAGCCTTATAGCTGTGATCAGTGTGGGAAGAGCTTCTATCAAACAGGAGACCTGACTAGACACCAACGCATACACACAGGAGAGAAGCCTTATAGCTGTGATCAGTGTGGGAAGTGCTTCAATCATTCAGGACACCTGACTGCACACCAACGCATACACACAGGAGAGAAGCCTTATAGCTGTGATCAGTGTGGGAAGAGCTTCTATCAAACAGGAAACCTGACTAGACACCAGCGGACACACACAGGAGAGAAACCTTACTCCTGTCTATGTGGAAAGATCTTTGCTCATTCAAGGTCACTGAAAAAACACCAGAAAGGACAAACATGTTGTCTTTTATGTCCCCCCTCTCTTGCAACGGTTCCAGATCCCTAAATACATTTTCCATAGAAAACATCTAGTAAAGAATCATCCATCTCCCATTCTCTAACAGTTTACTAAGTCTGATTACCATGGTAACCTGTGTAGCATAATATGTATCTCTGGATCCATATGTATCAAGTGTCTCAGAGTAGGAGTGTTGTGTGTGTGGTGGGTGGGGATGTTCAGATCTCTATCTTATTTAATTAACTCCTATTATCCATTAAGTAATGTAGAATAATGTTTCAACAACGGTAGGTGTGTATTCATGTGTTCAATAGATCAATAAATTAAATCCATTATCTGCTCAACAATGTCTGCTTATCACTTTAATTATATGTTTTTAAAATCTATAAGGATCATAGGCCTCTTGTATAATTAGTTTGGTCCTAAAAGATGTTCACATATTTATTGTAAAACCCTTCACCAGGTTATAATGTAGCTGATGGGACGTACAGATGTACAGAAGACATAGGACTATTAGTGTGGTCAAATTATGTTGCATTTATTTTAAAGGATTTTAATAGTGATATCTTTTTACACTTTCCTTATTGTATATTACTACAAGTTCTCTTTCCTTTTTGTGTGCCTCCTCTGTTCGTAAAGCGAGCATTCTGGGTGTTGGGTTCTTATTGCGGACAGAGCGTCGAGGACCCTGGGGTTCTTCACAAACTTCTTTACCTTTTGCGTCGGTTAGAGCCTGTTCTGTGACCTCTGGTGGGAGGTGAGTATCTATATTCTCCTGTTCACTTGTAAGAATATCCTCAGGCTTGTGCCTTTCAGTTTGTAAATTATCAATTGGATTCTCTAACTCTCCTAAACTTGAGTTAATATTGGACTCAGCCATTTTCAATGTGCTTTACAATAATATTTGTAAATGCAGAAACTGAGATGTAGACCATAAATGTATCAATTAAACCACATTCCTCACGAATATACAAAGGTAATACATCCTTAAACTCATATACATGTATGTATTCTTAACCTCGGTTTGTTCAAATACTGTATACGGGCTAAGTTACCCTTAAGTTATACCCATGTAATATTACAAGCATTACCGTACTTTCATCTTGAATGTGTAAGCTATATAATTATAATTTTCAGACCATCGCACCAGATCCATAAGCACACTGCCCGTGTTTTTGCGGAATTCACAGTCCTACTTTACGTCGACGGCTCGAGGGCAGCATTGCTTCGTCATTGAAAGTCTGTCGTCGGCCGCCGGAGAACACGTGTAGCACAGCGACTGATCCTCTTCGTAGCCTTGTTCGTTGAAAGCAGCAGGGCGGCAGGATTGATGAGGGTCAAGCTCTTACTGTAGCGGTCCCAGTTGAAAGGATGGTCTCTTATAACTGATGGTTCATGTAATGTTTAATTCTGGTTACCATTTACATAAAGAGCTGACAAATTAAGTACTTGTTACAAAGGAATGCTTCTTAGTAAGAACTAGTTCTACCAACCTTGTTCTCCTTACTCAACATAGGGCGCTAAATTAACCATATTGTACATCCTTTATCTTCTTGCACATAAATCGTCCACCGCATTGATTACCCATAAGCCCCAAACAATATAAAACATGTTGGGCTTCAAAACAAAAGGTTCTTCACAATGTGTATTTATACAAAAAGAAAAGTAGAACTTTTAGATTCACAAATAAATTCTGCCAACATTGTAATATCCATTTATATTTCCTTCCTGGTTATTTACACTCCGCACTGTTACTATTGTGGCTCTCAGCGAAGCAGAGGGCAATGACAGCTCTGGAGCCCCTCATATGTTGCAAGAACTACCTGAAAGCCCAAATTGCAGAAGAGTGTGTCATCGTTCCAGATGAAGAGGGTGAGGACATGGAAGGAGTGGATCCATGTGAAGAAATACACACTGACCTACGGCAGTGGGTGACAGACATATGTGATGAGAGCAGGTCACTTGCCGTGGCCAACGGTGATCGAGATAACATGCACTTCCTCCCAAAGATTGTTCCCAATATTATCAGACTTGCAAGTTACTTACCACTCTGGACAGGGGTAATGATCCCTCACTTCCGTAGCACCAACATCACTGCAAGTTCAGCTAATGTTGAAGCAGAGTTTAAAAACATCAAACACTGCCTTTTCAAGCATGAAAACTTACCTATTCGGGTGGATCGATTCATTGCTCGACATCTTTCCTACATTGAAGGCAACATGCGCATTTGTTCTGCAAAACAAAAAGGTACAGAAAATGCTCATGTTGAAACAGTGATGTCACAGGACCCAATCCACTACCCACTGCGACCTGCAGTGTAGATTTAAAAAAAAATGGATAACTCCTGTTCTGGGGAGTCGTCTGACACTGTCACAAACATCCATTCAACAAACGAAGACGTTGTTGAAAACTAGAGAGGCCTAGCTGTTCCACCAAAAAAAGAGGAAGATTAATTCATACCTTTCTCCTTGTCCTGAATGGCTCCATGCAGATCCATCTGTGAGGGGAAAAACTATCAACAGCCTGTTAAACTCAGCAAGTCAAGAGTCTGTGCTTAACACATGTGCATTTGATGTTTTTTGTCAATGCTTATGTTGTGCTTTCTGCGACAGTAACACTTTTGGAAATATTGTTCACAGTGAAGACTTCAACAACCTCCTCCAGCTAGTGAAAAGCATCACCACAAAGGGTCTTACCCCACAAGCCTACATTCAGAGGGCAGAGCTGCTAAGTGGAATATTCAAAGCTTTCCAACTGAAGTCTGGTGCTCTCCAAATCGATGCACAGTGCCACATCTCTGCTATCATTGAAAAGACAATGAGAAAACTTGCAAGTGTTTACTTCACTAAACAGGCTCCTCACAGTATTGCAGCCTCAACACACAAGTCACAAGGGAAATTCCATTTGTTTCTACTTCTGTTGCTGTACTGCAGGATTTTGGCTCATCTTCAGACCGCAGTGGAACAAGGACTTGTTACAGTCTAGGAGGGACAGTTACAGTCTAGGAGAACTTCTGTGGTTCGATACTGACCTTGGAAACGATTCCACAGCAACTCCAACTCAAAGGAATTCCTGCCCAAGAGAATTTCCATTGTGTGAATTTCCCTCCAGTCTGGTGCTCCAAAGGAGAGACATTTACCTTAAGGGCAGTCATTGCTTTCCAAGGAGGCTTAACCCAGGATGCTCTTGGTCATTATGTGGCCTACTGCAGGAGGTCTCCATGTGTCTGGGAGATGTATGATGACCTGAGAAGTGGAGTGACGGGAGCATCAGAAAAAAACAAAATATGCCCACATGCTGTGTTATACACAAAATCATAATTGTGTGGTTGATGAAGATGTGGATGTTGTTGTTCAATGTGCAATTGTCCTCTTTGAAAAAGGTTCATTGTTTGTGTAAATGGATTTAATTGCACACAGTAATTCAATTGCACAATTAAACAAATGTTTTAATTCCTGGAGTCATTCGTTTCCACATATATATAGTACATATACGTATGTATTAACACTCAGCTACAGAAAACATGAAATGGGGCATAATCTGTGCAAGGCAGCATAATAACATGTATCAAATTAATACATTTAACTATATACATGATATAAAATACTTACCTGTATAGTTACATTTATGCACCAACAATTAGCTAACACTGTAACCTAAAGTGCACTTAGTTAAACACGTTGGTGAGAAACGTTAAGTAATGAGATTATTTAAATGTATGGGGGAAAACATAACAAGTGTGTTTACGACATAACGTTGATAACTGCATGTTTTGTGCTGGGAAATATTCACATAACAACATCACAAGTAAAAACATTTACCTTGGAGTTCGCGTTACATTCCACACATTCTGTGAGCCTCGCTGTTTCCGTTGCCAGTTGAAAAGGCACAGTGGATTAGGTAACGGGTTTGGTTTGGCGTTTGGCCCTTACCATGTTACGTCTTCAACTGTATTAGTCAAAAACACAATCGCAAAAACAAAACTTTTACCAGCAGTATTTTGAGTTAATTTGGAGCAGTCGGTGAGGGCTGGATACGTCTCGGCCATAAGTAAATGTCTAATATAAAAAATACCGCAGCAGCACAAACAGAACTTGTAAAGGCACAAACCAGCAGAAACGGAGCACAAACTATTGACACTATAGTGGGTTAATTCTGAGCATGTGGCGGGCTGAGTGACCTCAGAATGATCTATGAAATATTATTTAATATCTAAAGAATGAAAGCAGCACAAACGAAAATAATTGCAGCACAAACGGAGCACAAACGATTAAGACTATTTTCCAACTTCACGCAGGTCATTGTAGTAAGGTTGGTAATACGAGAGGTTGTCAGACTTTACTATTTTCTTTGAGAGAACAACTAGTGGGTTTTGAAACCTGTAGTTCCAATGTTACAATCAAGTAATGTTAGTTAAACATGTAGTCAGCACACAGTTTCAATGTTACAATCAAGTAATGTTAGTTAAACATGTAGTCAACACAGAACGTGTCAATGTTAATCAACTAACGTTAGTTAGCTAGCATTTGAGGGCTGACTGTTCTCAAATATTTGTGCAGTGTAAAAATAAAATGTTGGTAATTGGTGTAGTCTGACTACTGCAGTAGGCTACTGCTGTCCATTTGCTAGCTAACAGCAAGAAACCCAGACCAGAGAAACGTGGAAGCATCCAGGCAGCAGATATGAGCTTGTCATTAGCTAGCTAACATTAGCCGTTAGCTATATTGTAGCTATAAAGCATTGTTTTTTGTTATTTTGAAATTACATCTTTATTTTATAGTATACAAGTTGTATACATAGACAGAAGGGAGTTAGATATGAATACAGTATATTTGGCTGTAGTTTAGTTGAGAAGAAAGGTGCAGTGGTGTAAAGTACTTAAGTAAAAATACTTTAAAGTACTACTTAAGTAGTTTTTGGTGGTATCTGTACTTTACTATTTATATATTTGACAACTTTTACTTCACTACATTCCTAAAGAAAGTGATGTACTTTTTCAATTTTCCCTGACACCCAAAAGTACTGGTTACATTTTGAATGCTGAGCAGGACAGAAAATTGTTAAATTCACACATTTATCAAGAGAACATCCCCGGTCCGCCCTACTGCCTCTAATCTGGTGGACTCACTAAACACAAACGTTTTGTTTGTAAATGATGTCTGTGTGTTGGAGTGTGCTCCTGGCTAGCTGTAAATTTAAGAAAAACAAAGAACGTCTGGTATGCTTAGTGTAAGGACATTTTAACAATTAATACTTTTAATAACTAAGTATATACCACCACTGCACCCATTACAAAGACTTTGTACTATCTGTGCTGGTAGTGTACAGCAGCTGTCATTATAGCAGCAGCGAAAGACCGGAAGCAGTAATTCACAGACACTCCCTCAGGAGAGAAAGGCCAGTTGAGATTCTCCATCTTTGTTCCAAGTGGCTGCCAGGTAAAGGTTGACGATAGCAGACAACAGGATTCATAGTTGAAGTCGGTGTTGTTGAACATTTTCTTGACTTTACTCGACTTTTATAGATCATGTAAGGTTATCCAGGAACTTTCTGAAGTAATATTAAGCTACATGAGACCTAACTTAATTCCGTTTTGATATTTAAATAGATGTTTGATTGCTCTGGTCTAGGAGCGCAACAGTTGCAGCCTTGAGAATCGTATTTTCTCTCGCCAACTCCCTAGTCATTATCCGAACACTACAACAAAGTAGTCTAACTGTACTGTAGCCTACAACATATCATGCCATACAAAGAAACAATTTCTTCCACAATGGATCGGGTAAGTCTGGTTTTAACAGTATACGCCTGCTGTGTTGTATAAAATGTCTAGGCCTAGTTTTCATCGTCTTTGATCCTCCACATACCTGTGTTGAGTTTAAACGTCTGGACAAAAAACAAGACGGTAAAACTTGTTAGGATTTATTTTTTCTTCAACAAAGTAACCTACTACTATATCATGTTTAGGAATCTGTGACTATGACCTAATTATCTCTCCTTCCTCATCAATGCCGCGGCGGCCATATTGTTGACATAGCCTTAGTTCAGTTGGCAACCGACATGTGCGACACCTTTGGTATTATCGCTGTATTAAAAAAAATACAACGCGATGGTGTGTTGTCTTATACACAGCTGTTCTAACGACAGCAATAAGAACCCTGAAGTTAGTTTTTATGCAATTCCAACTGACAGAAAACGCGAAGGGAAGGAGACGGAATAGTTGACCCAGCGCAGGAGAGACTAGTTGGTAGCTAGTATAAACAGGCTAAACTTTCAGCCAACTCCTCACAGCAACGTTTGTTCTCATCATTTTACCACAGGTAGCTTCAGGGTTAGATACTTCACAGAATAGTCTGTTTGCATCATTTACCATAGTTGCTTCCAAAACGTACCATAGGTAAAATGATGGTTAGATAGGCACAGACTTTGCTGTGAGGTAGCCTATCATTTTATCACATATGATCAATGTCAGCTTCTATTCTTATTATATGGGAAATTGCAGTTCCCATGCCTAGGTTTTAAGCACAGGACAAGATAGTTATAAATATCCGGATATGTTACGGCTGGCAGTAATGACGGATCTTTACTAAATGTTTTTGGATCTATTCGATATGGGTCCACACCAATCAAGCTTATCTTCTCTTGATAACGACGAGATGAAGCCATTACGCTACTGTGATCAGCTGCTCAACTCAAATCTGCCACTAGCAACGGAGATGTCAACAATATGGCTGCGGTTAGCTACTTCCGGTGTTTGCGAATAAGCCCTATTTGACCAGATACTCAAGTGGCCGTTCTATCAAAGAAAATAAATGTCTTCAAAAAAGGAAGGCTGTCGGGAAAGAGGCAATATCAGATGGGACCATTATAGCCAATGAGAGGGCAGATGTGTTTCCACTAGTTACCACAGCCACAAAGTCAACCGTTCAAATCATATTTTAATTTTACTAGTGACGACCAGGCATTACTCCCATATAAAGTGTCCTACTTTTACCAATACACTCGTAACAACCCACTCATTACGAAATGTATATTCAATCAAATAAGGCAAAAGCTACATTTTTGGGCCCAATTATCCCTCTCGCTTTGCCTCTTCCTCGCTGTTTGAAAGGAAATGACTGGTATAAGATATATGGTGGAAACTAGCTCATGCCTCCACCATTCCAATGCTCTTATATTTGTGGATTGTCGTGAAGCATTGAACATTTCCGTAATAAAGAGATATTCGAGGGATGCAGCCAAATCAATCAGAGATTTAGATTAATAAGATATTTGGTGTAGTGTTAATCTATGTTGAATACTTCTTGCCGCCAACAGAACAAAGCTAGCCCATCCCCCTCCACCCTCCTGGAGTCCCCAGGTCGACCACCTCTCCGTACTTTACTGCTGGTTCTGGTCGACTGCAGGAAAACACCGGGGCAGAGTGGAACTGAGAGAGGAGAAGAGGAACATGGAGATTTTATTTTATTAAGTAAGAACCATGGTGTGTAGATTAGACTATAGTCTGCTTCAGTAATTAATTTGATATTGGTGAAAATATCTGGTCGTTCCACCCAATTCTAAGTAACACCTAATTCTAACATTCTGTCATAAAGAGCAGATGTTCAACTTAATAAAAAACATGTTTTCCATCTGAAGAGTTTATATGAAAAATAAATACTATAGTAAGTGCCAATGTGTTTAATAAAGTTGACCGTAACAGGGGGAAACTGAATACAACAAAACCACTAGTTTACTTTAGTTAAATAGTCCTTTAAATCAGCCATGAATCCACTTGTGACAGGGGGAATGGAAGCTAGTATTGTGCAACAGGGAGTGGCAATAGAATGCAGTCTTCACCCAAAAAGTTAGTTAAAACATTTCTAGCATGTCAATGTTTGGATAAAAGGGTTGAGATGCTCAGTTTTCCAACACAAAACAGCAGAGAATTTACAAAAAAGCTCTCCTGCTTTTACTCTATGATTTGACTATTAGATGTTCAATGTTTATTTTACAAAGAAAATGTAAGGAACAGTTTCACCTTATTAAAACAAGTGTTCAGTTCATGTAACAGGGTTGACCTTAAAATGAGGGACTGACTTAAATTAATCACTAATCACATTAAATAATGTTCATGATTGACTGTCAAAGTAACCAATAAGTAATGAGTACTAATGATGTCATATTAAACTGATTATGGTAGTAGGCCGACTATGGCATTATTTATGTAAACACCTTACTCTACTTATCTTAATTGGTGTAAGGTCATAACCGAAGTAAGCATAGCCTTTAAAAACACCTGGTTTTCTGATCAATCTTTAGAATTATTAGGACATGTAAACACTTTAATCAGAGTTATAGCGGTGTAGTTGATCTGTACATGTGCTGCACGAGCGGCTTTAGCTTCATTCTTTTGAGCGAGTGCAGTGAGTTCAGAAGAACTGAAAGTATGCAGCTTAGAAATAGTTTTCACATACTAACTTTATTTGTCTAAACTCAGAATCAAATATGCTTCTCATATTGGTTGCCGTTGTAGAACGTCTATTTTGATTGGCAATTTTCTGCATTTCTCAAAGTCCCATCAGGTAGCCTGATTTCAGATGTCTCCATGTAAACAGGATTATTAGGGAAATTGTTGTTCTTTCAAAGCATGTCAACATTTTAAACCAATCTTTATACTAATTGATTATTCACAATAATCGTATTATTCTGCAAATGTAACCTTACTCAATAATGGTAAAACTTTGATAAATGATTGTATTAGGTGGGTTAAAATATTTCTAGAAGATACACAGGGTTGACAGAGGGACTTGTCAAAATGCAGAATTTTGTCACTTTAGCGAGTCTTTATTCATAAAAATCTGATTAATCGAATTCTCCATGTGTTCTCTATTAAAGGGCACTTTATTTAGTATAACAGAGACTTACAATTGAATATTGGTGCACAATTTCTGCTGGAGAAATTTCAAAGGGATGCAAAAGGCATTCATTTCATGGGAAGACATCTGTTTATTGACCCATATCTGCAAAACCTAACTATTCAATGTCTTTGTTTCACAGGGGACAGCCCTAATTGTTGCTCTCTCAGTGGGAGGGGCTTATCATCTGGGGAGCCTCAACAACATCATGATGCTGACAAGAAAGAGAAGAGTCTCTCCAGATCAGAACACCTCAAGAAACACCAGCAGAGACGTATAAGGAAGAAACCTCACCACTGCTGCTCTGACTGTGGGAAGAGTTTTGCTGCATCTAAAACTTTAAAATGTCATCAGAGAATTCATACAGGAAAGAGACCTTACCCCTGCTATGATGGTGGGAAGAGCTTCAAACAATCAGGACACCTGACTGAACACCAATGCATACACAGAGGAGAGAAGCCTTATAGCTGTGATCAGTGTGGAAAGAGCTTCAATCGATCAGGATCCCTGACTAGACACCAACGCATACACACAGGAGAGAAGCCTTATAGCTGTGATCATTGTGGGAAAAGTTTCAGGATGTCAGGACATCTGACTATACACCAACGCATACACACAGGAGAGAAGCCTTATAGCTGTTGATCAGTGTGGGAAGAGCTTCAATCATTCAGGACACCTGACTAGACACCAACGCATACACACAGGAGAGAAGCCTTATAGCTGTGATCAGTGTGGGAAGAGCTTCAATCATTCATGGTCCCTGACTAAACACCAACGCATACACACAGTGGTGAAGCCATATAGCTGTGATCAGTGTGGGAAGAGCTTCAATCATCAAGGATCCCTGACTACACACCAACGCATACACACAGGAGAGAAGCCTTTTAGCTGCGGTCAGTGTAGGAAGAGCTTCAATCATTTAAGTCACCTGACTTCACACCAGCGCATTCACACAGGAGAGAAGCCTTATAGCTGTGATCAGTGTGGGAAGAGCTTCAATCATTCAGGAAACCTGACTACACACCAACGCATACACACAGGAGAGAAGCCTTATAGCTGTGATCAGTGTGGTAAGAGCTTCAGTCAATCAGGGTCCCTGATTACACACCAATGCATACACTCAGGGGTGAAGCCATATAGCTGTGATCACTGTGGAAGGAGCTTCAAACGATCAGGACACCTGACCACACACCAACGCATACACACAGGAGAAAAGCCTTATAGCTGTGATCAGTGTGGGAAAAGTTTCAGGATGTCAGGACACCTGACTAGACACCAGTGCATACACACAGGAGAGAAGCCTTATAGCTCTGATCATTGTGGGAAAAGTTTCAGGATGTCAGGACAGCTGACTATACACCAACGCATACACACAGGAGAGAAGCCTTTTAGCTGCGGTCAGTGTAGGAAGAGCTTCAATCATTTAAGTCACCTGACTTCACACCAGCGCATTCACACAGGAGAGAAGCCTTATAGCTGTGATCAGTGTGGGAAGAGCTTCAATCATTCAGGAAACCTGACTACACACCAACGCATACACACAGGAGAGAAGCCTTATAGCTGTGATCAGTGTGGTAAGAGCTTCAGTCAATCAGGGTCCCTGATTACACACCAATGCATACACTCAGGGGTGAAGCCATATAGCTGTGATCACTGTGGAAGGAGCTTCAAACGATCAGGACACCTTACCACACACCAACGCATACACACAGGAGAAAAGCCTTATAGCTGTGATCAGTGTGGGAAAAGTTTCAGGATGTCAGGACACCTGACTAGACACCAGTGCATACACACAGGAGAGAAGCCTTATAGCTCTGATCATTGTGGGAAAAGTTTCAGGATGTCAGGACAGCTGACTATACACCAACGCATACACACAGGAGAGAAGCCTTATAGCTGTGATCATTGTGGGAAAAGTTTCAGGATGTCAGGACAGCTGACTAGACACCAGCGCATACACACAGGAGAAGCCTTATAGCTGTGATCTCAGATGACAGATACTCCTGTTTATGTGGAAATAACTTCTCATTCACAGTCACTGAAAAAACTTAAGATCTCTATCTTATTTAATTAACTCAATAGATCAATAAATTAAATTCATTATCTGCTCAACAATGTCTGCTTATCACTTTAATTATATGTTTTTAAAATCTATAATAACAGTCTAAGTTGGGTTACAACCTTTATAGACTGAGCATATCCTTTTAGATAGATAGATAGGTACTTTATTGATCCCTGAGGGGGAAATTACTTTGTCAAGCAGCTACAACAAAACACAGGGCAGGTGCAAAATGCCACAACGAAGGTACACAAAAGACTGATACATGATACATAGAGCGGCAATATGAAAAAGTATAGAAATACAAGATATCTGGAGTGCAAAAAAAGCTATAAAAAGACATTGCATAGTATGGGTGGTTGGCTGAATATGTACACTGTACATTGGTGGATGTTGGATGGTTAACTATACTATACAGGTCGATGGCAGTGAAATACTTCAGTAGCTAAAAATTGCATATGATATGAGCGAGGGAAATAATAGTTTACTTAATAGACAGACTGGCTAACTAAACATGTAAGTGAATATTTTTGCCTGGTTAAATTAGCTGTACAGGTAAATATACAGTTACAGTGGGGAGAACAAGTATTTGATACACTGACAATTGTGCAGGTTTTCCCACTTACAAAGCATGTAGAAGTCTGTAATTTTTATCATAGGTACTCTTCTACTGTGAGTGACAGAATCTAAAACAAAAATCCAGAAAATCACATTGTATGATTTTTAAGTAATTAATTTGCATTTTATTGCATGACATAAGTATTTGATACATCAGAAAAGCAGAACTTAATATTTGTTACAGAAACCTTTGTTTGCAATTACAGAGATCATACGTTTCCTGTAGTTCTTGACCAGGTTTTACACACTGCAGCAGGGATTTTGGCCCACTCCTCTATACAGTTCCTTCAGGTTTCGGGGCTGTCGCTGGGCAATACGGACTTTCAGCTCCCTCTAAAGATTTTCTATTGGGTTCAGGTCTGGAGACTGGCTAGGCCACTCCAGGACCTTGAGATGCTTCTTACGGAGCCACTCCATAGTTGCCCTGGCTGTGTGTTTCGGGTCATTGTCATGCTGGAAGACCCAGCCACGACCCATCTTCAATGCTCTTACTGAGGGAAGGAGGTTGTTGGCCAAGATCTCGCGATACATGGCCCCATCCATCCTCCCCTCAATACGGTGCAGTCGTCCTGTCCCCTTTGCAGAAAAGCGTCCCCAAAGAATGATGTTTCCACCTCCATGCTTCACGGTTGGGATGGTGTTCTTGGGGTTGTACTCATCCTTCTTCTTCCTCCAAACACGGCGAGTGGAGTTTACACCAAAAAGCACTATTTCTGTCTCATCAGACCACATGACCTTCTCCCATTCCTCCTCTGGATCATCCAGATGGTCATTGGCAAACTTCAGACGGGCCTGGACATTCGCTGGCTTGAGCAGGGGGACCTTGTGTGCTCTGCAGGATTTTAATCCATGACGGCGTAGTGTGTTACTAATGGTTTTCTTTGAGACTGTGGTCCCAGCTCTCTTCAGGTCATTGACCAGGTCCTGCCGTGTAGTTCTGGGCTGATCCCTCACCTTCCTCATGATCATTGATGCCCCACGGGGTGAGATCTTGCATGGTGCACCAGACCGAGGGAGGTTGACCATCATCTTGAACTTCTTCCATTTTCTAATAATTGCGCCAACAGTTGTTGTCTTCTCACTAAGCTGCTTGCCTATTGTCCTGTAGCCCATCCCAGCCTTGTGCAGGTCTACAATTTTATCCCTGATGTCCTTACACAGCTCTCTGGCCTTGGCCATTGTGGAGAGGTTGGAGTCTGTTTGATTGAGTGTGCAGACAGGTGTCTTTTATACAGGTAATGAGTTCAAATAGGTGCAGTTAATACAGGTAATGAGTGGAGAACAGGAGGGCTTCTTAAAGAAAAACTAACAGGTCTGTGAGAGCCGGAATTCTTACTGATTGGTAGGTGATCAAATACTTATGTCATGCAATAAAATGCAAATTAATTATTTAAAAATCATACAATGTGATTTTCTGGATTTTTGTTTTAGATTCCATCTCTCACAGTTGAAGTGTACCTATGATAAAAATTACAGACCTCTACATGCTTTGTAAGTAGGAAAACCTGCAAAATTGTCAGTGTATCAAATACTTGTTCTCCCCACTGTATATTTACAGATAAGTGAATACTTGCATGGTTACATAAACTGTACAGGTAACTGACAGTAAGAGAAACTTAAATAGCTAAATGGTAGTATGATATAATTTGGGGTAATAATAGTAATTCCTTTAAAATACAGTCTTTAGTGCGCAGGGTTTAATTACAGATAACTGCACGTATTGCACATTCTATATACTAAAAGCAATGAGAAAAGGTGCAACTTACAGGATACTAATATGCATTCCTGAGTGAATGACTACGTAAGTTAGGTCCAAGAATTGCTTGCAATATTGCACTTGATATGATGTCACAACTGTACATTAGTATGAATATATATACAGACCACATGAATAAATAGGTCCTTAGTGAATTAGTGATTATGGACCAGAGTTACTCACGGATGGATGCATAATCGTTGAACTAGGGCCTAGCACCCCAACAGTTCCAGATCTATGTTGCCGACGGCACGGCACCCCGGTGAGGCATTATATAGTCTAATAGCCGCCGGCAGGAAGGACCTCCTGTAGCGCTCTCTGGCACACGGTGGTGGGATCAGTCTGTGGCTGAAGGTGCTCCTCTGTGTCATAACCATGGCATGCAGAGGGTGTGTGACGTTGTCCATGATGGCCAGCAGTTTGGCCAGGATCCGTCTCTCCGCCACCTCCTCTAGAGTGTCAAGGCTCATCCCCAGGACAGAGCTAGCCTTCCTGATCAGCTTATTTACCCGAGAAGCATCACCAGCCTATGTTGGCTCCCCAGCACACCACTGCAAAAAAGATGGCACTGGCCACAACAGACTGGTAGAAGGTATTCAGTAGTTTGCTGCACACGTTGAAGGACCTGAGCCTCCTCAGAAAGTAGAGTCGGCTCTGGCCCTTCTTGTACAGGGCCCCGGTGTTACCAGCCCATTCCAGCCTGTTGTCCAAATGGACTCCCAGGAACTCTATGTTATGACAACATAGCGTCTCACATCTCATGTAGGCTAATCTAACTTTAGAAAGTTGTTGGATGAGATCTATAAAAGTCGAGAGAGAAGTTTGGTAGGAGACCTTACTGGCTGTGAGAAGACAGAAGAGTGTGAGGTCTGTGGTTGACATGACCTATAAGTACTGATGGGCAGAGCTGACTTCCTGCTCCCGTGTTGTGGATCCTTGTGTCCTGCTTCCTGCTCTTCCTACCAACCAACACATCATTCGCTTCACAATAAAAATGTGTTAACAACATTTTAGAGCAAACTTAATATACAATAAGGAAAGTGTAACGATATCCCTATTAAAATCCTTTAAAATAAATGCAACAACATAATTTGACCACACTAATAGTCATATGTCTTCTGTACATCCGTACGTCCCATCAGCTACATTATAACCTGGTGAAGGGTTTTACAATAAATATGTGAACATCTTTTAGGACCAAACTAATTATACAAACAAACATTTTTTTATTATTATTATAGATTTTAAAAACATATAATTAAAGTGATAAGCAGACATTTTTGAGCAGATAATGGATTTAATTTATTGATCTATTGAACACATGAATACACACCTAGTATTGTTGAAACATTATTCTACATTATAAAATGACTTAATGGATAATAGGAGTTAATTAAATAAGATAGAGATCTGAACATCCCCACCCACCACACACACAACACTCCTACTCTGAGACACTTGATACATATGGATCCAGAGCTGCATATTATGCAACACAGGTTACCATGGTAATCAGTAAACTGTTAGAGAATGGGAGATGGATGACTCTTTACAAGATGGTTTCTATGGAAAATGTATTTAGGGATCTGGAACCGTTGCAGGAGAGGAGGGAGATAAAATACGACATGTTTGTTCTTTATGGTATTTTTTTCAGAGACACTGAATGACTAAAGCCCTTTCCACATAGACAGGAGTAAGGTTTCTCTCCTGTGTGTATGCGCTGGTGTGTAGTCAGGTTTCCTGAACGATTGAAGCTCTTCCCACACTGATCACAGCTATAAGGCTTCACTCCTCTGTGAATGCGCTGGTGTTTAGTCAGGGAACTTAAATCATTGAAGCTTTTTCTACACTGACCGCAGCTAAAAGGCTTCTCTCCTGTGTGTATGCGTTGGTGTGTTGTAAGGGTGGAAACATGAGAAAAACTCTTCCCACACTGATCACAGCTATAAGGCTTCTCTCCAGTGTGTATGCGTTGGTGTGAAGTCAGGTTGTAATCTTGAGAAAACCTCTTCCCACACTGATCACAGCTATAAGGCTTCTCTCCTGTGTGTATGCGTTGGTGTGTTGTAAGGGTGGAAACATGAGAAAAACTCTTCCCACACTGATCACAGCTATAAGGTTTCTCTCCTGTGTGTATGCGTTGGTGTGTTGTAAGGGTGGCAACATGAGAAAAACTCTTCCCACACTGATCACAGCTATAAGGCTTCACTCCTGTGTGTATGCGTTGGTGTTTAGTCAGGGTGGAACCTCGAGCAAAACTCTTCCCACACTGATTACAGCTATAAGGCTTCTCTCCTGTGTGTATGCGTTGGTGTTTAGTCAGGGATCCCCTCTGATTGAAGCTCTTCCCACACTGATCACAGCTATAAGGCTTCTCTCCTGTGTGTATGCGCTGGTGTTTAGTCAGGCCTCCTGAATGATTGAAGCTCTTCCCACACTGATCACAGCTATAAGGCTTCTCTCCTGTGTGTATACGTTGGTGTGTAATCAAGGATCCTGATTGAGTGAAGCATTTCCCACAATCATAGCAGGGGTAACGTCTCTCCCCTGTATGAATTCGCTGATAAGATTTTAAGGTTTTATATGCAGTGAAACTCTTCCCACACTGAGAGCGTTGGTACTGTTTCTCTCCGGTGTGAATCCGCTGGTGAATTATCAATTCCTTCTGTTTAGCAAAACTCTTCCCACAGTCAGAGCAGCGGTGAGGTTTCTTCCCTATACGTCTCTGCTGGGGTTTCTTGAGGTGTTCTGATCTGGAGAGACTCTTCTCTTTCTTGTCAGCATCATGATGTTGTTGAGGCTCCCCAGATGATAAGCCCCTCCTACTGAGAGAGGACCTATCAGGGATGTCCCCTGTGAAACAAAGACTGAATAATTACGTTTTGCAAATATGGGTCAATAAACAGATGTCTTCCCATGAAATTAATCCTTTTGCATCCCTTTGATATTCAATTTTAAGTCTATTATACTAAATAAAGTGTCCTTTAATACAGAACACATGGAGAATTCTATTAATCAGATTTTTATGAATAAAGACTTGCTAAAGTGACAATTCAGCATTGACAGGTCCCTCTGTCAACCCTGTTAACTTCTAGAAAGATTTTAACCCACCTAATACAATAATGTCTCCAAGTTTTACCATCATTGATTACAATTACATGTGCAGAATAATATGATTATTGTGAATAGTCAATTAGTATAAGAGTTTGATTTTAACGTTGACATGCTTTGAAAGAACAACAATTTCCCTAATAATCCTGTTTACATGGATACATCTGAAATCAGGCTACCTGGTGGGACTTTGATAAATGCAGACACCAATTAAGATAAGTAGAGTAAGGTGTTTACATGAATAATGCCATAGTCGACCTACTACCATAATCAGTTTAATATGACATCATTAGTGTGCATGTAAAGCCCTAGTCATCTGGTTACTTTGACAGTCATTTCTGAAGATTTTAAATGTAATGGGATTAGTGATTAATTTAAGTCAGTCCCTCATTAAGGTTACATGAACTGAACACTTGTTTTAATAAGGTGAAACTGTTTGTAAAATAAACATTGAACATCTAATAGTAAATTCAGAGTAAAAGCAGGAAAGCTGGTTCTAATATTTTTGTAAATTCTCTGCTGTTTTGTGTTGGAAAGCTGAGGATCTCAACCCTTTTATCCAAACATAGACATGCTAGAATTTTTTTTACTAACTTTTGGGTGAAGACTGCATTCTATTGCGGATTCATGCTATTTATGGCGATGTTACAATTAGGTGAAACCAAGTCACACTTCTTAGAATTGGGTGGAATTACCAGATATTTTCATCAGTATATAAATGATAATTTAAATTGAAACAGAAGGAGACTGTAGTCTAATCCACACACCATGGTTCTTACTTAATGAAATCAAATCTCCATGTTCCTCTTCTCCTCTCTCAGTTCCACTCTGCCCCAGTGTTTTCCTGCAGTCGACCAGAACCAGCAGTAAAGTACCGAGAGGTGGTCGACCTGTGGACTCCTGGAGGGTGGAGGGGGACGGGCTAGCTTTGTCCTGTTGGCCGCAAGAAGTATTCAACATAGATTAACATTAAACCAAATATCTTATTAATTTAGTCTAAATCTCTGATTGATTTGGCTGCATCCCTCATATCTCCTTATTCATGAAATCTTCCATTGTTCACTACAACCCACAACTCTAAGAGTATTGGATTGGTGGAGGCATGGGCTAGTTTTTTATTTTAATTTTATTTAACTAGGCAAGTCAGTTATGAACACATTCTTATTTACAATGACGGCCTACCGGGGAACAGTGGGTTAACTGCCTTGTTCAGGGGCAGAACAACAGATTTTTACATTGTCAGCTCGGGGATTCGATGTCGGTTACAGGCCCAACTCCCTAGCCACTAGGCTACCAGCCGCCATATTTCCTATACCAGTCATTTAATTTCAAACAGCGAGGAAGAGGCAAAGCCAGAGGGATAACTGGGCTCAAAAATGTGGCTTCTGCATTATTTGATCGAATATACACTTCATAACGATTAGGTTGTTAGGAGTGTGTTGGTAAAAGTAGGACACTTTTTATATGGGAGTAATGCCTGGTCGTCACTAGTTACCACAAACAAAGCCATAAACCACGCCCATTTATACAATTGAACTTATTAAAATGTGATTTTTAACCCTAACAACACTTAACTTTATGCCTAACCCTAAATAAATAACGATACGATATAGACATTTGACTCTATGACTGTGGTAACTAGTGGAAACACACATCTGCCCTCTCATTACTATAATGGTCCCATCTGATCTTGTCTCTTTCCCGACAGCCTTCCATTTTTGAAGACATTTATTTTCTTTGTTAGAACGGCCACTTGAGTATCTGGTCAAATAATGGCTAATGTGTTAGAAATCAGTGAAGGAATGTGAACACTTTGCGAGGAAGGAGAGATAATTAGGTCATAGACACAGATTCCTAAATATGATATAGTAGTATGTTACTTTGTTGAAGAATAAAAATCCCAATAAGTTTTACCGTTTTTTTTTTTTTTTGTCCAGACGTTTAAACCGAACACAGGAATGTGGAGGATCAAAGACGATGAAAACTAGGTCTAGACATTTTATACAACACAGCAGGCTTATACTGTTAAAACCAGACTTACCTGATCCATTGTGGAATATATTGTTTATTTGTATGACATGAAACGTTCTTCTTAACCTCTTTCTTTTTTGGAGCTTCTTGGCGGATTGCAACTATCATTTGCATCTACCGCCACCTACTGTTTAGGAGTGTGGTCTTCCATGGCAATTTACACTTATATTCTTATTGTCAGACCAGTCTCCCTACTAAAATATATAATGTCCCTATCTACCTCACTGCTTCCACCTCCCTTCCCAATATACCATCTAACCCCCATGTCCGTCCCATTCTCCGTACTCCTTCAAACAATCTTTCTCTCTGTGTATCAAATAGCTGACAGTATAACACATGTTCCACTGTCTCCCCTACCAAACATGCATCACACATCCCATTTTCATGTTTTCCTATTAATTTCAATGTTGAATTCAATCCTGTTTGTCCAAATCTTAATCTTCCCAGTACCACTTCATCTCTTCTATTCCCAGCACACCTGTGATTCACAACTTGTTTTATATTCTTCCTAATACTATAGTAAAATCTACCCTTACTACTCACTTCCCACATCCTTTGCCAGATATCTAGGCCTTTTTTCCTAATCAATGTTTTAACTTCCCCTCTACTTAACTTCACCTCCACATCTACTCTATTTCTCCTTAGTGCTTCTTTTGCTATTAAATCTGCCTTTTCATTTCCCTGTAAACCCACATACACTCTGTATATAGATTCTGTAAACCCACATACACTCTGTATATAGATTCTGTAAACCCACATACACTCTGTATATAGATTCTGTAAACCCACATACACTCTGTATATAGATTCTGTAAACCCACATACACTCTGTATATAGATTCTGTAAACCCACATACACTCTGTATATAGATTCTGTAAACCCACATACACTCTGTATATAGATTCTGTAAACCCACATACACTCTGTATATAGATTCTGTAAACCCACATACACTCTGTATATAGATTCTGTAAACCCACATACACTCTGTATATAGATTCTGTAAACCCACATACACTCTGTATATAGATTCTGTACACCCACATACACTCTGTATATAAATTCTGTACACCCACATACACTCTGTATATAGATTCTGTAAACCCACATACACTCTGTATATAGATTCTGTAAACCCACATACACTCTGTATATAGATTCTGTAAACCCACATACACTCTGTATATAGATTCTGTAAACCCACATACACTCTGTATATAGATTCTGTAAACCCACATACACTCTGTATATAGATTCTGTAAACCCACATACACTCTGTATATAGATTCTGTAAACCCACATACACTCTGTATATAGATTCTGTACACCCACATGTGCTTGAACCCAACAAAACTGGACTACCACCCCGCTTCTCTGTATTCCCATCACAATTGTCATTATCTCTACCCACAAATCTTCCCTTCCTGACTTTACGGATCTTAAACTACTTAACACAGCTGCTGAATCTTAACATATAATTACCCTCCATGGTTTAATCTCTTCTACCCACTGCAATGCCAATATGATAGCAATCATTTCTGTTGAATATACTGATAAATCCTTAGATAATTTTTTACACATTTGAATTTCGAAATTCCGGAATAACAATTCCTGCTCCTGTTTGTCCAGTGTTTGGATCCTTTGACCCATCTAGGATGTACATCTACATATGAGTAGAATGTGTTTTTAATGTATTGATCTACTCTTTCGTCCACATTGTCTTCACAACAATCTTTTTTTGTTAAATCCACATATGGTTGATTAAATAACCATGTTGGAATCGTACTCCATACAACACTCGGCCCAATCATATAAAGTAAAATCTAAAAGTAACTCAAGAAATGTACATAACAATAACAAGGCTATATACAGGGGGTACCGGTACCGAGTCAATGTGGGGGTACAGTTTAGTCAAGGTAATTTGTACATGTAGGTTGGGGTAAAGTGACTATGCATAGATAATAAACAGCAGGCTTGGGGGTAGATTGATTAATTGTTCATCAGTCTTATGGCTTGGGGGTAGATTGATTCATTGTTCATGAGTCTTATGGCTTGGGGGTAGATTGATTCATTGTTCATGAGTCTTATGGCTTGGGGGTAGATTGATTCATTGTTCATGAGTCTTATGGCTTGGGGGTAGATTGATTCATTGTTCATGAGTCTTATGGCTTGGGGGTAGATTGATTCATTGTTCATGAGTCTTATGGCTTGGGGGTAGATTGATTCATTGTTCATGAGTCTTATGGCTTGGGGGTAGCCCCGTGTAGCTCAGTGTTAAAGTATGAAAATGTATGCAATCACTACTGTAAGTTGCTCTGGATAAGGGCGTCTGCTAAATGACTAAAGTGTAAAAGGAGCCTTTTGGTCCTAGACTTGGTGCTCCTGTACCGCTTGCCGTGCGGTAGCAGCGAGAACAGTCTATGACTTAGGTGATTGGAGTCTTTTACCATTTTTTGGGCCTTCCTCTGACACCGCCTAGTATATACAGTTGAAGTCGGAAGTTTACATACACTTAGGTTGAAGTCATTAAAACTCATTTTTCAACCACTCCACAGATTTCATGTTAACAAACTATAATTTTGGCAAGTGGGTTAAGAAATATACTTTGTGCAAGATACAAGTAAATTCTTCCAACAATTGTTTACAGACATATTATTTCACTTATAATTCACTATATCACAATTGCAGTGGGTCAGAATTGCAGTGGGTTAAAAGTGCAAATCAATCCCAGAACAACAGCAAAGGACCTTGTGAAGATGCTGGAGGAAACAGGTACAAAAGTATCTATAGTAAAACGAGTCCTATATCAACATAACCTGAAAGGCCGCTCAGCAAGGAAGAAGCCACTGCTCCAAAATCACCATGAAAAAAGCCAGACTATGGTTTGCAACTGCACATGGGGACAAAGATCGTACTTTTTGGAGAAATGTCCTCTGGTCTGATGAAACAAAAATAGAACTGTTTGGCAATAATGACCATCGTTATGTTTGGAGGAAAAAGGTGGATGCTTGCAAGCCGAAGAATACAATCCCAACCGTGAAGCACGGGGGTGGCAGCATCATGTTGTGGGGGTGCTTTGCTGCAGGAGGGTCTGGTGCAAACTTCTGACCCACTGGGAATGTGACGAACGAAATAAAAGCTGAAATAAAAAATTCTCTCTACCATTATTCTGACATTTCACATTCTTAAAATAAAGTGGTGATCCTTACTGACCTAAGACAAGGAATTTTTACTAGGATTAAATGTCAGGAATTGTGAAAAACTGAGTTTAAATGTATTTGGCTAAGGCGTATGTAAACTTCCGACTTCAACTGTAGGTTCTGGATGTCAGGAAGCTTGGCCCCAGCCATGTACTGGGGCGTATGCACTACCCTTTGTAGCGCCTTATGGTCAAATGCCAAGCAGTTGCCATGCCAGGCGGTGATGCAACCGGTCAGGATGCTCTCGATGGTGCAGCTGTAAAAGGTGTTGTCGTGCCCTCTTCACGACTGTCTTGGTGTGTTTGTACCATGATAGTTTGTTGGTGATGTGGACACCAAGGAACATGAAACTCTTGACCCGCTCCACTACAGCCCCGTCAATATTAATGGGGACCTGTCCTGCCCTTTTCCTTTTCCTGTAGTTCACAATCAACTCCTTTGTCTTGCTCACATTGAGGGAGAGGTTGTTGTCCTGGCACCACACTGCCAGGTCTCTGACCTCGCAGCTATAGGCTGTCTCATCATTGTCGGTGATCAAGCCTACCACTGTTGTGTCGTCAGCGAACTTCATGATGGTGTTGGAGTCGTGTTTGGCCATGCAGTCGTGGGTGAACAGGGAGTACAGGAGGGGACAGAGCACACACCCCTGAGGGGCCCCAGTGTTGAGGATCAGCGTTGCAGACGTGTTGTTTCTTACCCTTACCACCTGGGGGCGGCCCGTCAGGAAGTCAAGGATCCAATTGCAGAGGAAGTTGTTTAGTCCCAGGGTCCTTAGCTTAGTGATGAGCTTCATGGGCACTATCGTGGAGAACTCAAATACCTCATTATAGACAAATATCATCATTAGGCCTGTACTGGTTATAGGGCTTGTATTGTGGTTATTATAGGCTAGTATCATCTTTAGGCCTGTACTGGTGAATAGGGCCTGTATTGTGTTTATTATAGACTAGTATCAGCATTAGGCCTGTACTCGTCTATAGGGCCTGTATCGTGTTTATTATAGGCTAGTGTACCAGGTATGGTTAGGCTACCTATATCATGTTATTATAGGCTAGGGTACCGGGAATGGTTAGGCTAACTACAGTATATTGTGGTTATTATAGGCTAGCGTACCGTGAATGGTTAGGCTAACTATATTGTGGTTACTATAGGCTAGCGTACTGGGAATGGTTAGGCTAATTATATCGTGGTTACTATAGGCTAGCATATCGGAGAGGCAGCTATAACTCTGAGATAGATGTAGACTTCTCGCTCGTTCAACTTCCACATCTTGTTATGAACACAAAGAAAACCAAGGTTATCTTGGTCTGTTCCACCAGGAAAAGGCCAACACAGCATGGGATGCAATTAAGTATGGAGGAAGCACAAAAAATGAGGAAGTGGCAGAAACTAAACTACTAGGTGTGCAGCTAGATAACTGCTTATCATTGTCATCTCAAATAACTCCTCAATGTAAAACAAAAAAATACGACTGCATGCATGATCAGAAGGATAGCTAAATATTTACCGGGAAATATTCTTAAGCAAACGACACAAGCATTAATTGTGAGTCTGGTGAACTACTGTACTGTGGTCTGGGTAAATGCATCAGCAAGTGAAATTAGGAGGCTGCAGATTGGACAGAACAAAGCAGGAAGGATTGTTTTGGATATATGATTCTTCTGTTGTAGTCACGCACAATGCTCTTGGTTGGTCATCAAGCAACAAGATAATAGAAAAAAACATGCTTATTTTATTTCACAATGTACACCATTTCAAACGGACAAACTCCATTCACAACGGTATTCAGTTGGTAAGAAACAAACATTATGTAAATACTAGGAATAGATTGCCCCATTACTCTGGATTACCGAACTCTGCCTGCCCTGACCCCGAGTCTGCCTGCCGTCTTGTACCTTTGCCCCACTACTCTAGATTACCGAACTCTGCCTGCCCCTGACCTGTCTTTTGCCTGTCCCTGTTGGTGTAATAAACATTGTTATTCCGACGTTGTCTGCGCCTGGGACTTCCCTTTAAACGTGATAGTACGAACTAGCAATGACTGACCCAGCAGACTGGGACCAGCTGCGCAACGCCATCTCCTCCCAAGGAGCCACCATCGGGAGGCACGAGGAATTGCTGCGTGGCCTCATGGAAGGGGGTCCAAACGTTGGCCGAACGCCACAACAGGGCGTTGGACCTGTTGCTGGAGCAATTCCGCGGGTTGTCAGGGAGGCAGCCTACCACGACAGTAACCTCACAGCCCCTCAGTAACTCGGCTATTAGCAACACTGCATCACCGGTCACTCCGCCTTCCCACTTACCTCCGCCGGAACGCTTCAATGGGGAGCCGGGCTTCTGTCAGGCTTTTTTTTTAGCTCAGTGTGCCCTCATCTTCGAGATCCAGCCCTCCTCCTTCCCTTCGGACCGCTCCAAAGTAGCGTATTTTATCACGCTGATGTCCAGGAGGGCTCTTGCCTGGGCTACCGCTATATGGGAACAACAACTGGCCATCTGCGTCAGCCTGGAGGGTTTTGTGGGAGAAGTTAAAAAGGTTTTTTTCTATGCCCTATTCTCCGGGAGAGAAGCAGCCCGGAGGCTAATCCAGCTCCGACAGGGCTCCAGTAGCATGGCGGATTATGCGGTGGATTTCCGCACATTAGCAACAGAGAGTGCCTGTTTTTTTTTCTTCTTCTTCTTTGGATTACTGGCGGATCGCAACCAACTGAAAGGTGCATACACCGCCACCTACTGTATCGGAGTGTGAGGCCGGTCACGGCCTCTTACCCCTAAATTCTATCTCCCACACCCGTATCCTTGATAAATTGCAACAGCTCCCTCGACACTATCCCGTCACCACTCCCTCCTCCCAGCACCCCACCCATTCCCCAACTCCTCCCTTCCCTTCTGACCCGGTCATACAACCTTTCCCTTTCCTCATCATATCGCTCGCAATACAGCAATACATGTTCCACTGTTTCCTCCAC
Source organism: Thymallus thymallus (assembly GCA_023634145.1). Lineage (NCBI taxonomy): Eukaryota > Metazoa > Chordata > Actinopteri > Salmoniformes > Salmonidae > Thymallus > Thymallus thymallus. Next base: position 21,874,858 of record CM042394.1, on the reverse strand, counting down.
CATACACCCCTCACACAATCCAGTCTCATGTCTCCCTATCATTTTCAGCGTCGCATTCAGACCTGTATGACCAAACCTCAACCTACTCCATATTACTTCATCCCTCCTACATCCCCTATTCCCACCTTCCACCCTTAGCGTTTTCTGTACACCATAATATCCCCTCCCTGTCCTGCACTCATCCCACTGTTTCTGCCATAATTCCATCCCCACCCTCTTTATCATCGCTTTCATCTCCCCCCGTCCATACGGTATCCTCACATCCACACCCTCCTTCCGTGACGCACTCTTCGCCACCCTATCCACCTCTTCATTACAGTCAACTCCTACATGCGCTGGAACCCAACAGAACCAGACCACCACCCCCATCTTCTCCAAACCCAACAACTGCACCATCAACTCCACTAACAAATCCCCTCTATCTGACCTACCCGATGTTATACTACTCAGCACAGCAGCCGAATCCGTACACACCACCACCCTGAGCGGCCTAACCTCCTCCACCCAACCCATCCCCAAAATCACTGCCATCATCTCAGCAGTATATACTGACACATGATCTGTCACCCTCTTACCAATTCTTACTCCAAACTCTGGGACAAACACCCCTGCTCCTACCTTCCCACTAACTGGATCCTTCGACCCATCAGTATATATCCTTAGATATTCACTGTACCCTTCACTCACAAACCTCTCCACACAACTACTGATGCATTTTTCATTCCACTCTTTCTTCCTCTCCAACATCCTCATGTCAACATTCGGCACGGGAAACAACCAATGTGGTACCCTCCCTAACGCCACCACCGGTCCGACTTCCTTCCCCGTTAGTCCATATTCCTCCACCTTCTTCTCTATCACCCACCCAAACGCTCTCATCTTTCCCCCTTCTCTCTCCCAGCACCTTCCCATCACCTCAACTGCAGGATGCCTCACCGAGCTCCCCTTCAGCCTCACCCAATACGCTAACGCCAACTTATCTCGCCTCAATGCCAATGGCATCTCACCCGTCTCCACCTGCATCGCTGCCGTTGGCGTCGACCTACATGCGCCTAAGCACAACCTCAGCGCACGCGCCTGAATCCTATCCAACGCCTCTAACACAGTCCTGGCTGCTGACCCATAGACAAAACACCCATAATCCAGCACCGACCTGATCAGCGCCTGATACAAACTCATCAGTGTCTGCCTGTCAGCCCCCCAATTAACTCCCACCACCGCTCTCATAAGGTTCAACGCCCTTCTGCACTTTACCTCCACAGAGAGAGTGCCTGGAACCAGGAAGCGCTATTCGACATGTTCCTGCACAGAGTCTCGGAGGAAATCAAGGACGAGCTTGCCGCCCGAAAATTACCGACGGATTTCGATTACCTCATTGCTTTAACCGTCCGGATCTATGGGCGACTCCGGGAGCGACGAGAGGAGATTCGATTTTGCTCGCCCGTCCAGGGATTCCACCTCGCCTCCGAGGCATTCCGAAAGTCCTTTTTTGCCCTCTTGTCCTTTAAAAAGACCAGGCTCACCGGTAGGAGCAAGTTCTCTGGTGGGCCTGATGGAGAACGGTTCTAATTCCCCTACTCGCACCCAGTTTCATGCCATTCTGCTGTGGGGAAACCAGAATAAATCTCTTCGGGTCCTCAATGACTCTGGGGCCGATGAGAGCTTTCTGGACGCTACCCTGGCTTCCGAGCTGTATATCCTCACTCAGCCCCTCTCCGTTCCTATGGACGTTAGAGCGCTGGACGGACGCTCAATAGGCCGGGTTACCCACAACACCACTCCCATCAACCTACGGTTGTCGGGGAGTCACAGCGAGACTATTCAATTCCTATTCATTAAGTCTCCTCTGATTCCCTTGGTATTGGGATTCTCCTGGCTCCAGAAAAACAGTTCCCTCATCAACTGATCTACTGGTGCCATCATGGGCTGGAGCCCGTTCTGCCACGCCCATTGCCTGAAGTCATTGCAACCTGCCCCGGGACGTCTTCCTGGGGGCTCGGAAGTTGCCCCGGACCTCTCTGCCATTCCCACGGAGCGTACGTGTACCAGGACCTTATGACTGCGGGATTGACCTTCTCCCTGGCACTACTCCGCCCCGGGGATGACTGTACTTTCTGTCGGGACCGGAGACCAAGGCTATGGAGACCTACATTGGGGACTCTCTAGCTGCAGGATTTATCCGTCCTTCATCCTCTTCGTGGAGAAGAAGGACAAGACCCTGCGTCCGTGAATCGACTACCGGGGACTTAATGACATAACAGTGAAGAACCGCTACCCACTACCACTCATCTCCTCAGCCTCCGAGCTGCTCCAGGGGGCCACCGTGTTTTCCAAGCTGGATCTATCTATTTCACTTGTTTGGCAACGTAAACATATGTTTCCCATTCCAATAAAGACCCTTAAATTGAAATGTAATTGAGAGAGAGAGAAAGAAAATAGAGAGCAGGGTTGTACACCGAAGTTAGATGTTAATTCAATACGTGAATTCCAAAATGGTGACAAATACTGACATTTAATCAATTACAAATTATATGACCCTCCCCTAGACTAAATAAAAAAATACTAAACCCTCCCCCTGACTGATATTGAAAAACCATGACCCTCTCCGCGAAATACAGTAATTGCATACATTTCTGCTTGTCCCTAAAGTATAATGGATTTATACTATAGTCCAGTTGGGGGCGGTAATGCAAGATATTGGATACCAACCAGCGATGAAGTCCACTGAAGAAGAGGAACAATTTCGTCATTACAAATATTTTCCGGTATGTGACATAATTTACTTGTTCTCTGTAATATCGTATAGCTTTGGAATCGTGACATGATCTACTGTGGAGGGAAATATTCAGGTTTCTCGACTCATACCCTGACTCTGAGAAGGGATTGTGTGATGATTAGCTTAGCAACCGCGTGACCCAGCATGACAACGTGAAGGCGATTGTTCGACATTCTGCTGGGTGAGGCGTTCTACGTTCCTCCATTCATTGTCGAATGGGATTCATAGTTCCTCCTTTCTCTAATATCTCTGCCATGAGCTCTTAAATCGAGATACATGTGTATTTTGTTACTGCATGGCCAGTCTGAGTCAGAATGCTAACAAGCCAGCTACATGTCAGTCCGTAGTTGTTCTTTCAAATGCGGTGATCACTGGATAAACTAGCTACGAGTTAAACGTATGTCAGAAAACCAACTAGTAACCAGTTGTTGTTGCCATGGTGAATCATATCTAACCCAGACTCCTGGAGTTGATGTCCGTCACGAGCTCCCGGGTCTAGATGACGTAACGTTAACTATAGTCGCTAACTACCTAAACTGTTTTATAACTAAACAGATTATATTAATCAAACACTGTAACTAACTAGCAAGCCATCCTCGGCGACAATGTTATTGTGGCACAGGAATGTCATATTAGTGTTATAATTGAATGTTAACTGTCATTTAAGTTTATGTTTACTACTGGTTTCAGATCCGAAGCAAGATACATTGTCCGCCGTGTTTCGTTAAGGACTGTGCCTTCACTACGGAAGGACATTTCGACTCCCGGAACACAAAGTAACGTTGCAACCGGTTCGGCATAAGGTGTGGTTAAGGCCAGGGTTAGGTTTAAAATCACATTTTAAACAAGATAAATCGTAAGAATTGTCTGGGGTTTTGGCTGTGGTAATTAGTGATGAACTGGCACAAAGTTTTTCTCAAAGTTGCTGTGATGTCACGTGTTCTACATTCATCAAATGTATTTATAAAGCCCTTTTTACATCAGCTGATGTAACAAAGTGCTATACAGAAACCCAGCCTAAAACCCCAAACAGCAAGCAATGCAGATGTAGAAGCACGGTGGCTAGGAAAAACTCCTTAGAAAGGCAAAAACTAGGAAGAAACATAGAGAGGAACCAGGCTCTGAGCCAGTCCTCTTCTGGCTGTGCCGGGTGGAGATTATAACAATTCATGGCCATTAAGGCCAGTTTTTTCTCCAAGATGTTCAAATGTTCATAGATGACCAGCCAGGTCAAATAATGATAATAGTAGTTGAGGTTGCAACAGGTAAATACATCAGGAGTGAATGTCACTTGGCTTTTCATAGCCAGGCATTTAGATGCGGTAGAGAGCGCAAGTACGGTGCGATAGAGCACAGGTACAGTAGAGAGAGAGCGAGATGAAAACAGCAGGTCTGGGACAAGGTGGCACGTCCAATGAACAGGTCAGGGTTCCATAACCGTAGGTAGAGTAGTTGAAACCAGTGCAGCAGCACGACCAGGTGGACTGGGGACAGCTAGGAGTCATCAGGGCAGGTGGTCCTGAAGCATGGTCCTCCAGGTAGGCTCAGTAGAGAGGTAGAGTGGGAGAGAGAGAGAATTAGAGGGAGCATACTTAAATTCACACAAGACACTGGATAATAACAAACTGACCCCAGCCCCCCGGCACATAGACTATTGCAGCATAGATACTGGAGGCTGAGACAGGGGGGGTCAGGAGACACTGTGGCCCCCTCCTACAATACCCCTCAGACAGGGCCAACCAGGAAGTGACGCACCCCTCCTAGGGATGGCATGGAAAGCACCATGCCAGTGACTCAGCCCCCGTAATAAGGTCAGAGGCAGAGAATCCGAATGGAGAGACGGGAACCGGCCAGCAGAGACAGCAAGGGTGGTTCGTCGCTCCAGAGCCTTGCCGTTCATTCTTGCACCCCTGGGCCAGACTACACTCAATCATAGGACATACTGAAGAGATGAGTCTTCAGTAAAGACTTAAAGGTCGAGACGGAGTCTGCGTCTCTCACATGGATAGGCAGACCATTCCATAAAAATGTAGCTCTATAGGAGACAGCCTTGCCTCCAGCTGTTTACTTAGAAATTCTAGGGACAATAAGGAGGCCTGCGTCTTGTGACCGGAGCGTACGTGTAGGTATGTATGGCAGGACCAAATCTGAGAGAGAAGTAGGAGCAAGACCATGTAATGCTTTGTAGGTTAGCAGTAAAACCTTGAAATCAGCCCTAGCCTTAACAGGAAGCCAGTGTAGAGAGGCTAGCACGGGAGTAATATGATCCCATTATGGGGTTCTAGTCAAGATTCTAGCAGCCGTGTTTAGCACTAATTGAAGTTTATTTAGTGCTTTATCCGGGTAGCCGGAAAGTAGAGCATTGCAGTAATCTAATCTAGAAGTGACAAAAGCATGGATTAGCTTTTCTGCATCATTTTTGGACAAAAAATGTCAGATTTTTGCAATGTTACGAAGATGGAAAAAAGCTGTCCTTGAAATATTCTTGATATGTTCATTAAAAGATAGATCAGGGTCCAGAGTAACGCCGAGGTCCTTCACAGTTTTTGGGGGGATGACTGTAACAACCTAATCATTACGAAATGTATATGCAATCAAATAAGCCACACGTGGCAATTCGACATTACATGTGTTAACCAAATCCAACACACTCATTGAAGACATATTTTGGACCCAGTTATAACTCTCACTTCGGTTCTTCCTCTCTGTTTTAAAGTAAATGGCTGGTGTAAGAAATATGGTGGAAACTCTGACTAGCCCATTCCTCCACCAATCCAATGCTTTTATATTTGTGGGCAGTAGTAAACGATTGGACATTTTATTAGTCAAAATCCAAATCAGATGTTCAGACTAAATTAATAAAATAGAGTTGAACTGAGAGATGAGGAGGAGAAGAGAAGAAAGATGGAGATTTGATTGCAGTAAGTAAGGACCATGGTGTGTATATTAGACTACAGTCTGCTTCTGTAAAAGTAGTTGAGGTGCATAAAGATGGCGGCCCGCTTGTTCTTCACTCTATTACACATTTCTGACCTCTACTGTTTTTTTTGGTCATTAGCATGATCCCAATTTTAGCTTCAAGATGCCGGCATTTTGAAAACCGTAAAAGTAGATGTTTCGATTTATTGGAACATCGTTTTCAAAACTCAGTGGATAGTGCTAAAACAATGACGTCATATTAATAAAAAACACGTTTTCCATCTCAAGACATTGAATAAAAATTTTACTATACTAAGTGCCAAGCAGCACAAGCAGCACAAGCTTCCTTTTGCGTGAATGCAGTGAGTTCAGGAAAAACTAAAAGTATGCATCTTAGAAATAGTTTTCACATACAAACTTTATATGTCCGAAATCAAAATCAAATATGCTAATCAAAAATAACATGTGGTAGTACGTTTATTTTGATTGGCAATTTTCTGCATTTATCAAAGTCCCATCAGTTAACCTGATTACAGATGTCTATGCTATTCAATATCTTTGTTTCACAGGGGACAGCCCTAACCGTTGCTCTCTCAGTGGGAGGGGCTTATCATCTGGGGAGCCTCGACGACAACAACATGATGCTGACAAGACGTCTCTCCAGAAGAGTCTCTCCAGATCAGAACGTCTCAATAAACACCAGCAGAGACTTGTAGGAAAGAAACCTCACCACCGCTGCTCTGACTGTGGGAAGAGTTTTACTAAACAGACAGAATGGATAATTCACCAGCGGATTCACACTGGAGAGAAGCCTTATAGCTGTGATCAGTGTGGGAAGAGTTTCAATCAATCAGGACACCTGACTAGACACCAACTTATACACACAGCAGATACGCCTTTTAGCTGTGATCAGTGTGGGAAGAGCTTTGCTCTATCCGGAAACCTGACTACACACCAGCGCATACACACAGGAGAGAAGCCTTATAGCTGTCATCAGTGTGGGAAGTGCTTTACTCAATCCGGAAACCTAACCACACACCAGCGCATACACACAGGAGAGAAGCCTTATAGCTGTGATCTGTGTGGGAAGAGCTTCATTCATTCAGGACACCTGACTGCACACCAACGCATACACACAGGAGAGAAGCCTTACAGCTGTGATCAGTGTGGGAAGAGCTTCAATCGATCAGGAGCCCTGACTGCACACCAACGCATACACACAGGAGAGAAGCCTTATAGCTGTCATCAGTGTGGGAAGAGCTTCAATCAATCAGGAGCGCTGAGCACACACCAACGCATACACACAGGAGAGAAACCTTATTGCTGTGATCAGTGTGGGAAGAGTTTTGCTCGAGATTTCACCCTGACTACACACCAACGCATACACACAGGAGAGAAACCTTATAGCTGTGATCAGTGTGGGAAGAGTTTCAGGAAGTTAGGACACCTGACTAGACACCAGCTCACACACACTGGAGAGAAACCTTACTCCTGTCTATGTGGAAAGAGCTTTGCTCATTCAGAGTCACTGAAAAAACACCAGAAAGAACTAACATGTCGTCTTTTATCTCCCTCTCTGGATCCCTAAATAAAGTTTCCATAGAAAACATATTGTAAAGAGTCATCCATCTCCCATTCTCTAACAGTTTACCAAGTCTGATTACCATGGTAACCTGTGTAGCATAATATGCAGCTCTGGATCCATATGTATCAAGTGTCGTGTAAATGGGAGTGGTGTGTGTGTGTGTTCAGATCTGTATCTTATTTCATTATCTCCTATTATCCATTAAATAATGTTATAATGTAGAAAATGTTTCAACAATACTTCTGTAAGAGGTGTTGACATGCTGAATGTACCGAGCTAACTTTTTTTAAATACTAGCACATAGCTTGGACACCCATCATTACCCCACAACACATGCCACCAGAGGTCTCTTCACAGTCCAAGTCCAGAACAGACTATGTGAGGCGCACAGTACTACATAGAGCCATGACTACATGGAACTCTATTCCACATCAGGTAACTGAGGCAAGCAGTAGAAACTGATTTTATAAACATAACAATACACCTTATTGAACAGTGGGGACTGTGAAGAGAGACACAAAGGTACAGACACATGCATGCGCACACTTTGTGATATTGTATGGTGGTATTAAACGTGTATTGTGGATATGTAGTAATGTTATATGATGTATTGTTTCATCTTTAGTTTTCTATGTAATATTAGTGATTTAATGTGTTGGACCCCAGGAAGAAGGCAGCAGCTAAAGGGGATCCCTAATAAATACAAATACTAGGTGTGTATTCATGTATTCAATAGATCAATACATTAAATCCATTATCTGCTCAACATCTGCTTATCACACTAATTATAAGCTTTTAAAATCTATAATAATAATCTGTAAGGATCATAGGCTTCTTGTATAATTAGTTTGGTCCTAAAAGATGTTCACATATTTATTGTAAAACCCTTCACCAGGTTATAATGTAGCTGATGGGACATACAGAAGTACAGAAGACATAGGACTATTAGTGTGGTCACATATTGTTGCATTTATTTTAATAGGGATATCTTTCAACTTTCCTTATTGTATATTAAGTGTTCTATATATTACATTGCTGATTGCATATTACATTTGTTTATACAGTATATAGTTGTATTGTGTAGAAGAGACCAGGATATGTTGTTGCTCTGTGTCCCAACACTCAATATTATAGTCATGATCCTGAGAATAAAACAGGTTTAAAACAATCAACAGAGAAACACGTGTCTTACAGTGCTACACGTCTGTTATAATAAGTGCTTTTTCCTGCTTAATTGAAGTATCAGGATTAGTTATTCACTAGTTATAAAGTGTGTTTGTTTATCTTTATGTTTCTAAGACTACAGGGAGGGAGTTTAGTTACCAGTTATAAAGTATGTTTGTTGTCTATCTTTATGTTACTAAGACTACAGGGAGGGAGATTAGTTACCAGTTATAAAGTGTGTTTGTTGTCTATCTTTATGTTACTAAGACTACAGGGAGGGAGTTTAGTTACCAGTTATAAAGTGTGTTTGTTGTCTATCTTTATGTTTCTAAGACTACAGGGAGGGAGTTTAGTTACCAGTTATAAAGTGTGTTTGTTGTCTATCTTTATGTTTTTAAGACTACAGGGAGGGAGTTTAGTTACCAGTTATAAAGTGTGTTTGTTGTCTATCTTTATGTTTCTAAGACTACAGGGAGGGAGTTTAGTTACCAGTTATAAAGTGTGTTTGTTGTCTATCTTTATGTTACTAAGACTACAGGGAGGGAGTTTAGTTACCAGTTATAAAGTGTGTTTGTTGTCTATCTTCATGTTTCTAAGACTACAGGGTGGGAGATGCAACAATGTCCTTGAGAACAACAGGAAGTGTGTTGGTGGTCTATTGTGTTATACAGTTTTAAACATTTTTTAAATACAGAGGAAGGACACACAAACCTGCTCTCAGAATATCTCTCTCTGACTGAGGAGCAGGCAGACCAACTTCCCAAATAGGGGAGAAACACTCAACACCCACTAGTTGTTCTTTCAAAGAAAATCGTACAAAAATCCGACCTCTCGTATTACCAACCTTACTACAATGGCAGAAAATATTCTTATGAATAATTCAGTAACACAAAATGAAAGGAAACTATATCACCACTTTTTCTGAAATGAATGGTTTCACTTTTTGCACCACTGGACTTTATTTTTGACCGGAGAATTACCAGCATTAGGTTGTGCTGGTAAGGTTGTGCTGGTTGTGTACAGCAGCTGCCATTATAGCAGAAGCGAAAGACCCGGAAGCAGTCATTCACAGACACTCCCTCAGGAGAGAAAGGGCTGTTGAGATTCTCCATCTTTGAGCATGTGTTCCAAGTGGCTGGCAGGTAAAAGTAGACGTTATCAGACAACAGGATTCATAGTGAAAGGGGGTGTTGTTGAACGTTTTCTTGGCTTTACTAGACTTTTATAGATCACGTAAAATGTTATCCATAAACTTTCTGAATTGATATTAGGCTGCATGATACGTTCCATATAGTCCTAACCAGTTTTGATATTTAAATAGATGTTTGATTGCTCTGGTCTAGCGACGAATCAGTTGCAGCCTTGAGAATCGTATTTTCTCTCGCCAACTCCCTAGTCATTATCCGAACACTACAACAAAGTAGTCTACCTGTACTGTAGCCTACAACATATCATGTCATACAAAGAAACAATATCTTCCACAATGGATCGGGTAAGTCTGGTTTTAACAGTATAAGCCTGCTGTGTTGTATAAAATGTCTAGACCTAGTTTTCATCGTCTTTGATCCTCCACATTCCTGTGTTCGGTTTAAACGTCTGGACATAAAAACATGACTGTAAAAGTTTTTTATTTGGTTGAAGATTTATTTTTCAACAAAGTAACCTACTACCATATAATGTTTAGGAATCTGTGTCTATAACCTAATTATCTCCTTTCTCCCAAAGTGTTCACATTCAGTTTTTATGCAATACCAACTGACAGAAAACGGGAAGGGAAGGAGACTGAAGAGTTGAGCCAGCGCAGGAGAGACTAGTTGCTAGTTAGTATAAACAGGCTAAACTTTCAGCCAACTCCTCACAGCAACGTTTGTTCTCATCATTTTACCACAGTTAGGGTTAGATACTTCACAGAATAGTCTGTTTGCATCATTTACCATAGTTGCTTCCAAAACGTACCATAGGTAAGATGATGGTTAGATAGGCACAGACTTTGCTGTGAGGTAGCCTATCATTTTATCACATATGATCAATGTCAGCTTCTATTCTTATTATATGGCAAATTGCAGTTCCCATGCCTAGGTTTTAAGCACAGTTTCAAAAGATGTTCATATATTGTGGTATGGTCTCTGAAGCAGAAACAAAGAAACTGACGTTATAGTGAAAACAAACGCGATAGATTCAGTTGTTGTTGATCTTATATTCTAACGTTAGCTAGCAAACATAATCAGGGTAAGCTATGCAAGTAACGTTAAGTAGGCTATCAGATCATAAAAACATCAAACAAACATTTATATACCTCTGCGATCACGACAATGTTTAACGATGTCGTTGGCGGAACAAATGTATAAAGTTCGCCAACCTTGCCAGAGATAAAATAGTTGTATGAGTCAAGGGACTTCAGCTCCTGCGACGTGAATGCGGACACTGTATTAACAAGATAGTTATAAATATCCGGATACGTTACGGCTGGCAGTAATGACGGATCTTTACTAAATGTTTTTGGGTCTATTCGATATGGGTCCACACCAATCAAGCTTATCTTCTCTTAATAACGACGAGATGAAGCCATTACGCTACTGTGATCAGCTGCTCAACTCAAATCTGCCACTAGCAACGGAGATGTCAACAATATGGCTGCGGTTAGCTACTTCCGGTGTTTGCGAATAAGCCCTATTTGACCAGATACTCAAGTGGCCGTTCTATCAAAGAAAATGAATGTCTTCAAAAAAGGAAGGCTGTCGGGAAAGAGGCAAGATCAGATGGGACCATTATAGTAATGAGAGGGCAGATGTGTGTTTCCACTAGTTACCACAGTGGAAACAGGCATTACTCCCATATAAAGTGTCCTAATTTTACCAATACACTCTAACAACCCACTCATTAAGAAATGTATATTCAATCAAATAAGGCAAAAGCTACATTTTTGGGCCCAGTTATCCCTCTCGCTTTGCCTCTTCCTCGCTGTTTGAAAGGAAATGACTGGTATATGGTGGAAACTAGCTCATGCCTCCACCAATCCAATGCTCTTATATTTGTGGGTTGTAGTGAAGCATTGAACATTTCATGAATAAGGAGATATTCGAGGGATGCACCCAAATCAATCAGAGATTTAGATGAATAAGATATTTGGTGTAGTGTTAATCTATGTTGAATACTTCTTGCGGCCAACAGGACAAAGCTAGCCCCTCCCCCTCCACCCTCCTGGAGTCCCCAGGTCGACCGCCTCTCCGTACTTTACTGCTGGTTCTGGTCGACTGCAGGAAAACACCTGGGCAGAGTGGAACTGAGAGAGGAAAAGAGGAACATGGAGATTTGATTTCATTAAGTAAGAACCATGGTGTGTGGATTAGACTACAGTCTGCTTCAGTAACAATTGATTAATTTTATATTGGTGAAAATATCTGGTCGTTCCACCCAATTCTAAGTGTAACTTGTTTAAAAAAACATTTGATTTCACCTAATTTTAACATTCTGTCATAAAGAGCAGATGTTCAACTTAATAAAAAACATGTTTTCCATCTGAAGAGGTTCTATGAAAAATAAATACTATAGTAAGTGCCAATGTGTTTAATAAAGTAACAGGGTTGACCGTAACAGGAGAAAACTGGAAACAACAAAACCACTAGTTTACATTAGTTAAATAGTCCTTTAAATCAGCCATGAATCCACTTGTGACAGGGGGAATGGAAGATAGTATTGTGCAACAGGGAGTGGCAATAGAATGCAGTCTTCACTCAAAAACTTAGTTAAAACATTTCTAGCATGTCTATGTTTGGATAAAAGGGTTGAGATGCTCAGTTTTCCAACACAAAACAGCAGAGAATTTACAAAAATATTAGAACCAGCTTTCCTGCTTTTACTCTGAATTTACTATTAGATGTTCAATGTTTATTTTACAAAGAAAATGTAAGGAACAGTTTCACCTTATTAAAACAAGTGTTCAGTTCATGTAACAGGGTTGACCTTAAAATGAGGGACTGACTTAAATTAATCACTAATCACATAAAATAATGTTAATGATTGACTGTCAAAGTAACCAATAAGTAATGAGTACTAATGATGTCATATTAAACTGATTATGGTAGTAGGCAGACTATGGCATTATTTATGTAAACACCTTACTCTACTTCATAACCGAAGTAAGCATAGCCTTTAAAAACACCTGGTTTTCTGATCAATCTTTAGAATGATTAGGACATGTAAACACTTTAATTAGAGTTATAGTGGTGTAGTTGATCTGTACATGTGCTGCACCAGAGGCTTTAGGTTCATTCTTTTGAGCGAGTGCAGTGAGTTCAGAAGAACTGAAAGTATGCAGCTTAGAAATAGTTTTCACATACTAACTTTATTTGTCTAAACTCAGAATCAAATATGCTTCTCAAAAATAACCTGGTCGCTGTTGTAGAAATGTTATTTTGGTTGCCAATTTTCTGCATTTATCAAAGTCCCACCAGGTAGCCTGATTTCAGATGTATCCATGTAAACAGGATTATTAGGGAAATTGTTCTTTCAAAGGATGTCAACATTTTAAATCAATCTTTATACTAATTGACTATTCACAATAATCGTATTATTCTGCGAATGTAACCTTACTCAATAATGGTAAAACTTTGATAAATGATTGGATTAGGTGGGTTAAAATATTTCTAGAAGGGACCTGTCAAAATGCAGAACTTTGTCACTTTAGCGAGTCTTTATTCATAAAAATCTGATTCATCGAATTCTCCATGTGTTCTCTATTAAAGGACACTTTATTTAGTATAACAGAGACTTACAATTGAATATTGGTGCACAATTTCTGCTGGAGAAATTTCAAAGGGATGCAAAAGGCATTCATTTCATGGGAAGACATCTGTTTATTGACCCATATCTGCAAAACCTAACTATTCAATGTCTTTGTTTCACAGGGGACAGCCCTAATTGTTGCTCTCTCGGTGGGAGGGGCTTATCATCTGGGGAGCCTCAACAACATCATGATGCTGACAAGAAAGAGAAGAGTCTCTCCAGATCAGAACACCTCAAGAAACACCAGCAGAGACGTATAAGGAAGGAACCTCACCACTGCTGTTCTGACTGGGGGAAGAGTTTTGCTGCATCTAAAACTTTAAAATGTCATCAGAGAATTCATACAGGAAAGAGACCTTACCCCTGCTATGATTGTGGGAAATGCTTCAATCATCAAGGATCCCTGATTACACACCAACGCATACACACAGGAGAGAAGCCTTATAGCTGTGATCAGTGTGGGAAGAGCTTCAATCAATCAGGAGCCCTGACTACACACCAACGCATACACACAGGAGTGAAGCCTTATAGCTGCAGTCAGTGTGGGAAAAGCTTCAATCATTCAGCACACCTGACTAGACACCAACGCATACACACAGGAGAGAAGCCTTATAGCTGTGATCAGTGTGGGAAGAGCTTCAATCAATCAGGACACCTCACTATACACCAACGCATACACACAGGAGAGAAGCCTTATAGCTGTGATCAGTGTGGGAAGAGCTTCAATCATCAAGGATCCCTGACTAAACACCAACGCATACACACAGGAGAGAAGCCTTTTAGCTGTGATCAGTGTGGGAAGAGCTTCAATCATTCAGGACACCTGACTATACACCAACGCATACACACAGGAGAGAAGCCTTTTAGCTGTGATCAGTGTGGGAAGAGCTTCAATCATCAAGGATCCCTGACTAAACACCAACGCATACACACAGGAGAGAAGCCTTATAGCTGTGATCATTGTGGAAAGAGCTTCAATTGATCAGAACACCTGACTACACACCAACGCATACACACAGGAGAGAAGCCTTATAGCTGTGATCATTGTGGGGAAAGTTTCAGGATGTCAGGACAGCTGACTATACACCAGCGCATACACACAGGAGAGAAGCCTTATAGCTGTGATCATTGTGGGGAAAGTTTCAGGATGTCAGGACAGCTGACTATACACCAGCGCATACACACAGGAGAGAAGCCTTATAGCTGTGATCATTGTGGGGAAAGTTTCAGGATGTCAGGACAGCTGACTATACACCAGCGCATACACACAGGAGAGAAGCCTTATAGCTGTTATCAGTGTGGGAAGTGCTTCCATCATTCAGGAAACCTGACTACACACCAACGTATACACACAGGAGAGAAGCCTTATAGCTGTTATCAGTGTGGGATGAGCTTCAATCATTCAGGACACCTGACTACACACCAGCGCATACACACAGGAGAGAAACCTTACTCCTGTCTATGTGGAAAGAGCTTTGCTCATTCAGGGTCACTGAAAAAACACCAGAAAGAACAAACATGTCGTCTTTTATCTCCCTCCTCTCCTGCACCGGTTCCAGATCCCTAAATAAATTTTCCATAGAAACTATCTTGTAAAGAGTCATCCATCTCCCATTCTCTAACAGTTTACTGATTACCATGGTAACCTGTGTTGCATAATATGCAGCTCTGGATCCATATGTATCAAGAGTCTCAGAGTAGGAGTGTTGTGTGTGTGGTGGGTGGGGATGTTCAGATCTCTATCTTATTTAATTAACTCCTATTATCCATTAAGTCATTTTATAATGTAGAATAATGTTTCAACAATACTAGGTGTGTATTCATGTGTTAAATAGATCAATAAATTAAATCCATCATCTGCTCAACAATGTCTGCTTATCACTTTAATTATATGTTTTTAAAATCTATAAGGATCATATGCCTCTTGTATAATTAGTTTGGTCCTAAAAGATGTTCACATATTTATTTTATAACCCTTCACCAGGTTATAATGTAGCTGATGGGACGTACGGACGTACATAGGACTATTAGTGTGGTCAAATTATGTTGCATTTATTTTAAAGGATTTTAATAGGGATATCTTTCAACTTTCCTTATTGTATATTAAGTGTGCTCCAAAAAAAAGTTTTTATTGTGAAGTGACTGATGTGTTGGTTGTTAGGAAGAGGCATCATGGGGGCAGGAAGTCAGCTCTGCCCATCAGTACTTATAGGTCGCATCGACCACAGACCTCACACTCTTCTGTTTTCTCACGGCCAGTAAGGTCTCCTACCAAACTTCTCTCTCTTCACTCTGGAAATACACTTAATAATATCTGATAACTTACCATTCTACGTTTTATTGGTGATTTGTTACAACAGAACGAATGCTTGCATGTAAATGTCATTGTAAAACATACATCTGGAATGTGGTTTAATGTTTTCCTGTTTTGTTTTACATTGCTAAAATATGTATTATGTAGAAGAGACCAGGATATGTTGTTGCTCTGTGTCCCAACACTCAATGTTATAGTCATGATCCTGAGAATAAAACAGGTTTAATATAATCAACAGAGAAACACGTCTTACAGTGCTACACATCTGTTATAAGTGCTTTTTCCTGCCTAATTGAAGTATCAGGTGTATTTATTAAATATTTATAAAGTGTGTTTTCTATCTTGATGTTTCTAAGGCTGCAGGGAAGGAGATGCAACAATAGCCTTGAGAACATCTGGACTCAAATAGAACTCTGTTCCAAGTTGCTGTCAGGTAAAAGCAGACAACAGGATTCTTAGTGAAAGGGGTGTTGAACGTTATCTTGACTTTACTCGCCAGCCCCACCAGAAAGAGTGAAAAGGTGTGACGCCTCTCTCAGCAGTCTCCTCTACAGGACAACTAGCCCAGCCTGCCTGTCGGCCTGTTCCTTTCCCTCAGTCTACAACACACTACATGTAGAATCAGATCTCATCGAGGGTTTGTGTAACCTTTCGGTTCCAACGAGAGGCTAGCCAGTCAGGGAGTTTTTGAACTATCCTTTGGTTCTCCTCACAATCATTCAATATCTGGTTGCCCGTAACATGAGGCATAGCATCCTGACAGGCGTTCAAAAAAATCAGAAAGGTTCCTGAGACCTTCGGCATCCTTGGGCTGTATTTTTGTCCAGTTTGCCAGCTTGTCTCTGAATGCCTTCTGTATGATAAATGGCTGACCATATCGGTGATTCAAATTTGCTCCAAGTGTCCTTATATGCTTTGTCATCGTTCCTGAAGAAAGCTCCCTCCAGGGTCTTTCGAGCTGGGCCACTCACGTACCCTTTTCAGATAGTAGAGCTTGTCAGCTGAAGAAATGCCTTTCCGGTCGATGAGAGACACAAATGCGGCTTTCCACTCGAGGTACTGCATGGGGTCACCATTGAACACAAAGGGCTCTGGCATTGGTAGTCTATTTAGAGCCATGCTGTCGTGAAAGGCCTGAGCGAGCTGAGACACATCTATTTGTGTTGATGGTGGTCGGATGTTGGACGGTTGGTTTGTGACTGTTGGTGATGTTTGCTCTAGATGTACAGCATCATGACTTGGGAAGGAACCGTTAGCTTCCCGTGCTACCTCCTGGGTGTAGGCGTCAAGCCTTGCTCTTGCTACTCTTAGATCTTTCTCTGCCTGTAGTTGTTCTAACTCGTGTTGCTGAGCTTCAAGATCATTCCTTTGTTGTTGTATTCTCTCCTCCTGTTTTTTCTCCTCTAGCAACACAGTATATTCTACTTCCTTTACGGCCAATTCGTCTGCTGCGTCGGCACGTTTGGCTGCCATGCTTGAGGATATAGAGAGATTGCTGGAGTGAATACTAGACTTGTGGCTTAAATTTGAGGCAGTAGATCCATAAATAGAATAGGCGTAGTCATGATCAAGTAGATCACGTAGACGGTGCTTTACAGTTTTCACATCATAGTCTCCATCAACGCCTGTCATCCTTTCGTAAATAATCTTGATAATGTCTGCTGTAACTGCATCACATGCGTCAACACGTCGTCTTAACTCTGTTGAAGGAGTAATGCAGTGTCGAATTTCAAGATAAATGTCCATTACATTGTTTTTTTTTTCCTTTTCTAGAGTGTCGCTCAGAAACGCAAGCTGCATCTCTGTAATGTCTGATTTAAGTTGTTCTCTGGCCTGGCGGGCTTGGGCTTTCCATTGGTCATACATTACTACGAGTTCTCTGTCCTATTTGTGTGCCTCCTCTGTTCGTAAAGCGAGCATTCTGGGTGTTGGGTTCTTATTGCGGACAGAGCGTTGGGGACCCTGGGATTCTTCACAAACTTCTTTACCTCTTGCGTCGCTTAGAGCCTGTTCTGTGACCTCTGGTGGGAGGTGAGTATCTATATTCTCCTGTTCACTTGTAAGAATATCCTCAGGCTTGTGCCTTTCAGTTTGTAGATTATCAATTGGATTCTCGAACTCTCCTAAACTTGAGTTAATATTGGACTCTGCCATTTTCAATGTGCTTTACAATAATATTTGTAAATGCAGAAACTGAGATGTGTAGACCATAAATGTATCAATTAAACCACATTCCTCACGAATATACAAAGGTAATACATCCTTATGTTTTGCCCCTGTAAAAGGGGAAATAGAAAATACGACACGGACACGATGTAGCTTCAGTCAAGTCCAAGTTGTAATGCATTTACCATGAACAGCATAATAACATGTTTACACAATATCACAATTAAACATGTTATTTTCCCTTTGCACAACATAAATGTCCCTCTAAGAAACTACACAATTAGGAAAAATATCAGCTGGTCAGTTATAACTCCATATTACTAAAATACCTGAGTTAACCTTTAGAGTGAGTTACCAAAAATATATCAAAACATGTTTACATCATCTTAAAACAGTATTGGCAAATAACCTTGAAACAGTACATTTAATAAAACAGATTATTTAAACAGAAATAGATTTATTACGAAATGTATATGCGATCAAATAAGCCACACGTGGCAATTCGACATTACATGTGTTAACCAAATCCAACACACTCATTGAAGACATATTTTGGACCCAGTTATACCTCTCACTTCGGTTCTTCCTCTCTGTTTTAAAGTAAATGGCTGGTGTAAGAAATATGGTGGAAACTCTGACTAGCCCATTCCTCCACCAATCCAATGCTTTTAGATTTGTGGGCAGTAGTAAACGATTGGACATTTTATAAGTCAAAATCCAAATCAGATGTTCAGACTAAATTAATAAAATAGTTGGTTTAATTATAAACTGTTGAATACTTCTTGTGGCCAACAGGACAAAGCTAGCCCGTTCCCCTCCACCCTACAGGAGTCCCCAGGTCGACCGTCTCTCCGTACTTTACTGCTGGTTCTGGTCGACTGCAGGAAAACACCCGGGCAGAAGCTTCCTTTTGCGTGAATGCAGTGAGTTCAGGAAAAACTAAAAGTATGCATCTTAGAAATAGTTTTCACATACAAACTTTATATGTCCGAAATCAAAATCAAATATGCTAATCCAAAATAACATGTGGTAGTACGTTTATTTTGATTGGCAATTTTCTGCATTTATCAAAGTCCCATCAGTTAACCTGATTACAGATGTCTATGCTATTCAATATCTTTGTTATACAGGGGACAGCCCTAACCGTTGCTCTCTCAGTGGGAGGGGCTTATCATCAGGGGAGCCTCAACAACAACATGATGCTGACAAGACGTCTTTCCAGAAGAGTCTCTCCAGATCAGAACGTCTAAAAAAACACCAGCAGAGACTTCTAGGAAAGAAACCTCACCACCGCTGCATTGACAGTGTGAAGAGTTTTACTAAACAGACAGAATTGATGATTCACCAGCGCATTCACACTGGAGAGAAACCTTATAGCTGTGATCAGTGTGGGAAGAGCTTCAATCAATCGAGACGCCTGACTAGACACCAACTTATACACACAGCAGATACGCCTTTTAGCTGTGATCAGTGTGGGAAGAGCTTTGCTCTATCCGGAAACCTGACTACACACCAGCGCATACACACAGGAGAGAAGCCTTATAGCTGTCATCAGTGTGGGAAGTGCTTTACTCAATCCGGAAACCTAACCACACACCAGCGCATACACACAGGAGTGAAGCCTTATAGCTGTGATCTGTGTGGGAAGAGCTTCAATCGATCAGGAGCCCTGACTGCACACCAACGCATACACACAGGAGAGAATCCTTATAGCTGTGATCAGTGTGGGAAGAGCTTCAATCGATCAGGAGCCCTGACTGCACACCAACGCATACACACAGGAGAGAAACCTTATTGCTGTGATCAGTGTGGGAAGAGTTTTGCTCGAGATTTCACCCTGACTACACACCAACGCATACACACAGGAGAGAAACCTTATAGCTGTGATCAGTGTGGGAAGAGTTTCAGGAAGTTAGGACACCTGACTAGACACCAGCTCACACACACTGGAGAGAAACCTTACTCCTGTCTCTGTGGAAAGAGCTTTGCTCATTCAGAGTCACTGAAAAAACACCAGAAAGAACTAACATCTTTTATCTCCCTCTCTGGCACCGGTTCCAGATCCCTAAATAAAGTTTCCATAGAAAACATCTTGTAAAGAGTCATCCATCTCCCATTCTCTAACAGTTTACTAAGTCTGATTACCATGGTAACCTGTGTAGCATAATATGCAGCTCTGGATCAATATGTATCAAGTGTCTTGTAAATGGGAGTGTTGTGTGTGTGTGTGTGTGTGTGTGGGGGGTGTTCAGATCTGTATCTTATTTCATTATCTCCTATTATCCATTAAATAATGTTATAATGTAGAAAATGTTTCAACAATACTTCTGTAAGAGGTGTTGACATGCTGAATGTACCGAGCTAACTTTTTTAATTACTAGCACATAGCTTGGACACCCATCATTACCCCACAACACATGCCACCAGAGGTCTCTTCACAGTCCAAGTCCAGAACAGACTATGTGAGGCGCACAGTACTTGTCAGGCTCTGGCCATAGAGAAGCAATAGGCTTCTCTATGTAGCTATGGTCAGAGTCTGACAGTGTCGTTCTTTTCTGTTTCTTTGTTGGTTTGGGTGGATCTCTAATTAGAGGCAGCTGCTACCCGTTGTCTCTAATTAGGGATCCAATATATGTCGAGTCTGTCCCTCACGCTGGTGTGGGTCGTTATCGTACATGTCGAGGTACAGTGGGGAGAACAAGTATTTGATACACTGCCGATTTTGCAGGTTTTCCTACTTACAAAGCATGTAGAGGTCTGTAATTTTTATCATAGGTACACTTCAACTGTGAGAGACGGAATCTAAAACAAAAATACAGAAAATCACATTGTATGATTTTTAAATAATTAATTTGCATTTTATTGCATGACATAAGTATTTGATCACCTACCAACCAGTAAGAATTCCGGCTCTCACAGACCTGTTAGTTTTTCTTTAAGAAGCCCTCCTGTTCTCCACTTATTACCTGTATTAACTGCACCTGTTTGAACTCATTACCTGTATAAAAGACACCTCTCCACACACTCAATCAAACAGACTCCAACCTCTCCACAATGGCCAAGGCCAGAGAGCTGTGTAAGGACATCAGGGATAAAATTGTAGACCTGCACAAGGCTGGGATGGGCTACAGGACAATAGGCAAGCAGCTTGGTGAGAAGGCAACAACTGTTGGCGCAATTATTAGAAAATGGAAGAAGTTCAAGATGATGGTCAATCTCCCTCGGTCTGGGGCACCATGCAAGATCTCACCTCGTGGGGCATCAATGATCATGAGGAAGGTGAGGGATCAGCCCAGAACTACACGGCAGGACCTGGTCAATGACCTGAAGAGAGCTGGGACCACGGTCTCAAAGAAAACCATTAGTAACACACTACGTCGTCATGGATTAAAATCCTGCAGCGCACACAAGGTCCCCCTGCTCAAGCCAGCGCATGTCCAGGCCCGTCTGAAGTTTGCCAATGACCATCTGGATGATCCAGAGGAGGAATGGGAAACATCATTCTTTGGGGATGCTTTTCTGCAAAGGGGACAGGACGACTGCACCGTATTGAGGGGAGGATGGATGGGGCCATGTATCGCGAGATCTTGGCCAACAACCTCCTTCCCTCAGTAAGAGCATTGAAGATGGGTCGTGGCTGGGTCTTCCAGCATGACAACGACCCGAAACACACAGCCAGGGCAACTAAGGAGTGGCTCCGTAAGAAGCATCTCAAGGTCCTGGAGTGGCCTAGCCAGTCTCCAGACCTGAACCCAATAGAACATCTTTGGAGGGAGCTGAAAGTCCGTATTGCCCAGCGACAGCCCCGAAAACTGAAGGATCTGGAGAAGGTCTGTATGGAGGATTGGGCCAAAATCCCTGCTGCAGTGTGTGCAAACCTGGTCAAGAACTACAGGAAACGTATTATCTCTGTAATTGCAAACAAAGGTTTCTGTACCAAATATAAAGTTCTGCTTTTCTGATGTATCAAATACTTATGTCATGCAATAAAATGCAAATTAATTACTTAAAAATCATACAATGTGATTGTCTGGATTTTTAGATTCCGTCACTCACAGTTGAAGAGTACCTATGATAAAAATTACAGACTTCTACATGCTTTGTAAGTGGGAAAATCGGCAAAATCGGCAGTGTATCAAATACTTGTTCTCCCCACTGTATATGTCGCAGTCACGGTGAAGATAAGTGTGCTTTGTTTTACGTCCGTTCATTTCGTGTGTTAGGTGAACGTGACGTTTTGTCTATCGTGTTTGTTTTGTGTTTTGTTTTAGTTCGTTCATTTGAAATATTTATTACATAGTAAATAATAAAGAAAAATGTCGAACTACTATCCCTGCGCTGCGTCTTGGTCTCTCCAAACCCCATTCCGTGACAGTACTACATAGAGCCATGACTACATGGAACTCTATTCCACATCAGGTAACTGAGGCAAGCAGTAGAAACTGATTTTATAAACATAACAATACACCTTATTGAACAGTGGGGACTGTGAAGAGACACACAAAGGTACAGACACATGCATGCGCACACTTTGTGATATTGTATGGTGGTATTAAACGTGTATTGTGGATATGTAGTAATGTTATATGATGTATTGTTTCATCTTTAGTTTTCTATGTAATATTAGTGATTTAATGTGTTGGACCCCAGGAAGAAGGCAGCAGCTAAAGGGGATCCCTAATAAATACAAATACTAGGTGTGTATTCATGTATTCAATAGATCAATACATTAAATCCATTATCTGCTCAACATCTGCTTATCACACTAATTATAAGCTTTTAAAATCTATAATAATAATCTGTAAGGATCATAGGCTTCTTGTATAATTAGTTTGGTCCTAAAAGATGTTCACATATTCATTGTAAAACCCTTCACCAGGTTTTAGTGTAGCTGATGGGACGTACAGATGTACAGAAGACATAGGACTATTAGTGTGGTCACATATTGTTGCATTTATTTTAAAGGATTTTAATAGGGATATCTTTCAACTTTCCTTATTGTATATTAAGTGTTCTATATATTACATTGCTGATTGCATATTACATTTGTTTATACAGTATCTAGTTGTATTGTGTAGAAGAGACCAGGATATGTTGTTGCTCTGTGTCCCAACACTCAATGTTATAGTCATGATCCTGGTCTCCGGAAGCAGTCATTCACAGACACTCCCTCAGGAGAGAAAGGCCTGTTGAGATTATCCATCTTTGAGCATGTGTTCCAAGTGGCTGGCAGGTAAAAGTAGACGTTATCAGACAACAGGATTCATAGTGAAAGGGGGTGTTGTTGAACGTTTTCTTGGCTTTACTAGACTTTTATAGATCACGTAAAATGTTATCCATAAACTTTCTGAATTGATATTAGGCTGCATGATACGTTCCATATAGTCCTAACCAGTTTTGATATTTAAATAGATGTTTGGTTGCTCTGGTCTAGGAGGCGAATCAGTTGCAGCCTTGAGAATCGTATTTTCTCTCGCCAACTTCCTAGTCATTATCCGAACACTACAACAAAGTAGTCTAACTGTACTGTAGCCTACAACATTTCATGTCATACAAAGAAACAATATCTTCCACAATGGATCGGGTAAGTCTGGTTTTAACAGTATAAGCCTGCTGTGTTGTATAAAATGTCTAGACCTAGTTTTCATCGTCTTTGATCCTCCACATTCCTGTCTTCGGTTTAAACGTCTGGACAAAAAAACATGACTGTAAAAGTTTTTTATTTTGTTGAAGATTTTTTGTTTTTCAACAAAGTAACCTACTACTATATAATGTTTAGGAATCTGTGTCTATAACCTAATAATCTCCTTTCTCCCAAAGTGTTCACATTCAGTTTTTATGTAATACCAACTGACAGAAAACGGGAAGGGAAGGAGACTGAAGAGTTGAGCCAGCGCAGGAGAGACTAGTTGCTAGTTAGTATAAACAGGCTAAACTTTCAGCCAACTCCTCACAGCAACGTTTGTTCTCATCATTTTACCACAGTTAGGGTTAGATACTTCACAGAATAGTCTGTTTGCATCATTTACCATAGCTGCTTCCAAAACGAACCATAGGTAAAATGATGGTTAGATGGGCACAGCCTTTGCTGTGAGGTAGCCTATCATTTTATCACATATGATCAATGTCAGCTTCTATTCTTATTAAATGGCAAATTGCAGTTCCCATGCCTAGGTTTTAAGCAGTTTCAAAAGATGTTCATATATTGTGGTATGGTCTCTGAAGCAGAAACAAAGAAACTGACGTTATAGTGAAAACAAACGCGATAGCTTCAGTTGTTGTTGATCTTATATTCTAACGTTAGCTAGCAAACATAATCAGGGTAAGCTATGCAAGTAACGTTAAGTAGGCTATCAGATCATAAAAACATCAAACAAACATTTATATACCTCTGCGATCACGACAATGTTTAACGATGTCGTTGGCGGAACAAATGTATAAAGTTCGCCAACCTTGCCAGAGATAAAATAGTTGTATGAGTCAAGGGACTTCAGCTCCTGCGACGTGAATGCGGACACTGTATTAACAAGATAGTTATAAATATCCGGATACGTTACGGCTGGCAGTAATGACGGATCTTTACTAAATGTTTTTGGGTCTATTCGATATGGGTCCACACCAATCAAGCTTATGTTCTCTTAATAACGACGAGATGAAGCCATTACGCTACTGTGATCAGCTGCTCAACTCAAATCTGCCACTAGCAACGGAGATGTCAACAATATGGCTGCGGTTAGCTACTTCCGGTGTTTGCGAATAAGCCCTATTTGACCAGATACTCAAGTGGCCGTTCTATCAAAGAAAATGAATGTCTTCAAAAATGGAAGGCTGTCGGGAAAGAGGCAAGATCAGATGGGACCATTATAGTAATGAGAGGGCAGATGTGTGTTTCCACTAGTTACCACAGTGGAAACAGGCATTACTCCCATATAAAGTGTCCTAATTTTACCAATACACTCGTAACAACCCACTCATTACGAAATTTATATTCAATCAAATAAGGCAAAAGCTACATTTTTGGGCCCAGTTATCCCTCTCGCTTTGCCTCTTCCTCGCTGTTTGAAAGGAAATGACTGGTATAAGATATATGGTGGAAACTAGCTCATGCCTCCACCAATCCAATGCTCTTATATTTGTGGGTTGTAGTGAAGCATTGAACATTTCATGAATAAGGAGATATTCGAGGGATGCACCCAAATCAATCAGAGATTTAGATGAATAAGATATTTGGTGTAGTGTTAATCTATGTTGAATACTTCTTGCCGCCAACAGGACAAAGCTAGCCCATCCCCCTCCACCCTCCTGGAGTCCCCAGGTCGACCGCCTCTCCGTACTTTACTGCTGGTTCTGGTCGACTGCAGGAAAACACTGGGGCAGAGTGGAACTGAGAGAGGAGGAGAAGAGAAGGAAGATGGCGATTTGATTTCATTAAGTAAGAACCATGGCTGTGATCATAGTGGGAAGAGCTTCAAATATTCAGGACACCTGACTACACACCAACGCATACACACAGGGGTGAAGCCATATAGCTGTGATCATTGTGGGAAGAGCTTCAATTGTTTTGGGTCCCTGATTACACACCAACGCATACACACAGGACTGAAGCCATTTAGCTGTGATCAGTGTGGGAAGAGCTTCAATCATTCAGGACACCTGACTACACACCAACGCATACACACAGGAAAGAAGCCTTATAGCTGTGATCACTGTGGGAAGAGCTTCAATCATTCAGGACACCTGACTATGCACCAACGCATACACACAGGAGAGAAGCCTTATAGCTGTGATCAGTGTGGGAAGAGCTTCAATCATCAAGGATCCCTGACTAAACACCAACGCATACACACAGGAGAGAAGCCTTTTAGCTGTGATCAGTGTGGGAAGAGCTTCAATCATTCAGGACACCTGACTACACACCAACGCATACACACAGGAGAGAAGCCATATAGCTGTGATCATTGTGGAAAGAGCTTCAATCGATCAGAACACCTGACTATACACCAACGCATACACACAGGAGAGAAGCCTTATAGCTGTGATCATTGTGGGAAAAGTTTCAGGATATCAGGACAGCTGACTATACACCAGCGCATACACACAGGAGAGAAGCCTTATAGCTGTTATCAGTGTGGGAAGTGCTTCAATCATTCAGGAAACCTGACTACACACCAACGTATACACACAGGAGAGAAGCCTTATAGCTGTGATCAGTGTGGGAAGAGCTTCAATCATTTAGCACAGATGACTACACACCAGCGAATACACACAGGAGAGAAACCTTACTCCTGTCTATGTGGAAAGAGCTTTGCTCATTCAGGGTCACTGAAAAAACACCAGAAAGAACAAACATGTCGTCTTTTATCTCCCTCCTCTCCTGCACCGGTTCCAGATCCCTAAATAAATGTTCCATAGAAACTATCTTGTAAAGAGTCATCCATCTCCCATTCTCTAACAGTTTACTGATTACCATGGTAACCTGTGTAGCATAATATGTATCTCTGGATCCATATGTATCAAGAGTCTCAGAGTAGGAGTGTTGTGTGTGTGGTGGGTGGGGATGTTCAGATCTCTATCTTATTTAATTAACTCCTATTATCCATTAAGTAATTGTATAATGTAGAATAATGTTTCAACAATACTAGGTGTGTATTCATGTGTTCAATAGATCAATACATTAAATCCATTATCTGCTCAACAATGTCTGCTTATCACTTTAATTATATGTTTTTAAAATCTAAAAGGATCTTGTATAATTAGTTTGGTCCTAAAAGATGTTCACATATTTATTGTAAAACCCTTCACCAGGTTATAATGTAGCTGATGGGACATACAGAAGTACAGAAGACATAGGACTATTAGTGTGGTCAAATTATGTTGTTGCATTTATTTTAAAGGATTTTAATAGTGATATCTGTCAACTTTCCTTATTGTATATTAAGTGTGCTCCAAAAAAAAGTTTTTATTGTGAAGTGAATGATGTGTTGGTTGTTAGGAAGAGGCATCATGGGGGCAGGAAGTCAGCTCTATCCATCAGTACTTATAGGTCATGTCAACCACAGACCTCACACTCTTCTGTTTTCTCACAGCCAGTAAGGTCTCCTACCAAACTTCTCTCTCTTCACTCTGGAAATACACTTGATAATATCTGATAACTTACCATTCTACGTTTTATTGGTGATTTGTTAAACAGAACGAATGCTTGCATGTAAATGTCATTGTAAAACATACATCTGGAATGTGGTTTAATGTTTTCCTGTTTTGTTTTACATTGCTAAAATATGTATTATGTAGAAGAGACCAGGATATGTTGTTGCTCTGTGTCCCAACACTCAATGTTATAGTCATGGTCCTGAGAATAAAACCGGTTTAAAACAATCAACAGAGAAACACTTGTCTTACAGTGCTACACATCTGTTATAATAAGTGCTTTTTCCTGCTTAATTGAAGTATCAGGTGTATTTATTAACCATTTATAAAGTGTGTTTTCTATCTTGATGTTTCTAAGGCTGCAGGGAAGGAGATGCAACAATAGCCTTGAGAACATCTGGACTCAAATAGAACTCTGTTCCAAGTTGCTGTCAGGTAAAAGTAGACAACAGGATTCTTAGTGAAAGGGGTGTTGAACGTTATCTTGACTTTACTCGCCAGCCCCACCATAAAGAGTGAAAAGGTGTGACCCCTCTCTCAGCAGTCTCCTCTACAGGACATCTAGCCCAGCCTGCCTGTCGGCCTGTTCCTTTCCCTCCGTCTACAACATACTATATGTAGAATCAGATCTCATTGAGGGTTTGTGTAACCTTTCGGTTCCAACGAGAGGCTAGCCAGTCAGGGAGTTTTTGAACTATCCTTTGGTTCTCCTCACAATCATTCAATATCTGGATGCCCGTAACATGAGGCATAGCATCCTGACAGGCGTTCAAAAAAATCAGAAAGGTTCCTGAGACCTTCGGCATCCTTGGGCTGTATTTTTGGCCAGTTTGCCAGCTTGTCTCTGAATGCCTTCTGTATGATAAATGGCTGACCATATCGGTGATTAAATTTGCTCCAAGCGTCCTTATATGCTTCGTCATCGTTTCTGAAGAAAGCTCCCTCCAGGGTCTTTCGAGCTGGGCCACTCACGTACCCTTTCAGATAGTAGAGCTTGTCAGCTGAAGAAATGCCTTTCCGGTCGATGAGAGACACAAATGCGGCTTTCCAGTCGAGGTACTGCATGGGGTCACCATTGAACACAAAGGGCTCTGGCATTGGTAGTCTATTTAGAGCCATGCTGTCGTGAAAGGCCTGAGCGAGCTGAGACACATCTATTTGTGGAGATGGTGGTCGGATGTTGGACGGTTGGTTTGTGACTGTTGGTGATGTTTGCTCTAGATTTACAGCATCATGACTGGGGAAGGAACCGTTAGCTTCCCGTGCTACCTCCTGGGTGTAGGCGTCAAGCCTCGCTCTTGCCACTCTTAGATCTTTCTCTACCTGTAGTTGTTCTAACTCGCGTTGCTGAGCTTCAAGATCATTCCTTTGTTGTTGTATTCTCTCCTCCTGTTTCTTCTCCTCTAGCAACACGGTATATTCTACTTCCTTTGGATCCATGTGAAGAAATACACACTGACCTACGGCAGTGGGTGACAGACATATGTGATGAGAGCAGGTCACTTGCCGTGGCCAACGGTGATCGAGATAACATGCACTTCCTCCCAAAGATTGTTCCCAATATTATCAGACTTGCAAGTTACTTACTACTCTGGACAGGGGTAATGATCCCTCACTTCTGTAGCACCAACATCACCGCAAGTTCAGCTAATGTTGAAGCAGAGTTTAAAAACATCAAACACTGCCTTTTCAAGCATGAAAACTTACCTATTCGGGTGGATCGATTCATTGCTCGACATCTTTCCTACATTGAAGGCAACATGCGCATTTGTTCTGCAAAACAAGAAAGTACAGAAAATGCTCATGTTGAAACAGTGATGTCACAGGACCCAATCCACTACCCACTGCGACCTGCAGTGTAGATGAAAAAAAAAATGGATGCCTCCTGTTCTGGGGAGTCATCTGACACTGTCACAAACATCCATTCAACAAACAAAGACGTTGTTGAAAACTGGAGAGGCCTAGCTGTTCCACCAAAAAAGAGGAAGATTAATTCATACCTTTCTCCTTGTCCTGAATGGCTCCATGCAGATCCATCTGTGAGGGGGAAAAAACAATCAACAGACTGTTAAACTCAGCAAATCAAGAGTCTCTGTGCTCAACACATGTACATTTGATGTTTTTTGTCAATGCTTATGTTGTGCTGTCTGCGAGAGTAACACTTTTGGAAATATTGTTCACAGTGAAGACTTCAACAACCTCCTCCAGCTAGTGAAAAGCATCACCACAAAGGGTCTTACCCCACAAGCCTACATTCAGAGGGCAGAGCTGCTAAGTGGAATATTAAAAGCTGTCCAATTGAAGTCTGGTGCTCTCCAAATCGATGCACAGTGCCACATCTCTGCTATCATTGAAAAGACAATGAGAAAACTTGCAAGTGTTTACTTCACTAAACAGTGCTCCTCACAGTATTGCAGCCTCAACACACAAGTCACAAGGGAAATTCTGTTTGTTTCTACTTCTGTTGCTGTACTGCAGGATTTTGGCTCATCTTCAGACCGCAGTGGAACAAGGACTTGTTACAGTCTAGGAGGGACAGTTACAGTCTAGGAGAACTTCTGTGGTTCGATACTGACCTTGGAAACGATTCCACAGCAACTCCAACTCAAAGGAATTCCTGCCCAAGAGAATTTCCATTGTGTGAATTTCCCTCCAGTCTGGTGCTCCAAGGAGAGACATTTACCTTAAGGGCAGTCATTGCTTTCCAAGGAGGCTTAACCCAGGATGCTCTTGGTCATTATGTGGCCTACTGCAGGAGGTCTCCATGTGTCTGGGAGATGTATGATGACCTGAGAAGTGGAGTGACGGGAGCATCAGAAAAAAAACAAAATATGCCCACATGCTGTGTTATACACAAAATCATAATTGTGTGGTTGATGAAGATGTGGATGTTGTTGTTCAATGTGCAATTGTCCTCTTTGAAAAAGGTTCATTGTTTGTGTAAATGGATTTAATTTCACACAGTAATTCAATTGCACAATTAAACAAATGTTTTAATTCCTGGAGTCATTCGTTTCCACACACACATATATATATATATATATATATATATATATATATATAGTACATATACGTATGTATTAACACTCAGCTACAGAAAACATGAAATGGGGCATCATCTGTGCATGGACTCAGTAGGCAGCATAATAACATGTATCAAATTAATACATTTAACTATATACATGATATAAAATACTTACCTTTTTAGTTACATTTATGCACCAACAATTAGCTAACACTGTAACCTAAAGTGCACTTAGTTAAACACGTTGGTGAGAAACGTTAAGTAATGAGATTATTTAAATGTATGGGGGAAAACATAACAAGTGTGTTTACGACATAACGTTGATAACTGCATGTTTTGTGCTGGGAAATATTCACATAACAACATCACAAGTAAAAACATTTACCTTGGAGTTCGCGTTACATTCCACACATTCTGTGAGCCTCGCTGTGTCCGTTGCCAGTTGAAAAGGCACAGTGGATTAGGTAACGGGTTTGGTTTGGTTTGCCGTTTGGCCCTTACCAACTTCAACTGTATTAGTCAAAAAATACAATCGCAAAAACAAAACTTTTACCAGCAGTATTTGGAGTTAATTTGGAGCAGTCGGCGAGGGCTGGTTACGTCTCGGCCATAAGTAAATGTCTAATATAAAAAATACAGCAGCAGCACATGGGTATTTCCCAGAATTCGGGCCTATTTCTGTCCACAGGGTGTAATTCTATTAAAAACGAATTAAATCTAATGCATTTTAGCACCACTAATTAGTATAAACAAAAACAAGCCTAGATTTTTTTATGGCTGCTCTTACTAATGATTTTAACACATTTTATTGGTGTTTTGTGGTACAATATCTGTGGTTTGGTGTTGTCCGCCACCAGAGTTTTCACATGTCGTGCCATAACTCAAACATTATTTATCACAAATTAATTAAAAAATATATGCATATTAATTAAATGTTACCTGAACTAATAAACTACATGCACAGTTTAAGCATATATAAGCATTTTCTACTTTATTTTGCTTAATTTCTACCTGTCCCATGGTTTAGCCGTCATTACCAACACGCTCTGCATAAAGGCACTTTCCTAGTGTTTTTTCATCAAAAGTTTATTTGGTAGCCATGGTAACCTAATAGCATAGTGAGGCACATGGATTTCAAGCTGCAAGACTGATGCCTTGATGTCCAGAAAAGTAAGTAAATCTACTCTTTATTCTTTGTGTTGGGCATGTACACTTATTACGCGTCATTACCATATGTGTTGTATTTCTGTTTTTTTTTTAAACATTTTTTGATTATTTTTATCACTTTAATAGTTAAAATGGTGTACATTACATGTAGAAAGCTAGCTACTCTTGCTTAGTCAACATCTTTGCTAGTAAGGCTAGTTTTTTGACAAAAATGTCATTACCAGCACAGTCATTACCAGCACATTACAGCTTGTGCTGGTAATGACAGGTTGTGGTGGTGATGACGGCAGATACATTAAACATACTGTTCTTTAAAGAATTTATGTTGAATACGTTATCTTAAATGAATTAATATACATTTACCAATCAAAAGTCACTATATTTTAAATGAAGTAATGCATTTGTTTTTAAAATACTAAATTAATTCATTATAATTGTTGTGTTTAGGTGTGACATGGCTCCAAAACCAGCTGCTCAAAGGTCCAAATCATACAGAAAACATCTAAAAGATAATCCTGAGAAATATGCACATTATCTGCAGAGTGAGAAGACGACATCCTGTGGTACAGGCATGAAGATTTCCTGGGGCTCATGCCAGAGCCAAAACCAGTCACCAAGAGGCATATGATGCTTGATGTCTCTGTCTGGAATAAAGTATCGTCCATGATGGATGAGAGGATGGAAGTTTGACGAGTTTTTGTCTGTTTTGTGGAAGATTTGGTATCAATGACATGTTTATGGTGTTACATTTTTTAAGCAATTGTTGAACAAAAAGTTTAAGTAAACTGTCAGATTAGATTCTAGTTGTTTGGGATACGTAATATGACTCATGTGTTATTTCAGCGTTTTACCTGTTCTTAACTGCCCTCCTGTTTCATGTTTTTTTTATTCAACATGGCTATGAAATGATTAAATAGTCTGTTTAGACTATAATTATACTGAACCAATCCTGTTCACAAGGAACACAGTTCATGTTTGGTCTTCCATAATCAGATTAAACTATGTTTTGATGTTTAAACAGATTACTAGCTGGTGGTTTTTTTGTTGGTCTGAAGTCACTTAGGTTCTTAAATTACAATAGGTTATGATCAGTGATTTGTCATCACCGCAACAAACTGTCATTACCAGAACTGCAATGTCATCACCATCACCATACATATTTTTGCCAATAAATTATGTATAAATTACAAAAACATCCTACAATTATATATTTATGACAATGTTGGACAGTCTAAATGATCACTGTATTAAAAAGTTTTGATATATGGCATTCACTTAAAATAAGCTTATATTCCAAGGCAGGGTAGATTGATGAATCAGAAATGTAGATACTTAAATGACTATAATTCATCTTGCAAGTAAAAATCAACAATCCCATTAATTTCAAGATAAAATAGATTCCATGTGAAACCACAAAATGTTTTAAAAGCACTGATTTATTATTTAAGTTGTATTTTTTTACATATATTCGATGATGTGATGGTAATGACATATTTACTTGACATAGTTAAGAAAATGGCAAAAATCATAAATTCCCTTATCTTATGGTCTCAAGCAAGCTCATAACGTCGCTCCTGACTTAAGGACTGATAATTTTATGTATACCAATTAGTCAAATTTTGAATTTGAATTTTCAAAATTGCAGCAACCCAATTTGGCCCTTAATCTGAGAAATGCCCACAAACAGAACTTGTAAAGGCACAAACCACCAGAAACGGAGCACAGTCTATTGACACTATTGTGGGTTAATTCTGAGCATGTGGGGGGCTGAGTGACCTCAGAATGACCTATGAAATATTATTTAATATCTAAAGAATGAAAGCAGCACAAACGAAAATAATTGCAGCACAAACGGAGCACAAACGATTAAGACTATTTTCCAACTTCACGCAGGTCATTGTAGTAAGGTTGGTAATACGAGAGGTTGTCAGACTTACCATTTTTGTACTATTTTCTTTGAGAGAACAACTAGTGGGTTTTGAAACCTGTAGTTCCAATGTTACAATCAAGTAATGTTAGTTAAACATGTAGTCAGCACACAGTTTCAGTGTTACAATCAAGTAATGTTAGTTAAACCTGTAGTCAACACAGAACGTGTCAATGTTAATCAACTAACGTTAGTTAGCTAGCATTTGAGGGCTGACTGTTCTCAAATATTTGTGCAGTGTAAAAATAAAATGTTGGTAATTGGTGTAGTCTGACTACTGCAGTAGGCTACTGCTGTCCATTTGCTAGCTAACAGCAAGAAACCCAGACCAGAGAAACGTGGAAGCATCCAGGCAGCAGAGATGAGCTTGTCATTAGCTAGCTAACATTAGCCGTTAGCTATATTGTAGCTATAAAGCATTGTTTTTTGTTATTTTGAAATTACATCTTTATTTTATTGTATACAAGTTGTATACATAGACAGAAGGGAGTTAGTTATGAATACAGTATATTTGGCTGTAGTTTTGTTGAGAAGAAAGGTGCAGTGGTGTAAAGTACTTAAGTAAAAATACTTTAAAGTATTACTTAAGTAGTTTTTGGTGGTATCTGGTATATTTATATATTTGACAACTTTTACTTCACTACATTCCTAAAGAAAATTGTGTACTTTTTACTCCATACATTTTCCCTGACACCCAAAAGTACTGGTTACATTTGAATGCTGAGCAGGACAGAAAATGGTTAAATTCACACATTTATCAAGAGAACATCCCTGGTCCGCCCTACTGCCTCTAATCTGGTGGACTCACTAAACACAAACGTTTTGTTTGTAAATGATGTCTGTGTGTTGGAGTGTGCTCCTGGCTAGCTGTAAATTTAAGAAAAACAAAGAACGTCTGGTATGCTTAGTGTAACAATTAATACTTTTAATAACTAAGTATATACCACCACTGCACCCATTACAAAGACTTGCATAAATAGCTCTTTGTACTATCTGTGCTGGTAGTGTACAGCAGCTGCCATTATAGCAGCAGCGAAAGACCGGAAGCAGTAATTCCCAGACACTCCCTCAGGAGAGAAAGGCCTGTTGAGATTCTCCATCTTTGAGCATGTGTTCCAAGTGGCTGCCAGGTAGAAGTTGACGATATCAGACAACAGGATTCATAGTGAAAGGGGGTGTTGTTGAACGTTTTCTTGGCTTTTCTCAACTTTTAAAGATAATGAAAAATGTTATCCATACATTTTCTGAATTGATATTAGGCTGCATGATACGTTTATTAGTCCTAACTTAATTCAGTTTTGATATTTAAATAGATGTTTGATTGCTCTGGTCTAGGAGCGCATCAGTTGCAGCCTTGAGAATCGTATTTTCTCTCGCCAACTTCCTAGTCATTATCCGAACACTACAACAAAGTAGTCTAACTGTACTGTAGCCTACAACATTTCATGTCATACAAAGAAACAATATCTTCCACAATGGATCGGGTAAGTCTGGTTTTAACAGTATAAGTCTGCTGTGTTGTACAAAATGTCTAGACCTAGTTTTCATCGTCTTTGATCCTCCACATTCCTGTGTTCGGTTTAAACTTCTCGACAAATAAAAACATGACGGTAAAACTTGTTAGGATATATTGTTTCTTCAACAAAGTAGCCTACTACTATATCATGTATAGGAATCGGTAACTGACCTAATTATCTCTCCTTCCTCCCAAAGTGTTCACATTCCTTCACTGATTTCAAACACATTAGCCATTATTTGACCAGATACTCAAGTGGCCGTTCTAACAAAGAAAATAAATGTCTTCAAAAATGGAAGGCTGTCGGGAAAGAGGCAAGATCAGATGGGACCATTATAGTAATGAGAGGGCAGATGTGTGTTTCCACTAGTTACCACAGTCATAGAGTCAAATGTCTATATCGTATCGTTATTTATTTAGTGTTGGGCATAAAGTTGTGTTTTTTAGGTTAAGTTTAAAATCAGATGTATTAAGATAAATTGTAGAAATGGGCGTGGTTTATGGCTTTGTTTGCGGTAACTAGTGACGACCAGGCATTACTCCCATATAAAGTGTCCTACTTTTAACAATACACTCGTAACAACCTAATCATTACGAAATGTATATTAGATCAAATAAGGCCATTTTGGGCCCAGTTATCCCTCTTGCTTTGCCTCTTCCTCGCTGTTTGAAAGGAAATTACTGTTATAAGATATATGGTGGAAACTACCTCATGCCTCCAACAATCCAATGCTCTTATATTTGTGGGTTGTAGTGAATCATTGAACATTCCCGGAATAAGGAGATATTCGAGGGATTCACCCAAATCAATCAGAGATTTAGATGAATAAGATATTTGGTGTAATGTTAATCTATGTTGAATACTTCTTGCGGCCAACAGGACAAAGCTAGCCCGTCCCCCTCCACCCTCCTGGAGTCCCCAGGTCTCCGTACTTTACTGCTGGTTCTGGTCGACTGCAGGAAAACACTGGGGCAGAGTGGAACTGAGAGAGGAGGAGAAGAGAAGGAAGATGGCGATTTGATTTCATTAAGTAAGAACCATGGTGTGTATATTAGACTACAGTCTGCTTCTGTAACAATAGTTGAGATGCATAAAGATGGTGGCCTGCATGTACTTACCACAAATTCCTCCTTTTGCTAAGTTCACTGTACAGTCGTGGCCAAAGGTTTTGAGAATTACACAAGTATTGGTCTCCACAAAGTTTGCTGCCTCAGTGTTGATGATGGCAATTTGCATATACTCCAGAATATCATGAAGAGTGATCAGATGAATTGCAATTAATTGCAAAGTCCCTCTTTGCCAGGAACTTAACTTAATCCCCAAAAAACATTTCCACTGCATTTCAGCCCTGCCACAAAAGGACCAGCTGCCATCATGTCAGTGATTGTCTCGTTAACACAGGTGAGAGTGTTGATGGGGACAAGGCTGGAGATCACTCTGTCATGCTGATTGAGTCAGAATAACAGACTGGAAGCTTTAAAAGGAGGGTGGTGCTTGAAATCATTGTTCTTCCTCTGTCAACCATGGTTACCTGCAAGGAAAAACGTGCCGTCATCATTGCTTTGCACAAAAAGGGCTTCACAGGCAAGGATATTGCTTCTGGTAAGATTGCATCTAAATCAACCATTTATCGGATCATCAAGAACTTCAAGGAGAGAGGTTCAATTGTTGTGAAGAAGGCATCAGGGTGCCC
Organism: Thymallus thymallus; assembly: GCA_023634145.1. NCBI lineage: Eukaryota > Metazoa > Chordata > Actinopteri > Salmoniformes > Salmonidae > Thymallus > Thymallus thymallus. Next base: position 21,838,673 of record CM042394.1, on the reverse strand, counting down.
AAGAAAGTCCAGCAAGCGCCAGGACCGTCTCCTAAAGTTGATTCAGCTGCGGGATCGGGGCACCACCAGTGCAGAGCTTGCTCAGGAATGGCAGCAGGCAGGTGTGAGTGCATCTGCACGCACAGTGAGGTGAAGACTTTTGGAGGATGGCCTGGTGTCAAGAAGGGCAGCAAAGAAGCCACTTCTGACACACTGATATTCTGCAAAAGGTACAGGGATTGGACTGCTGAGGACTGGGGTAGAGTCATTTTCTCTGATGAATCCCCTTTCCGATTGTTTGGGCCATCCGGAAAACACCTTGTCCGGAGAAGACAAGGTGAGTGCTACCATCAGTCCTGTGTCATGCCAACAGTAAAGCATCCTCAGACCATTCATGACTGGGGTTGCTTCTCGGCCAAGGGAGTGGGCTCACTTACAATTTTGCTTAAGAACACAGCCATGAATAAAGAATGGTACCAACACATCCTCTGAGAGCAACTTCTCCCAACCATCCAAGAACAGTTTGGTGACGACCAATGCCTTTTCCAGCATGATGGCGCACCTTGCCATAAGGCAAAAGTGATAACTAAGTGGCTCTGGGAACAAAATATTGACATTTTTGGTCCATGGCCAGCAAACTCCCCAGACCTTAATCCCATTGAGAACTTCTGGTCGATCCTCAAGAGGCGGGTGGACAAACAAAAACCCACAACTTCTGACAAACTCCAAGCATTGATTATGCAAGAATGGCCTGCCATCAGTCAGGATGTGGCCCAGAAGTTAATTGACAGCATGCCAGGGCGGATTGCAGAGGTCTTGAAAAAGAAGGGTCAACACTGCAAATATTGACTCTTTGCATAAACCGAATGTCATTGTCAATGAAAGCCTTTGACACTCATGGAATACTTGTAATTATACTTCAGTGTACCATAGTAACTACTGACATAAAGATCTAAGACCACTGAAGCAGCAAACCTTGTGGAGACCAATACTTGTGTCATTCTCAAAACTTTGGACCACGACTGTATTTTACATTGGTCTCTTTACATATGGTCATTAGCACAGTAAAGATGATCCCAATTTTAGCTTCAAGACGCCGACAATTTAAATAAACGTGGAACCATGTCGCGCACCGTAGTTTCAAAACTCAGTGGATTGTACTAAAACAATGACGTCATATCAGAATTCTGCCATCTTTATTCACTTTCATCATTAATCTATTCATTATATATTGATTAAAATATCTGGGAAGTTCCAACCATTTTTAAAGTGTAACTTGGTAAGAAAAATATGTATACAAAGCACATGTTCAACTTAATAAAAACATTGAATAAAAATATTACTATACTAAGTGCCTATGTGCCAAATCAAGTGGGATGGTTGAACGTAACAGGGGACTACTGAAAATAACAAACCACTGGATTACTTTAAAAAAGTAAAACTGCTTGCGACAGGGGGAATGGAAGGTTTTTTTGTGCAACAGATGTTGGCAATTGAACGCAATCTTCACAAAAAAATGTCTAGCATGTCTACAGTATGTATGGATAAAAGGGTTGACTTGCTCAGTTTTCCACCACAAAACAGCAGTAAATTGACAAACCAGCTCACCTGCTTTTACTCTGATTTCACTAGTAGATGTTCAATGCTTCTTTTTAAAACACATTTATTTAAAGGAATATTTATCATATTAAAACAAGAGTTCAGTTCATGTAACAGAGTTGACCTTTAAATGAGGGACAGATGTAAATAAATCACTAATCACATTCATAATAATCTTCAGAAATGACTTTGTCAAAGCAACAAAATAACTAGTGCTTTTCCATGAGTATGTTTACATGCACACTCATAATTAGACATTAAACTAGTTATGTTAGTTATGGCAGTAGGCTGAGTATGGCATTAGTCATATAAACACATTACTCTACTTATCTTAATTGGTGTAAGGTCATAACCGAAATAAGCATAGCCTTTAAAAACACCTGGTTTTCTGATCAATCTTTAGAATTATTAGGACATGTAAACACTTTAATCAGAGTTATAGCGGTGTAGTTGATCTGTACATGTGCTGCACGAGAGGCTTTAGCTTCATTCTTTTGAGCGAGTGCAGTGAGTTCAGAAGAACTGAAAGTATGCAGCTTAGAAATAGTTGTCACATACTAACTTTATTTGTCTAAACTCAGAATCAAATATGCTTCTATAAAATAACCTGGTCGCTGTTGTAGAAATTTTATTTTGAAGTCCCATCAGGTAGCCTGATTTCAGATGTCTCCATGTAAACAGGATTATTAGGGAAATTGTTGTTCTTTCAAAGCATGTCAACATTTTAAACCAATCTTTATACTAATTGATTATTCACAATAATCGTATTATTCTGCCCATGTAACCATTACTCAATAATGGTAAAACTTTGATAAATGATTGGATTAGGTGGGTTAAAATATTTCTAGAAGATACAGAGGGTTGACAGAGAGACCTGTCAAAATGCAGAATTTTGTCACTTTAGCGAGTCTTTATTCATAAAAATCTGATTAATCGAATTCTCCATGTGTTCTCTATTAAAGGGCACTTTATTTAGTATAACAGAGACTTACAATTGAATATTGGTGCACAATTTCTGCTGGAGAAATTTCAAAGGGATGCAAAAGGCATTCATTTCATGGGAAGACATCTGTTTATTGACCCATATCTGCAAAACCTAACTATTCAATGTCTTTGTTTCACAGGGGACAGCCATAATTGTTGCTCTCTCAGTGGGAGGGGCTTATCATCTGGGGAGCCTCAACAACATCATGATGCTGACAAGAAAGAGAAGAGTCTCTCCAGATCAGAACACCTCAAGAAACACCAGCAGAGACGTATAAGGAAGAAACCTCACCACTGCTGCTCTGACTGTGGGAAGAGTTTTGCTGCATCTAAAACTTTAAAATGTCATCAGAGAATTCATACAGGAAAGAGACCTTACCCCTGCTATGATTGTGGGAAGAGCTTCAAACAATCAGGACACCTGACTGAACACCAACGCATACACACAGGAGAGAAGCCTTATAGCTGTGATCAGTGTGGAAAGAGCTTCATTCGATCAGGACACCTGACTATACACCAACGCATACACACAGGAGAGAAGCCTTATAGCTGCAGTCAGTGTGGGAAGAGCTTCAATCATTCAGGACACCTGACTAAACACCAACGCATACACACAGGGGTGAAGCCATATAGCTGTGATCATTGTGGAAGGAGCTTCAAACGATCAGAACACCTGACCACACACCAACGCATACACACAGGGGTGAAGCCATATAGCTGTGATCAGTGTGGGAAGAGCTTCAATTGTTTTGGGTCCCTGATTACACACCAACGCATACACACAGGACTGAAGCCATTTAGCTGTGATCAATGTGGGAAGAGCTTCAATCAATCAGGACACCTGACTAGACACCAACGCATACACACAGGAGAGAAGCCTTATAGCTGTGATCAGTGTGGGAAGAGTTTTGATTGTGTTTCCACCCTTACTGCACACCATCGCATACACACAGGAGTGAAGCCTTATAGCTGCAGTCAGTGTGGGAAAAGCTTCAATCATTCAGGACACCTGACTAGACACCAACGCATACACACAGGAGAGAAGCCTTATAGCTGTGATCATTGTGGGAAGAGCTTCAATCATTCAGGAAGCCTGACTACACACCAACGCATACACACAGGGGTGAAGCCATATAGCTGTTATCAGTGTGGGAAGAGCTTCAATTGTTTTGGGTCCCTGATTACACACCAACGCATACACACAGGACTGAAGCCATATAGCTGTGATCAGTGTGGGAAGAGCTTCAATCATCAAGGATCCCTGACTACACACCAACGCATACACACAGGAGAGAAGCCTTATAGCTGTGATCATTGTGGGAAGAGCTTCAATCATTCAGGACACCTGACTACACACCAACGCATACACACAGGAGAGAAGCCATATAGCTGTGATCATTGTGGAAAGAGCTTCAATCGATCAGGACACCTGACTACACACCAACGCATACACACAGGAGAGAAGCCTTATAGCTGTGATCATTGTGGGAAAAGGTTCAGGATGTCAGGACAGCTGACTATACACCAGCGCATACACACAGGAGAGAAGCCTTATAGTTGTGATCAGTGTGGGAAGAGCTTCTATCAAACAGGAGACCTGATTACACACCAACGTATACACACAGGAGAGAAGCCTTATAGCTGTGATCAGTGTGGGAAGAGCTTCAATCATTCAGCACACATGACTACACACCAGCGCATACACACAGGAGAGAAGCCTTATAGCTGTTATCAGTGTGGGAAGTGCTTCAATCATTCAGGAGACCTGACTAGACACCAGCGCATACACACAGGAGAGAAACCTTACTCCTGTCTATGTGGAAAGAGCTTTGCTCATTCAGGGTCACTGAAAAAACACCAGAAAGAACAAACATGTCGTCTTTTATCTCCCTCCTCTCCTGCACCGGTTCCAGATCCCTAAATACATTTTCCATAGAAACTATCTTGTAAAGAGTCATCCATCTCCCATTCTATAACAGTTTACTGATTACCATGGTAACCTGTGTAGCATAGTATGTATCTCTGGATCCATATGTATCAAGCGTCTCAGAGTAGGAGTGTTGTGTGTGTGGTGGGTGGGGATGTTCAGATCTCTATCTTATTTAATTAACTCCTATTATCCATTAAGTAATTTTATAATGTAGAATAATGTTTCAACAATACTAGGTGTGTATTCATGTGTTCAATAGATCAATAAATTAAATCCATTATCTGCTCAACAATGTCTGCTTATCACTTTAATTATATGTTTTTAAAATATATAAGGATCATATGCCTCTTGTATAATTAGTTTGGTCCTAAAAGATGTTCACATATTTATTGTAAATCCCTTCACCAGGTTATAATGTAGCTGATGGGACGAACAGAAGTACAGAAGACATAGGACTATTAGTGTGGTCAAATTATGTTGTTGCATTTATTTTAAAGGATTTTAATAGTTATATCTTTACACTTTCCTTATTGTATATTAAGTGTGCTCCAAAAAAAAGTTTTTATTGTGAAGTGAATGATGTGTTGGTTGGTAGGAAGAGGCATCATGAGAGCAGGAAGTCAGCTCTGTCCATCAGTACTTATAGGTCGCGTCAACCACAGACCTCACACTCTTCTGTTTTCTCACGGCCAGTAAGGTCTCCTACCAAACTTCTCTCTCTTCACTCTGGAAATACACTTGATAATATCTGATAACTTACCATTCTACGTTTTATTGGTGATTTGTTAAACAGAACGAATGCTTGCATGTAAATGTCATTGTAAAACATACATCTGGAATGTGGTTTAATGTTTTCCTGTTTTGTTTTACATTGCTAAAATATGTATTATGTAGAAGAGACCAGGATATGTTGTTGCTCTGTGTCCCAACACTCAATGTTATAGTCATGGTCCTGAGAATAAAACCGGTTTAAAACAATCAACAGAGAAACACGTGTCTTACAGTGCTACACATCTGTTATAATAAGTGCTTTTTCCTGCTTAATTGAAGTATCAGGTGTATTTATTAACCATTTATAGAGTGTGTTTTCTATCTTGATGTTTCTAAGGCTGCAGGGAAGGAGATGCAACAATAGCCTTCAGAACATCTGGACTCAAATAGAACTCTGTTCCAAGTTGCTGTCAGGTAAAAGTAGACAACAGGATTCTTAGTGAAAGGGGTGTTGAACGTTATCTTGACTTTACTCGCCAGCCCCACCAGAAAGAGTGAAAAGGTGTGACGCCTCTCTCAGCAGTCTCCTCTACAGGACAACTAGCCCAGCCTGCCTGTCGGCCTGTTCCTTTCCCTCCGTCTACAACATACTATATGTAGAATCAGATCTCATCGAGGGTTTGTGTAACCTTTCGGTTCCAACGAGAGGCTAGCCAGTCAGGGAGTTTTTGAACTATCCTTTGGTTCTCCTCACAATCATTCAATATCTGGATGCCCTTAACATGAGGCATAGCATCCTGACAGGTGTTCAAAAAAATCAGAAAGGTTCCTGAGACCTTCGGCATCCTTGGGCTGTATTTTTGGCCAGTTTGCCAGCTTGTCTCTGAATGCCTTCTGTATGATAAATGGCTGACCATATCGGTGATTCAATTTTGCTCCAAGCGTCCTTATATGCTTCGTCATCGTTCCTGAAGAAAGCTCCCTCCAGGGTCTTTCGAGCTGGGCCACTCACGTACCCTTTCAGATAGTAGAGCTTGTCAGCTGAAGAAATGCCTTTCCGGTTGATGAGAGACACAAATGCGGCTTTCCACTCGAGGTACTGCATGGGGTCACCATTGAACACAAAGGGCCCTGGCATTGGTAGTCTATTTAGAGCCATGCTGTCGTGAAAGGCCTGAGCGAGCTGAGACACATCTATTTGTGGAGATGGTGGTCGGATGTTGGACGGTTGGTTTGTGACTGTTGGTGATGTTTGCTCTAGATTTACAGCATCATGACTTGGGAAGGAACCGTTAGCTTCCCGTGCTACCTCCTGGGTGTAGGCGTCAAGCCTTGCTCTTGCCACTCTTAGATCTTTCTCTGCCTGTAGTTGTTCTAACTCGCGTTGCTGAGCTTCAAGATTATTCCTTTGTTGTTGTATTCTCTCCTCCTGTTTCTTCTCCTCTAGCAACACGGTATATTCTACTTCCTTTAGGCCAATTTGTCTGCTGCGTCGGCACGTTTGGCTGCCATGCTTGAGGATATAGAGAGATTGCTGAAGGGAATACTAGACTTGTGGCTTAAATTTGAGGCAGTAGATCCATAAATAGAATAGGCGTAGTCATGATCAAGTAGATCACGTAGACGGTGCTTTACAGTTTTCACATCATAGTCTCCATCAATGCCTGTTGTGGGGACCTGACCTTTTAGTTAATAACCTATTCATGCTTTGTTAACATAATATCAGGGTGTTGCTGTAGGTGTACTTGGCTGCTCGAAACAACAACTTTGCCCGGAGACAGAGCGCCAAGGGGTTGGGACCAACCCGTGCGCCAACGGATAGGCTGAGTAAGTCTAAACCACACTCAGCCTCTACCCTGACCGGTCTGTTCGGAAACCGGAACTAACTCTGTCTGGGGTATTTAAAGAAGAACACGTGAAACTGTAGTCAGTTCTCTGTCTGCCCTGCGTGGTGTTACAGTGAGCCCGTATACGAACCTTCATACTTATCATCTATACATTTGCATTTAATAAACTTAGCTTAGTTTGAAACAGCTCCTGATGTCTTATCTTATTCCAATACCAGATTTGAATTGACGCGATCTAACAATTGGTGACACCCGACGTGATTTGGTATCGGGATTTCGCTGGGATTCGGCCAGCCCATTGGACATCACTGTCGTTGAACCGTGTTTCACAAAGTGTCCGGACTTCTAAAAACAGGTAAGCAGATACCTATTGTTTATATAACTGAAATTCTGCATATTGGCTTCATCCAAATTAAATTTGTGAAACACCTGTTTGATGTAAGTGGACAATTAAAAATTGAAATGTACAGATAATATGTTAATTTACTAAAAGTGATATGATGCAAATGTTTGATAACTGTGAAGGTTAAAACCATGGTATAACATTTTACCGTGTACAGGTGTGGCTGGCACGAGGAGAAAAATAGTGTAATAGATTTTACCGTGTACAGGTGTGGCTGGCACGAGGAGAAAAATAGTGTAATAGATTTTACCGTGTACAGGTGTGGCTGGCACGAGGAGAAAAATAGTGTAATAGATTTTACCGTGTACAGGTGTGGCTGGCACGAAGAGAAAAATAGTGTAATAAATTATACCGTGTACGGGCGTGGCTGGCAGGAAGAGAAAAATAGAGTAATAGAGTTTACCGTGTGAGTATGTAAAAATAGTAACATAAAGCAACATCGTGTGATTATAAACGACGCTGAAGTTGAAGGAAGCTTATAATGGATATTGTTGAATAATATTAAAAAAACACACAAGGAATAATAACTATATTCAAAAGTATTGTATGTGTAGAAGGTTATTACTATTAGGAGATTATTGTTATACAGAAAAGGTGTAATTGACTAAAAAATATATAGATATATGTATAAATAACAACAATAATAATATATGTGTATCTGATAATAACAATTAATTAATAAAACTAAAAGTAAACATGACGGATAAAATAGTCAAGGTGTTAAAATCTACTCTAGAAATTAATGGAGGTAAGGAGGGTAAAGAGTGGAAGAGAAGGGGAGAAAAACTATATAAAGAATGGATTGAAGATGGATGAATAATGGCTGAGGATATGTATATTATATGATATGGAACGAAGTGTGAATCTGAGCGAGGAGTTGTGTTCATAGGCTTGAATCAGAGGAGTGGTGATTGAGCTGGTAATTTAGAGGAATCGCACGTAATGAGGTATTTTAAGGTGTTACATGGGGAAGTTTAAAAAGAGTACTCGGAGAAGGTATGAAAGATTAAGGCCTGTGTTTGTATGTTGGAATGAGAGGACGGTGAACTGACGAGTTTGTCCTGCTGCGATTAGAATTGGCATCGTTTGTCTCTGATTGTTGTGTGTCTTATAATCGACTGTAAGTAAAAAGTTTGTCTTTGTGTGGGAATAACCCGATTGTGTATAAACGTTGATTAATGGTTGTGTCGCGATAAACTTTGGTAAAATATGATAAAATGTTTATAGGAATTTAGGAGTCTAGGTTGGCTAGCGCACGTAAAACTGTTGAAATATATTTTCTTTCCCCATAATATAAATGTTACTCCTCATTAACCGAGGTTGTGTGTAATATATGGTATTATATAATGACTGACATGATAAATGAATTGGCATTTTAGGTTACAATACATGTAGGACAACCCTGGTGGATGGTGGAGTTATAATTCTGGTGGATCTTAAACGTTTGAAGGAAGGGAGTTTGCCTGAGCTGCGGTTTCAACGTTTGAGCTGGATAAGAAACAAATGTGGGGGATGGGTTGTGTCTGTGGTGAGAATGAGGACGATGGAGAATTCAATGTGTTGAATGACTCATGATAATTTGGAAGGGAATAGTTTTTGGGTAATTGCATACTGAGAGGGTGTGTTGATAGGGAAATAGATGTTAAGTAAAATAATATGGATAATATTAGAACCATGGAGATATTTTATGTGGAATAGCTGATTAGTTCAGTACTTAAAAATGTAAGAGACAGGAGAGGTTAATACTTGGAGGGTTGGAACACCATATGATAGAGAAATAACATGGATGTTATTAGGAGGGAAACAATTCTGGTCTAGTATTCCAGATTAGATGGGCTATTAGGAAAATACTGGAGGACAGGAGAAACCGAGTGGTTTACAATTTGTGATAGTTTTATGGAGGGACATTTTGAACATTGGACAGAGGGGAGGAGGAGGCAAGCCTATTGAGGCCCCCTCCGTTCTGTAGAGATAAGTGGGGAGTCTATCCATAAACCCTGAATGTTTACTGAAGATTTGACCTGGGGGGAGGTTAGGTACCCTGCCATCCAAGAGAACAACTGGTTCTCCACTATCAGATCAGATGTCTAAAGAACTAGGAGACCTGATGAATGAAGACACAGAATAACAACATAGGGAACAGGCAGAGACAATAAGAAAGAACTAGATAATATAGAAACTAGAAAAGTGTCAATAAAATAGTTTAAAATATGAGATTGACTCAATTGATAGGACAGTATTGATAGAAAATGGTTTACTTTTATTTTGTTTTTTAAGTTGACAGTCTTACTTAATAGGACAATATTGATCAACTTTATTTGTGGTTTATTTCACTTTTGTCTAGACAGGCTAATTACAGGATCTAATTTACTAGGATAGCCCTCACTGAGGCATGTAAACTAGGTAGTGGTGTACATGTGAACAGATATTCTGATATAGATTGGTGTTTGGCCACTATGCAAGGCCATCAAGATAACATTAGCTTAAAGTAATAAAGTTGCTGCTGAAAGGTTTCACACCCATGTTGTGTATCTGGTTTTTGCTATGGCCTCGCCTGTTGTTGAGTTGCAACAACAACAGGGGACTGACCATATGTCTCACTCCCTATGGGAGACCAGAGGTTGCTCCCAGGGCCCTGATGGCCTCTGTAGACAACACCTTTCAGGTAAATTTGTGTTGATAGAGTAACTCATTCTGTAGGTTTGCTGAATATAAGACTATTTTTTAATATTCATTATGTGTATTTAATATAACATTTCCAAGTGGATGCTTCTTAAACCAGGTAATGTTACTTAATGGTTTCTTTACAAACATTGCATTAGACTTTATTGATATGATTGAGAAAAAGTGCTCTTGTCTAGTGATAAGTGATAGATTCATACAAGGGTTATACCTGCTGTGATGCCAACATAGTAGCTAACAGTCTGGTAAGGGAACTATTCCCTGGATTCAGAATCCCAGAAACCTTGTCTGTAGACACACGGCCCCCATGTTACAGGAGGTGCCGTGACCCAAATTGTCCTTATAATAGGAATAGATCAGAAATTTGTCTCTATGATCCAAAAAGTAATGGCTAAGGCCTAGATTAACAGGTTGAACCAGAGTAGAATGTATACATCTGGTGCCGAGGAGAATGTGAAGCAGCCCTTATAGGGGTACTGGGTCTAGCCCTCATGTGATGTTAACAGGCCGTCCCATGAATGTTCTGTATTATATGCCGATGACTGACAACCAGACTGACTAGACTGGAAGATGATCTGTTAAATTATATGTAGAAACTAACTTCTACTGTTAGGTTTTTGTATTTCTCGTATCTAGGAAAGCCCAGGAGGTCCCAGCCAGAGAGGACCGAGGAATGCCTATCCTAATCAGAGGGAAACTGAGGGAGCTCAGGGGAGAGAGGGGGATGAGACAGATGTAGAGATAGGTATCACAGAAATTTTAAAGGAACTATTGGTGAGACAGGGAGGCAAGGGAGTTGGAGGAAAGGATGAGGTAACAGGAGGTCTCCCTGCGAACCAGTGCCCATTGATAGCCTAACTAATCCATTAGCAGGCATAGACGGGGCAGTGCTCACATTAGATGTGTATGAACCATGGACAGAGAGCAGTTAAAGATAGTATTCCTCGTTGGAATGAGACCTGTAATGATTAGAAGCTTTTAAGAAAACATTGGTGGGAATATGGGGGACTGCACAACTGGTAGAAGTTAAAAGATATGTGATCCATCACAAGCAGAATGGAAAACAGGATCAAGCTAAGCATAGTGGAATTTTTTAATGATTGGAGAATAGTATTTGATCTCTAGGGAGTGAATCAGAGTGTGTTAGAGCTCTAGGTGTAACAGATTTACACACCCTGCATAGTCAAGTGAGAGGGGAAAATATTTAGCTAACTATGATGAATTTGGCTAAATGGCTTTTTAGCATACCTGTACATCCTGTTAGCCAAGGGTGTTTTGGGTTTACCTTTTAGGGGAAGAAATTGCCATATAAAAAGGGGTTTTAGTAAGACTGTACGGAAAGTCCTACGGATTTTTTATAAAGCTATCACTAATAATCTAGTAAAATTAGAGCCTCAAAGGAAACAGATATTTTGATTTATGTAGATGATGATATTTGGCATTAGGGTAATTTACCAATATTACTAAAGTCTGTTTAGAGAACTAATTACTTAAAACAATTAGGAAGTATGATTGTAGCGTATGGAAGAACAAATTACTTTAAAAAATGTTGTTCCAGGTGTGTTATATGTGCACAAAGTAATGCTCATAGAACTTACAGGGGGTGAAGGAAAGTAATGGTGATTGACTGTGATAGAAGTTAGATATTACCAGGAAGAAATATTGTTCATATTCATCCGCAATCGGCAGGTTTAATTAAACGCATGAATGGAACAATAAAAAATAGACTAAGGAAGACCTATATAGGTATTGGAAGAAACTTGGTAAGATGAGTACCTATAGTGTTAATGACCATTAGAGTAACGGCAGACAGAGATCAATCAATCAATCAATCATTTTTATTTCTAAAGCACATTTAAAAACAACACGAGTTGACCAAAGTGCTTTACAGACCCAACTGTACAAAACATATAGACAAATACACCATAAAACAAAACAAAACACCACATGTAGCTAAGAACAGTTAAAAGCAGCGGAGAAGAGGTGGGTCTTCAGCCTAGATTTAAAACACTCGACGGAATCACAGGATTTAATGTGTAAAGGGAGACTATTCCAAAGACGCGGTGCTGCTACCGCAAAGGCACGATCTCCCTTGGTTATTAACCGAGATTTTGGAACATTTAAAATGAAGCTTTGAGATGATCTTAGTGGTCTAGCAGCAACATGATGCTGTAACAAACTAGAGATATATACAGGGGCAAGCCCATGTAAACCTTTAAAAACCATCAAGAGGACCTTGAAATGCACCCTATACTCCACAGGAAGCCAGTGCAAAGAAGCCAGCACCGGAGAGATACTGGAACATTTCCTGGTACCAGTCAACAGTCTGGCCGCAGCATTCTGGACCAGTTGCAGCCGTGAAAGCAACTTCTTAGACAACCCCAAATAAAGAGAGTTACAATAATCCAATCTGGACGAAATAAATGCATGGATCACAGTTTCCATATCTTTGAAAGACAGGAAGCCTTTCAATTTGGCAATGCCCCTCAATTGAAAAAAGCTGCCCTTAACCACAGCATTTACTTGTTTATCGAATTTTAGTTCGGAGTCAAAAATCACACCAAGGTTCCTCACCTGAGTATTAACATTAGAGGCCAGAGGGCCCAAGTCAAGTGCGATCTGTTTTGCTAGCTTTGGTGGGCCAAAAATCACCACTTCGAATTTGGATTCGTTCAGCTGAAGGAAACTTGATGCCATCCACAGCTTTATTTCGTCCAGACAGTTCAGCAATGCTGACCATTTTGAGGTGTCATTCAATTTCAAAGGAAGATACAACTGGGTGTCATCTGCATAACAATGGTATGCTACACCATGCTTTTGAAAGATTAATCCCAGAGGGAGCATATATAAGGAAAACAAGACAGGGCCAAGACACGAACCCTGAGGGACCCCAGAGACGATGGAACGAGCGGAGGAAATAGAGCTCCCTATTTCCACCGCAAAGGTTCTCCCCTGTAAATACGATGAAAACCACCCTAATGCAATCCCCCCAATGCCCACCCAAAGACTCAGACGCTCAATGAGAATCCCATGATCCACTGTATCGAATGCAGCACTCAGATCCAGCATCACTAAGACAGCACAGTTCCCAGAATCTACCGACAAAAGCAAGTCGTTGGTCACCTTGAGAAGGGCAGTTTCTGTACTATGCTGAGGCCTAAAACCCGACTGGAATGTATCAAAAATATTGTTTTTATTTAAAAAAGTTGACAGTTGATTAAGAACTACCTTCTCCAGCATTTTAGCTAAAAAAGGCACCTTAGAGATAGGTCTATAATTGTTTAACACCGACGGGTCTAAACTCGTTTTTTTTAAAAGAGGCTGCACAAGAGCGTGCTTAAAATATGATGGCACAAGCCCCTCTATAAGACTCTGATTCACTACAGATGATATAGTAGGACCCACCGCATCCCAAACCTGCATTAGCAAGCGGGGGGGGATGATATCAAGAGAGCAATAAGATAGCTTGAGATGTTGGGCAATTTCTAACAGGTCCGAAGTAGTTACCGGCTCAAATGTACTTAACTGGCCAGAGGTAAAATAATCAGGAGGAGATTGAATATGGCTTAGAACGCGGACAGAACTAGAGATGCTGGCTCTTATTGCGGAGATTTTATCCATAAAAAACTGCAAAAAAGATTCACAAGCTCTCTCTGAATTATCGAAGACAATAGGGCATGCAGGATTTAAAACTGTATTAATTACCCTAAATAATATTTTATGACTGTGCTGATTCTTAGAGATTAAATGGGAGAAATGCTGCACCTTCGCCGCTTTGACAAACTGTTGGTAAGACACCATACACTCTCTGAGTATCTCGTATGAGACTTGAAGTCTGTCCTTCTTCCATTTCCTCTCTGCCTGCCTCCATTTTTGTCTAAGCAGCCGACTGTCATCATTGAGCCATGGCTGAGATACAGTTTTTGATTTTACCTGTTTCCAGGGGGCAATACAATCCAAAATATGATTGCAGCCCATATTGAAATCAGATACCAGCTCCTCTAAACCCCGAAAAGATGGATTATTCTCAATAACTGGCATAAGGGCATTGTACTGGTCAGAAAACTTAGAAGCAGAAGCAGCATTTAAGGCCCGCGCTCGACGGCCAACTGGCACGGAACCCGAAGGGAGTCCAGAAAATGTGACATTAAACATAATAACAAAGTGATCTGAGAGCCCCATGTTCTCAATAGTCAGCTCACCCACCGGTATACCCCAGGACAAAACCAAATCAAGAGTATGCCCCTGCTTATGCGTAGCACCATCGACAGACTGGGTCAGGTTGAAAGAATCCAACAGTAACAAAAAATCTTGTACCAGGGGCTTCTCAGGGCAGCAAATATGAATATTAAAATCACCTAATATAACAAGGCTGTCACAACGAGTAATCATAGAAGATACAAACTCAGAGAATTCCCCAATAAAGTCCTTGTTATAATTAGGAGGTCTGTATATTAATGCACACGTAACTGGCACAATCAAGTCCACTTTAAAAACTTGCACCTCAAAGCTAACAAACTTATCCACTGTCAGCAGCCTGCATTTAAAACAATTCTTAAAAATTGTCGCAATCCCCCCGCCCCGCCCCCCAGTCCTTGGAGAGTTCAGGGAATTATAGTCTCTAGGTGATGCTTCTGCGAGGGAGTCCCGGTTACCATCGCTCAGCCAAGTTTCAGTCATAAATAAAAAGTCAAAATCTCGTGAAGAGATAAGATCATTAATTAAAAATGTTTTATTACCAATAGATCTTGTATTGAAAAGGGCCATCTTCGCAATAGTACAGGCCGACTCACTTCGTTTCTGTAACGATGGCACATACTCCAAAAAACGAAGATTCTCCGGGTTAACCCCCCTCTTCTTAACACGACGACGCGAAACTTTGATTAAAGTTGACAGCTCACGGATTTGAGGAACAACCATAACCAGATAAGAGTACCTTGCATCCTGTTGACACGAAAAGGCATGAGATAAGTTGATGACATCCACCGAAGAGCCCACCAGCCCGGCTCGTCTCAGTCTAACCAACACTCCTCCACGCTTGCCCCGTCTCCTATTGCGTTTCCTTCTCTTTCGACAGCAATCCGAGAGGCCGCACAAATCCACAGCTGCGCGTGCGATAAACGGGGAATCACAAAACTTATTTCCACCCGAGTAACAGCTGGAAGCCACCACCTCCGACTCTCGGAGACTTAAAAGAAAATCGCGCTCATAAACACGAAGAGAACTAACTCGCTGCACCAACAAGGATAGAAACGGGACAAAAACGAATAAAACATAGAACACAGACAGCGACCGATGGCATGCCGAACCACTCACAGGCGCCATCTTTTTTCAACTGGGTTATCTTCCTCTGAAGAGAGTTAGGAGGACCAGAGTAGGCAGAGATAGACACTGAGAATACTCTGGCTGAACACATGAGAAGATTGATTGCTAATCACACCCGTATGTCAAAGATTTTGTGACCTACAGGTGAACTGAAGGAGAGTGACCCACTCTATCCAACCAGGTGATGGGGTGCGGATCCAATGATTGAAAAGGAAAGACTGGAAGCAGCCCCGTTGGGAAGGCCCTACCAGGTCTTGTTGGAAACTGCCTATTTGCCGTTTAGATATGTTCAGAAAAAGAGCGACCTGGGTCCACGTCGCCCACTGCAAGGAGGTAAGAAACACATACAAACACTGCTGAACACACACAGAGTTAAGGAGCAGAACCGAGTACCAATAGGGTCCGGGGGTTACCTCCTTAACGAAGACTCCCTACCCCGACCTATCATCACTGTGGTGTGTTCCTAGAGGTGTGAGTATGGGGTGGAACTCAGCAGACTGACTAAGGGCAGGAGAGGGTTGGTGGTTCTTGGGAATATGGGGGACCCTGGGCTGCATCAGTCTTAATTTTGATACATCCAGATCCACCACTCACCAAAAATATAAATGAAACTCTATTAAAAGACTGACGACTCAGGATAAGGATTCCACTAGAAGTGAATATTATAACATAGTGGCCAGAGAGGGGCAGGATGTGGTTTTCAAAATAACTGTTCATACTTATGCATTATACCTCTGTACGGGACCTACTCCCAGTTGCCCTTGGGCTACAGTTTAAACATATTTGGGGAAAATATTAAGTGAAGGCGGTGAGCCAAGAGGATATTATACAAGTATTGGGCTTGCACGGATGACTATGGTTAGGATACCTGTATAGACGTAAATAGCACCAAAATTAACTGAGCAAAACAGAGGTGAAAACTGTACTGGGATGGGGTTGGCGAGATTGAAAGAGGCTGCTAACCCACCCCAGTTCACTCTGACTCCAGGGGAGTGTTATAGAATGACACCAGAGATTTGGGTGATTTTAATGGAGTAAGTCAGTAGTTAATGTTACTGATCGGAATTCAGAGGCACAGGAGAAACTACTAAACCTTACAGCCTGGTAGCAGATGTGTGATGGGCGTGTACCAGTAAAGGACGTATAAGGCAGACACTGCAAAAAGGGTGGGTAGGTACCTGCACCCCGGTCCTATTGGTTCAGCCAGTTAGAATTAGACACCAGAAACCAAGGAAAGGTTTAATCAGACGTAGGAGGAGTTTGGACAAGGAGGAGAATAGCCCTATCTGGATTGATGCGATTGGAATTCTTAGGGGAGTCCCTGATGAATATGAAGCTATGAATCAAGTAGGTGAAGGTTTCACGACGACATTCTTTTGCTGGGTGACGTTTAATAAACATGTGGATTGGATCAATTACATCTATTATAATCAGTAACGATTCGTAAATGGGACTAAGAATGCAGAGAGGGGGATCTCAGACCAATTATCCGCCACCTCGCTCATGACCTGGGAAGATAGGTTGGCTCTAGACATGATGTTGGCGAACCAATAGGGAGTGTGTAAAATGTTTGGAGAACAATGTTGTACTTTTATCCCCAATAATACTAGCCCTGACGGGAGCATCACGAAGGCCCTCGTTGGCTTGGATAAATTATTGGCGGAAATGAAGGGCATGGCTGGAGTGGAGAGTGAAGGGATGTTCTCCTGGTTGGGTGACTGGTTCGGCAAGTATTCCTCTATGGTGGTTACCGGGTTTCTGACCCTTGTACTTGTGTTTTTGTTGTTAATGTGTTGTGCGGCATGCTTTGTCCCTTGTCTCAGGAAGTCAGTGGTAGGAGTGGTGGAGGCGTCAGGTATGATGCCGTTGTTGCCGGTACAGGATAATGCAGATGACTCTGCTACTGACTCTGAGACAAAGTTGGATGATCCATGGTATGCCTAAAAGGGAAAGTACATGTGTGTCCTCTTTACAGATTTTATTCATTTCTTTTTACAGCTTATCCTTTTTTACCTTGTGTTTTATTACTCATGTGATTGTTTCCTCCTCCTAATGTGAAGGTAAAGGATTCCTGAGTGACTGGTAGTCAACTCAGTACATGTTCGGTGTAGAGGAGGAGTAGTAGTTTTATATTTTCATATCTTGTACTAGTTTTATATTTTCATATCTTGTACCAGTTTTTATATTTTGATATCTTTCTTGTGTTCATGTTCTGTCTAAACTGTCATTTGTAGTGACACCATTGAATGGTGTCAAAAGGGGGAATCCTAAAATTCGCCTGCAATTTTATGGGGATCCAAATGCATTTTGAAGTCACACCCAGAGGGTGTGAAAAGGGGGATTGTGGGGACCTGACCTTTTAGTTAATAACCTATTCATGCTTTGTTAACATAATATCAGGGTGTTGCTGTAGGTGTACTTGGCTGCTCGAAACAACAACTTTGCCCGGAGACAGAGCGCCAAGGGGTTGGGACCAACCCGTGCGCCAACGGATAGGCTGAGTAAGTCTAAACCACACTCAGCCTCTACCCTGACCGGTCTGTTCGGAAACCGGAACTAACTCTGTCTGGGGTATTTAAAGAAGAACACGTGAAACTGTAGTCAGTTCTCTGTCTGCCCTGCGTGGTGTTACAGTGAGCCCGTATACGAACCTTCATACTTATCATCTATACATTTGCATTTAATAAACTTAGCTTAGTTTGAAACAGCTCCTGATGTCTTATCTTATTCCAATACCAGATTTGAATTGACGCGATCTAACACTGTCATCCTTTCGTAAATAATATTGATAATGTCTGCTGTAACTGCATCACATGCGTCAACACGTCGTCTTAACTCTGTTGAAGGAGTAATGCAGTGTCGAATTTCAAGATAAATGTCCATTACATTGTAATGTCTGATTTAAGTTGTTCTCTGGCCTGGTGGGCTTGGGCTTTCCATTGGTCATACATTAATACAAGTTCTCTTTCCTTTTTGTGTGCCTCCTCTGTTCGTAAAGCGAGCATTCTGGGTGTTGGGTTCTTATTGCGGACAGAGCGTCGAGGACCCTGGGGTTCTTCACAAACTTCTTTACCTCTTGCGTCGCTTAGAGCCTGTTCTGTGACCTCTGGTGGGAGGTGAGTATCTATATTCTCCTGTTCACTTGTAAGAATATCCTCAGGCTTGTGCCTTTAAGTTTGTAAATTATCAATTGGATTCTCTAACTCTCCTAAACATGAGTTAATATTGGACTCTGCCATTTTCAATGTGCTTTACAATAATATTTGTAAATGCAGAAACTGAGATGTAGACCATAAATGTATCAATTAAACCACATTCCTCACGAATATACAAAGGTAATACATCCTTACACTCATATACACGTATGTATTCTTAACCTCCGTTTGTTCAAACACTGTATACGGGCTAAGTTACCCTTTAGTTATACCCATGTAATTACAAGTAATTACAAGCATTACCGTACTTTCATCTTGAATGTGTAAACTATATAATTGTAATTTTCAGACCATCGCACCAGATCCATAAGCACACTGCCCGTGTTGTTGCGGAATTCACAGTCCTACTTTATGTCGACGGCTCGAGTGCAGCATTGCTTCGTCATTGAAAGTCTGTCGTCGGCCGCCGGAGAACACGTGTAGCACAGCGACTGATCCTCTTCGTAGCCTTGTTCGTTGAAAGCAGCAGGGCGGCAGGATTGATGAGGGTCAAGCTCTTACTGTAGCGGTCCCAGTTGAAAGGATGGTCTCTTATAACTGATGGTTCATGTAATGTTTAATTCTGGTTTCCATTTACATAAACACACCGTAAGAGCTAACAAATTAAGTACTTGTTACAAAGGAATGCTTCTTAGTAAGAACTAGTTCTACCAACCTTGTTCTCCTTACTCAACATAGGGCGCTAAATTAACCATTTTGTACATCCTTTATCTTCTTGCACATAAATCGTCCACCGCATTGATTACCCATAAGCCCCAAACAATATAAAAAATGTTGGGCTTCAAAACAAAAGGTTCTTCACAATGTGTATTTATACAAAAAGAAAAGAAGAACTTTTAGATTCACAAATAAATTCTGCCAACATTGTAATATCCATTTATATTTCCTTCCTGGTTATTTACACTCCGCACTGTTACTATTGTGGCTCTCAGCGAAGCAGAGGGCAATGACAGCTCTGGAGCCCCTCATATCAGAATGTTGCAAGAACTACCTGAAAGCCCAAATTGCAGAAGAGTGTGTCATCGTTCCAGATGAAGAGGGTGAGGACATGGAAGGAGTGGATCCATGTGAAGAAATACACACTGACCTACGGCAGTGGGTGACAGACATATGTGATGAGAGCAGGTCACTTGCCGTGGCCAACGGTGATCGAGATAACATGCACTTCCTCCCAAAGATTGTTCCCAATATTATCAGACTTGCAAGTTACTTACCACTCTGGACAGGGGTAATGATCCCTCACTTCCGTAGCACCAACATCACTGCAAGTTCAGCTAATGTTGAAGCAGAGTTTAAAAACATCAAACACTGCCTTTTCAAGCATGAAAACCTACCTATTCAGGTGGATCGATTCATTGCTCGACATCTTTCCTACATTGAAGGCAACATGCGCATTTGTTCTGCAAAACAAATAGGTACAGAAAATGCTCATGTTGAAACAGTGATGTCACAGGACCCAATCCACTACCCACTGCGACCTGCAGTGTAGATGAAAAACAAAATGGATAACTCCTGTTCTGGGGAGTCGTCTGACACTGTCACAAAAATCCATTCAACAAACGAAGACGTTGTTGAAAACTGGAGAGGCCTAGCTGTTCCACCAAAAAAGAGGAAGATTAATTCATACCTTTCTCCTTGTCCTGAATGGCTCCATGCAGATCCATCTGTCAGGGGAAAAACTAGCAACAGCCTGTTAAACTCAGCAAGTCAAGAGTCTCTGTGCTTAACACATATGCATTTGATGTTTTTTGTCAATGCTTATGTTGTGCTTTCTGCGACAGTAACACTTTTGGAAATATTGTTCACAGTGAAGACTTCAACAACCTCCTCCAGCTAGTGAAAAGCATCACCACAAAGGGTCTTACCCCACAAGCCTACATTCAGAGGGCAGAGCTGTTAAGTGGAATATTCAAAGCTTTCCAATTGAAGTCTGGTGCTCTCCAAATCGATGCACAGTGCCACATCTCTGCTATCATTGAAAAGACAATGAGAAAACTTGCAAGTGTTTACTTCACTAAACAGGCTCCTCACAGTATTGCAGCCTCAACACACAAGTCACAAGGGAAATTCCATTTGTTTCTACTTCTGTTGCTGTACTGCAGGATTTTGGCTCATCTTCAGACCGCAGTGGAACAAGGACTTGTTACAGTCTAGGAGGGACAGTTACAGTCTAGGAGAACTTCTGTGGTTCGATACTGACCTTGGAAACGATTCCACAGCAACTCCAACTCAAAGGAATTCCTGCCCAAGAGAATTTCCATTGTGTGAATTTCCCTCCAGTCTGGTGCTCCAAGGAGAGACATTTACCTTAAGGGCAGTCATTGCTTTCCAAGGAGGCTTAACCCAGGATGCTCTTGGTCATTATGTGGCCTACTGCAGGAGGTCTCCATGTGTCTGGGAGATGTATGATGACCTGAGAAGTGGAGTGATGGGAGCATCAGAAAAAGAAAAAAAAATATGCCCACATGCTGTGTTATACACAAAATCATAATTGTGTGGTTGATGAAGATGTGGATGTTGTTGTTCAATGTGCAATTGTCCTCTTTGAAAAAGGTTCATTTTTTGTGTAAATGGATTTAATTGCACACAGTAATTCAATTGCACAATTAAACAAATGTTTTAATTCCTGGAGTCATTCGTTTCCACACACACACACACATACACATACATATATATATATATATATATATATATATATATATATATATATATATATATATATAGTACATATACGTATGTATTAACACTCAGCTACAGAAAACATTAAATGGGGCATAATCTGTGCATGGACTCAGTAGGCAGCATAATAATATGTATCAAATTAATACATTTAACTATATACATGATATAAAATACTTACCTGTATAGTTACATTTATGCACCAACAATTACCTAACACTAACCTAAAGTGCACTTAGTTAAACACGTTGGTGAGAAACGTTAGGTAATGAGATTATTTAAATGTATGGGGGAAAACATAACAAGTGTGTTTACGACATAACGCTGATAACTGCATGTTTTGTGCTGGGAAATATTCACATAACATCACAAGTAAAAACATTTACCTTGGAGTTCGCGTTACATTCCACACATTCTGTGAGCCTCGCTGTGTCCGTTGCCAGTTGAAAAGGCAGTGGATTAGGTAACGGGTTTGGTTTGGTTTGCCGTTTGGCCCTTACCATGTTAGGTCTTCAACTGTATTAGTAAAAAATACAATCGCAAAAACAAAACTTTTACCAGCAGTATTTTGAGTTAATTTGGAGCAGTCGGTGAGGGCTGGTTACGTCTCGGCCATAAGTAAATTTCTAATATAAAAAAATACCGCAGCAGCACAAACAGAACTTGTAAAGGCACAAACCAGCAGAAACGGAGCACCAACTATTGACACTATTGTGGGTTAATTCTGAGCATGTGGGGGGCTGAGTGACCTCAGAATGACCTATGAAAGATTATTTAATATAATATATTTAATATAATTGCAGCACAAACGATTGAGACAATTTTCCCGGCGTTAATTCTGAGCATGTGGTTAAGATTAGTGGGGGGCTGGTGACGTCATCACCCGTAATTAAATGGCTAATATAAAAAATACCTCCTCCTCCTCCTCTCTATCCCTACCTACCTCCTCCTCCTCCTCCTCCTCCTCCTCCTCCTCCTCCTCTCTATCCCTACCTACCTCCTCCTCCTCCTCCTCCTCCTCCTCCTCTCTATCCCTACCTACCTCCTCCTCCTCCTCCTCCTCCTCCTCCTCTCTATCCCTACCTCCTCCTCCTCCTCCTCCTCCTCTCTATCCCTACCTCCCTCCCCTCCCTCCTCCTCCTCCTCCTCTCTATCCTTATCTTTGAGTCACGCCTGTCCTTCCAAACATCCTCCCTCTGTGGTTCAGAACAACCTGTACACAACACCCAGCAACGCCTTAAAACGAATGCCGTGACTCACCATAGCAATCTATACCTCCCTCCACTCTCTGCCTTTCCATCCCTGCATTCTGTCCATGCCTTTTATTATGCCAAAATAAGATGCTAACGAACACATTCAACTTGTCTTAAAGTGAATAATAATATGAGTATCTCAACTGTTGTCCGCGGAGTCGACAACAACTTCTGAAGTCTGTCTAAAGTCAAGTGAACACTTGTTTAAAGTACTTGGACTTTCAACCAATTAAAACCCTGAAAAAACGATAGAGGCGGAAGGAGACTTGTGGATTGGCCTGTGAGTTTGGGGGATATGGGTGTGGTCCTGTGGGGGGGGAGGAGTCATTTGACTTTCAGGCAGTGCCCTCATCCGTTACCATGGCTGGAACAGAGTGTGTGCTCCTGGGGAGGTACATTCCCCAAACTGCCTTCCCCTCCTCTCTGAGATGTGGCAGTTCCAGGCCAGGCAGCATGAGTCAGTGAGAGAGAGAGAGAGAGAGAGAGAGAGAGAGAGAGAGAGAGATTGATAGAGCGGGATAGAGAGATAGATAGAGGGAGATAAAGAGAAAAAGAAAGAAAGAAAGAAAGAAAGGAACTCCTCTAGCACTGAGATGCAGTGTCTTAGACCACTGAACCACTTGGGAGCCTTAGTGTGTGTGTTTGATAATAAACCCAGTGTTGATCTCTAATCTACAGAACCAAAGGCAGGTGGAGGAGGGTGTGGTGGTTGGTCAGGGTGAGGCCCTAGATCCCTTTTTCTCTGAGTCTGGAAGGGAGAAAAGAGGAGGAGGAGGGGGAGAGAGAGGAGGGGAAGAGAGAGGAGGGGGAGCGAGAGGAGGGGGAGAGAGAGGAGGGGGAGAGAGAGGAGTGGGGAGAGAGAGGAGTGGGGAGAGAGAGGAGTGGGAGGAGTGGGGAGAGAGAGGAGTGGGGAGAGAGATCCCTTTTTCTCTGAGTCTGGAAGGGAGAAAAGAGGAGGAGGAGGGGGAGAGAGAGGAGGGGAAGAGAGAGGAGGGGGAGCGAGAGGAGGGGGAGAGAGAGGAGTGGGGAGAGAGAGGAGTGGGAGGAGTGGGGAGAGAGAGGAGTGGGAGGAGTGGGGAGAGAGAGGAGTGGGGAGAGAGAGGAGGGGGAGAGAGAGGAGGGGAGTAATCCCCACGCCAGTCTATGTCAGAGCCAGTAATCAATCATGGCACCAGCAGAACATTATTCAGCACCTGCAGCAGCAGGGAGGCCAGGAGCTGCCTAAGAACAGCAGCTCACCCAACAACACCAGGAAGGAGGACTGCTCCAAGAGCAGCCAGGAGAATGTGAGGAGTGTAGAGGAGTCCTCGGAGGTGGGAGCAAGAAACAGGTATCCCTGCATTCCACAAACAGAACTTGTAAGACCGGAAGCAGTAATTCCCAGACACTCCCTCAGGAGAGAAAGGCCTGTTGAGATTCTCCATCTTTTCACGTGTTCCAAGTGGCTGCCAGGTAAAAGTTGACGATAGCAGACAACAGGATTCATAGTTGAAGTCGGTGTTGTTTAACATTTTCTTGACTTTACTTGACTTTTGTAGATCATGTAAGGTTATCCAGGAACTTTCTGAAGTAATATTAGGCTACACGAGAACTAACTTAATTCCTTTTTGATATTTAAATAGATGTTTGATTGCTCTGGTCTAGGGGCGAATCAGTTGCAGTCTTGAGAATCGTATTTTCTCTCGCCAACTCCCTAGTCATTATCCGAACACTACAACAAAGTAGTCTAACTGTACTGTAGCCTACAACATTTCATATCATACAAAGAAACAATATCTTCCACAATGGATCGGGTAAGTCTGGTTTTAACAGTATAAGCCTGCTGTGTTGTATAAAATGTCTAGACCTAGTTTTCATCGTCTTTGATCCTCCACATTCCTGTGTTCGGTTTAAACGTCTGGACAAAAAACATGACTGTAAAAGTTGTTGGGATTTTTTATTCTTCAACAAAGTAGCCTACTACTATATAATGTTTAGGAATCTGTAACTATGACCTAATTATCTCTCCTTCCTCCCAAAGTGTTCACATTCCTTCACTGATTTCAAACACATTAGCCATTATTTGACCAGATACTCAAGTGGCCGTTCTAACAAAGAAAATAAATGTCTTCAAAAATGGAAGGCTGTCGGGAAAGAGACAAGATCAGATGGGACCATTATAGTAATGAGAGGGCAGATGTGTGTTTCCACTAGTTACCACAGTCATAGAGTCAAATGTCTATATCGTATCGTTATTTATTTAGATTCACCCAAATCAATCAGAAGTTTATACTATATTAATAAGGTATTTGGTGTAGTGTTAATCTATATAGAATACTTCTTGCGGCCAACAGGACAAAGCTAGCCCGTCCCCCTCCACCCTCCTGGAGTCCCCAGGTCGACCGCCTCTCCGTACTTTACTGCTGGTTCTGGTCGACTGCAGGAAAACACCGGGGCAGAGTGGAACTGAGAGAGAAGAAGAGGAACATGGAGATTTGATTTCATTAAGTAAGAACCATGGTGTGTGGATTAGACTACAGTCTCCTTCTGTTACAATTTAAATTATCAATTATATATTGATGAAAATATCTGGTCGTTCCACACAATTTTAAGAAGTATAACTTGGTCAAATTTTTTTTCCAAATTTTAACATTCTGTCATAAAGAGCATTTTATCCATCTTGAGGTTAAATGAAAAATAAATACTATAGTAAGTGCCTATGTGCCAAATAAAGTAACAGGGTTGACAGTAACGGGGCTACTTAAAACAACAAAAACACTCATTTATATTAGTAAAATAGTCCTTTAAATCAACCATGTTTTGTGTTACAGGGAGTTGAATGCATGTATGGATAAAATAGTTGAGTTTCCTCCACAAAACATCAGTACATTTACAAAAAGAGTAGAACCACCTTTTACAATATGATTTGACTATTAGATGTTCAATGTTTCTTTTTGAACTATTTCACCATATTAAAATAAGTGTTAACAGGGTTGAACTTAAAATGAGGCACTGATGTAAATTAATCACTAATCACATTAAATAAATAATAATGTTGACTGTCAAAGTAACCAGAAAACTAGGGCTTTACATGCACACTAATGATGTCATATTAAACTGATTATGGTAGTAGGTCGACTATGGCCTTTAAAAACACCTGGTTTTCTGATCAATCTTTAGAATTATTAGGACATGTAAACACTTTAATCAGAGTTATAGCGGTGTAGTTGATCTGTACATGTTGCTGCACAAGTAATTGAATATTAGTGCACAATTATTAATGGATAAAATATCGATGCAAAAAGCATTAATTTCACGGGAAGAACTTCTGTTTAACTTAATTATTCAATGTCTGTTTCACAGGGGACACCCCTAATTGGTGCTCTCTCAGTGGGAGGGGCTTATCATCTGGTGAGCCTCAACAACATCATGATGCTGACAAGAAAGAGAAGAGTCTCTCCATATCAGAACACCTCAAGAAACACCAGCAGACACGTATAGGGAAGAAACCTCACCACTGCTGCTCTGACTGTGGGAAGAGTTTTGCTAAACAGAAGGAATTGATAATTCACCTGCTGATTCACACCGGAGAGAAACCGTACCACTGCTCCCAGTGTGGGAAGAGTTTTGCTGCATCTAAAACCTTAACATCTCATCAGCGAATTCATACAGGGGAGAGACCTTACCCCTGCTTTGATTGTGGGAAGTACTTGTATCAATCAGGAGCCCAGACTACACACCAACACATACACACAGGAGAGAAGGCTTATAGCTGTGATCAGTGTGGGAAGAGCTTCCATCATTCAGGATCCCTGATTACACACCAACGCATACACACAGGAGAGAAGCCTTATAGCTGTGATCAGTGTGGGAAGAGCTTCAATCAATCAGGACACCTGACTATACACCAACGCATACACACAGGAGAGAAGCCTTATAGCTGTGATCAGTGTGGGAAGAGTTTTGCTCAAGATTTCACCCTGACTACACACCAGCGAATACACAGAGGAGAGAAGCCTTATAACTGTTATCAGTGTGGGAAGAGTTTCCGGACGTCAGGAGCCCTGACTACACACCATCAAATTCACACAGGAGAGAAGCCTTATAGCTGTGATCAGTGTGGGAAGAGTTTCAGGAAGTCAGGATCCCTGATTACACACCAACTCATACACACGGAGGAGAAGCCTTATAGCTGTGATCAGTGTGGGAAGAGCTTCCATCATTCAGGATCCCTGATTAAACACCAACGCATACACACAGGAGAGAAGCCTTATAGCTGTGATCAGTGTGGGAAGACCTTCAATCATTCAGGACACCTGACCACACACAAACGCATACACACAGTAGATAAGCCTTATAGCTGTGATCAGTGTGGGAAGAGCTTCAATCATTTAAAAGACCTGACTAGACATCAACGCATACACACAGGAGAGAAGCCTTATAGCTGTGATCAGTGTGGGAAGAGCTTCAATCAATCAGGAAACCTGATTATACACCAACGCATACACACAGGAGAGAAGCCTTATAGTTGTGGTCAGTGTGGTAAGAGTTTTGCTCTGGATTTCACCCTGACTACACACCAACGAATACACACTAAAGAGAAACCTTACTCCTGTCTATGTGGAAAGAGCTTTGCTCATTCAGGGTCGCTGAAAAATACACCAGAAACCACAACATGTCATATTTTATCTCCCTCCTCTCCTGCACCGGTTACAGATCCCTAAATAAAGTTTAAATACATTACTCTTTACATTATGTTTTCCATGTCCCGTTTTCAAACAATTTCCTAAGTCTGATTACCATGGTAACCAGTGTAGCATAATATGCAGCTCTGGATCCATATGTATCAAGTGTCTCAGAGTGTTGTGTGTGTGTGGTGGGTGGGGATGTTCAGATCTCTATCTTATTTAATTAACTCCTGTTATCCTTTAAATAATGTAGAATAATGTTTCAACAATAGTAGGTGTATATTCATGTGTCAGGGAAATGTTGTTGTCTGAAGAGACTTTTAGTCCCTGTTGGTAATTTTCACAACACATGCATTTCGATAGAAAAATACATGAAATCCATTATCTTACGTGAAGGAGATGTATCGCACTGCATGAGGTAAATGGTGTCACACCAGATACTGACTACCTTTTTTTAAGATATCTGTGACAAACAGATGCATATCTGTATTCCCAGTCTTGTGAAATCCTTAGATTAGGGCCTAATTAATTTATAACAATTGACTGATTTCTTCATATGAACTTTAACTCAGTAAAATCTTACAAATTGTTGCATGTTGCGTTTATTCTTTTGCTGAACGCAATAATAATTGAATAAACTCAATTAATGAAAGGGCCTACTACTGTTTTAGGTGTTCTGGTTCAGAACTGTTTCAACTTGACTTACACCCATCAGTGTATCTGTGCTATGAAGGGCTCAACAGTGGAACTGCCCTCCACAGATAAACATCCAAGTTATCATGTAGTATCAGAACCAAACTGGTAAATCCAAGAGGAATATAATGAGGCTCCTAAACTCCTGAGCTCTGTACCAGAGAATACAGGTGGTGCTGAGTACCTTGGAACTAAAGAGAAAGACTTAAACCTGAGAATCACAGACCTGAGAGAGAGAGAGAGATTCAGCTGAGTACAAGTTCAGACTTAAAACACAGTATTCAGAATGGGGGTACAGCTTCCCTGGAATAACTCTGACAGTCACAGGTAATATATAATATCTAATTGTAATAATGAATTAGAATCATTCAGACCTGCAGGTGAAGGTGTCTTCCTCCACAGAGGAAAAGAAGAGAACACTGACCTGTAGCACCATCTGTCTTCTGACGACAACCCCAACCTCACCTACATCTGGTACAAGAACGGACAACATCTCCATGACCCTACTTCCCAACAATACTCCTGTTATAGAGAGAGAAGGGAGGAAAGTGTACAGTCGTGGCCAAAAGTTTTGAGAATGACACAAGTATTGGTCTCCACAAAGTTTGCTGCTTCAGTGTTCTTAGATCTTTATGTCAGTAGTTACTATGGTACACTGAAGTATAATTACAAGTATTCCATAAGTGTCAAAGGCTATCATTGACAATGACATTCAGTTTATGCAAAGAGTCAATATTTGATCCTTCTTTTTCAAGACCTCTGCAATCCGCCCTGGCATGCTGTCAATTAATTTCTGGGCCACATCCTGACTGATGGCAGGCCATTCTTGCATAATCAACGCTTGGAGATTGTCAGAAGTTGTGGGTTTTTGTTTGTCCACCTGCCTCTTGAGGATCGACCACAAGTTCTCAATGGGATTAAGGTCTGGGGAGTTTCCTGGCCATGGACCTAAAATGTCTATGTTTTGTTCCCGGAGCCACTTAGTTATCACTTTTGCCTTATGGCAAGGTGCTCCACCATGCTGGAAAAGGCATTGATGGTCACCAAACTGTTCTTGGATGGTTGGGAGAAGTTGCTCTCGGAGGATGTGTTGGTACCATTCTTTATTCATGGCTGTGTTCTTAGGCAAAATTGTGAGTGAGCCCACTCCCTTGGCTGAGAAGCAACCCCACACATGAATGGTCTCAGGATGCTTTACTGTTGGCATGACACATTGGTGGTGTGATCATTGTCAGGAGGAGCTGGAGACAGTGGAACAGTGCCAGAAATACAGTCATGTATTTGTATGGAGCATAGTGGTACAAAAAATATATGGTGCATAGTGGTACAAATAAATTATGGAGCATAGTGATACATATAAAGTATGGAGCATAGTGGTACGAATAAAGTATGGAGCATAGTGGTACAAATAAAGAGGAGGGGTTTGAAGGGATTACACTTCAAGGACCAACAAGGGGTGGAGTTAGGGTAGATAGTCTGTCTATTCTGTTACACTTCAAGGACCAAGAAGGGGTGGAGTTAGGGTAGATAGTCTGTCTATTCTGTTACACTTCAAGGAACAAGAAGGGGTGGAGTTAGGGTAGGTAGTCTCTCTATTCTGTTACACTTCAAGGACCAACAAGGGGTGGAGTTTGTGTAGATAGTCTGTCTATTCTGTTACAAGTGAGAGTGGAGAGAAGGGTGTCATATGAGGAGGCAGTCAGGGTAGTCCAGGTCCAGAGAGATACAGGTTCAAGAGAGAGATGGGTAGGAGCATATTGGAGCAGGTATTGGACCTAGAAGAGTTGGAGAGGGTGGATGGCCAGGATAGAAGTAAGGCAATGCAGTGTGGGGATTTTAATGCTCTGGAGAGGGTGGAGGGCCAGGATAGAAGTAAGTAAGTAAGTAATTAAGTAACATTTATTTATACAGCGCCTTTCACAGACTAGGTCACAAAGCGCTTTACAATAGACAATAAAACATAATAGAAAACAAGCTAAAAGAAATAAAATAAAACAGATAAAATTATCAATATATAAAGGACAGAGATTACCCAAAAGCTAACCTGAACAAATGAGTCTTCACTTGTCCCCTAAAACTGCCCACATTCTCAGCAAACCTAATACTGGTTGGCAAAGCATTCCATAATCTGGGTGGCATAGCGGCGAAGGCTCTATCCCCACGTCTTTAAACGAGTGCGTGGCGTAGATAGCAGATTTTGGTTATTAGACCTGAGGGACCGGATAGGGGTATGAAAATGAATTATGTCAACAAGATAAGCAGGGGCCTGGCCATGTAAAGCCCTATAGGTTATAGTTAGAATTTTGAATTGGATCCTGTAAGTTACAGGAAGTCAGTGAAGGGAGCAGAGTATCGGGGTGATATGGTGCCTATTTGATCTAGTAAGTAATCTAGCAGCTGAATTTTGAATAGATTGCAGTCGATGAAGAACAGATTTGTTAAGTGAAGAGAAAAGTGAGTTACAATAATCAATACGGGAGGAAATGAAGGCATGAATGAGCATCTCCAGTTCTGAGTGAGAGACCACAGACCTCAATTTACTAATATTACGTAAGTGGAAAAAACAGGATTTGGTCAGTGATTTGATGTGGGTTTCAAAAGATAGAGATTTGATCAAATGTCACCCATGTAGTGTAGGAATTTTAATGCTCTGGAGAGGGTGGAGGGCCAGCATAGAAGTAAGGTAATGTGGTGTGGGGATTTTAATGCTCTGGAGAGGGTGGAGGGCCAGCATAGAAGTAAGGTAATGTGGTGTGGGGATTTTAGTTACAGGGAAAGATCTGGTGTCTAAATGATGGACGAGGGACCAGGATTGATGTAGTTACAGGGAAAGAGTCTGCATTGGACCTCACTCTGGTATCTAGTGCAATGGCAGGAATCTGTGAGTGGGAGGTACTGAATGGGAGGAGTCGACAGTAGGGAGTGATCATTACCCCATAGTATGCACAGTATGCCTGAGGGAGGAGGAGGTATCAGTGTATGGAGTAGGCAGGTGGGTGTTTGAAAGGGCAAAGTGGGATCAGTTTCAGGAGTTAAGTGAGCAGGTGATGGCTAGGGTGGATATGAGAGAGGAAGTGGATAGTATGAATAACTGGGTGAGAAAAGCTTTAGTGGGGGCAGCTACTGTGGCGATACCTAAGAGTTCAGGGAGGAGGAGGAGGAGGAGGAAGAGGAGGAGGAAAGTAGTCCTGTGGTGGACGATGGAGTGTGGGGCAATGGTGAGGAATAGGAACAGGGCATTTAGAGAAGTGAAAAGGACACATAACTTTCAACATCTGATTCAGTATAAGCAGGCCCAGGTCCTGGTGAGGAGAACTATCCGTCAGGCAAAGAGGTCATGTTGGCGTCGGTTCTGTGACACCATTGGAAGGACGAGATGTGTGGGGGATGATTTAGAGGATGAGTGAGGTCAGAAGGGAGTGGGATGAGGAGAAGGCAGAGATGATGGCCAAAGCGTTTGTCCAAGTGTATAGCTCAGCACATTAGTCAGAGGAGGGGCAGAGGGGGAGAGAGAGAACGAGAGAGGAACATCCTGGAGTGCTGGATAGGAGGGAGGATGTAAATGTTGTTGAATGCACCATTTACCATGGCAGAGGTGAAAAGGTAAGGCTGGGTTAACTTCACCTGGGAAAGATGAGGTGTGCTATGTTATGTTGTCCCATCTTAGTGATGAGGCACTGGATAAGGTATTGGTGTTGTACAACACAGTGTGTTAGGAGGGGAAACTACCAGGCAGTTAAAAGGAGGCTGTAGTGGTACCAATCAGGAAGCCAGGGAAGGACCCAACGAGGCCAACAAGCGATCGGCCAATAGCCTTAACATCACATGCAAGTAAGATTCTGTAACGTATGATTACGGAGAGGCTAACTTATTTCCTGGAGAGCAGGGGGCTAGTATCACCACATCAGACTGTATGATTACGGAGAGGCTAACTTACTTCCTGGAGAGCAGGGGGCTAGTATCACCACATCAGAGTGGATTCAGGAAGGGTAGGGGAACAATGGACCCAGTGCTCTGCTTAGAAGCAGAGGTCAGGAAGGCTCTGGTGAACAAGGAGACTGTTGTAGCTGTATGTGTTGATGTGGAGAAGGCATATGATATGATGTGATGTTGAAGGAGGGGTTGTTAATCAAGCATGATATTATGGGTAGGAGGAAGAACATACAACTGGATAAAGGATTTCCTGTTTGGAAGGTCTATCCAGGTGAGGGTGGGAAAGTCACTATCAGGCAGCTACCTGGTGGATAATGGTACACCACAGGGCAGTGTGATTAGTCCTCTGTTGTTCTCAATCATGATCAATGATGTTTACTCTCAGGTACAGATGGATATTGGGAGTTCGTTATTTCCAGATGATGGGGCCTAATGGAAGAAGGGAAGAAATGTGCCATACATAGTCAGGAAGGTACAGGAAGCAATAGATTAGGTAGAGTTGTGGGCATTAAGGTGGGGATTCAGGTTCTCTGTAGAGAACTCAGACAGTGTTCTTTACCAGGAGGATGGTGGGATATGAGGTATGCTTGAGGTTATATGGGAGATACTTGGAGAGGGTGGGGGCCTTCAGGTTACTTGGGGTATACTTTGATACTAGAAAGACCTGGGCAGAACACATTGAGAGAGTGGTGGGAAAGTGTAAGAAGGTACTAAATGTGATGTGCTGTCTGATAGGGAAGGAGTGGGGGGCGGGGCATGCCTCATTGAAGACCATATATGTTGCATTGATCCCATCTTTAATATACTATGGAAGATTAGCGTATGGTTCGGCAGCCCGGACATCATTGGAAAGTCTAGATGTCATACAGGGGTAAGGACTGGGCGTTTCGGACGTCCCCAGTGGCTGCACTACAGGTAGAGATGGGGGAAATGCCATTACAGATTAGGAAACAGCAGCTGGCAATGAATTATTGGGTCAACCTACAGGGGTCAACCTACAGGTATCTCATCCTGCGAAAGGTATTTTACAGGCATGCTGGGAACATGAGTGAAGACAGAACAGGAGCTTTGGGTGGGTAATACCCAGGCGAAAGAGATGGGACTGTATGGAAGGGAGTTTAGTCCAACGGTAGCTATTCCTGTAAATCCACCATGGCTACTCCCACCACTAGTAGATCTAGAAGTATTGGAGAGATTACAGAAAGATAGGGAGGGTGTTGATCCATCTGATTTGTTTCAGAGACGTCTTGATACTGTGTATCAGGATTTTGTGACCATATACACAGATGGTTGTAGTGCAGGAATGTGGGGTGAAAGCCAGGAAACGTATTACAGATCATCTGGCTGTAAATACGATGGAGATGATGACCATACTGTTGGCCTTGCAGTGGGTGGAGGAAGTTAAGCCAGAAACAGTAGTTATATGCTCTGATTCATGTGCAGTGTTAAGGAGTCTCCAGTCCTCTATATCATGTAGCAGACAAGACCTGCTTTATGAGGTGATACAAACCCATGGCAGGAGTAAACAAATGGGTATACAGATAATATTTACATGGGTCCCAGCCCATGTTGGAGTGGAGGGGAACGAGGCAGTTGATGTACTGGCTAAACAAGCACTAAGTAGTGGGGATGTTGATGTTGTAGTTTCAATGAGCAAGGCAGAGGCAAAAATCATGATATGGACAGTGATGGTGGAGAAATGTCAGGAGCAGTGGAACAGAGATGTGGTGTGGGGATTTTATTTACAGTACAGAGGAAAGTTGGGGAGGGGAGGATGACAGGAAGGGACAGAAGAGAGGAGGCTATATTTACAAGATGAAGGGTGGGATACAGCCATTTGAATAAGACCTCACATGTGATAGGAAAGCATCCAACAGGAAAATGTGAGTATTGCCAGGAAACAGACAGTGGAGCATGTATTGATACAGTGCGGGCATTATTGGAGGGAAAGAGAGAGGATGAGATCCAGTATGACAGAGAATGGGATACAGGAAAATAGTTGAAAGAGTATATTGAGTAGAACGTCATTAGATATAGTCTCAAATAAGTTATCTTTTTTAAGTGCAATGGGGCTGGAAGGTATGATTTAGTTTCTCCCTGTCGCTGGCCCACACTCCAGTACAGTAGGTGGCGGTAATTCACCATAACGTTGGATGCCAACCGCCGATAAACCCCACCGAAGAAGAAGACAACAGGAAACCAGCCTAACCGTACTGTTGTAGCCGAGAACATTTCATATCATACAAAGAAACAATAGCTCCCACAATGAATCGGGTAAGTCTGTGTTTAACATTATAGGTCTGCTGTGCTGTATAAATAGTTTTCATCATGTTTGATCCTCCACATTCCTGTGTTCGGTTTAAATGTCTGGATAAAAAAACATGACGGTAAAACTTGTTGGGATTTTTTATTCTTCAACAAAGTAGCCTACTACTATATAATGTTTAG
Source organism: Thymallus thymallus (assembly GCA_023634145.1). NCBI lineage: Eukaryota > Metazoa > Chordata > Actinopteri > Salmoniformes > Salmonidae > Thymallus > Thymallus thymallus. Next base: position 21,804,325 of record CM042394.1, on the reverse strand, counting down.
GAATCTGTAACTATGACCTAATTATCTCTCCTTCCTCCCAAAGTGTTCACATTACTTCACTGATTTCAAACACATTAGCCATTATTTGACCAGATACTCAAGTGGCCGTTCTAACAAAGAAAATAAATGTCTTCAAAAATGTAAGGCTGTCGGGAAAGAGGCAAGATCAGATGGGACCATTATAGCAATGAGAGGGCAGATATCACAAAGTTAAACGTTTATATCATATTTTAATTGTATTTAGTGTTGAGCATAAAGTGTTTTTTTTTTAGGCTAAGGTTAAAATCACATTTATTAAGATACGTTGTATAAATGGGCGTGGTTTATGGCTTTGTTTGTGGTAACTAGTGACGACCAGGCATTACTCCCATATAAAGTGTTTTTTTCTCAAAGTTGCTGGGATCTCACGTGGCCTACTTTTACCAATACACTCCTAACAACCTACACGTTACGAAATGTATATTCAATCAAATAAGGCAGAAGCCAGATTGTGGGCCCAGTTATCCCTCTCGCTTTGCCTCTTCCTCTTCCTGGTATAAGATATATGGTGGAAACTAGCTCATGCCTCCACCAATCTTATATTTATATATTTGTGGGTTGTAGTGAAGCATTGAACATTTCAGGAATAAGGAGATATTTGAGGGATGCAGCCAAATCAATCAGAGATTTAGACTAAATTAATAAGATATTTGGTTTAATGTTAATCTATGTTGAATACTTCTTGCGGCCAACAGGACAAAGCTAGCCCCTCCCCCTCCACCCTCCTGGAGTCCCCAGGTCGACCACCTCTCCGTACTTTACTGCTGGTTCTGGTCGACTGCAGGAAAACACCGGGGCAGAGTGGAACTGAGAGAGGAGATGAGGAACATGGAGATTTGATTTCATTAAGTAAGAACCACGGTGTGTGGATTAGACTACAGTCTGCTTCTGTAACAACTCATTTATTAATTATATATTGGTGAAAATATCTGGTCGTTCCACCCAATTCTAAGTGTAACAAAAAAAAAAACGTTTGATTTCACCTAATTTTAATATTCTGTCATAAAGAGCACATGTTCAACTTAATAAAACATGTTTTCCCATCTCAAGAGGTTATATGAAAAATAAATACTATAGTAAGTGCCAATGTGTTTAATAAAGTAACAGGGTTGACCGTAACAGGGGAAAACTGAAAACAACAAAACCACTACTTTACATTAGTTAAATAGTTCTTTAAATCAGCCACTAATGATCTTATGACGGGTAATGGAATCTAGTTTTGTTCCAATTGAATACAAGCTTCACAAAAAAATGTAATTGTTAAAACATTTCTAGCATGTCAATGTTTGGATAAAAGGGTTGAGATGCTCAGTTTTCCAACACAAAACAGCAGAGAATTTACAAAAATATTAGAACCAGCTTTCCTGCTTTTACTCTGAATTTACTATTAGATGTTCAATGTTTATTTTACAAAGAAAATGTAAGGAACAGTTTCACCTTATTAAAACAAGTGTTCAGTTCATGTAACAGGGTTGACCTTAAAATGAGGGACTGACTTAAATTAATCACTAATCACATAAAATAATGTTCATGATTGACTGTCAAAGTAACCAATAAGTAATGAGTACTAATGATGTCATATTAAACTGGTTATGGTAGTAGGTCGAATTTTGTCACTTTAGAGAGTCTTTATTCATAAAAATCTGATTAATCGAATTCTCCATGTGTTCTCTATTAAAGGGCACTTTATTTAGCATAACAGAGACTTACAATTGAATATTGGTGCACAATTTCTGCTGGAGAAATTTCAAAGGGATGCAAAAGGCATTCATTTCATGGGAAGACATCTGTTTATTGACCCATATCTGCAAAACCTAACTATTCAATGTCTTTGTTTCACAGGGGACAGCCGTAATTGTTGCTCTCTCGGTGGGAGGGGCTTATCATCTGGGGAGCTTCAACAACCTCATGATGGTGACAAGAAAGAGAAGAGTCTCTCCAGATCAGAACACCTCAAGATACACCAGCAGAGACGTATAAGGAAGAAACCTCACCACTGCTGCTCTGACTGTGGGAAGAGTTTTGCTGCATCTAAAACTTTAAAATGTCATCAGAGAATTCATACAGGAAAGAGACCTTACCCCTGCTATGATTGTGGGAAGAGCTTCAAACAATCAGGACACCTGACTACACACAAACACATACACACAGGAGAGAAGCCTTATAGCTGTGATCAGTGTGGAAAGAGCTTCAATCATTCAGGATCCCTGATTACACACAAACACATACACACAGGAGTGAAGCCTTATAGCTGTGATCAGTGTGGGAAGGGTTTTGCACGAGATTCCACCCTGACTGCACACCAACGCATACACACAGGAGAAAAGCCTTATAGCTGTGATCATTGTGGGAAGGGTTTTGCACAAGATTCCACCCTGACTGCACACCAACGCATACACACAGGAGAAAAGCCTTATAGCTGTGATCATTGTGGGAAAAGTTTCAGGATGTCAGGACAGCTGACTATACACCAACGCATACACACAGGAGAGAAGCCTTATAGCTGTGATCAGTGTGGGAAGAGCTTCAATCAATCAGGACACCTGACTAGACACCAACGCATACACACAGGAGAGAAGCCTTATAGCTGTGATCAGTGTGGAAAGAGCTTCAATCATTCATGGTCCCTGATTAAACACCAACGCATACACACAGTGGTGAAGCCATATAGCTGTGATCAGTGTGGGAAGAGCTTCAATTGTTTTGGGTCCCTGATTACACACCAACGCATACACACAGGACTGAAGCCATATAGCTGTGATCAGTGTGGGAAAAGTTTCAATCATTTAAGTAGCCTGACTTCACACCAGCGCATTCACACAGGAGAGAAGCCTTATAGCTGCGGTCAGTGTAGAAAAAGCTTCAATCATTTAAGTAGCCTGACTACACACCAACGCATTCACACAGGAGAGAAGCCTTATAGCTGTGATCAGTGTGGGAAGAGCTTCAATCATTCAGGAAACCTGACTACACACCAACGCATACACACAGGAGAGAAGCCTTATAGCTGTGATCAGTGTGGGAAGAGCTTCAATCATTCAGGGTCCCTGATTACACACCAATGCATACACTCAGGGGTGAAGCCATATAGCTGTGATCAGTGTGGAAGGAGCTTCAAACGATCAGGACACCTGACCACACACCAACGCATACACACAGGAGAAAAGCCTTATAGCTGTGATCAGTGTGGGAAAAGTTTCAGGATGTCAGGAGACCTGACTAGACACCAGCGCATACACACAGGAGAGAAGCCTTATAGCTGTGATCTCAGATGACAGATACTCCTGTCTATGTGGAAAAAACTTCAGATCTTATTTAATTAACTCCTATTATCCATTAAGTCATTGTATAATGTAGAATAATGTTAACAATACTAGGTGTGTATTTATTTATTCAATAGATCAATAAATTAAATTCAATATCTGCTCAACAATGTCTGCTTATCACACTAATTATGTTTTTAAAATCTATAATAACAGTCTATAAGTTGGGTTACAACCTTTATAGACTGAGCATATCCTTTTAGATAGATAGATAGATAGATAGATAGGTACTTTATTGATCCCAGAGGGGGAAATTACTTTGTCAAGCAGCTACAACAAAACACAGGGCAGGTGCAAAATGCCACAACGAAAGTACACAAAAGACAGATACACGGTACATGATACATAGAGCGGCAGTATGAAAAAGTATAGAAATACAAGATATCTGGAGTGCAAAAAAAGCTATAAAAAGACATAGCATAGTATGGGTGGTTGGCTGAATATGTACACTGTACATTGGTGGATGTTGGATGGTTAACTATACTATACAGGTCGATGGCAGTGAAATACTTCAGTAGCTAAAAAATGCATATGATATGAGCGAGGGAAATAATAGTTTACTTAATAGACAGACTGGCTAAATAAACAGGTAAGTGACAGTGGGGAGAACAAGTATTTGATACACTGACAATTTTGCAGGTTTTCCCACTTACAAAGCATGTAGAAGTCTGTATTTTTTATCATAGGTACTCTTCTACTGTGAGTGACAGAATCTAAAACAAAAATCCAGAAAATCACATTGTATGATTTTTAAGTAATTAATTTGCATTTTATTGCATGACATAAGTATTTGATACATCAGAAAAGCAGAACTTAATATTTGTTACAGAAACCTTTGTTTGCAATTACAGAGATCATACGTTTCCTGTAGTTCTTGACCAGGTTTTACACACTGCAGCAGGGATTTTGGCCCACTCCTCCATCCAGATCCTTCAGGTTTCGGGGCTGTCGCTGGGCAATACGGACTTTCAGCTCCCTCTAAAGATTTTCTATTGGGTTCAGGTCTGGAGACTGGCTAGGCCACTCCAGGACCTTGAGATGCTTCTTACGGAGCCACTCCTTAGTTGCCCTGGCTGTGTGTTTCGGGTCATTGTCATGCTGGAAGACCCAGCCACGACCCATCTTCAATGCTCTTACTGAGGGAAGGAGGTTGTTGGCCAAGATCTCGCGATACATGGCCCCATCCATCCTCCCCTCAATACGGTGCAGTCGTCCTGTCCCCTTTGCAGAAAAGCGTCCCCAAAGAATGATGTTTCCACCTCCATGCTTCACGGTTGGGATGGTGTTCTTGGGGTTGTACTCATCCTTCTTCCTCCAAACACGGCGAGTGGAGTTTACACCAAAAAGCACTATTTCTGTCTCATCAGACCACATGACCTTCTCCCATTCCTCCTCTGGATCATCCAGATGGTCATTGGCAAACTTCAGACGAGCCTGGACATGCGCTGGCTTGAGCAGGGGGACCTTGTGTGCGCTGCAGGATTTTAATCCATGACGGCGTAGTGTGTTACTAATGGGTTTCTTTGAGACTGTGGTCCCAGCTCTCTTCAGGTCATTGACCAGGTCCTGCCGTGTAGTTCTGGGCTGATCCCTCACCTTCCTCATGATCATTGATGCCCCACGGGGTGAGATCTTGGTGCACCAGACCGAGGGAGGTTGACCATCATCTTGAACTTCTTCCATTTTCTAATAATTGCACCAACAGTTGTTGTCTTCTCACCAAGCTGCTTGCCTATTGTCCTGTAGCCCATCCCAGCCTTGTGCAGGTCTACAATTTTATCCCTGATGTCCTTACACAGCTCTCTGGCCTTGGCCATTGTGGAGAGGTTGGAGTCTGTTTGATTGAGTGTGCAGACAGGTGTCTTTTATATAGGTAATGAGTTCAAACAGGTGCAGTTAATACAGGTAATGAGTGGAGAACAGGAGGGCTTCTTAAAGAAAAACTAACAAGTCTGTGAGAGCCGGAATTCTTACTGATTGGTAGGTGATCAAATACTTATGTCATGCATTAAAATGCAAATTAATTATTTAAAAATCATACAATGTGATTTTCTGGATTTTTGTTTTAGATTCCGTCTCTCACAGTTGAAGTGTACCTATGATAAAAATTACAGACCTCTACATGCTTTGTAAGTAGGAAAACCTGCAAAATTGTCAGTGTATCAAATACTTGTTCTCCCCACTGTATATTTACAGATAAGTGAATACTTGCATGGTTACATAAACTGTACAGGTAACTGACAGTAAGAGAAACTTAAATAGCTAAATGGTAGTATGATATAATTTGGGGTAATAATAGTAATTCCTTTAAAATACAGTCTTTAGTGCGCAGGGTTTAATTACAGATAACTGCACGTATTGCACATTTGATGTACTAAAAGCAATGAGAAAAGGTGCAACTTACAGGATACTAATATGCATTCCTGAGTGAATGACTATGTAAGTTAGGTCCAAGAATTGCTTGCAATATTGCACGTGATATGATGTCACAACTGTACATTAGTATGAATATATATACAGACCAGCATGAATAAATAGGTCCTTAGTGAATGAGTGATTATGGACCAGAGTTACTCACGGATGGATGCATAATCGTTGAACTAGGGCCTAGCACCCCAACAGTTCCAGATCTATGTTGAATGAGTGATTACGGACCAGAGTTACTCACGGATGGATGCATAATCGTTGAACTAGGGCCTAGCACCCCAACAGTTCCAGATCTATGTTGCCGACGGCACGGCACCCCGGTGAGGCATTATATAGTCTAATAGCCGCCGGCAGGAAGGACCTCCTGTAGCGCTCTCTGGCACACCGTGGTGGGATCAGTCTGTGGCTGAAGGTGCTCCTCTGTGTCATAACCATGGCATGCAGAGGGTGTGTGACGTTGTCCATGATGGCCAGCAGTTTGGCCAGGATCCGTCTCTCCGCCACCTCCTCTAGAGTGTCAAGGCTCATCCCCAGGACAGAGCTAGCCTTCCTGATCAGCTTATTTACCCGAGAAGCATCACCAGCCTTTATGTTGGCTCCCCAGCACACCACTGCAAAAAACAGACTGGTAGAAGGTATGCAGTAGTTTGCTGCACACGTTGAAGGACCTGAGCCTCCTCAGAAAGTAGAGTCGGCTCTGGCCCTTCTTGTACAGGGCCCTGGTGTTACCAGCCCATTCCAGCCTGTTGTCCAAATGGACTCCCAGGAACTTGTATGACCCAACCATTTCCACATCCATCCCCTGTATAGGGACTGCAGTCAGTTGGGCCTTGGTTCTCCTGAAGTCCACCACCATCTCCTTTGTTTTGCTGATGTTGAGCTGAAGGTGGTTCTGCTCACACCACAACACAAAGTCACTGATTGTGCTCCTGTACTCGTACTTATGAGTACTTGGCAAACAACAGATGTGTGGAATGGGTCAAGAGGTGAGGTTTTATATGGAAGAAAGGAGTGTCCCCCAGACAGATAGCATTTGCTGTGAAGATAATTCTATTTGTATAGAAACCAGAGTTTGGCCCCCAAGACAAGGCTCTTCTTATCAGCTGTTTATACCCGAGACATCTCCTCCCTGGTACCTCATAGACACTGACACTAATTCAATCTATGAAATGAAGGCTCAGAGAGAGGACAAGACCATCATAAATCAGTTGCTATCCCAAACCCCAAAGGCTAACTCAGTTCACACAGACACAGATGAGACAGTACTGAGAAACCTTATTCCAAGCAAAAACACTATTTACATTTTTCTACCATAATGTTTTACAATGACATTTACATGCAAGCATTTGTTTCGCATAACAAGTCACCAATAAAAAGTAGAATGTAAGGTATCAGATATTATCAAGTGTATTTCCAGAGTGAAGAGAGAGAAGTTTGGTAGGAGACCTTACTGGCTGTGAGAAAACAGAAGAGTGTGAGGTCTGTGGTTGACATTACCTATAAGTACTGATAGGCAGAGCTGACTTCCTGCCCCCATGATTCCTCTTCCTGACTCCATGAAGCTCTTCCCACACTTCTCACAGCTATAAGGCTTCTCTCCTGTGTGTATGCGTTGGTGTGTAGTCAGGTGTCCTGAATATCTGAAGCTCTTCCCACACTTCTCACAGCTATAAGGCTTCTCTCCTGTGTGTATGCGTTGGTGTGTAATCAGGGATCCTGAATAACTGAAGCTCTTCCCACACTGGTCACAGCTATAAGGCTCCTGTCCTGTGTGTATGCGTTTGTGTGTAGTCTGGGCTCCTGATTGGCTGAATGTCTTCCCACAATCAAAGCAGGTGTAAGGCCTCTCCCTTGTGTGAACTCTCTGATGAGATTTACATTTTTTAAATGCAGCTAAACTCTTCCCACACTGAGAACAGCGGTACGGTTTCTCTCCGGTGTGAATCCTCTCCTGAATGGTCAATTCCTTCCGTTTAGCAAAACTCTTTCCACAGTCAGAGCAGCAGTGGTGAGGTTTCTTCCCTATACGTCTCTGCTGGTGTTTCTTGAGGTGTTCTGATCTGGAGAGACTCTTTTTTGTCAGCATCATGATGTTGTTGAGGCTCCCCAGCTGATAAGCCCCTCCTACTGAGAGAGGAACTATTAGGGATGTCCCTGTGAAACAATGACATTGAATAATTACATTTTGGAAATATGGGTCCATAAACAGATGTCATCCCATGAAATTAATGCCTTTCGCGTCCCTTTGATATTTTTCCAGTAATAGTTGTTCAATTTTAAATCTCTGTTATATTAAATAAAGTGCCCTTTAATACAAAACACATGGAGAATTTGATTAATCCCCCCAAAAACTATATATGAATAAAGACTTCAGCATTTTGACAGGTCCCTCTGTCAACCCTGTTTAAATTCTAGAAAGATTTTAACCCACCTAATACAATAATGTCTCCAAGTTTTACCATCATTGAGTAATGGTTACATGCGCAGAATAATATGATTATTGTGAAGTCAATTAGTAGAAGAGTTTGATTTAAACGTTGACATGCTTTGAAAGAACAACAATTTCCCTAATAATCCTGTTTACATGGATACATCTAAAATCAGGCTACCTGATGGGACTTTGATAAATGCAGAAAATTGGCAACCAAATAACATTCTACAACAGCGACCATGTTATTTTTTTCAAAGCATATTTGATTCTGAGTTTGGACAAATAAAGTTTGTAAAATATGTGAAAACCATTTCTAAGCTTTCCAACTCACAAGTTAGTTTAGTTTGCACTGCTTGTGCAGCACATGCTCAGATCAACTACACCTCTATAAAATTATTAAAGTGTTTACATGTCCTAATAATTCTAAAGATTGCTCAGAACACCAGGTGTTTTTAAATGCTTACTTCGGTTATGACCTTCCAGCAACTAAGATAAGCAGTGTAAGATGTTTACATGAATAATTCTATACTCGGCCTACTGCCATAATCTGTTTAATATGACATCATTAGTGTGCATGTAAAGCCCTAGTTATCTGGTTACTTTGACAGTCAATTTTTAACATTATTTATTTCACGTGATTCATTTATGTTTGTCCCTCATTTTAAGGTCAAATAAACTGTGAACATCTAATAGTCAAATCAAATCATGAAGCAGGAGAGCTGGTTCTACTCTTTTTGTAAATTCTCTGCTGTTTTGTGTTGGAAAACGGAGGATCTCAACCCTTTTATCCATAAACAAATAATGTTTTTGTTTAGATTACATTCAATTGCCACTCCCTGTTGCACAATACTAGCTTCCATTCCCCCTGTCACAAGTGGATTCATGGCTGATTTAAAGGACTATTTAACCACATCGACATTTAATATAGTATTTCTTCTTTATTTAACCTCTTGAGATGGAAAACATGTTTTTTATTAATGTGCCCTTTATGACAGAATGTTAAAAGGATGTGAAATCAAACATTTTTGGGTGGAACGACCAGATATTTAAATCAATATATAATTAAGAAATTAATTCTAACAGAAGCAGAATGTAGTCTAATCCACACACCATGGTTCTTACTTAATGAAATCAAATCTCCATGTTCCTCTTCTCCTTCTCCTCTCTCAGTTCCACTCTGCCCCAGTGTTTTCCTGCAGTCGACCAGAACCAGCAGTAAAGTACCAGGAGGCTCATCAGCCCAGCCAGGCATGTTATAAACTTGATCTCTAGACATTATCTAACATTATCTTTAGTTTAACAGCTGAGATTTGTATAAACCTTGCTGTCTGTCTCTCCGACAACTGCAACATTGTTTCAATATTCAAATTCCATCTCCAGCTGTCCCATAATAATGAACATGTTGAGAGTCGGGACGAGACGGACAGACAGCGTTTCTCAGCCAGTCAATCATTAATCAGCTGGCATCATTTTTATGGATATTTACAAAGAAATGTTAATTGAAAACAGCTTAAACAAATGCAAATGCAGCTACTTTGCTGTTATTCTGACTAAGTTAGCAGTAGTTGGCTAGCTAGCAAGCAAGGGGTAAGAACGTGGCCAGCCAGTATGGCAATGGAACATGTAGAACGAAGTCCATAGATACAGAACAAAAAGACTGAACGACTGGGTCGCGTCTCTAGCAACCGAACCAATAGAACAAACCACCAGCAGGCTTGGGCCTGACATCACCCGTACCAATATATCCTCCAAACACCGGCATCTCTGGATTATCAGTTAAGTGACTAATTCAATATTGCATTATCCCATTCTATGGGCTCTGTCTGCAATCATAACCAGTAGTATTTACCAGGAATAATGAAACAGAATAATACTAAATGTTTGGTGAATCTATGAATTATGTATGACCACTGGAGTCTTTACCACTCAAATATATTTTTATTTTACCTTTAACTATGCAAGTAGGTTAAGAACATATTCTTATTTACAATGACGGCCTACCAGAAGGCAAAAGACCTCCTGCGGGGACGGGGGCTGGGATTAAAAATACAGATATAGGACCAAACACGTCACAACAAGAGAGACAAAACACTACCAAATGAGATACCTAAGACAACATAGCAAGGCAGCAACACATGGCAACACATTTTTATAGAATATTTTGAAATGTATTTCATCACTCATAATCTTGCCAAAGCATATTCTGTAGGAGGTTCATTTTTACTTAAAATAATTTGACATTATCAATATGAATCGTGTCATGAACATATGGACTTTGAAATGAACAAGGAAGAGATTAAATGCATGCTAAGTCTGGCATGAGCTTATTCACACACTTTACATTAACTCTGTTGCAGTGGTCTTAGGGAGTCTCCGTATAGGCTAGCGCCTCCATCGCGACAGAGTCTTGCTGTCACGTGGCGAGGTAAGGGAACGAGGCGCAGAGTGATAGTGTTGCTGTCAGACATGTTTATTCACACGGAACACAATAAACATCTAACAAAAGCCAGCCACATGAACTGGTATGCAGACACAAGGATCCACAACACAGATGGCTTGAGTGGAACATAAATAGAATCCCCAATTAGAGACAACTCAAGACAGCTGCCTCTAATTGGGGATTAACCAACATGACAATATAGTTCAGTAGAACTCAGTAAGGTCTGACACTTACGGGATCATTTTAGAACTCTATTTGTGTTTAATAACAGTTTTTATTATAGGCCTCCCCTTAAAATGAGACCCTAGATCACAGGCCTCTAAATATAGCCTCTAAATTTAAGTAATTTCCCCCTCAGGGATCAATAAAGTACCTATCTATCTATCTATCTATCTATCTATCTATCTATCTATCTATCTATCTATCTATCTATCTATCTATCTATCTATCTAAATACATTTTAAACAAAATAGTTGAAGAAGCACATGCAGTGGCTGATAGGAAACAGATCTGGCAATACGAATAGGCTATAGATAGTATTGACCATTTGAGACCCCTTACTTATTTAGCTCAGGACAGGTTATAGCCTAGACTTAATCAATATTTAGTTTATCTCATTTATTGATATAGATATAGTCTCTGTGTGATGGGGTTGTGCAACGCAAATGGCTCTAACAAGCCTAAATAGAGTGGAATTCACAAATACAACAGTCAAAATGCCTAATATAAGGCCTACAGTCCGTGCTCCCAAATACTGGAAAAAGTGTGATTCATTAGGTTACATGATCACCACAGTAGCCCCACATGACTATAAAAATAAACTATACATTTAAATGGCTATTAAATAAACACACAACAGCATGGCATATTTAGATAGTGGAATAGGCCTAAATCATATTGACTTCCTATTTTGCAACTTATTCTAAACAAGGCTCTTCTGTGTCTTTATAGTATCATTCTCACACAAGTCATTTCATGAAGGTCGTTTCATGTTTCACACATTACTTTTCTTATGATCCTAACAAATTACATATAGATTTTCTTACGATCCTAACGATACTTACGTTCAACCTTTTGGCAGCTATCTGACTCCATAGTGATTCACCATAATCTTGGATGTTAACCACCGATAAACCCCATATTGTATTTGTACTATTATTGTTAGAGCGGCAATGTGAGTATCTTGTCATATAATCAATAACCTGGGTTTAAAATCTGTGAACGCGCACACACTCAATTCTTCATTGCTGCGACTTGCTTGCTAGTTGAGATTTCTGCTCTTCACTCCGTTGTCTGTTAAACCTACATGTCACTGATATTAGTAGCAGAAAGCATTTTTTATTTGTGTCCTTCAAGGCAGCTGTCAATGATCACGACTAGCCTTTTTGAAAGTGTATGGATAATAATTCAGCCATAGTTGTTCTGAAATGTTTATTGCAGGCCTACATTTTAGGGGCTCCCAAATGGCGCAGTGGTCTAAGATACTGCATCTCAGTGCCAGAGGCCTCACTACAGACAACCTGGTTCGAATCCAGACTGTATCACAACCGGCTGTGATTGGGAGTCCCGTAGGGCGGAGCACAATTGGCCCAGCGTCAGCCGTCATGGTAAATAATAATTTGATCTTAACTGACTTGCCTAGTTAAATAAAAAATAAATACATTTACTCCATCCTCTATGTTTAACATAACACACATACATCAATTATTAATTTTGTTTGCCTATCCTGACGTGAAGTTTGTTCTATAGAAAGTATTTGACTCTGATGTGTGCCACAGAAGATATTTGACTTTAGTGACAAATTTGACCCCTTCTAATTTCCTTAATTTTGTCACTAGTCAAATCATTTCTGTGGCACACATCAGTCAAACTTTCTATAGAACAAACTTTGTCGGGATAGGCAAACATAATTAACAATAAACATATATTCAAATATCCAAGCTCAGTTACGTTATGACAACATAGCGTCTCCCATCTCATGTAGGCTAACCTAACTTTAGAAAGTTGTTGGATAAGATCTATAAAAGTCGAGAGAGAAGTTTGGTAGGAGACCTTACTGGCCGTGAGAAAACAGAAGAGTGTGAGGTCTGTGGTTGACATGACCTATAAGTACTGATAGGCAGAGCTGACTTCCTGCTCCCATGATGCCTCTTCCTAACAACCAACACATCATTCACTTCACAATAAAAATGTGTTAACAACATTTTAGAGCAAACTTAATATACAATAAGGAAAGTGTAAAGATATCCCTATTTAAATCCTTTAAAATAAATGCAACAACATAATTTGACCACACTAATAGTCCTATGTCTTATGTACGTCCGTACGTCCCATCAGCTACATTATAACCTGGTGAAGGGTTTTAAAATAAATATGTGAACATCTTTTAGGACCAAACTAATTATACAAGAGGCATATGATCCTTATAGATTTTAAAAACATATAATTAAAGTGATAAGCAGACATTGTTGAGCAGATAATGGATTTAATTTATTGATCTATTGAACACATGAATACACACCTAGTATTGTTGAAACATTATTCTACATTATAAAATGACTTAATGGATAATAGGAGTTAATTAAATAAGATAGAGATCTGAACATCCCCACCCACCACACACACAGCACTCCTACTCTGAGACTTGATACATATGGATCCAGAGCTGCATATTATGCTACACAGGTTACCATGGTAATCAGACTTAGTAAACTGTTAGAGAATGGGAGATGGATGATTCTTTACAAGATGGTTTCTATGGAAAATTTATTTAGGGATCTGGAACCGTTGCAGGAGAGGAGGGAGATAAAATATGACATGTTTGTTCTTTATGGTGTTTTTTCAGAGACACAATGACTAAAGCCCTTTCCACATAGACAGGAGTAAGATTTCTCTCCTGTGTGTGTGTGTGTTGGTGTGTAGTCAGGTTTCCTGAACGATTGAAGCTCTTCCCACACTGATCACAGCTATAAGGCTTCACTCCTCTGTGAATGCGCTGGTGTTTAGTCAGGGAACTTAAATCATTGAAGCTTTTTCTACACTGACCGCAGCTAAAAGGCTTCTCTCCTGTGTGTATGCGTTGGTGTGTTGTAAGGGTGGAAACATGAGAAAAACTCTTCCCACACTGATCACAGCTATAAGGCTTCTCTCCAGTGTGTATGCGTTGGTGTGAAGTCAGGTTGTAATCTTGAGAAAACCTTTTCCCACACTGATCACAGCTATAAGGTTTCTCTCCTGTGTGTATGCGTTGGTGATTAGTCAGGTATCCTGAATGATTGAAGCTCTTCCCACACTGATCACAGCTATAAGGCTTCTCTCCTGTGTGTATGCGCTGGTGTTTAGTCAGGCCTCCTGAATGATTGAAGCTCTTCCCACACTGATCACAGCTATAAGGCTTCTCTCCTGTGTGTATACGTTGGTGTGTAATCAAGGATCCTGATTGAGTGAAGCAATTCCCACAATCATAGCAGGGGTAACGTCTCTCCCCTGTATGAATTCGCTGATGAGATTTTAAGGTTTTATATGCAGTGAAACTCTTCCCACACTGAGAGCGTTGGTACTGTTTCTCTCCGGTGTGAATCCGCTGGTGAATTATCAATTCCTTCTGTTTAGCAAAACTCTTCCCACAGTCAGAGCAGCGGTGAGGTTTCTTCTTCCCTATACGTCTCTGCTGGGGTTTCTTGAGGTGTTCTGATCTGGAGAGACTCTTCTCTTTCTTGTCAGCATCATGATGTTGTTGAGGCTCCCCAGATGATAAGCCCCTCCTACTGAGAGAGGACCTATCAGGGATGTCCCCTGTGAAACAAAGACTGAATAATTAAGTTTTGCAAATATGGGTCAATAAACAGATGTCTTACCATGAAATTAATCCTTTTGCGTCCCTTTGATATTCAATTTTAAGTCTCTATTATACTAAATAAAGTGTCCTTTAATACAGAACACATGTAGAATTCGATTAATCAGATTTTTATGAATAAAGACTTGCTAAAGTGACAATTCAGCATTGACAGGTCCCTCTGTCAACCCTGTTATCTTCTAGAAAGATTTTAACCCACCTAATACAATAATGTCTCCAAGTTTTACCATCATTGATTACAATTACATGTGCAGAATAATACGATTATTGTGAATAGTCAATTAGTATAAGAGTTTGATTTTAATTGTTGACATGCTTTGAAAGAACAACAATTTCCCTAATAATCCTGTTTACTTGGATACATCTGAAATCAGGCTACCTGATGGGACTTTGATGAATGCAGAAAATTGCCAATCAAAATAGACGTTCTGCAACGGCAACCAATATGAGAAGCATATTTGATTCTGAGTTTAGACAAATAAAGTTAGTATGTGAAAACTATTTCTAAGCTGCATACTTTCAGTTCTTCTGAACTCACTGCACTCGCTCAAAAGAATGAAGCTAAAGCCTCTCGTGCAGCACATGTACAGATCAACTACACCGCTATAACTCTGATTAAAGTGTCCTAATAATTCTAAAGATTGATCAGAAAACCAGGTGTTTTTAAAGGCTATGCTTACTTCAGTTATGACCTTCCACCAATTAAGATAAGTAGAGTAAGGTGTTTACATAAATAATGCCATAGTCGACCTACTACCATAACCAGTTTAATATGACATCATTAGTGTACATGTAAAGCCCTAGTTATCTGGTTACTTTGACAGTCATTTCTGAACATTATTTATTTCATGCGATTAGTGATTAATTTATGTCTGTCCCTCATTAAGGTTACATGAACTGAACACTTGTTTTAATAAGGTGAAACTGTTTTCAAAATAAACATTGAACATCTAAGTCAAATCATAGAGTAAAAGCAGGAGAGCTGGTTCTAATATTTTTGTAAATTCTCTGTTGTTTTGTGTTGGAAAACTGAGCATCTCAACCCTTTTATCCAAACATTGACATGCTAGAAATGTTTTAACAATAACTTTTTGGGTGAAGCCTGCATTCTATTGCGGATTCATGCTATTTATGACAATGTTACAATTAGGTGAAACCAAGTCACACTTCTTAGAATTGGGTGGAATTACCAGATATTTTCATCAGTATATAAATGATAATTTAAATTGTAACAGAAGGAGACTGTAGTCTAATCCACACACCATGGTTCTTACTTAATGAAATCAAATCTCCATGTTCCTCTTCTCCTCTCTCAGTTCCACTCTGCCCCAGTGTTTTCCAGCAGTCGACCAGAACCAGCAGTAAAGTACCGAGAGGTGGTCGACCTGTGGACTCCTGGAGGGTGGTGGGGGACGGGCTAGCTTTGTCCTGTTGGCGACAAGAAGTGTTCAACATAGATTAACACTACACCAAATATTTTACTAATCTAGTCTAAATCTCTGATAGATTTGGGTGCATCCCTCATATCTCCTTATTCATGAAATCTTCCATTGTTCACTACAACCCACAAATCTAAGAGTATTGGATTGGTGGAGGCATGGGCTAGTTTTTTATTTTAATTTTATTTAACTAGGCAAGTCAGTTATGAACACATTCTTATTTACAATGATGGCCTACCGGGGAACAGTGGGTTAACTGCCTTGTTCAGGGGCAGAACAACAGATTTTTACATTGTCAGCTCGGGGATTCGATGTCGGCTACCAGCCGCCATATTTCCTATACCAGTCATTTCATTTCAAACAGCGAGGAAGAGGCAAAGCCAGAGGGATAACTGGGCTCAAAAATGTGGCTTCTGCATTATTTGATCGAATATACACTTCATAACGATTAGGTTGTTAGGAGTGTGTTGGTAAAAATAGGACACTTTTTATATGGGAGTAATGCCTGGTCGTCACTAGTTACCACAAACAAAGCCATAAACCAAGCCCATTTATACAATTGAACTTATTAAAATGTAATTTTTAACCCTAACAACACTTAACTTTATGCCTAACCCAAAATAAATAACGATACGATATAGGCATTTGACTATGACTGTGGAAACACACATCTGCCCTCTCATTGCTATAATGGTCCCATCTGATCTTGCCTCTTTCCCGACAGCCTTCCATTTTTGAAGACATTTATTTTCTTTGTTAGAACGGCCACTTCAGTATCTGGTCAAATAATGGCTAATGTGTTTGAAATCAGTGAAGGAATGTGAACACTTTGCGAGGAAGGAGAGATAATTAGGTCATAGACACAGATTCATAAATCTGTTACTTTGTTGAAGAATAAAAATCCCAATAAGTTTTACCGTCATGTTTTTTTTTTGTCCAGACGTTTAAACCAAACACAGGAATGTGGAGGATCAAAGACGATGAAAACTAGGTCTAGACATTTTATACAACAGAGCAGCCTTATACTGTTAAAACCAGACTTACCCGATTCATTGTGGAAGATATTGTTTATTTGTATGGCATGAAATGTTCTTCTTAACTTCTCTTTCTTTTTTGGAGCTTCTTGGCGGATTGCAACTGTTATTTGCATCTACCGCCACCTACTGTTTAGGAGTGTGGTCTTCCATGGCAATTTACACTTATATTCTTATTGTCAGACCAGTCTCCCTACTAAAATATATAATTTCCCTATCTACCTCACTGCTTCCACCTCCCCTTCCCAAAATACCATCTAACCCCCATTTCCGTCCCATTCTCCGTACTCCTTCAAACAATCTTTCTCTCTGTGTATCAAATAGCTGACAGTATAACACATGTTCCACTGTCTCCCCTACCAAACATGCATCACACATCCCATTTTCATGTTTTCCTATTAACTTCAATGTTGAATTCAGTCCTGTTTGTCCAAATCTTAATCTTCCCAGTACCACTTCATCTCCTCTATTCCCAGCACACCTGTGATTCACAACTTGTTTTATATTCTTCCTAATACTATAGTAAAATCTACCCTTACTACTCACTTCCCACATCCTTTGCCAGATATCTAGGCCTTTTTTCCTAATCAATGTTTTAACTTCCCTTCTACTTAACTTCACCTCCACATCTACTCTATTTCTCCTTAGTGCTTCTTTAGCTATTAAATCTGCCTTTTCATTTCCCTGTAAACCCACATACACTCTGTATATAGATTCTGTATACCCACATACACTCTGTATATAGATTCTGTAAACCCACATACACTCTGTATATAGATTCTGTAAACCCACATACACTCTGTATATAGATTCTGTAAACCCACATACACTCTGTATATAGATTCTGTAAACCCACATACACTCTGTATATAGATTCTGTAAACCCACATACACTCTGTATATAGATTCTGTAAACCCACATACACTCTGTATATAGATTCTGTAAACCCACATACACTCTGTATATAGATTCTGTACACCCACATACACTCTGTATATAGATTCTGTAAACCCACATACACTCTGTATATAGATTCTGTAAACCCACATACACTCTGTATATAGATTCTGTATACCCACATACACTCTGTATATAGATTATGTACACCCACATACACTCTGTATATAGATTCTGTAAACCCACATACACTCTGTATATAGATTCTGTAAACCCACATACACTCTGTATATAGATTCTGTACACCCACATGTGCTTGAACCCAACAAAACTGGACTACCACCCCGCTTCTCTGTATTCCCATCACAATTGTCATTATCTCTACCCACAAATCTTCCCTTCCTGACTTTACGGATCTTAAACTACTTAACACAGCTGCTGAATCTTAACATATAATTACCCTACATGGTTTAATCTCTTCTACCCACTGCAATGCCAATATGATAGCAATCATTTCTGTTGAATATACTGATAAATCCTTAGATACTTTTTTACACATTTGAATTTCGAAATTCCGGAATAACAATTCCTGCTCCTGTTTGTCCAGTGTTTGGATCCTTTGACCCATCTAGGATGTACATCTACATATGAGTAGAATGTGTTTTTAATGTATTGATCTACTCTTTCGCCCACATTGTCTTCACAACAAACTTGTGAAGACAATGTTAAATCCACATATGGTTGATTAAATAACCATGTTGGAATCGTACTCCATACAACACTCGGTCCAATCATATAAAGTAAAATCTAAAAGTAACTCAAGAAATGTACATAACAATAACAAGGCTATATACAGGGGGTACCGGTACCGAGTCAATGTGGGGGTACAGTTTAGTCAAGGTAATTTGTACATGTAGGTTGGGGTAAAGTGACTATGCATAGATAATAAACAGCAGGCTTGGGGGTAGATTGATTCATTGTTCATGAGTCTTATGGCTTGGGGGTAGATTGATTCATTGTTCATGAGTCTTATGGCTTGGGGGTAGATTGATTCATTGTTCATGAGTCTTATGGCTTGGGGGTAGATTGATTCATTGTTCATGAGTCTTATGGCTTGGGGGTAGATTGATTCATTGTTCATGAGTCTTATGGCTTGGGGGTAGATTGATTCATTGTTCATGAGTCTTATGGCTTGGGGGTAGATTGATTCATTGTTCATGAGTCTTATGGCTTGGGGGTAGATTGATTCATTGTTCATGAGTCTTATGGCTTGGGGGTAGCCCCGTGTAGCTCAGTGTTAAAGTATGAAAATGTATGCAATAACTACTGTATGTTGCTCTGGATAAGGGTGTCTGCTAAATGACTAAAGTGTTAAAGGAGCCTTTTGGTCCTAGACTTGGTGCTCCTGTACCGCTTGCCGTGCGGTAGCAGCGAGAACAGTCTATGACTTAGGTGATTGGAGTCTTTTACCATTTTTTGGGCCTTCCTCTGACACCGCCTAGTATATACAGTTGAAGTCGGAAGTTTACATACACTTAGGTTGAAGTCATTAAAACTCATTTTTCAACCACTCCACAGATTTCATGTTAACAAACTATAATTTTGGCAAGTGGGTTAAGAAATATACTTTGTGCAAGATACAAGTAAATTCTTCCAACAATTGTTTACAGACATATTATTTCACTTATAATTCACTATATCACAATTGCAGTGGGTCAGAATTGCAGTGGGTTAAAAGTGCAAATCAATCCCAGAACAACAGCAAAGGACCTTGTGAAGATGCTGGAGGAAACAGGTACAAAAGTATCTATATCCACAGTAAAACGAGTCCTATATCGACATAACCTGAAAGGCCGCTCAGCAAGGAAGAAGCCACTGCTCCAAAACCACCATGAAAAAAGCCAGACTATGGTTTGCAACTGCACATGGGGACAAAGAACGTACTTTTTGGAGAAATGTCCTCTGGTCTGATGAAACAAAAATAGAACTGTTTGGCAATAATGACCATCGTTATGTTTGGAGGAAAAAGGTGGATGCTTGCAAGCCGAAGAATACCATCCCAACCGTGAAGCACGGGGGTGGCAGCATCATGTTGTGGGGGTGCTTTGCTGCAGGAGGGTCTGGTGCAAACGTCTGACCCACTGGGAATGTGACGAACGAAATAAAAGCTGAAATAAAAAATTCTCTCTACTATTATTCTGACATTTCACATTCTTAAAATAAAGTGGTGATCCTTACTGACCTAAGACAAGGAATTTTTACTAGGATTAAATGTCAGGAATTGTGAAAAACTGAGTTTAAATGTATTTGGCTAAGGCGTATGTAAACTTCAGACTTCAACTGTAGGTTCTGGATGTCAGGAAGCTTGGCCCCAGCCATGTACTGGGGCGTATGCACTACCCTTTGTAGCGCCTTATGGTCAAATGCCAAGCAGTTGCCATGCCAGGCGGTGATGCAACCGGTCAGGATGCTCTCGATGGTGCAGCTGTAAAACTTTTTGAGGATCTGGGGACCCATGCCAAATCTTTTCTCCTGAGGGGGAAAAGGTGTTGTCGTGCCCTCTTCACGACTGTCTTGGTGTGTTTGTACCATGATAGTTTGTTGGTGATGTGGACACCAAGGAACATGAAACTCTTGACCCGCTCCACTACAGCCACGTCAATGTTAATGGGGACCTGTCTGGCCCTTTTCCTTTTCCTGTAGTTCACAATCAACTCCTTTGTCTTGCTCACATTGAGGGAGAGGTTGTTGTCCTGGCACCACACTGCCAGGTCTCTGACCTCGCAGCTATAGGCTGTCTCATCATTGTCGGTGATCAAGCCTACCACTGTTGTGTCGTCAGCGAACTTCATGATGGTGTTGGAGTCGTGTTTGGCCATGCAGTCGTGGGTGAACAGGGAGTACAGGAGGGGACAGAGCACACACCCCTGAGGGGCCCCAGTGTTGAGGATCAGTGTTGCAGACGTGTTGTTTCTTACCCTTACCACCTGGGGGTGGCCCGTCAGGAAGTCAAGGATCCAATTGCAGAGGAAGTTGTTTAGTCCCAGGGTCCTTAGCTTAGTGATGAGCTTCATGGGCACTATCGTGGAGAACTCAAATACCTCATTATAGACAAATATCATCATTAGGCCTGTACTGGTTATAGGGCTTGTATTGTGTTTATTATAGACTAGTATCAGCATTAGGCCTGTACTCGTCTATAGGGCCTGTATCGTGTTTATTATAGGCTAGTGTACCAGGTATGGTTAGGCTACCTATATCATGGTTATTATAGGCTAGGGTACCGGGAATGGTTAGGCTAACTACAGTATATTGTGGTTATTATAGGCTAGCGTACCGTGAATGGTTAGGCTAACTATATTGTGGTTACTATAGGCTAGCGTACTGGGAATGGTTAGGCTAATTATATCGTGGTTACTATAGGCTAGCATATCGGAGAGGCAGCTATAACTCTGAGATAGATGTAGACTTCTCGCTCGTTCAACTTCCACATCTTGTTATGAACACAAAGAAAACCAAGGTTATCTTGGTCTGTTCCACCAGGAAAAGGCCAACACAGCATGGGATGCAATTAAGTATGGAGGGAGCACAAAAAATGAGGAAGTGGCAGAAACCAAACTACTAGGTGTGCAGCTAGATAACTGCTTATCATTGTCATCTCAAATAACTCATCAATGTAAAACAAAAAAATACAACTGCATGCATGATCAGAAGGATAGCTAAATATTTACCGGGAAATATTCTTAAGCAAACGACCCAAGCATTAATTGTGAGTCTGGTGAACTACTGTACTGTGGTCTGGGGAAATGCATCAGCAAGTGAAATTAGGAGGCTGCAGATTGGACAGAACAAAGCAGGAAGGATTGTTTTGGATATATGATTCTTCTGTTGTAGTCACGCACAATGCTCTTGGTTGGTCATCAAGCAACAAGATAATAGAAAAAAACATGCTTATTTTATTTCACAATGTACACCATTTCAAACGGACAAACTCCATTCACAACGGTATTCAGTTAAAAAGGATTTTTTCTATGCCCTATTCTCCAGGAGAGAAGCAGCCCGGAGACTAATCCAGCTCCGACAGGGCTCCAGTAGCATGGCGGATTATGCGGTGGATTTCCGCACATTAGCAACAGAGAGTGCCTGGAACCAGGAAGGGCTATTCGACATGTTCCTGCACGGAGTCTCGGGGGAAATCAAGGACGAGCTTGCCGTCCGAAAATTACAGACGGATTTCGATTACCTCATTGCTTTAACCGTCCGGATCTATGGGCGACTCCGGGAGCTACGAGAGGAGATTCGATTTCGCTCGCCCGTCCAGGGATTCCACCTCGCCTCCGAGGCATCCCGAAAGTCCTTTTGTGTCCTCTTGTCCTTTAAAAAGACCAGGCTCACCGGTAGGAGCAAGTTCTCTGGTGGGCCTGATGGAGAACGGTTCTAATTCCCCTACTCGCACCCAGTTTCATGCCATTCTGCTGTGGGGAAACCATAATAAATCTCTTCGGGTCCTCAATGACTCTGGGGCCGATGAGAGCTTTCTGGATGCTACCCTGGCTTCCGAGCTGGATATCCCCACTCAGCCCCTCTCCGTTCCTATGGACGTTAGAGCACTGGACGGACGCTCAATAGGCCGGGTTACCCACAACACCACTCCCATCAACCTACGGTTGTCGGGGAATCACAGCGAGACTATTCAATTCCTATTCATTAAGTCTCCTCTGATTCCCTTGGTATTTGGATTCTCCTGGCTCCAGAAAAACCGTCCCCTCATCAACTGATCTACTGTTGCCATCATGGGTTGGAGCCCGTTCTGCCACGCCCATTGCCTGAAGTCATCGCAACCTGCCCCGGGACGTCTTCCTGGGGGCTCGGAAGTTGCCCCGGACCTCTCTGCCATTCCCACGGAGTACCAGGACCTTATGACTGCGGGATTGACCTTCTCCCTGGCACTAATCCGCCCCGGGGATGACTGTATTCTATGTCGGGACCGGAGACCAAGGCTATGGAGACCTACATTGGGGACTCTCTAGCTGCAGGATTTATCCGCCCTTCATCCTCTTTGTGGAGAAGAAGGACAAGACCCTGCGTCCGTGAATCGACTACCGGGGACTTAATGACATAACAGTGAAGAACCGCTACCCACTACCACTCATCTCCTCAGCCTCCGAGCTGCTCCAGGGGGCCACCGTGTTTTACAAGCTGGATCTATCTATTTCACTTGTTTGGCAACGTAAACATATGTTTCCCATTCCAATAAAGACCCTTAAATTGAGATGTAATTGAGAGAGAGAGAAAGAAAATAGAGAGCAGGGTTGTACACCGAAGTTAGATATTAATTCAATACATGAATTCCAAAATGGTGACAAATACTGACATTTAATCAATTACAAATTATATGACCCTCCCCTAGACTAAATAAAAAAATACTAAACCATCCCCCTGACTGATATTGAAAAACCATGACCCTCTCCGCGAAATACAGTAATTGCATACATTTCTGCTTGTCCCTAAAGTATAATGGATTTATACTATAGTCCAGTTGGGGGCGGTAATGCAAGATATTGGATCCCAACCAGCGATGAAGTCCACTGAAGAAGAGGAACAATTTCGTCATTACAAATATTTTCCGGTATGTGACATAATTTACTTGTTCTCTGTAATATCGTATAGCTTTGGAATCGTGACATGATCTACTGTGGAGGGAAATATTCAGGTTTCTCGACTCATACCCTGACTCTGAGAAGGGATTGTGTGATGATTAGCTTAGCAACCGCGTGACCCAGCATGACAACGTGAAGGCGATTGTTCGACATTCTGCTGGGTGAGGCGTTCTACGTTCCTCCATTCATTGTCGAATGGGATTCATAGTTCCTCCTTTCTCTAATATCTCTGCCATGAGCTCTTAAATCGAGATAGATGTGTGTTTTGTTACTGCATGGCCAGTCTGAGTCAGAATGCTAACTAGCCAGCTACATGTCAGTCCGTAGTTGTTCTTTCAAATGCGGTGATCACTGGATAAACTAGCTACGAGTTAAACGTATGTCAGAAAACCAACTAGTAACTAGTTGTTGTTGCCATGGTGAATCATATCTAACCCAGACTCCTGGAGTTGATGTCCGTCACGAGCTCCCGGGTCTAGATGACGTAACGTTAACTATCTAAACTGTTTTATAACTAAACAGATTATATTAATCAAACACTGTAACTAACTAGCAAGCCATCCTCGGCGACAATGTTATTGTGGCACAGGAATGTCATATTAGTGTTTTAATTGTATGTTAACTGTCATTGAAGTTGATGTTTACTACTGGTTTCAGATCCGAAGCAAGATACATTGTCCGCCGTGTTTCGGGTTTCGTTAAGGACTGTGCCTTCACTACGGAAGGACATTTCGACTCCCGGAACACAAAGTAACGTTGCAACCGGTTCGGCATAAGGTGTGGTTAAGGCCAGGGTTAGGTTTAAAATCACATTTTAAACAAGATAAATTGTAAGAATTGTCTGGGGTTTTGGCTGTGGTAATTAGTGATGAACTGGCACAAAGTTGCTGTGATGTCACGTGTTCTACATTCATCAAATGTATTTATAAAGCCCTTTTTACATCAGCTGATGTAACAAAGTGCTATACAGAAACCCAGCCTAAAACCCCAAACAGCAAGCAATGCAGATGTAGAAGCACGGTGGCTAGGAAAAACTCCTTAGAAAGGCAAAACCTAGGAAGAAACATAGAGAGGAACCAGGCTCTGAGCCAGTCCTCTTCTGGCTGTGCCGGGTGGAGATTATAACAATTCATGGCCATTAAGGCCAGTTTTTTCTCCAAGATGTTCAAATGTTCATAGATGACCAGCCAGGTCAAATAATGATAATAGTAGTTGAGGTTGCAACAGGTAAATACATCAGGAGTGAATGTCACTTGGCTTTTCATAGCCAGGCATTTAGATGCGGTAGAGAGCGCAAGTACGGTGCGATAGAGCGCAGGTACAGTAGAGAGAGAGCGAGATGAAAACAGCAGGTCTGGGACAAGGTGGCACGTCCAATGAACAGGTCAGGGTTCCATAACCGTAGGTAGAGTAGTTGAAACCGGTGCAGCAGCACGACCAGGTGGACTGGGGACAGCTAGGAGTCATCAGGGCAGGTGGTCCTGAAGCATGGTCCTCCAGGTAGGCTCAGTAGAGAGGTAGAGTGGGAGAGAGAGAGAATTAGAGGGAGCGGATAATAACAAACTGACCCCAGCCCCCCGGCACATAGACTATTGCAGCATAGATACTGGAGGCTGAGACAGGGGGTGTCAGGAGACACTGTGGCCCCTTCCTACAATACCCCTCAGACAGGGCCAACCAGGAAGTGACGCACCCCTCCTAGGGATGGCATGGAAAGCACCATGCCAGTGACTCAGCCCCCGTAATAAGGTCAGAGGCAGAGAATCCCAATGGAGAGACGGGAACCGGCCAGCAGAGACAGCAAGGGTGGTTCGTCGCTCCAGTGCCTTGCCGTTCATTCTTGCACCCCTGGGCCAGGCTACACTCAATCATAGGACATACTGAAGAGATGAGTCTTCAGTAAAGACTTAAAGGTCGAGACGGAGTCTGCGTCTCTCACATGGATAGGCAGACCATTCCATAAAAATGTAGCTCTATAGGAGACAGCCTTGCCTCCAGCTGTTTACTTAGAAATTCTAGGGACAATAAGGAGGCCTGCGTCTTGTGACCGGAGCGTACGTGTAGGTATGTATGGCAGGACCAAATCTGAGAGAGAAGTAGGAGCAAGACCATGTAATGCTTTGTAGGTTAGCAGTAAAACCTTGAAATCAGCCCTAGCCTTAACAGGAAGCCAGTGTAGAGAGGCTAGCACGGGAGTAATATGATCCCATTATGGGGTTCTAGTCAAGATTCTAGCAGCCGTGTTTAGCACTAATTGAAGTTTATTTAGTGCTTTATCCGGGTAGCCGGAAAGTAGAGCATTGCAGTAATCTAATCTAGAAGTGACAAAAGCATGGATTAGCTTTTCTGCATCATTTTTGGACAAAAAATGTCAGATTTTTGCAATGTTACGAAGATGGAAAAAAGCTGTCCTTGAAATATTCTTGATATGTTCATTAAAAGATAGATCAGGGTCCAGAGTAACGCCGAGGTCCTTCACAGTTTTTGGTGGGATGACTGTAACAACCTAATCATTACGAAATGTATATGCGATCAAATAAGCCACACGTGGCAATTCGACATTACATGTGTTAACCAAATCCAACACACTCATTGAAGACATATTTTGGACCCAGTTATACCTCTCACTTCGGTTCTTCCTCTCTGTTTTAAAGTAAATGGCTGGTGTAAGAAATATGGTGGAAACTCTGACTAGCCCATTCCTCCACCAATCCAATGCTTTTAGATTTGTGGGCAGTAGTAAACGATTGGACATTTTATAAGTCAAAATCCAAATCAGATGTTCAGACTAAATTAATAAAATATGTGGTTTAATTATAAACTATGTTTAATACTTCTTGCGGCCAACAGGACAAAGCTAGCCCCTCCCCCTCCACCCTACAGGAGTCCCCAGGTCGACCGTCTCTCCGTACTTTACTGCTGGTTCTGGTCGACTGCAGGAAAACACCGGGGCAGAGTTGAACTGAGAGATGAGGAGGAGAAGAGAAGAAAGATGGAGATTTGATTGCAGTAAGTAAGGTCCATGGTGTGTATATTAGACTACAGTCTGCTTCTGTAAAAGTAGTTGAGGTGCATAAAGATGGCGGCCCGCTTGTTCTTCACTTACACATTTCTGACCTCTACTGTTTTTTTTGGTCATTAGCACAGTAAAGATGATCCCAATTTTAGCTTCAAGATGCCGGCATTTTGAAAACCGTAAAAGTAGATGTTTTGATTTATTGGAACATTGTTTTCAAAACTCAGTGGATAGTGCTAAAACAATGACGTCATATTAATAAAAAACACGTTTTCCATCTCAAGACATTGAATAAAAATGTTACTATACTAAGTGCCAAGCAGCACAAGCAGCACAAGCAGCACAAGCAGCACAAGCTTCCTTTTGCGTGAATGCAGTGAGTTCAGGAAAAACTAAAAGTATGCGTCTTAGAAATAGTTTTCACATACAAACTTTATATGTCCGAAATCAAAATCAAATATGCTAATCAAAAATAACATGTGGTAGTACGTTTATTTTGATTGGCAATTTTCTGCATTTATCAAAGTCCCTTCAGTTAACCTGATTACAGATGTCTATAATATTCAATATCTTTGTTTCACAGGGGACAGCCCTAACCGTTGCTCTCTCAGTGGGAGGGGCTTATCATCTGGGGAGCCTCGACAACAACATGATGCTGACAAGACGTGTCTCCAGAAGAGTCTCTCCAGATCAGAACGTCTCAATAAACACCAGCAGAGACTTATAGGAAAGAAACCTCACCACCGCTGCTCTGACTGTGGGAAGAGTTTTACTAAACAGACAGAATGGATAATTCACCAGCGGATTCACACTGGAGAGAAGCCTTATAGCTGTGATCAGTGTGGGAAGAGTTTCAATCAATCAGGACACCTGACTAGACACCAACTTATACACACAGCAGATACGCCTTTTAGCTGTGATCAGTGTGGGAAGAGCTTTGCTCTATCCGGAAACCTGACTACACACCAGCGCATACACACAGGAGAGAAGCCTTATAGCTGTCATCAGTGTGGGAAGTGCTTTACTCAATCCGGAAACCTAACCACACACCAGCGCATACACACAGGAGAGAAGCCTTATAGCTGTGATCTGTGTGGGAAGAGCTTCATTCATTCAGGACACCTGACTGCACACCAACGCATACACACAGGAGAGAAGCCTTACAGCTGTGATCAGTGTGGGAAGAGCTTCAATCGATCAGGAGCCCTGACTGCACACCAACGCATACACACAGGAGAGAAGCCTTATAGCTGTCATCAGTGTGGGAAGAGCTTCAATCAATCAGGAGCGCTGAGCACACACCAACGCATACACACAGGAGAGAAACCTTATTGCTGTGATCAGTGTGGGAAGAGTTTTGCTCGAGATTTCACCCTGACTACACACCAACGCATACACACAGGAGAGAAACCTTATAGCTGTGATCAGTGCGGGAAGAGTTTCAGGAAGTTAGGACACCTGACTAGACACCAGCTCACACACACTGGAGAGAAACCTTACTCCTGTCTATGTGGAAAGAGCTTTGCTCATTCAGAGTCACTGAAAAAACACCAGAAAGAACTAACATGTCGTCTTTTATCTCCCTCTCTGGCACCGGTTCCAGATCCCTAAATAAAGTTTCCATAGAAAACATATTGTAAAGAGTCATCCATCTCCCATTCTCTAACAGTTTACCAAGTCTGATTACCATGGTAACCTGTGTAGCATAATATGCAGCTCTGGATCAATATGTATCAAGTGTCTTGTAAATGGGAGTGTTGTGTGTGTGTGTGTGTGTGTGTGTGTGTGGGGTGTTCAGATCTGTATATATTTCATTATCTCCTATTATCCATTAAATAATGTTATAAAAGATGTTCACATATTTATTGTAAAACCCTTCACCAGGTTTTAGTGTAGCTGATGGGACATACGGATGTACAGAAACCATAGGCTTATTAGTGTGGTCACATATTGTTGCATTTATTTTAATAGGGATATCTTTCAACTTTCCTTATTGTATATTAAGTGTTCTATATATTACATTGCTGATTGCATATTACATTTGTTTATACAGTATCTAGTTGTATTATGTAGAAGAGACCAGGATATGTGGTTGCTCTGTGTCCCAACACTCAATGTTATAGTCATGATCCTGAGAATAAAACAGATTTAATACAATCAACAGAGAAACACGTGTCTTACAGTGCTACACATCTGTTATAGTAAGTGCTTTATCCTGCTTAATTTAAGTATCAGGATTAGTTATTCACTAGTTATAAATTGTGTTTGTTTATCTTTATGTTTCTAAGACTACAGGGAGGGAGTTTAGTTACCAGTTATAAAGTGTGTTTGTTGTCTATCTTTATGTTACTAAGACTACAGGGAGGGAGATTAGTTACCAGTTATAAAATGTGTTTGTTGTCTATCTTTATGTTTCTAAGACTACAGGGAGGGAGTTTAGTTACCAGTTATAAAGTGTGTTTGTTGTCTATCTTTATGTTTCTAAGACTACAGGGAGGGAGTTTAGTTACCAGTTATAATGTGTGTTTGTTGTCTATCTTTATGTTTCTAAGACTACAGGGAGGGAGTTTAGTTACCAGTTATAAAGTGTGTTTGTTGTCTATCTTTATGTTTCTAAGACTACAGGGAGGGAGTTTACTTACCAGTTATAAAGTGTGTTTGTCTATCTTTATGTTACTAAGACTACAGGGAGGGAGTTTAGTTACCAGTTATAAAGTGTGTTTGTTGTCTATCTTGATGTTTCTAAGACTACAGGGAGGGAGATGCAACAATGTCCTTGAAAACAACAGGAAGTGTGTAGGTGGTCTATTGTGTTATACAGTTTTAAACATTGTTTATATACAGAGGAAGGAGACACGAACCTGCTCTCAGAATATCTCTCTCTGACTGAGGAGCAGGCAGACCTCTCGTATTACCAACCTTACTACAATGGCAGAAAATATTCTTATGAATTCAGTAACACATAATGAAAGGAAAATATTTATATCACGCCTTTTTCTGAAGTGAATGGTTTCACTTTTTGCACCACTAGACTTTATTTTTGACTTGAGAATTACCAGCATTAGGTTGTGCTGGTTGTGTATAGCAGCTGCCATTATAGCAGAAGCGAAAGACCGGAAACAGTAATTCCCAGACACTCCCTCAGGAGAGAAAGGCCTGTTGAGAACCTGCGTGAAGTTGGCCCCCCACCCAACGCAAAACGTCGGGAAAATAGTCTTAATCGTTTGTGCTCCGTTTGTGCTGCAATTATTTTCGTTTGTGCTGTTTTCATTCTTTAGATATTAAATAATACTTTATAGGCCATTCAGAGGTCACTCAGCCCCCCACAAGCTCAGAATGAACCCACTATAGTGTCGATCGTTAGTGCTCCGTTTGTGCTGGTTTGTGCTGTTACAAGTTTTGTTTGTGCTGCTGCGGTATTGTTTATATTAGCCATTTAATTATGGGCGATGACGTCACCAGCCCCCCACCTACTCCAAATGAACTGGGGATAGTCTTAATCGTTAGTGCTCCGTTTGTGCTGGTTTGTGCTGCAATTATTTTCGTTTGTGCTGTTTTCATTTTTATACTATATTAAATAATCGTTCATAGGTCATTCTGAGGTCACTCAGCGCCCCCACATGCGCAGAATGAACCCAAAATATTGTCAATCGTTTATTCTTCGTAAGCATGCTTTTGTGGAGTGTTTAGTAGCGTTTAGTAGAGGAACAATTTAACCATATCTCGTCATAGAATAGCCTTACATAAATCATATTCCTGGCAAATGTAAGTCAAATGTTACTGTCAGTTAGTAAAAAAGTTAACTTTTTGATTAATGGTACAACACAAGCTACGATTGGCAATGTTTTTGGCAACAGAAAGCACATTGCTAATGTTAATATTGCCAATGTAACTATGAAATGCTAATTACATTTAGGGGTCAATATCAATACATGAAAACATGTTCATACTGTAGATGAAACACTTGACCCAAAATAAGTCATCATTATTGAAGTAATTATGTTTTACTTTCTTATGCCAGATGCCCAAAAAGCCAGCAGTAGACAGGGATTCCATTTTCACAGTCCTGTGTTCATCAAAGGAGGCCATAGTCAAAAATGGTACCATAGCTACTCCTAACAACTGCATCTGGACAGAGCTGAGTGAGCAGCTAGGAATCAAGATCACTGCAAAGGCCCTGTACACTTTTGTTAAATTAAACAGACACAACATCTGGTCTGCTTTAGGGTTTAATCATGAATGTGATCATGAAACCAGTGTCAGTAGTGATGACACAGATTTTGAGCCACAGTCCTTTCCTCCCAGACCAGAAGACTGCAAGACTTTTGAGCTTGAAGTTCCATTTGAGAAATGGATTGAATTTATACCTGAAACAGTTCAATACAAAGACAAGTTCTCTAAAACACAAAAAAGGAAATACACAGTTTTGAAGCCTGGCATCTGGACTCATGTAATAAATCACCAAATTTGGAAAGAAGTGAAAAGCACCTGCACATTTGTATTTAAAAGAGCCAAAGTCTATCCATCAGCCACAACAAAATACATTGAAATCAGAAGCAACTGTAAGGAGTGTCATGGCGACCTTTACATCAAATGTGACAGAGAGCCTGAAATGAACAACCCAATGGTGCTGAAATGTTTTATTAAAAACATTGATGACTCCCTGCACATTGGCCTTTCCAAGCGTGCCATATCTGGAAACTTGCGTGTGCAGATAGCCAAGGAACTGTGTGAGGGTAGAATGAAACCACATGTATGGAGGGCATCGGAGGCAACAAAGTTGATGGATTTTGGAGATCCTGAGCCAAGCCATCTGCCTAATTTGGCCACCCTGCGCAAAGCAAAGCAAGAGAGAAATGACTTAGAATTAGGTGACAAGGATCCTATTTTATCACTGCAGATGCTAAAATACAGTGCACCTCACAATGGTAGCATTAAAGATATTGGCCTGGATAAGTTTTTCTGCCACTACTGGAGTCAAACACAAATGTACATGTACAAGTCAATATCAAAGAAATCTCACCCCACTGTGAGTTTTGATGCAACTGGTTCAGTAGTCAGGAAACTACAGAGACCAGTTGGTATGTCTGGCCACATCTTCTTATACCAGGGCGTTCTGGCAGGGGATGGGAGCGCAAGTGTCCCAGTGGTGCAAATGCTGTCAGAGAGACATGATGTTAATGCAATTAAACAATGGTTGACAGAATGGATTCGCGCGGGTGCACCAATTCCAAAAGTGGTTGTGAGTGACTTTTCTCTGGCTTTGCTCGGAGCTCTGGTCAAGGCTTTCACTCCTCATCCTGATCT
The DNA here is from genome assembly GCA_023634145.1 of Thymallus thymallus. Lineage (NCBI taxonomy): Eukaryota > Metazoa > Chordata > Actinopteri > Salmoniformes > Salmonidae > Thymallus > Thymallus thymallus. The sequence goes on along the minus strand of CM042394.1, from coordinate 21,772,455 downwards.
GAAGACCTACATCAATGAGTGTTTTGGTGTCTTACTTGGTAACCAGTCTGCACAGCTGCCACCTTGTTTTGTCCGGGTTGATGTTGCACACTGCATCAAGATGATCTGCCAATGGGACTGCTTGAAAAGAAAACCACATCGCATTAAAGATTTCTTTGTGAGGTCACTGGCACAGCTGCTCAAGTCACAATCTGTGAACAATGCAAGAGAGCTGCTACGCAGTGTTACTATTGTGGCTCTCAGCGAAGCAGAGGGCAATGACAGCTCTGGAGCCCCCCTCATATCAGAATGTTGCAAGAACTACCTGAAAGCCCAAATTGCAGAAGAGTGTGTCATCGTTCCAGATGAAGAGGGTGAGGACATGGAAGGAGTGGATCCATGTGAAGAAATACACACTGACCTACGGCAGTGGGTGACAGACATATGTGATGAGAGCAGGTCACTTGCCGTGGCCAATGGTGATCGAGATAACATGCACTTCCTCCCAGAGATTGTTCCCAATATTATCAGACTTGCAAGTTACTTACCACTCTGGACAGGGGTAATGATCCCTCACTTCCGTAGCACCAACATCACCGCAAGTTCAGCCAATGTTGAAGCAGAGTTTAAAAACATCAAACACGGCCTTTTCAAGCATGAAAACTTACCTATTCGGATGGATCGATTCATTGCTCGACATCTTTCCTACATTGAAGGCAACATGCGCATTTGTTCTGCAAAACAAAAAGGTACAGAAAATGCTAATGTTACAACAGTGATGGTCACAGGACCCAATGCACTACCCACTGCGACCTGCAGTGTAGATTAAAAAAAAATGGATGCCTCCTGTTCTGGGGAGTCATCTGACACTGTCACAAACATCCATTCAACAAACGAAGACGTTGTTGAAAACTGGAGAGGCCTAGAGCTGCTAAGTGGAATATTCAAAGCTGTCCAATTGAAGTCTGGTGCTCTCCAAATCGATGCACAGTGCCACATCTCTACTATCATTGAAAAGACAATGAGAAAACTTGCAAGTGTTTACTTCACAAAACAGGCTCCTCACAGTATTGCAGCCTCAACACACAAGCCACAAGGGAAATTCCATTTGTTTCTACTTCTATTGCTGTACTGCAGGATTCTGGCATGGCTCATCTTCAGACCGCAGTGGAACAAGGTCTTAACCTTCCAGAGTCCCCCTGCCTCAGGCCAATCCAAAGTCCGTCTCAGTGTCCCTCTGCATTCAAGACAGAATATACCTCAGGAAAAGTGCTCTGTGCAGGGAAAGTGTCTCACAGTTACAGTCTAGGAGAACTTCTGTGGATCGATACTGACCTTGGAAACGATTCCACAGCAACCCCAACTCAAAGGAATTCCTGCCCAAGAGAATTTCCATTGTGTGAATTTCCCTCCAGTCTGGTGCTCCAAGGAGAGACATTTACCTTAAGGGCAGTCATTGCTTTCCAAGGAGGCGTAACCCAGGATGCTCTTGGTCATTATGTGGCCTACTGCAGGAGGTCTCCATGTGTCTGGGAGATGTATGATGACCTGAGAAGTGGAGTGACGGGAGCATCAGAAAAAAACAAAATATGCCCACATGCTGTGTTATACACAAAATCATAATTGTGTGGTTGATGAAGATGTGGATGTTGTTGTTCAATGTGCAATTGTCCTCTTTGAAAAAGGTTATTGTTTGTGTAAATGGATTTGATTGCACACAGTAATTCAATTGCACAAGTAAACACATGTTTAGTTAATTCCTGGAGTCATTCGTTTCCACACACACACACACATACATATATATATATATATATATATATATATATATATATATATATATATATAGTACATATACGTATGTATTAACACTCAGCTACAGAAAACATTAAATGGGGCATCATCTGTGCATGGACTCAGTAGGCAGCATAATAACATGTATCAAATTAATACATTTAACTATATACATGATATAAAATACTTACCTGTATAGTTACATTTATGCACCAACAATTAGCTAACACTGTAACCTAAAGTGCACTTAGTTAAACACGTTGGTGAGAAACGTTAGGTAATGAGATTATTTAAATGTGTGGGGAAAACACAACAAGTGTGTTTACGACATAACGTTGATAACTGCATGTTTTGTGCTGGGAAATATTCACATAACAACATCACAAGTAAAACCATTTACCTTGGAGTTCGCGTAACATTCCACACATTCTGTGAGCCTCGCTGTGTCCGTTGCCAGTTGAAAAGGCACAGTGGATTAGGTAACGGGTTTGGTTTGCCGTTTGGCCCTTACCAACTTCAACTGTATTAGTAAAAAAAGACAATCGCAAAAACAAAACTTTTACCAGCTGTATTTGGAGTTAATTTGGAGCAGTCGGTGAGGGCTGGTTACGGCCATAAGTACATGTCTAATATAAAAATTACAGCAGCAGCACAAACAAAACTGGTAACGGCACAAACCAGCAGAAACAGAGCACTAACGATTAAGACTATCCCCAGTTCATTTGGAGTAGGTGGGGGGCTGGTGACGTCATCGCCCATAATTAAATGGCTAATATAAACAATACCGCAGCAGCACAAACAAAACTTGTAACAGCACAAACGGAGCACTAACGATCGACACTGTTGTGGGTTCATTATGAGCTTGTGGGGGGCTGAGTGACCTCTGAATGACCTATAAAGTATTCTTTAATATCTAAAAAATGAAAACAGCACAAACGAAAATAATTGCAGCACAAACGGAGCACAAACGATTAAGACTATTTTCCCGACGTTTTGCGTTGGGTGGGGGGCCAACTTCACGCAGGTGCCGTTGAGATTCTCCATCTTTGAGCATGTGTTCCAAGTGGACTGCCAGGTAAAAGTAGACGATATCAGACAACAGGATTCATAGTGAAAGGGGGTGTTGTTGAACGTTTTCTTGGCTTTACTCAACTTCTAAAGATCACGTAAAATGTTATCCATAAACTTTCTGAATTGATATTAGGCTGCATGATACGTTTATTAGTCCTAACCAGTTTAGATATTTAAATAGGTGTTCGATTGCTCTGGTCTAGGAGCGCAACAGTTGCAGCCTTGAGAATCGTATTTTCTCTCGCCAACTCCCTAGTCATTATCCGAACACTACAACAAAGTAGTCTAACTGTACTGTAGCCTACAACATTTCATGTCATACAAAGAAACAATATCTTCCACAATGGATCGGGTGAGTCTGGTTTTAACAGTATAAGCCTGCTGTGTTGTATAAAATGTCTAGGCCTAGTTTTCGATTTTGATCCTCCACATTGCTTTGTTCGGTTTAAACGTCTGGACATAAAAACATGACTGTAAAACCTTTTTTATTTTGTTGAAGATTTTTTATTTTTCAACAAAGTAACCTACTACTATATAATGTTTAGGAATATGTGTCTATAACCTAATAATCTCCTTTCTCCCAAAGTGTTCACATTCAGTTTTTATGTAATACCAACTGACAGAAAACGGGAAGGGAAGGAGACTGAAGAGTTGAGCCAGCGCAGGAGAGACTAGTTGCTAGTTAGTATAAACAGCCTAAACTTTCAGCCAACTCCTCACAGCAACGTTTGTTCTCATCATTTTACCACAGTTAGGGTTAGATACTTCACAGAATAGTCTGTTTGCATCATTTACCATAGCTGCTTCCAAAACGTAACATAGGTAAGATGATGGTTAGATGGGCACAGCCTTTGCTGTGAGGTAGCCTATCATTTTATCACATATGATCAATGTCAGCTTCTATTCTTATTATATGGCAAATTGCAGTTCCCATGCCTAGGTTTTAAGCACAGTTTCAAAAGATGTTCATATATTGTGGTATGTCTCTGAAGCAGAAACAAAGAAACTGACGTTATAGTGAAAACAAACGAGATAGCTTCAGTTGTTGTTGATCTTATATTCTAACGTTAGCTAGCAAACATCATCAGGGTAAGCTATGCAAGTAACGTTAAGTAGGCTATCAGATCATAAAAACATCAAACAAACATTTATATACCTCTGCGATCACGACAATGTTTAACGATGTCGTTGGCGGAACAAATGTATAAAGTTCGCCAACCTTGCCAGAGATAAAATAGTTGTATGAGTCAAGGGACTTCAGCTCCTGCGACGTGAATGCGGACACTGTATTAACAAGATAGTTATAAATATCCGGATACGTTACGGCTGGCAGTAATGACGGATCTTTAATAAATGTTTTTGGGTCTATTCGATATGGGTCCACACCAATCAAGCTTATCTTCTCTTGATAACGACGAGATGAAGCCATTACGCTACTGTGATCAGCTGCTTAACTCAAATCTGCCACTAGCAACGGAGATGTCAACAATATGGCTGCGGTTAGCTACTTCCGGTGTTTGCGAATAAGCCCTATTTGACCATATACTCAAGTGGCCGTTCTATCAAAGAAAATGAATGTCTTCAAAAATGGAAGGCTGTCGGGAAAGAGGCAAGATCAGATGGGACCATTATAGTAATGAGAGGGCAGATGTGTGTTTCCACTAGTTACCACAGTGGAAACAGGCATTACTCCCATATAAAGTGTCCTAATTTTACCAATACACTCGTAACAACCCACTCATTACGAAATGTATATTCAATCAAATAAGGCAAAAGCTACATTTTTGGGCCCAGTTATCCCTCTCGCTTTGCCTCTTCCTCGCTGTTTGAAAGGAAATGACTGGTATAAGATATATGGTGGAAACTAGCTCATGCCTCCACCAATCCAATGCTCTTATATTTGTGGGTTGTAGTGAAGCATTGAACATTTCATGAATAAGGAGATATTCGAGGGATGCACCCAAATCAATCAGAGATTTAGATGAATAATATATTTGGTGTAGTGTTAATCTATGTTGAATACTTCTTGCCGCCAACAGGACAAAGCTAGCCCATCCCCCTCCACCCTCCTGGAGTCCCCAGGTCGACCGCTTCTCCGTACTTTACTGCTGGTTCTGGTCGACTGCAGGAAAACACTGGGGCAGAGTGGAACTGAGAGAGGAGGAGAAGAGAAGGAAGATGGCGATTTGATTTCATTAAGTAAGAACCATGGCTGTGATCATTGTGGGAAGAGCTTCAAATATTCAGGACACCTGACTACACACCAACGCATACACACAGGGGTGAAGCCATATAGCTGTGATCATTGTGGGAAGAGCTTCAATTGTTTTGGGTCCCTAATTACACACCAACGCATACACACAGGACTGAAGCCATTTAGCTGTGATCAGTGTGGGAAGAGCTTCAATCATTCAGGACACCTGACTACACACCAACGCATACACACAGGAGAGAAGCCTTATAGCTGTGATCACTGTGGGAAGAGCTTCAATCATTCAGGACACCTGACTATGCACCAACGCATACACACAGGAGAGAAGCCTTATAGCTGTGATCAGTGTGGGAAGAGCTTCAATCATCAAGGATCCCTGACTAAACACCAACGCATACACACAGGAGAGAAGCCTTTTAGCTGTGATCAGTGTGGGAAGAGCTTCAATCATTCAGGACACCTGACTACACACCAACGCATACACACAGGAGAGAAGCCATATAGCTGTGATCATTGTGGAAAGGGCTTCAATCGATCAGAACACCTGACTATACACCAACGCATACACACAGGAGAGAAGCCTTATAGCTGTGATCATTGTGGGAAAAGTTTCAGGATATCAGGACAGCTGACTATACACCAGCGCATACACACAGGAGAGAAGCCTTATAGCTGTTATCAGTGTGGGAAGTGCTTCAATCATTCAGGAAACCTGACTACACACCAACGTATACACACAGGAGAGAAGCCTTATAGCTGTGATCAGTGTGGGAAGAGCTTCAATCATTCAGCACAAATGACTACACACCAGCGAATACACACAGGAGAGAAACCTTACTCCTGTCTATGTGGAAAGAGCTTTGCTCATTCAGGGTCACTGAAAAAACACCAGAAAGAACAAACATGTGGTCTTTTATCTCCCTCCTCTCCTGCACCGGTTCCAGATCCCTAAATACATTTTCCATAGAAACTATCTTGTAAAGAGTCATCCATCTCCCATTCTCTTAACAGTTTACTGATTACCATGGTAACCTGTGTAGCATAATATGCAGCTTTGGATCCATATGTATCAAGAGTCTCAGAGTAGGAGTGTTGTGTGTGTGGTGGGTGGGGATGTTCAGATCTCTATCTTATTTAATTAACTCCTATTATCCATTAAGTAATTTTATAATGTAGAATGTTTCAACAATACTAGGTGTGTATTCATGTGTTCAATAGATCAATACATTAAATCCATTATCTGCTCAACAATGTCTGCTTATCACTTTAATTATATGTTTTTAAAATCTAAAAGGATCTTGTATAATTAGTTTGGTCCTAAAAGATGTTCACATATTTATTGTAAAACCCTTCACCAGGTTATAATGTAGCTGATGGGACATACAGAAGTACAGAAGACATAGGATTATTAGTGTGGTCAAATTATGTTGTTGCATTTATTTTAAAGTATTTTAATAGTGATATCTTTCAACTTTCCTTATTGTATATTAAGTGTGCTCCAAAAAAAACATTTTTATTGTGAAGTGAATGATGTGTTGGTTGTTAGGAAGAGGCATCATGGGTGCAGGAAGTCTGCTCTGCCCATCTGTACTTATAGGTCGCGTCAACCACAGACCTCACACTCTTCTGTTTTCTCACGGCCAGTAAGGTCTCCTACCAAACTTCTCTCTCTTCACTCTGGAAATACACTTGATAATATCTGATAACTTACCATTCTACGTTTTATTGGTGATTTGTTAAACAGAACGAATGCTTGCATGTAAATGTCATTGTAAAACATACATCTGGAATGTGGTTTAATGTTTTCCTGTTTTGTTTTACATTGCTAAAATATGTATTATGTAGAAGAGACCAGGATATGTGGTTGCTCTGTGTCCCAACACTCAATGTTATAGTCATGGTCCTGAGAATAAAACAGGTTTAATACAATCAACAGAGAAACACATGTCTTACAGTGCTACACATCTGTCATAATAAGTGCTTTTTCCTGCTTAATTGAAGTATCAGGTGTATTTATTAACCATTTATAAAGTGTGTTTTCTATCTTGATGTTTCTAAGGCTGCAGGGAAGGAGATGCAACAATAGCCTTGAGAACATCTGGACTCAAATAGAACTCTGTTCCAAGTTGCTGTCAGGTAAAAGTAGACAGGATTCTTAGTGAAAGGGGTGTTGAACGTTATCTTGACTTTACTCGCCAGCCCCACCAGAAAGAGTGAAAAGGTGTGACGCCTCTCTCAGCAGTCTCCTCTACAGGACAACTAGCCCAGCCTGCCTGTCGGCCTGTTCCTTTCCCTCAGTCTACAACATACTACATGTAGAATCAGATCTCATCGAGGGTTTGTGTAACCTTTCGGTTCCAACGAGAGGCTAGCCAGTCAGGGAGTTTTTGAACTATCCTTTGGTTCTCCTCACAATCATTCAATATCTGGATGCCCGTAACATGAGGCATAGCATCCTGACAGGCATTCAAAAAAATCAGAAAGGTTCCTGAGACCTTCGGCATCCTTGGGCTGTATCTTTGGCCAGTTTGCCAGCTTGTCTCTGAATGCCTTCTGTATGATAAATGGCTGACCATATCGGTGATTCAAATTTGCTCCAAGCGTCCTTATATGCTTTGTCATCGTTCCTGAAGAAAGCTCCCTCCAGGGTCTTTCGAGCTGGGCCACTCACGTACCCTTTTCAGATAGTAGAGCTTGTCAGCTGAAGAAATGCCTTTCCGGTCGATGAGAGACACAAATGCGGCTTTCCACTCGAGGTACTGCATGGGGTCACCATTGAACACAAAGGGCCCTGGCATTGGTAGTCTATTTAGAGCCATGCTGTCATGAAAGGCCTGAGCGAGCTGAGACACATCTATTTGTGTTGATGGTGGTCGGATGTTGGACGGTTGGTTTGTGACTGTTGGTGATGTTTGCTCTAGATTTACAGCATCATGACTTGGGAAGGAACCGTTAGCTTCCCGTGCTACCTCCTGGGTGTAGGCGTCAAGCCTTGCTCTTGCCACTCTTAGATCTTTCTCTGCCTGTAGTTGTTCTAACTCGCGTTGCTGAGCTTCAAGATCATTCCTTTGTTGTTGTATTCTCTCCTTCTGTTTCTTCTCCTCTAGCAACACGGTATATTCTACTTCCTTTACGGCCAATTCGTCTGCTGCGTCTGCACGTTTGGCTGCCATGCTTGAGGATATAGAGAGATTGCTGAAGTGAATACTAGACTTGTGGCTTAAATTTGAGGCAGTAGATCCATAAATAGAATAGGCGTAGTCATGATCAAGTAGATCACGTAGACGGTGCTTTACAGTTTTCACATCATAGTCTCCATCAACGCCTGTCATCCTTTCGTAAATAATCTTGATAATGTCTGCTGTAACTGCATCACATGCGTCAACACGTCGTCTTAACTCTGTTGAAGGAGTAATGCAGTGTCGAATTTCAAGATAAATGTCCATTACATTGTTTTTTTTCCCTTTTCTAGAGTGTCGCTTAGAAACGCAAGCTGCATCTCTGTAATGTCTGATTTAAGTTGTTCTCTGGCCTGGCGGGCTTGGGCTTTCCATTGGTCATACATTAATACAAGTTCTCTTTCCTTTTTGTGTGCCTCCTCTGTTCGTAAAGCGAGCATTCTGGGTGTTGGGTTCTTATTGCGGACAGAGCGTCGAGGACCCTGGGGTTCATCACAAACTTCTTTACCTCTTGCGTCGCTTAGAGCCTGTTCTGTGACCTCTGGTGGGAGGTGAGTATCTATATTCTCCTGTTCACTTGTAAGAATATCCTCAGGCTTGTGCCTTTCAGTTTGTAAATTATCAATTGGATTCTCGAACTCTCCTAAACTTGAGTTAATATTGGACTCTGCCATTTTCAATGTGCTTTACAATAATATTTGTAAATGCAGAAACTGAGATGTGTAGACCATAAATATATCAATTAAACCACATTCCTCACGAATATACAAAGGTAATACATCCTTATGTTGCGCCCCTGTAAAAGGGGATATAGAAAGTACGACACGGACACGATGTAGCTTCAGTCAAGTCCAAGTTGTAATGCATTTACCATTAACAGCATAATAACATGTTTACACAATATCACAATTAAACATGTTATTTTCCCTTTGCACAACATAAATGTCCCTCTAAGACACTACACAATTAGGAAAAATATCAGCTGGTCAGTTATAACTCCATATTACTAAAATACCTGAGTTAACTTTTAGAGTGAGTTACCAAAAATATATCAAAACATGTTTACAGCATCTTAAAACAGTATTGGCAAATAACCTTGAAACAGTACATTTAATAAAACAGATTATTTAAACAGAAATAGATTTATTACGAAATGTATATGCGATCAAATAAGCCACACGTGGCAATTCGACATTACATGTGTTAACCAAATCCAACACACTCATTGAAGACATATTTTGGACCCAGTTATACCTCTCACTTCGGTTCTTCCTCTCTGTTTTAAAGTAAATGGCTGGTGTAACAAATATGGTGGAAACTCTGACTAGCCCATTCCTCCACCAATCCAATGCTTTTAGATTTGTGGACAGTAGTAAACGATTGGACATTTTATAAGTCAAAATCCAAATCAGATGTTCAGACTAAATTAATAAAATAGTTGGTTTAATTATAAACTGTTTAATACTTCTTGCGGCCAACAGGACAAAGCTAGCCCCTCCCCCTCCACCCTACAGGAGTCCCCAGGTCGACCGTCTCTCCGTACTTTACTGCTGGTTCTGGTCAACTGCAGGAAAACACCAGGGCAGAGTGGAACTGAGAGAGGAGGAGGAGGAGAAGAGAAGAAAGATGGAGATTTGATTGCAGTAAGTAAGGACCATGGTGTGTATATTAGACTACAGTATGCTTCTGTAAAAGTAGTTGAGGTGCATAAAGATGGCGGCCCGCTTGTTCTTCACTCTATTACACATTTCTGACCTCTACTGTTTTTTTTGGTCATTAGCACAGTAAACATGATCCCAATTTTAGCTTCAAGATGCCGATATTTTGAAAACCGTAAAAGTAGATGTTTTGATTTATTGGAACATCGTTTTCAAAACTCAGTGGATAGTGCTAAAACAATGACGTCATATTAATAAAAAACACGTTTTCCATCTCAAGACATTGAGTAAAAATGTTACTATACTAAGTACCAAGCAGCACAAGCTTCCTTTTGCGTGAATGCAGTGAGTTCAGGAAAAACTAAAAGTATGCATCTTAGAAATAGTTTTCACATACAAACTTTATATGTCCGAAATCAAAATCAAATATGCTAATCCAAAATAACATGTGGTAGTACGTTTATTTTGATTGGCAATTTTCTGCATTTATCAAAGTCCCATCAGTTAACCTGATTACAGATGTCTATGCTATTCAATATCTTTGTTTCACAGGGGACAGCCCTAACCGTTGCTCTCTCAGTGGGAGGGGCTTATCATCAGGGGAGCCTCAACAACAACATGATGCTGACAAGACGTCTCTCCAGAAGAGTCTCTCCAGATCAGAACGTCTCGATAAACACCAGCAGAGACTTATAGGAAAGAAACCTCACCACCGCTGCATTGACAGTGTGAAGAGTTTTACTAAACAGACAGAATTGATGATTCACCAGCGAATTCACACTGGAGAGAAGCCTTATAGCTGTGATCAGTGTGGGAAGAGTTTCAATCAATCAAGACGCCTGACTAGAAACCAACTTATACACACAGCAGATACGCCTTTTAGCTGTGATCAGTGTGGGAAGAGCTTTGCTCTATCCGGAAACCTGACTACACACCAACGCATACACACAGGAGAGAAGCCTTATAGCTGTCATCAGTGTGGGAAGTGCTTTACTCAATCCGGAAACCTAACCACACAACAGCGCATACACACAGGAGTGAAGCCTTATAGCTGTGATCTGTGTGGGAAGAGCTTCATTCATTCAGGACACCTGACTGCACACCAACGCATACACACAGGAGAGAAGCCTTATAGCTGTCATCAGTGTGGGAAGAGCTTCAATCAATCAGGAGCGCTGAGCACACACCAACGCATACACACAGGAGAGAAACCTTATAGCTGTGATCAGTGTGGGAAGAGTTTCAGGAAGTTAGGACACCTGACTAGACACCAGCTCACACACACTAGAGAGAAACCTTACTCCTGTCTATGTGGAAAGAGATTTGCTCATTCAGAGTCACTGAAAAAACACCAGAAAGAACTAACATGTCGTCTTTTATCTCCCTCTCTGGCACCGGTTCCAGATCCCTAAATAAAGTTTCCATAGAAAACATCTTGTAAAGAGTCATCCATCTCCCATTCTCTAACAGTTTACCAAGTCTGATTACCATGGTAACCTGTGTAGCATAATATGCAGCTCTGGATCAATATGTATCAAGTGTCTTGTAAATGGGAGTGTTGTGTGTGTGTGTGTGTGGGGGGTGTTCAGATCTGTATCTTATTTCATTATCTCCTATTATCCATTAAATAATGTTATAATGTAGAAAATGTTTCAACAATACTTCTGTAAGAGGTGTTGACATGCTGAATGTACTGAGCTAACTTTTTTAAATACTAGCACATAGCTTGGACACCCATCATTACCCCACAACACATGCCACCAGAGGTCTCTTCACAGTCCAAGTCCAGAACAGACTATGTGAGGCGCACAGTACTACATAGAGCCATGACTACATGGAACTCTATTCCACATCAGGTAACTGAGGCAAGCAGTAGAAACTGATTTTATAAACATAACAATACACCTTATTGAACAATGGGGACTGTGAAGAGACACACAAAGGTACAGACACATGCATGCGCACACTTTGTGATATTGTATAGTGGTATTAAACGTGTATTGTGGATATGTAGTAATGTTATATGATGTATTGTTTCATCTTTAGATTTATATGTAATATTAGTGATTTAATGTGTTGGACCCCAGGAAGAAGGCAGCAGCTAAAGGGGATCCCTAATAAATACAAATACTAGGCGTGTATTCATGTATTCAATAGATCAATAAATTAAATCCATTATCTGCTCAACATCTGCTTATCACACTAATTATAAGCTTTTAAAATCTATAATAATAATCTGTAAGGATCATAGGCTTCTTGTATAATTAGTTTGGTCCTAAAAGATGTTCACATATTTATTTTAAAACCCTTCACCAGGTTATAATGTAGCTGATGGGACGTACGGATGTACATAAGACATAGGACTATTAGTGTGGTCAAATTATGTTCCATTTATTTTAAAGGATTTTAATAGGGATATCTTTCAACTTTCCTTATTGTATATTAAGTGTTCTATATATTACATTGCTGATTGCATATTACATTTGTTTATACAGTATCTAGTTGTATTGTGTAGAAGAGACCAGGATATGTTGTTGCTCTGTGTCCCAACACTCAATGTTATAGTCATGATCCTGAGAATAAAACAGATTTAATACAATCAACAGAGAAACACGTGTCTTACAGTGCTACACGTCTGTTATAATAAGTGCTTTTTCCTGCTTAATTTAAGTATCAGGATTAGTTATTCACTAGTTATACTGCCGCTCTATGTATCATGTGTATCTGTCTTTTGTGTACTTTCGTTGTGGCATTTTGCACCTGCCCTGTGTTTTTGTTGTAGCTGCTTGATAATGAAATTTCCCCCCCGGGGGATCAATAAAGTACCTATCTATCTATCTATCTATCTAAATTGTGTTTGTCTATCTTTATGTTTCTAAGACTACAGGGAGGGAGTTTAGTTACCAGTTATAAAGTGTGTTTGTTGTCTATCTTTATGTTTCTAAGACTACAGGGAGGGAGTTTAGTTACCAGTTATAACGTGTGTTTGTTGTCTATCTTTATGTTTCTAAGACTACAGGGTGGGAGATGCAACAATGTCCTTGAGAACAACAGGAAGTGGGTTGGTGGTCTATTGTGTTATACAGTTTTAAACATTTTTTATATACAGAGGAAGGAGACACGAACCTGCTCTCAGAATATCTCTCTCTGACTGAGGAGCAGGAAGACCAACTTCCCAAATAGGGGAGAAACACTCAACACCCACTAGTTGTTCTTTCAAAAAAAGTCAGACCTCTAGTATTACCAACCTTACTACAATGGCAGAAAATATTCTTATGAATTCAGTAACACATAATGAAAGGAAACTATTTATATCACCACTTTTTCTGAAGTAAATGGTTTCACTTTTTGCACCACTGGACTTTATTTTTGACCGTAGAATTACCAGCATTAGGTTGTGCTGGTAAGGTTGTACTGGTTGTGTATAGCAGCTGCCATTATAGCAGCAGCAAAAGACCCGGAAGCAGTAATTCACAGACACTCCCTCAGGAGAGAAAGGCCTGTTGAGATTCTCCATCTTTGAGCATGTGTTCCAAGTGGACTGCCAGGTAAAAGTAGACGATATCAGACAACAGGATTCATGGTGAAAGGGTGTTGTTGAACGTTTTCTTGGCTTTGCTAGACTTTTATAGATCACGTAAAATGTTATCCATAAACTTTCTGAATTGATATTAGGCTGCATGATACGTTTATTAGTCCTAACCAGTTTAGATATTTAAATAGATGTTTGATTGCTCTGGTCTAGCGACGCATCAGTTGCAGACTTGAGAATCGTATTTTCTCTCGCCAACTTCCTAGTCATTATCCGAACACTACAACAAAGTAGTCTAACTGTACTGTAGCCTACAACATTTCATGTCATACAAAGAAACAATATCTTCCACAATGGATCGGGTAAGTCTGGTTTTAACAGTATAAGCCTGCTGTGTTGTATAAAATGTCTAGACCTAGTTTTCATCGTCTTTGATCCTCCACATTCCTGTCTTCGGTTTAAACGTATGGACAAAAAAACATGACGGTAAAACTTTTTTATTTTGTTGAAGATTTTTTATTCTTCAACAAAATAACCTCTTATATTTGTGGGTTGTAGTGAAGCATTGAACATTTCCGGAATAAGGAGATATTTGAGGGATGCAGCCAAATTAATCAGAGATTTAGATGAATAAGATATTTGGTGTAGTGTTAATCTATGTTGAATACTTCTTGCGGCCAACAGGACAAAGCTAGCCCCTCCCCCTCCACCCTCCTGGAGTCCCCAGGTCGACCACCTCTCCGTACTTTACTGCTGGTTCTGGTCGACTGCAGGAAAACACTGGGGCAGAGTGGAACTGAGAGAGGAGAAGAGGAACATGGAGATTTGATTTCATTACGTAAGAACCATGGTGTGTGGATTAGACTGCAGTATGCTTCAGTAACAATTCATAAATTTTATATTGGTGAAAATATCTGGTCGTTCCACCCAATTCTAAGTGTAACTTGTTTAAAAAAACATTTGATTTCACCTAATTTTAACATTCTGTCATAAAGAGCAGATGTTCAACTTAATAAAAAACATGTTTTCCATCTGAAAATAAATACTATAGTAAGTGCCAATGTGTTAAATAAAGTAACATGGTTGACCATAACAGGGGAAAACTGAAAACAACAAAACCACTACTTTACTTTAGTTAAATAGTCCTTTAAATCAGCCATGAATCCACTTGTGACAGGGGGAATGGAAGATAGTATTGTGCAACAGGGAGTGGCAATTGAATGTAGTCTTCACCTAAAAAGTTAGTTAAAACATTTCTAGCATGTCTATGTTTGGATAAAAGGGTTGAGATGCTCAGTTTTCCAACACAAAACAGCAGAGAATTTACAAAAATATTAGAACCTGCTTTTACTCTGATTTGACTATTAGATGTTCAATGTTTATTTTACAAAGAAAATGTAAGGAACAGTTTCACCTTATTAAAACAAGTGTTCAGTTCATGTAACAGGGTTGACCTTAAAATGAGGGACTGACTTAAATTAATCACTAATCACAAAATAATGTTCATAATTGACTGTCAAAGTAACCAATAAGTAATGAGTACTAATGATGTCATATTAAACTGATTATGGTAGTAGGTCGACTATGGCATTATTTATGTAAACACCTTACTCTACTTATCTTAATTGGTGGAAGGTCATAACCGAAGTAATTATAGCCTTTAAAAACACCTGGTTTTCTGATCAATCTTTAGAATTATTAGGACATGTAAACACTTTAATCAGAGTTATAGCGGTGTAGTTGATCTGTACATGTGCTGCACGAGAGGCTTTAGATTCATTCTTTTGAGCGAGTGCAGTGAGTTCAGAAGAACTGAAAGTATGCAGCTTAGAAATAGTTTGCACATACTAACTTTATTTGTCTAAACTCAGAATCAAATATGCTTCTCAAAAATAACCTGGTCGCTGTTGTAGAAATTTTATTTTGGTTGCCAATTTTCTGCATTTCTCAAAGTCCCATCAGGTAGCCTGATTTCAGATGTATCCATGTAAACAGGATTATTAGGGAAATTGTTTTTCTTTCAAAGCATGTCAACATTTTAAATCAATCTTTATACTAATTGACTATTCACAATAATCATATTATTCTGCCCATGTAACCTTACTCAATAATGGTAAAACTTTGATAAATTATTGGATTAGGAGGGTTAAAATATTTCTAGAAGATACACAGGGTTGACAGAGGGACCTGTCAAAATGCAGAACTTTGTCACTTTAGCGAGTCTTTATTCATAAAAATCTGATTAATTGAATTCTCCATGTGTTCTCTATTAAAGGGCACTTTATTTAGTATAACAGAGACTTACAATTGAATATTGGTGCACAATTTCTGCTGGAGAAATTTCAAAGGGATGCAAAAGGCATTCATTTCATGGGAAGACATCTGTTTATTGACCCATATCTGCAAAACCTAACTATTCAATGTCTTTGTTTCACAGGGGACAGCCTTAATTGTTGCTCTCTCAGTGGGAGGGGCTTATCATCTGGGGAGCCTCAACAACATCATGATGCTGACAAGAAAGAGAAGAGTCTCTCCAGATCAGAACACCTCAAGAAACACCAGCAGAGACGTATAAGAAAGAAACCTCACCACTGCTGTTCTGACTGTGGGAAGAGTTTTGCTGCATCTAATACTTTAAAATCTCATCAGAGAATTCATACAGGAAAGAGACCTTACCCCTGCTATGATTGTGGGAAGAGCTTCAATCAATCAGGACACCTGACTACACACAAACGCATACACACAGGAGAGAAGCCTTATAGCTGCAGTCAGTGTGGGAAGAGCTTCAATCATTCAGGACACCTGACTACACACCAACGCATACACACAGGGGTGAAGCCATATAGCTGTGATCATTGTGGAAGGAGCTTCAAACGATCAGAACACCTGACCACACACCAACGCATACACACAGGGGTGAAGCCATATATCTGTGATCAGTGTGGAAAGAGCTTCAATAATTCAGGACACCTGACTAGACACCAACGCATACACACAGGAGAGAAGCCTTATAGCTGTGATCAGTGTGGGAAGAGTTTTGATTGTGTTTCCACCCTTACTGCACACCAACGCATACACACAGGAGTGAAGCCTTATAGCTGCAGTCAGTGTGGGAAAAGCTTCAATCAATCAGGACACCTGACTACACACCAACGCATACACACAGGGGTGAAGCCATATAGCTGTGATCAGTGTGGGAAGAGATTCAATTGTTTTGGGTCCCTGATTACACACCAACGCGTACACACAGGACTGAAGCCATTTAGCTGTGATCAATGTGGGAAGAGCTTCAATCAATCAGGACACCTGACTAGACACCAACGCATACACACAGGAGTGAAGCCTTATAGCTGCAGTCAGTGTGGGAAAAGCTTCAATCGTTCAGGACACCTCACTAGACACCAACGCATACACACAGGAGAGAAGCCTTATTGCTGTGATCATTGTGGGAAAAGCTTCAATCATTCATGGTCCCTGACTAAACACCAACGCATACACACAGGGGTGAAGCCATATAGCTGTGATCAGTGTGGGAAGAGCTTCAATTGTTTTGGGTCCCTGATTACACACCAACGCATACACACAGGACTGAAGCCATTTAGCTGTGATCAGTGTGGGAAGAGCTTCAATCATCAAGGATCCCTGACTACACACCAACGCATACACACAGGAGAGAAGCCTTATAGCTGTGATCATTGTGGGAAGAGCTTCAATCATTCAGGACACCTGACTACACACCAACGCATACACACAGGAGAGAAGCCATATAGCTGTAATCATTGTGGAAAGAGCTTCAATCGATCAGGACAACTGACTACACACCAACGCATACACACAGGAGAGAAGCCTTATAGCTGTGATCATTGTGGGGAAAGTTTCAGGATGTCAGGACAGCTGACCATACACCAGCGCATACACACAGGAGAGAAGCCTTATAGCTGTTATCAGTGTGGGAAGTGCTTCCATCATTCAGGACACCTGACTACACACCAACGCATACACACAGGAGAGAAGCCATATAGCTGTGATCATTGTGGAAAGAGCTTCAATCGATCAGGACACCTGACTACACACCAACGCATACACACAGGAGAGAAGCCTTATAGCTGTGATCATTGTGGGGAAAGTTTCAGGATGTCAGGACAGCTGACCATACACCAGCGCATACACACAGGAGAGAAGCCTTATAGCTGTTATCAGTGTGGGAAGTGCTTCCATCATTCAGGAAACCTGACTACACACCAACGTATACACACAGGAGAGAAGCCTTATAGCTGTGATCAGTGTGGGAAGTGCTTCAATCATTCAGGAAACCTGACTAAACACCAGCTCACACACACAGGAGATAAACCTTACTCCTGTCTATGTGGAAAGAGCTTTGCTCATTCAGGGTCACTGAAAAAACACCAGGAAGAACAAACATGTCGTCTTTTATCTCCCTCCTCTCCTGCACCGGTTCCAGATCCCTAAATAAATTTTCCATAGAAACTATCTTGTAAAGAGTCATCCATCTCCCATTCTCTTAACAGTTTACTGATTACCATGGTAACCTGTGTAGCATAATATGCAGCTTTGGATCCATATGTATCAAGTCTCAGAGTAGGAGTGTTGTGTGTGTGGTGGGTGGGCATGTTCAGATCTCTATCTTATTTAATTAACTCCTATTATCTATTAAGTCATTTTATAATGTAGAATAATGTTTCAACAATACTAGGTGTGTATTCATGTGTTCAATAGATCAATAAATTAAATCCATTATCTGCTCAACAGTCTGCTTATCACTTTAATTATATGTTTTTAAAATCTATAAGGATAATATGCCTCTTGTATAATTAGTTTGGTCCTAAAAGATGTTCACATATTTATTTTAAAACCCTTCACCAGGTTATAATGTAGCTGATGGGACGTACGGACGTACAGAAGACATAGGACTATTAGTGTGGTCAAATTATGTTGTTGCATTTATTTTAAAGGATTTTAATAGGGATATCATTCAACTTTCCTTATTGTATATTAAGTGTGCTCCAAAAAAAAGTTTTTATTGTGAAGTGACTGATGTGTTGGTTGTTAGGAAGAGGCATCATGGGGGCAGGAAGTCAGCTCTGCCCATCAGTACTTATAGGTCGCGTCAACCACAGACCTCACACTCTTCTGTTTTCTCACGGCCAGTAAGGTCTCCTACCAAACTTCTCTCTCTTCACTCTGGAAATACACTTGATAATATCTGATAACTTACCATTCTACGTTTTATTGGTGATTTGTTAAACAGAACGAATGCTTGCATGTAAATGTCATTGTAAAACATACATCTGGAATGTGGTTTAATGTTTTCCTGTTTTGTTTTACATTGCTAAAATATGTATTATGTAGAAGAGACCAGGATATGTTGTTGCTCTGTGTCCCAACACTCAATGTTATAGTCATGGTCCTGAGAATAAAACAGGTTTAATACAATCAACAGAGAAACACATGTCTTACAGTGCTACACATCTGTTATAATAAGTGCTTTTTCCTGCTTAATTGAAGCATCAGGTGTAGTTTTTCACCATTTATAAAGTGTGTTTGTTGTCTATCTTTATGTTTCTAAGACTACAGGGAGGGAGTTTAGTTACCAGTTATAAAGTGTGTTTGTTGTCTATCTTGATGTTTCTAAGACTACAGGGAGGGAGATGCAACAATGTCCTTGAGAACAACAGGAAGTGTGTTGGTGGTCTATTGTGTTATACAGTTTTAAACATTTTTTATATACAGAGGAAGGAGACACGAACCTGCTCTCAGAATATCTCTCTCTGACTGAGGAGCAGGCAGACCAACTTCCCAAATAGGGGAGAAACACTCAACACCCACTAGTTGTTCTTTCAAAGAAAATCGTACAAAAATCCGACCTCTCGTATTACCAACCTTACTACAATGGCAGAAAATATTCTTATGAATAATTCAGTAACACATAATGAAAGGAAACTATATCACCACTTTTTCTGAAGTGAATGGTTTCACTTTTTGCACCACTGGACTTTATTTTTGACCGGAGAATTACCAGCATTAGGCTGTGCTGGTAAGTTTGTGCTGGTTGTGTACAGCAGCTGCCATTATAGCAGAAGCGAAAGACCCGGAAGCAGTAATTCACAGACACTCCCTCAGGAGAGAAAGGCCTGTTGAGATTCTCCATCTTTGAGCATGTGTTCCAAGTGGACTGCCAGGTAAAAGTAGACGATATCAGACAACAGGATTCATGGTGAAAGGGTGTTGTTGAACGTTTTCTTGGCTTTGCTAGACGTTTATAGATCACGTAAAATGTTATCCATAAACTTTCTGAATTGATATTAGGCTGCATGATACGTTTATTAGTCCTAACCAGTTTTGATATTTAAATAGATGTTCGATTGCTCTGGTCTAGGGGCGAATCAGTTGCAGCCTTGAGAATCGTATTTTCTCTCGCCAACTCCCTATTCATTATCCGAACACTACAACAAAGTAGTCTAACTGTACTGTAGCCTACAACATTTCATGTCATACAAAGAAACAATATCTTCCACAATGGATCGGGTAAGTCTGGTGGAAACTAGCTCATGCCTCCACCAATCCAATGCTCTTATATTTGTGGGTTGTAGTGAAGCATTGAACATTTCATGAATAAGGAGATATTCGAGGGATGCACCCAAATCAATCAGAGATTTAGATGAATAAGATATTTGGTGTAGTGTTAATCTATGTTGAATACTTCTTGCCGCCAACAGGACAAAGCTAGCCCATCCCCCTCCACCCTCCTGGAGTCCCCAGGTCGACCACCTCTCCGTACTTTACTGCTGGTTCTGGTCGACTGCAGAAAAACACTGGGGCAGAGTGGAACTGAGAGAGGAGAAGAGGAACATGGAGATTTGATTTCATTAAGTAAGAACCATGGTGTGTGGATTAGACTACAGTCTGCTTCAGTAACAATTCATAAATTTTATATTGGTGAAAATATCTGGTCGTTCCACCCAATTCTAAGTGTAACTTGTTTAAAAAAACATTTGATTTCACCTAATTTTAACATTCTGTCATAAAGAGCAGATGTTCAACTTAATAAAAAACATGTTTTCCATCTGAAAATAAATACTACAGTAAGTGCCAATGTGTTAAATAAAGTAACAGGGTTGACCATAACAGGGGAAAACTGAAAACAACAAAACCACTACTTTACATTAGTTAAATAGTCCTTTAAATCAGCCACGAATCCACTTGTGACAGGGGGAATGGAAGATAGTATTGTGCAACAGGGAGTGGCAATTGAATGCAGTCTTCACCCAAAAAGTTAGTTAAAACATTTCTAGCATGTCTATGTTTGGATAAAAGGGTTGAGATGCTCAGTTTTCCAACACAAAACAGCAGAGAATTTACAAAAATATTAGAACCTGCTTTTACTCTGATTTGACTATTAGATGTTCAATGTTTATTTTACAAAGAAAATGTAAGGAACAGTTTCACCTTATTAAAACAAGTGTTCAGTTCATGCAACAGGGTTGACCTTAAAATGAGGGACTGACTTAAATTAATCACTAATCACATTAATTTTTTTTTTTTTATTATTATTTTTTTCACCTTTATTTAACCAGGTAGGTCAGTTGAGAACAAGTTCTCATTTGCAACTGCGACCTGGCCAAGACAAAGCAAAGCAGTGCGACAAAAACAACACAGAGTTACACAGTAAACAAACATGGTCAAAAACACAATAGAAACTCTATATACAGAGTGCAAAATGTAGTGCAAAATGCAGTAAGGTTAAGAGGTAGGACAATAAATAGACCATAGTGGTGAGATAAATTACAGATTATCATCATTAACACATGAATGAAGGATGTGCAAAAATACTGGAGTGCAAGATTTGTGAAAATAACAAAAATAAATATGGGGATGAAGTAGTAGTGTGGGCTATTTACAGAAGGGCTATATACAGGTGCAGTGATCGATAAGCAGCTTTGACAGCTGACGCTTAAAGTTAGTGAGGGAGATAGGAACCTCTAGCTTCAGTGATTTTTGCAATTCGTTCCAGTCATTGGCAGCAGCGAACTGGAAGGAAAGGCGGCCAAAGGAGGTGTTGGCTTTGGGGGTGACCAGTGAGATATACCTGCTGGAGCGCATGCTACGGGTGGGTGTTGCTATAGTGACCAGTGAGCTGAGATAGGGCGGGGATTTACCTAGTAAAGACTTATAGATGACCTGGAGCCAGTGGGTTTGGCGACGAATATATAATGAAGGCCAGCCAACGAGAGCATACAGGTCGCAGTGGTGGGTAGTGTATGGGGCTTTGGTAACAAAACGGATGGCACTGTGATAGACTACATCCAATTTGCTAAGTAGAGTGTTGGAGGCTAGTTTGTAAATGACATCGCCGAAATCAAGGATCGGTAGGATAGTCAGTTTTACAAGGGCATGTTTGGCAGCATGAGTGAAGGAGGCTTTGTTGCGAAATAGGAAGCCAATTCTGGATTTAATTTTGGATTGGAGATGGTTGATGTGAGTCTGGAAGTTGAGTTTACAGTCTAACCAGATGCCTAGGTATTTGTAGGTGTCCATGTATTCTAATTCGGACCCGTCGAGAGTAGTGATGATAGTCCGGTGGGCGGGTGCTGGCAGCGTTCGATAGAAAAGCATGCACTTAGTTTTACTAGCGTTTAAGAGCAGTTGGAGGCCACGGAAGGAGTGTTGTATGGCATTGAAGCTTGTTTGAAGGTTAGTAAACACAGTGTCCAAAGAGGGGCCAGATGTATACAGAATGGTGTCATCTGCGTAGAGATGGATCAGAGAGTCACCAGCAGCAAGAGCGACATCGTTGATGTATGTAGAGAAAAGGGTTGGCCCAAGAATTGAACCCTGTGGCACCCCCATAGAGACTGCCAGAGGATCGGACAATAGGCCCTCCGATTTGACACACTGAACCCTGTCTGCAAAGTAGTTAGAGAACCAGGCAAGGCAGTCACTTGAGAAACCAAGGCTGTTGAGTCTGCCAATAAGAATGCGGTGATTGACAGAGTCGAAAGCCTTGGCCAGGTCGATGAAGACGGCTGCACAGTACTGTCTTTTATCGATGGCGGTTATGATATCGTTCAGTACCTTGAGCGTAGCTGAGGTGCACCCATGACCAGCTCGGAAACCAGATTGCATAGCAGAGAAGGTACGGTGGGATTCGAAGTGGTCAGTTATCTGTTTGTTAACTTGGCTTTCGAAAACTTTAGAAAGGCAGGGCAGGATGGATATTGGTCTATAACAGTTTGGGTCTAGAGTGTCTCCTCCTTTGAAGAGGGGGATGACCGCGGCAGCTTTCCAATCTCTAGGGATCTCAGACGATACGAAAGAGAGGTTGAACAGGCTAGTGATAGGTGTTGCAACAATTTTGGCTGATAATTTCAGAAAGAGAGGGTCCAGATTATCTAGCCCAGCAGATTTGTAGGGGTCCAGACTTAGCAACTCTTTCAGAACATCAGCCGTCTGGATTTGGGTGAAGGAGAAGCGGGGGGGGCTTGGGCAAGTAGTGTTGTGTAAATTCCAATTCTTTAGAGTTATTGTATAATTTCCAATTCCTTATAGCTCCCTGAATATACTTATCTTGGAATGTTTTAAAGCAGAAACAAGATCTCTTTGTCCTCAGCAGATGAGAGTAGGGTGTAGGCAACCCTCTACCACTCAGCAGGTTGACCTTTGACCAGAGGAATGTCACCAGAGTCAGGAGACTCCCCCAGGGGTAAAGGCTTCCTGTGTACCTCCCATTTTTCTGACTTAGAACTAGACATGTATTCTGTGCCAATGTTCTCCAAATAAGGAGAAAACAAGAAATAGCATCAGGAGTTTTGAGACCAGGTTGGAGGGAAATAGGATGGGTGGAGCTGTGATAACTGTGTCTAATGAATAAACATTTAACAACTTGTACATAAGCCAAAAACTTAGAGATGTACGGGAGTGGTTCCTGCAGGGGAGTGGTTTCCTGCAGGTCACTCGGCTTCATTGTCTTTTTGTAATAAAGTCTATCTTGCTTCTACAAACTCCAGAAGTGCCTTCGTTTTTAAGAGGAAGAGTTTTTTCTACTACAAATTGGCACCCAACGTGGGGCTGGAAGGGATTATGGGTGCTTGGCCATCGGGGCATCTGAACGAAATACGCAAACGATAAAACACCAATGGCCATGGTGTAAAAGGTAAGCAAAGTTCTTACTATAAGTTTGCGTGATTCGATCGGTTGCCACCGGGGGTCAGGTACTAAATTCAGGTCTCTCCAGAATACGGGCTAAATTTAATTGTTTAAAGTAAAAGGCACAGAGTTTGTAGAAAAAGGAAATATAATATGCATGGAGTGTGAATAACATGTGACGTTCCTGGAGTCGTGCAGTGTATGGGGCACAGGAACTTTTGTAAATTAATCCCTGTCTGTATTATTGCGTGTAGTGTTGTGAAAGGAATGAAAAAGAGTGAAAGAATAAAAAAAAGAAAAAGTGTGAGAGAGTCTTACTGGAGGTGAGAGAGGGACGCGCACCTTCTCTGGGGTTGCCCGGTAGGAAGGACGCGTCTGATCTTTGCATCCCATAGGAGGAGTGAAAGTCTGTGTGTGTGAAGCCGTGAATGGTGGGTGTTCGAAAAGTTTACATAGTAATCCCACTGTGGGCGCGTCTGCCGAAGTGCATATATATATACTGATGGTAATACAATAACGGGGTGGTTAGTTAGTCCAGGTGAGGTGTGGTCTTAAACATGGGATGAGGTGTGCTGGACGGTACAAGTGAGTGGGGTTGTATGTGTGAGTCGGTTGGGTCGTTCATTTGAGTCGGTAAGCAGTCTGTGTTGTTACATTAGGATCGCCTCGGCTGATTATCTGATGCGGGTGAGGTCTGCCTGGCTTATTGACGCCTCCTGTTGGTCATACTGTTCAGTGCGTTTTGTAAACAGGTGGTTGGCTACTTGCCTAAAGTTATAGGGAGAGGAAATAGGGAAACCCTGTATAAAAACGCTTTTTGTCTGTGCAATAGGAGAAAGGGCCGGATTTACAGGTCACTTAGTGAAAGTATGAGTGGATATAGGGTATTTTCTTTATGAGGACCTGATATGATAACGGGCAAATAGACAATATCATGATATAAGGGTATTTATATTTTATGAGAAACCGGTTATTTCTATGAGGAGGGTATTTTGACAGCATATAAAATGACATTTAGAATAAAAATGTTGTTTCTATGAGGAGGGTATTTTGACAGCATATAAAATGACATTTAGAATAAAAATGTTGTTTCTATGAGGAGGGTATTTTGACAGCATATAAAATGACATTTAGAATAAAAATGTTATTTCTATGAGGAGGGTATTTTGACAGCATATAAAATGACATTTAGAATAAAAATGTTGTTTCTATGAGGAGGGTATTTTGACAGCATATAAAATGACATTTAGAATAAAAATGTTATTTCTATGAGGAGGGTATTTTGACAGCATATAAAATGACATTTAGAATAAAAATGTTGTTTCTATGAGGAGGGTATTTTGACAGCATATAAAATGACATTTAGTATAAAAATGTTGTTTCTATGAGGAGGGTATTTTGACAGCATATAAAATGACATTTAGTATAAAAATGTTGTTTCTATGAGGAGGGTATTTTGACAGCATATAAAATGACATTTAGTATAAAAATGTTGTTTCTATGAGGAGGGTATTTTGACAGCATATAAAATGACATTTAGTATAAAAATGTTGTTTCTATGAGGAGGGTATTTTGACAGCATATAAAATGACATTTAGAATAAAAATGTTGTTTCTATGAGGAGGGTATTTTGACAGCATATAAAATGACATTTAGAATAAAAATGTTGTTTCTATGAGGAGGGTATTTTGACAGCATATAAAATGACATTTAGAATAAAAATGTTGTTTCTATGAGGAGGGTATTTTGACAGCATATAAAATGACATTTAGAATAAAAATGTTATTTCTATGAGGAGGGTATTTTGACAGCATATAAAATGACATTTAGAATAAAAATGTTGTTTCTATGAGGAGGGTATTTTGACAGCATATAAAATGACATTTAGAATAAAAATGTTATTTCTATGAGGAGGGTATTTTGACAGCATATAAAATGACATTTAGAATAAAAATGTTGTTTCTATGAGGAGGGTATTTTGACAGCATATAAAATGACATTTAGTATAAAAATGTTGTTTCTATGAGGAGGGTATTTTGACAGCATATAAAATGACATTTAGTATAAAAATGTTGTTTCTATGAGGAGGGTATTTTGACAGCATATAAAATGACATTTAGTATAAAAATGTTGTTTCTATGAGGAGGGTATTTTGACAGCATATAAAATGACATTTAGAATAAAAATGTTGTTTCTATGAGGAGGGTATTTTGACAGCATATAAAATGACATTTAGAATAAAAATGTTGTTTCTATGAGGAGGGTATTTTGACAGCATATAAAATGACATTTAGAATAAAAATGTTGTTTCTATGAGGAGGGAATTTTGACTGCATATAAAATGACATTTAGTATAAAAATGTTGTTTCTATGAGGGGGGCATTTTGACAGATATATAAAGTAAAATTCAGTATAAGGTATTATCTTGGAGGAAACCGGTATTATAAATGCGCATAACATATATTGTAAAAAAAATAGTAGGAACCTACATTGTATGAATAATATTTAGAGGAACATATACTATGGATTTGATGGAAGGTAAAATGTGGGGAAACTGGTGTGCAGATACATAAGACTTGTGGAGACAATGTGAATAGCAGCAACAGGAGGCTTAGAGACAGAAAGGGTGGGGCTCTCAGAAGCCCGCAGAAGATTGGAAAACAGTAAGAATACTAAATATAAAGAAGGTTAAAGAAAGTGAAGGAATGGAAGAGGAGATGTGTGTCTTTCTGGGACGTTGCCCGGTAGAAAGGTTGCATTCGATCACTGCGGCCCAGGGAAAAGATAAGGTATGTAGAAGTGAGACTGTGAAGGAGGTGCGTTTGAAAGGTTAATCTTGAAACCCCGATGTGTGCGTGTTTACCCAAGTTACTTATATTGTAAATCTAAGCTGTAGAATTGTAATCATGTATATTGTATGGTATGGAACAGGAAGTGTGAATCTAAGCGATGGGCTGCGTTTAGAGGCTTGTATCAAAGGAGTGGTATTTGAGCTGGTATTGTGCAAATTTAGAGGACGCACGTAATGAGGTATTTTAAGGTGTTACATGGGGAAGTTTAAAAGAGTACTCGGAGAAGGTATGAAAGATTAAGGCCTGTGGTTGTATGTTGGAATGAGAGGACGATAAACTGACGAGTTTTGTCGTGATTGTGTGTGGAACGGTAATAACCAACATGTGGCATCGTTTGTCTCTGATTGTTGATTGTTGTATGTCGTGTGATGGACTGTAAGTAAAAAGTTTGTCTTTGTGTGGGAATAACCAATTGTGTATAAACGTTGATTAGTGGCTGTGTCGCGATAAACATTGGTAGATATGATAAAATGGTTATAGTAATTAATGAGTTCAGGTTGTCGTTGGCTGTATTGGGACGATGGAGTAACAGATGTGTTGCTGACCCATGATCATTTAGAAGGGAATAGTTTTGAAGTAGTTTACTAAGTGGAGGTAGTGTATTATGAAGACACGGAATAACAATATAGGGAACAGGCAGAGACAATAAGAAATAACTAGACAGTATAGAAACTAGAAAGGTGTCAGTAAAATAGGTTAAAATATGAGATTGTCTCAATTGATAGGACAGTATTGATAGAAAATGGGTTAGTTTTATTTTGTGTTTTAGTTGGC
This sequence comes from Thymallus thymallus, assembly GCA_023634145.1. NCBI lineage: Eukaryota > Metazoa > Chordata > Actinopteri > Salmoniformes > Salmonidae > Thymallus > Thymallus thymallus. The sequence continues at coordinate 21,745,243 of CM042394.1, read as the reverse complement.
GGTCTTACTTAATAGGATAATATTGATAAACTTTTATTTATGGTTTATTTCACTTTTGACTAGACAGGATAATTACAGGTTCCAATTTACTATGATGGTCCTCACTGAGGCAGGTAAACTAGGTAGTGGTGTACATGTTAACAGATATTCTGATTTAGCATATACGATTGGTGTTTGCCCACTATGAGTAGGGGTTTGGAAAAGTAGTGATTTTATGAATGCATATGGTAATATTAGGAAAATAATATGTTTACAGATTGAGGCCCTGCTGGAAGCTATGTTGCTCCGAGCTAGGTTGGCATTTTGAGGGTTTGTGCCTGCAAGGCAATCAAGACAATATTAGCTTAGGTAATAAAGTTGCTGCTGAAAGGTTTCACACCCATGTTGTGTATCTGGTTTTTGCTATGGCCTCGCCTGTTGTTGAGTTGCAACAACAACAGGGGACTGACCATATGTCTCACTCCCTAAGGGAGACCAGAGGTTGCTCCCAGGGCCCTGATGGCCCTCTGTGACAACACCTTTCAGGTAAATTTGTGTTGCTAGAGTAACTCATTCCGTAATTTGCCGAATAGGCTCATGGTTGGTGAGTCATTCATCAAGAGGGAATATGGTACATAAGGTTCTAGGTTTTTTACAAGATTGGTTTGGCCTAAACTTAGCAGAAGTTAAAAGAACATAGGATAGAATGAGACTATTTTTTAATATGCGTTATGTGTATTTAATATAACATTGTCAAGTAGACGCCTCTTAAACTAGTTAATTTTACTTAGTGGTGTATTTACACACATTGCATTAGACTTTATTGATATGATTGAGAGAAAGGAGAGAAAGTGCTATTGTCTAGTGATAAGTGACAGAGTCATACGAGGGTTATACCTGCTGTGATGCCAACAGAGTAGCTAACGGTCTGGTAAGGGAAATATTCCCTGGATTCGGAATCCCAGAAACATTGTCTGTAGACACACGGCCCCCATGTTACAGGAGATGCCGTGACCCAAATTGTCCTGATGATGGGAATAGATCAGAAATTTGTCTCTATGATCCAAAAAGTTATGGCTAAGGCCTAGATTAGCAGGTTGAACCTGAATAGAATGTATACATCTGGTGCTGAGGAGAATGTGAAACAGCCCCTATAGGGGTACTGGGTTTAGCCCTCATGAGATATTAACAGGCCGTCCCATGAATATTCCATATTATAGGCCGATGATTGACGAACAGACTGACCTGACTGGAAGATGATCTGTTAAAATTATATGAGTAAACTAACTTTTACTGTTAGGTTTTTGTATTCTCATTTCTAGGAAAACCCAGGAGGTCTCAGCCAGAGAGGACAGAGACGAAATCCCTGTCCTGATCGGAGACTGAGTAAAACTGAGGGGCTTCAGGAGGAAGCAGGTCAGAATAGATGTGTTATATCTCGACGAGATAAAGAAGGTAATGAGGAGGTAGAGGAGAGAGTGGATGTTTTCAGAGAAAATAGTATAATTTCTTGTGGAGGAAAGGAGGAAAGCAGATTAATGTGTAGGAAGTTAGCTAAGGCCTAGAACAGATTTTAAAAACAACCTAAACGGTATATAGCTTTCTTTTGTGTATGTTAAAAGGAATTCAGATGCAATTTGAACCCTGTGGTTGTCAGGACCTGGAGGGCCTGGTGAGCAAACTGCCAAGCATCCATGATGGGGCCAGAAATTGGATTGGAGCTTTTGAAGAGCAGACGATGGGGAAACTGCTGGCGGTGGGGGACCTGAAGGCACTGTTGGCCAGGGTGGTGGGAAAGGCCAAAATGGATGAGGTATTGGCAGTAGGTGGCATGGGGGATCTGACAGAGGATCGAGTGATGGATGGAGAACTGTTTGATCAATACAGAACTAGGGTGTGGAGGGCCCTAAAACACCAATATCCAACAAGAGATGCACTGGGGGACAAGAAAAATCCAACAGCCTGTGTACATAACCGATTGAGATGGTGGCAGCAGGAGACTGAAAGGGCTCCAGAGACAGACCCACTGATAACAACAATGTTCAGGACAACTCTGGTGGAATCCATGCTGACAGCGGTCAAGAGCAGACTGGACAATGTGGTGGGACTGACATCAAAAACCCACGAGGAATTCTGTGACCATGTTGTCCATGCAGTGGAAGAATATCGAAAAGATGAACAAAGACTGGCAGACCAGGTCAGAGACATCCAGAGAAGACTGACACAAATGCAGCTGGATGAACTAACAAAGAAGGACAAAAAGAAAACACAGGCTCCTCTAACCCTGTCACCTCTACCTGTGCCAGTCACTCATGGAGGCCCGCAACCGCCACCTCAACAGCAGGGTCCAAGGGCAACTGCTCCGCCAGTAGTGAATGTGTATACACAGCAATCCCCGGGAGGCTGGCAAAATAAAATCAACGGAAATGCACCTCGAACACAGGGGTATCAACCGCAGTATCAGGCACAACAGAATCAAGGTCGAAAAGGACCACCAGGTGCCTGCTGGGGGTGCAGTCAGACAGGGCACACCAGAAGGAATTGTCCTACCAATCCGTGGATGCCTAGGCATCCACAACAGGACACGTGGCAGAGAAATGGTCCTACCCAGATGCATGGCAGCAATCTCAAACACAGGCTCCACAGGGACCAGTGACCCGCTGGGATAGACCAAATTAAAGGGACTAGGGATGCCCAGAGAGTTCTAAAGGGGAGGGTCAGTTTACAGCAATAACCATGCAAGCTGATGATGAACCTATGCTACAGGTTTGGGTGAATAATAGAGGCACACCCATGATGATAGATACTGGAGCAATGTATTTGTGTATAAATCCAAATTTTGCCTCACCTCTCCATGTCATGTAAGTTTACCAAGACAATAGGATTCTTGGGACAAATGCTGCTAATTTCTATGACAGCACCACTAAATTTAGAAACAGGAAGGACAACCGCCTGCATACCGGAATTGTAATCAGAACATACTCCAGTAAATTTATTAGGAAAGGATGCACTATGTCAAATGGGTATTCAAATTAAGTATACATTAGAAGGGATAGGAATAGACAGGGAAGAAACAGGACAATAAATGGTGAAGATTACAGGCAGCAAATATATACAGGCAAAGGAAGAATGTATATTGGATAGGAGGTATAGGAGAACTAGTGCAGGAAGTGTTAGATTAATAGGATACGTTTATTATATTTGCATTATATAAAATTTACAGATGAAGAAGAAGTAGCTTGCAATAGATGACATACTGAGAATGCAAGAGAGAGCAGAGAGATATGAGCCAAGTATATCGGGTGAAAGGGGGGTGACGAGACACAAATGGATTGCGGAGAACACATGGAGGACTGGTAGTAGCTCTATTGTACTGTTGAAATTACTTGTTACAAATGCGCATGGTTTTGACCATTGCGCAAGGGGGGAGGTGATGAGGAAAATTTAAAAACAAGGTTTTTGGTCTCCATACATGCAAGAAACAGTAGATTTAAGACGAGCAGAGTGTGAAGCGTGTCAAATATGTGCATTAAAGAATATCAGGAAGGGGTTAACAGCACCAATTGGACAGATTCCAGTACCAGAAGGACCATTTAAACACCTGGTAATGGACTATGTAGATATGATCAAATCTGTGAGAGTACACTGATGAATCAGGTGGGTGTTTTTATCTCTGGCACTAATGACTTATAGCATAAAAACTAATCAAATAACACATCTAACTCTGCTTGAACTGCTTACAGTTTGACTCATGCCAGTGTCAGTTTTTAGAAGATCTTGTGATGGTCCACCTTTTAGAAAATATGGAGAGAGAATTGAATGAGTACATTAGACTATTAACTGCTCTGCATAAAGTTGTTTATCTACAGGAGACATACAGGGTTCCAGAGCAGGAGGTGGACCCAATTCGAGCAGTCGAGCCAGGGGACAGAGTCTACATCAGGGACTTCCAGAGGAGGTGGAATGAATCGAGATGAGAGGGTCCTTACACGGTCACCCGGGCCACACCAACAGCTGTTCGAGTAGAGGGAAGTTCGACCTGATGCCATCTCAACCACTGCACCAGAGTACCACGACGGGTACAGCGATCCAACGATGAGGGAGCAGAAGATGCGGGAACCCCCTCCGGGGAAGGAGATGACACAAGGACAGAAGACGAAGGGGAGAGGGAGGATGCTCAGGCAGAATCACCACTCTCTGTTGGTACTCCAGCTATGGGGGACACTGGCAATGTGAATGTTGCTGCTGAGCTACGTGCTCTGGTTGATGCCTACAGTACAGGGCCAGACATTGATGAGCCCCAAAGCAACCACCTTACAAATGGGACAATTCGAAGCTAGAAGAATGACAATGACTGGTACTACTAAAGGTGTTTCAGCGCTGATCATTAACAGGCATGAGAGGATCAAGTGGGTACTATGGACTTGTAAACAACGAATGACTGGCAGAGTTCCTAATAGTTATAAGAAGGAAGGGATAATGTGTTCTGCTGATTTGATTGACAATAATACATCAGTCTCTGCATCTGCAGAGGTGTCAATAGAAGTGAGGGAATGGATGTGGAAAAAGTAAACAGCTATGAAACATTAGATGGACAATTGTGTACAGTAGAGTAAATCTTTCACAGAAAAAGTGGTAATTGTACCAGAACCAACCTATAGATGTGCTATATAGCAGAATACAAGATGTTACATAAAGAAATGTGAATATCCAATGTGAGAAGCAAAATGTAGGGAAAGTATGGGGAGTTCTATTAAGATTGAACATGAGAAGAAGCAGAAATGAGTGTAACATTTTCGAAATATCCACTAAAATTAACAAAGCCACCAATTGGAAGAGATGATGTTAGTAAATATGAGTATGAATGTTTTTACAGTTACACAGGCTTAAATTCAGGAGGGAATATCACAGTTAAATGCAATGTGATATATTCTAGGATGGAGTCCTAGTTCAGGAAGGAGTGATTATTTACCAAAGGCATTGCAAGAGGCCTTATACAGATAAACATGGAAAGAAATGCTCAAACAATGTATTCTACTGTGAACACCTGAGGATGACACTGTACTCACATGCCATATATGTTCCTCACTATATTTCTGTGTTTAACATCATCCTTTTGTGTTTGTAGTTGAGAGGAAGAATGTACTCCCGTATGTATTAATGCACCCATTATGTTAGTATAAATTAACATTATTTTTGTGGGACTTGTTTAGTCCCAAAGGGGGGATTGTTGTGTAAATTCCAATTCTTTAGAGTTATTGTATAATTTCCAATTCCTTATAGCTCCCTGAATATACTTATCTTGGAATGTTTTAAAGCAGAAACAAGATCTCTTTGTCCTCAGCAGATGAGAGTAGGGTGTAGGCAACCCTCTACCACTCAGCAGGTTGACCTTTGACCAGAGGAATGTCACCAGAGTCAGGAGACTCCCCCAGGGGTAAAGGCTTCCTGTGTACCTCCCATTTTTCTGACTTAGAACTAGACATGTATTCTGTGCCAATGTTATCTCCAAATAAGGAGAAAACAAGAAATAGCATCAGGGGTTTTGAGACCAGGTTGGAGGAAAATAGGATGGGTGGAGCTGTGATAACTGTGTCTAATGCATAAACATTTAACAACTTGTACATAAGCCAAAAACTTAGAGATGTACGGGAGTGGTTCCTGCAGGGGAGTGGTTTCCTGCAGGTCACTCGGCTTCATTGTCTTTTTGTAATAAAGTCTATCTTGCTTCTACAAACTCCAGAAGTGCCTTCGTTTTTAAGAGGAAGAGTTTTTTCTACTACAGTAGCTGCCGGGGGTACAGAGCTGTTGGCCGGGATAGGGGTAGCCAGGTGGAAAGCATGGCCAGCCGTAGCAAAATGCTTATTGAAATTTTCGATAATCGTGGATTTATCGGTGGTAACAGTGTTTCCGAGCTTCAATGCAGTGGGCAACTGGGAGGAGGTGCTCTTATTCTCCATGGACTTTACAGTGTCCCAGAACTTTTTGGAGTTAGTACTACAGGAAGCAAATTTCTGTTTGAAAAAGCTGGCCTTTGCTTTTCTAACTGACTGTGTGTACTTGTTCCTGACTTCCCTGAATAGCTGCATATCGCGGGGGCTATTCGATGCTAATGCAGTGCGCCACAGGATGTTTTTGTGTTGGTCTAGTGCAGTCAAGTCTGGGGTGAACCAAGGGCTATATCTATTCTTAGTTCTACGTTTTTTGAAAGGGGCATGCTTATTTAGGATGGTGAGGAAAGCACTTTTAAAGAACAACCAGGCGTCCTCTACTGACGGGATGAGGTCAATATCCTTCCAGGATACCTGGGCCAGATCGAATAGAAAGGCCTGCTCGCAAAAGTGTTTTAGGGAGCGTTTGACAGTGATAAGGGGTGGTCGTTTGACCGCTGACCCATTGCGAACGCAGGCGATGAGGCAGTGATCGCTGAGATCCTGGTTGAAAACAGAGGAGGTGTATTTGGAGGGCAAGTTAGTCAAGATGATATCAATAATGGTACCCATGTTTACGGATTTTGGGTTGTACCTGGTGGGTTCCTTGATAATTTGTGTGAGATTGAGGGCATCTATCTTAGATTGAAGGACAGCCGGGGTGTTAAGCATATCCCAGTTTAAGTCACCTAACAGTACAAACTCTGAAGATAGATGGGGGGCAATCAATTCACATATGGAGTCCAGGGCACAGCTGGGGGCTGAGGGGGGTCTGTAACAGGCGGCAACAGTGAGAGACTTATTTCTGGAAAGGTGGATGTTTAAGAGTAGAAGCTCAAACTGTTTGGGCACAGACCTGGACAGTATGACAGAACTCTGCAGGTTATCTCTGCAGTAGATTGCAACTCCACCTCCTTTGGCAGTTCTATCTTGACGGGAAATGTTGTAGTTGGGGATGGAAATTTCCGAATTTTTGGTGGCCTTCCTAAGCCAGGATTCAGACACAGCTAGGACATCCGGGTTGGCGGAGTGTGCTAATGCTGTGAATAAATCAAACTTAGGGAGGAGGCTTCTAATGTTGACATGCATGAAACCAAGGCTTTTACGGTTACAGAAGTCAACAAATGAGAGCGCCTGGGGGATAGGTGTAATGCTGGGAGCTACAGGACCTGGGTTTACCTCTACATCACCAGAGGAACAGAGGAGGAGTAGGATTAGGGCACGGCTGAAGGCATTAAGAACTGGTCGTCTAGTGCGTTGGGTACAGAGAGTAAAAGGAGCAGATTTCTGGGCGTGTTGGAATAGATTGAGGGCATAATGTATAGACAAGGGTATAGTAGGATGTGAGTTCAGTGGAGGTAAACCTAGGCGTTGGGTAATGAAGAGAGAGGTTGCATCTCTGGAGACACCAGTTAAGCCAGGTGAGGTCTCCGCATGTGTGGGGGGAGGGACAAAAAAGCTATCAGAGGCCAGTTGAGCAGGACTGGGGACTCTACAGTGAAATAAAACAATAATAGCTAACCTAAACAACAAAAGACAAGGCATATTGAAATAAAGGGGCATAAAAACAAACAGTTAATGAGGGACAAAAATAAAAAGAAACAGTTAATTAAGAGGGCTAAGGCAACGACGGGTAATGGCGATGAATGGACAAAGAGGGTCAGTTAGAGAAAAATGTGATATGCTACACACAGGACCTGGGGCCTGGCAGTTAAACAGAAAGAAATACCGTATAACCAAAACAGTCCTGCAGGCATCAGCTGTGAAGCTGAGTAATCATAGGATCCGATGAGCAGCAAAGAGGCGAGCCAGAGAGCAGATTCAATGGGCGCTGGACTAGGCGAGCGAGGACGCACGGCGTTCAGAGTGTTAGCAGGCCGGGCTAGCAGGCCGGAGCTAGCAGATGGATCTTCGGCGACGTCGCAGAGGAGAACCCTGTTGAGACCACGTTGGACAATTACGTCGGCAGACCAGTCACGGTGGCTCGGTGGGGCTCTGTGTCGACAGTAGAAGGTCCAGGCAGGTTGACAGAGGTACTGTAGTCCGGGAGAGTAGCTAGCATACGTCGGCTGTCCGGGAGATGAGCCTAGCTCACGCTAGCATATGTAGGATGTAAACAAACAATGGAGGTTAGCCAAAAACGTTGGTCACTCGATTGCAGCTAGCTTGCTGTGATGATCCGGTGTGATGGTCCTGTGATTTCAGTGGAAATCCGGTGAAATGGAAGGGAACGCAGTCCGATATGCGCTGGGTTGGTAGTGCGCTGTGCAGACTGGCCGATAATGTCCGAACTAAAAGCTGTCTGAGCAGCCAGAGCGGTGGTGAGGACCGCTAGCAGTGGTTAGCGATGGCTAGAAGCTAGTTAGCAAGCTAGCTAGCTTCTGACTGCGGTTCAGTTAAAAGAATGAAAAGTAAGGATAATAGATCCGTTTCACGTTGGGTAAGGTGGGTTGCAGGAGAGGTAAATCGGGGACAAAATAAATAAATACAATTGTGTGGAAAGACAAATTACACACTATTACAAACTATTTACACGAGATGGGACGAACAAAAAAACGTCTGCACTGTTACGCCATCTTGGATTTTATGATGGCGTAAATAATGTTCATGATTGACTGTCAAAGTAACCAATAAGTAATGAGTACTAATGATGTCATATTAAACTGATTATGGTAGTAGGCCGACTATGGCATTATTCATGTAAACACCTTACTCTACTTATCTTAATTGGTGGAAGGTCATAACCGAAGTAATTATAGCCTTTAAAAACACCTGGTTTTCTGATCAATCTTTAGAATTATTAGGACATGTAAACACTTTAATCTGAGTTATAGCGGTGTAGTTGATCTGTACATGTGCTGCACGAGAAGCTTTAGCTTCATTCTTTTGAGCGAGTGCAGTGAGTTCAGAAGAACTGAAAGTATGCAGCTTAGAAATAGTTTTCACATACTAACTTTATTTGTCTAAACTCAGAATCAAATATGCTTCTCAAAAATTACCTGGTCGCTGTTGTAGAAATTTTATTTTGGTTGCCAATTTTCTGCATTTCTCAAAGTCCCATCAGGTAGCCTGATTTCAGATGTATCCATGTAAACAGGATTATTAGGGAAATTGTTGTTCTTTCAAAGCATGTCAACATTTTAAATCAATCTTTATACTTATTGACTATTCACAATAATCATATTATTCTGCGAATGTAACCTTACTCAATAATGGTAAAACTTTGATAAATGATTGGATTAGGTGGGTTAAAATATTTCTAGAAGATACACAGGGTTGACAGAGGGACCTGTCAAAATGCAGAACTTTGTCACTTTAGCGAGTCTTTATTCATAAAAATCTGATTAATCGAATTCTCCATGTGTTCTCTATTAAAGGGCACTTTATTTAGTATAACAGAGACTTACAATTGAATATTGGTGCACAATTTCTGCTGGAGAAATTTCAAAGGGATGCAAAAGGCATTCATTTCATGGGAAGACATCTGTTTATTGACCCATATCTGCAAAACCTAACTATTCAATGTGTTTGTTTCACAGGGGACAGCCCTAATTGTTGCTCTCTCAGTGGGAGGGGCTTATCATCTGGGGAGCCTCAACAACATCATGATGGTGACAAGAAAGAGAAGAGTCTCTCCAGATCAGAACACCTCAAGAAACACCAGCAGAGACGTATAAGGAAGGAACCTCACCACTGCTGTTCTGACTGTGGGAAGAGTTTTGCTGCATCTAATACTTTAAAATCTCATCAGAGAATTCATACAGGAAAGAGACCTTACCCCTGCTATGATTGTGGGAAGAGCTTCAATCAATCAGGACACCTGACTAGACACCAACGCATACACACAGGAGAGAAGCCTTATAGCTGTGATCACTGTGGGAAGAGCTTCAATCATTCACGACACCTGACTATACACCAACGCATACACACAGGAGTGAAGCCTTATAGCTGTGATCAGTGTGGGAAGAGCTTCAATCAATCAGGACACCTGACTATTCACCAACGCATACACACAGGAGAAAAGCCTTATAGCTGTGATCAGTGTGGGAAGTGCTTCAATCATTCAGGATCCCTGATTACACACAAACGCATACACACAGGAGAGAAGCCTTATAGCTGTGATCAGTGTGGAAGGAGCTTCAATCGATCAGGACACCTGACTACACACCAACGCATACACACAGGAGAACAGCCTTATAGCTGTGATCAGTGTGGGAAGGGTTTTGCTCGAGATTCCAGTCTGACTTTACACCAACGCATACACACAGGAGAGAAGCCTTATAGCTGTGATCAGTGTGGGAAGGGTTTTGCTCGAGATTCCAGCCTGACTTTACACCAACGCATACACACAGGAGAAAAGCCTTATAGCTGTGATCAGTGTGGGAAGAGTTTCAGGCGATCAGGAGACCTGACTACACACAAACGCATACACATAGGACAGAAGCCTTATAGCTGTGATCAGTGTGGGAAGAGTTTCAGTCGATCAGGAGACCTGACTACACACAAACACATACACATAGGAGAGAATCCTTATAGCTGTGATCAGTGTGGGAAGAGTTTCAGTCGATCAGCAACTCTGACTAGACACCAGCGCATACACACAGGAGAGAAGCCTTATAGCTGTGATCAGTGTGGAAGGAGCTTCAATCATTCAGGATCCCTGATTATACACCAACGCAGACACACAGGAGAGAAGCCTTATAGCTGTGATCAGTGTGGGAAGAGCTTCTATCAAACAGGAGACCTGACTAAACACCAACACATACACACAGGACAGAAGCCTTATAGCTGTGAAAAGTGTGGGAAGAGTTTCAGTCGATCAGGATCCCTGACTAAACACCAACGCATACACACAGGAGAGAAGCCTTATAGCTGTGATCAGTGTGGGAAGAGCTTCTATCAAACAGGAGACCTGACTATACACCAACGCATACACACAGGAGAGAAGCCTTATAGCTGTGATCAGTGTGGGAAGAGCTTCTATCAAACAGGAAACCTGACTAGACACCAACACATACACACAGGAGAGAAGCCTTATAGCTGTGATCAGTGTGGGAAGTGCTTCAATCATTCAGGAAACCTGACTACACACCAGCTCACACACACAGGAGAGAAACCTTACTCCTGTCTATGTGGAAAGAGCTTTGCTCATTCAGGGTCACTGAAAAAACACCAGAAAGAACAAACATGTCGTCTTTTATCTCCCTCCTCTCCTGCACCGGTTCCAGATCCCTAAATACATTTTCCATAGAAACTATCTTGTAAAGAGTCATCCATCTCCCATTCTCTAACAGTTTACTGATTACCATGGTAACCTGTGTAACATAATATGCAGCTCTGGATCCATATGTATCAAGTGTCTCAGAGTAGGAGTGTTGTGTGTGTGGTGGGTGGGGATGTTCAGATCTCTATGTGGTGGGACTGACATCAAAAACCCACGAGGAATTCTGTGACCATGTTGTCCATGCAGTGGAAGAATATCGAAAAGATGAACAAAGACTGGCAGACCAGGTCAGAGACATCCAGAGAAGACTGACACAAATGCAGCTGGATGAACTAACAAAGAAGGACAAAAAGAAAACACAGGCTCCTCTAACCCTGTCACCTCTACCTGTGCCAGTCACTCATGGAGGCCCGCAACCGCCACCTCAACAGCAGGGTCCAAGGGCAACTGCTCCGCCAGTAGTGAATGTGTATACACAGCAATCCCCGGGAGGCTGGCAAAATAAAATCAACGGAAATGCACCTCGAACACAGGGGTATCAACCGCAGTATCAGGCACAACAGAATCAAGGTCGAAAAGGACCACCAGGTGCCTGCTGGGGGTGCAGTCAGACAGGGCACACCAGAAGGAATTGTCCTACCAATCCGTGGATGCCTAGGCATCCACAACAGGACACGTGGCAGAGAAATGGTCCTACCCAGATGCATGGCAGCAATCTCAAACACAGGCTCCACAGGGACCAGTGACCCGCTGGGGTAGACCAAATTAAAGGGACTAGGGATGCCCAGAGAGTTCTAAAGGGGAGGGTCAGTTTACAGCAATAACCATGCAAGCTGATGATGAACCTATGCTACAGGTTTGGGTGAATAATAGAGGCACACCCATGATGATAGATACTGGAGCAATGTATTTGTGTATAAATCCAAATTTTGCCTCACCTCTCCATGTCATGTAAGTTTACCAAGACAATAGGATTCTTGGGACAAATGCTGCTAATTTCTATGACAGCACCACTAAATTTAGAAACAGGAAGGACAACCGCCTGCATACCGGAATTGTAATCAGAACATACTCCAGTAAATTTATTAGGAAAGGATGCACTATGTCAAATGGGTATTCAAATTAAGTATACATTAGAAGGGATAGGAATAGACAGGGAAGAAACAGGACAATAAATGGTGAAGATTACAGGCAGCAAATATATACAGGCAAAGGAAGAATGTATATTGGATAGGAGGTATAGGAGAACTAGTGCAGGAAGTGTTAGATTAATAGGATACGTTTATTATATTTGCATTATATAAAATTTACAGATGAAGAAGAAGTAGCTTGCAATAGATGACATACTGAGAATGCAAGAGAGAGCAGAGAGATATGAGCCAAGTATATCGGGTGAAAGGGGGGTGACGAGACACAAATGGATTGCGGAGAACACATGGAGGACTGGTAGTAGCTCTATTGTACTGTTGAAATTACTTGTTACAAATGCGCATGGTTTTGACCATTGCGCAAGGGGGGAGGTGATGAGGAAAATTTAAAAACAAGGTTTTTGGTCTCCATACATGCAAGAAACAGTAGATTTAAGACGAGCAGAGTGTGAAGCGTGTCAAATATGTGCATTAAAGAATATCAGGAAGGGGTTAACAGCACCAATTGGACAGATTCCAGTACCAGAAGGACCATTTAAACACCTGGTAATGGACTATGTAGATATGATCAAATCTGTGAGAGTACACTGATGAATCAGGTGGGTGTTTTTATCTCTGGCACTAATGACTTATAGCATAAAAACTAATCAAATAACACATCTAACTCTGCTTGAACTGCTTACAGTTTGACTCATGCCAGTGTCAGTTTTTAGAAGATCTTGTGATGGTCCACCTTTTAGAAAATATGGAGAGAGAATTGAATGAGTACATTAGACTATTAACTGCTCTGCATAAAGTTGTTTATCTACAGGAGACATACAGGGTTCCAGAGCAGGAGGTGGACCCAATTCGAGCAGTCGAGCCAGGGGACAGAGTCTACATCAGGGACTTCCAGAGGAGGTGGAATGAATCGAGATGAGAGGGTCCTTACACGGTCACCCGGGCCACACCAACAGCTGTTCGAGTAGAGGGAAGTTCGACCTGATGCCATCTCAACCACTGCACCAGAGTACCACGACGGGTACAGCGATCCAACGATGAGGGAGCAGAAGATGCGGGAACCCCCTCCGGGGAAGGAGATGACACAAGGACAGAAGACGAAGGGGAGAGGGAGGATGCTCAGGCAGAATCACCACTCTCTGTTGGTACTCCAGCTATGGGGGACACTGGCAATGTGAATGTTGCTGCTGAGCTACGTGCTCTGGTTGATGCCTACAGTACAGGGCCAGACATTGATGAGCCCCAAAGCAACCACCTTACAAATGGGACAATTCGAAGCTAGAAGAATGACAATGACTGGTACTACTAAAGGTGTTTCAGCGCTGATCATTAACAGGCATGAGAGGATCAAGTGGGTACTATGGACTTGTAAACAACGAATGACTGGCAGAGTTCCTAATAGTTATAAGAAGGAAGGGATAATGTGTTCTGCTGATTTGATTGACAATAATACATCAGTCTCTGCATCTGCAGAGGTGTCAATAGAAGTGAGGGAATGGATGTGGAAAAAGTAAACAGCTATGAAACATTAGATGGACAATTGTGTACAGTAGAGTAAATCTTTCACAGAAAAAGTGGTAATTGTACCAGAACCAACCTATAGATGTGCTATATAGCAGAATACAAGATGTTACATAAAGAAATGTGAATATCCAATGTGAGAAGCAAAATGTAGGGAAAGTATGGGGAGTTCTATTAAGATTGAACATGAGAAGAAGCAGAAATGAGTGTAACATTTTCGAAATATCCACTAAAATTAACAAAGCCACCAATTGGAAGAGATGATGTTAGTAAATATGAGTATGAATGTTTTTACAGTTACACAGGCTTAAATTCAGGAGGGAATATCACAGTTAAATGCAATGTGATATATTCTAGGATGGAGTCCTAGTTCAGGAAGGAGTGATTATTTACCAAAGGCATTGCAAGAGGCCTTATACAGATAAACATGGAAAGAAATGCTCAAACAATGTATTCTACTGTGAACACCTGAGGATGACACTGTACTCACATGCCATATATGTTCCTCACTATATTTCTGTGTTTAACATCATCCTTTTGTGTTTGTAGTTGAGAGGAAGAATGTACTCCCGTATGTATTAATGCACCCATTATGTTAGTATAAATTAACATTATTTTTGTGGGACTTGTTTAGTCCCAAAGGGGGGATTGTTGTGTAAATTCCAATTCTTTAGAGTTATTGTATAATTTCCAATTCCTTATAGCTCCCTGAATATACTTATCTTGGAATGTTTTAAAGCAGAAACAAGATCTCTTTGTCCTCAGCAGATGAGAGTAGGGTGTAGGCAACCCTCTACCACTCAGCAGGTTGACATTTGACCAGAGGAATGTCACCAGAGTCAGGAGACTCCCCCAGGGGTAAAGGCTTCCTGTGTACCTCCCATTTTTCTGACTTAGAACTAGACATGTATTCTGTGCCAATGTTATCTCCAAATAAGGAGAAAACAAGAAATAGCATCAGGGGTTTTGAGACCAGGTTGGAGGAAAATAGGATGGGTGGAGCTGTGATAACTGTGTCTAATGCATAAACATTTAACAACTTGTACATAAGCCAAAAACTTAGAGATGTACGGGAGTGGTTCCTGCAGGGGAGTGGTTTCCTGCAGGTCACTCGGCTTCATTGTCTTTTTGTAATAAAGTCTATCTTGCTTCTACAAACTCCAGAAGTGCCTTCGTTTTTAAGAGGAAGAGTTTTTTCTACTACAGTAGCTGCCGGGGGTACAGAGCTGTTGGCCGGGATAGGGGTAGCCAGGTGGAAAGCATGGCCAGCCGTAGCAAAATGCTTATTGAAATTTTCGATAATCGTGGATTTATCGGTGGTAACAGTGTTTCCGAGCTTCAATGCAGTGGGCAACTGGGAGGAGGTGCTCTTATTCTCCATGGACTTTACAGTGTCCCAGAACTTTTTGGAGTTAGTACTACAGGAAGCAAATTTCTGTTTGAAAAAGCTGGCCTTTGCTTTTCTAACTGACTGTGTGTACTTGTTCCTGACTTCCCTGAATAGCTGCATATCGCGGGGGCTATTCGATGCTAATGCAGTGCGCCACAGGATGTTTTTGTGTTGGTCTAGTGCAGTCAAGTCTGGGGTGAACCAAGGGCTATATCTATTCTTAGTTCTACGTTTTTTGAAAGGGGCATGCTTATTTAGGATGGTGAGGAAAGCACTTTTAAAGAACAACCAGGCGTCCTCTACTGACGGGATGAGGTCAATATCCTTCCAGGATACCTGGGCCAGATCGAATAGAAAGGCCTGCTCGCAAAAGTGTTTTAGGGAGCGTTTGACAGTGATAAGGGGTGGTCGTTTGACCGCTGACCCATTGCGAACGCAGGCGATGAGGCAGTGATCGCTGAGATCCTGGTTGAAAACAGAGGAGGTGTATTTGGAGGGCAAGTTAGTCAAGATGATATCAATAATGGTACCCATGTTTACGGATTTTGGGTTGTACCTGGTGGGTTCCTTGATAATTTGTGTGAGATTGAGGGCATCTATCTTAGATTGAAGGACAGCCGGGGTGTTAAGCATATCCCAGTTTAAGTCACCTAACAGTACAAACTCTGAAGATAGATGGGGGGCAATCAATTCACATATGGAGTCCAGGGCACAGCTGGGGGCTGAGGGGGGTCTGTAACAGGCGGCAACAGTGAGAGACTTATTTCTGGAAAGGTGGATGTTTAAGAGTAGAAGCTCAAACTGTTTGGGCACAGACCTGGACAGTATGACAGAACTCTGCAGGTTATCTCTGCAGTAGATTGCAACTCCACCTCCTTTGGCAGTTCTATCTTGACGGGAAATGTTGTAGTTGGGGATGGAAATTTCCGAATTTTTGGTGGCCTTCCTAAGCCAGGATTCAGACACAGCTAGGACATCCGGGTTGGCGGAGTGTGCTAATGCTGTGAATAAATCAAACTTAGGGAGGAGGCTTCTAATGTTGACATGCATGAAACCAAGGCTTTTACGGTTACAGAAGTCAACAAATGAGAGCGCCTGGGGGATAGGTGTAATGCTGGGAGCTACAGGACCTGGGTTTACCTCTACATCACCAGAGGAACAGAGGAGGAGTAGGATTAGGGCACGGCTGAAGGCATTAAGAACTGGTCGTCTAGTGCGTTGGGTACAGAGAGTAAAAGGAGCAGATTTCTGGGCGTGTTGGAATAGATTGAGGGCATAATGTATAGACAAGGGTATAGTAGGATGTGAGTTCAGTGGAGGTAAACCTAGGCGTTGGGTAATGAAGAGAGAGGTTGCATCTCTGGAGACACCAGTTAAGCCAGGTGAGGTCTCCGCATGTGTGGGGGGAGGGACAAAAAAGCTATCAGAGGCCAGTTGAGCAGGACTGGGGACTCTACAGTGAAATAAAACAATAATAGCTAACCTAAACAACAAAAGACAAGGCATATTGAAATAAAGGGGCATAAAAACAAACAGTTAATGAGGGACAAAAATAAAAAGAAACAGTTAATTAAGAGGGCTAAGGCAACGACGGGTAATGGCGATGAATGGACAAAGAGGGTCAGTTAGAGAAAAATGTGATATGCTACACACAGGACCTGGGGCCTGGCAGTTAAACAGAAAGAAATACCGTATAACCAAAACAGTCCTGCAGGCATCAGCTGTGAAGCTGAGTAATCATAGGATCCGATGAGCAGCAAAGAGGCGAGCCAGAGAGCAGATTCAATGGGCGCTGGACTAGGCGAGCGAGGACGCACGGCGTTCAGAGTGTTAGCAGGCCGGGCTAGCAGGCCGGAGCTAGCAGATGGATCTTCGGCGACGTCGCAGAGGAGAACCCTGTTGAGACCACGTCGGACAATTACGTCGGCAGACCAGTCACGGTGGCTCGGTGGGGCTCTGTGTCGACAGTAGAAGGTCCAGGCAGGTTGACAGAGGTACTGTAGTCCGGGAGAGTAGCTAGCATACGTCGGCTGTCCGGGAGATGAGCCTAGCTCACGCTAGCATATGTAGGATGTAAACAAACAATGGAGGTTAGCCAAAAACGTTGGTCACTCGATTGCAGCTAGCTTGCTGTGATGATCCGGTGTGATGGTCCTGTGATTTCAGTGGAAATCCGGTGAAATGGAAGGGAACGCAGTCCGATATGCGCTGGGTTGGTAGTGCGCTGTGCAGACTGGCCGATAATGTCCGAACTAAAAGCTGTCTGAGCAGCCAGAGCGGTGGTGAGGACCGCTAGCAGTGGTTAGCGATGGCTAGAAGCTAGTTAGCAAGCTAGCTAGCTTCTGACTGCGGTTCAGTTAAAAGAATGAAAAGTAAGGATAATAGATCCGTTTCACGTTGGGTAAGGTGGGTTGCAGGAGAGGTAAATCGGGGACAAAATAAATAAATACAATTGTGTGAAAAGACAAATTACACACTATTACAAACTATTTACACGAGATGGGACGAACAAAAAAACGTCTGCACTGTTACGCCATCTTGGATTTTATGATGGCGTAAATAATGTTCATGATTGACTGTCAAAGTAACCAATAAGTAATGAGTACTAATGATGTCATATTAAACTGATTATGGTAGTAGGCCGACTATGGCATTATTCATGTAAACACCTTACTCTACTTATCTTAATTGGTGGAAGGTCATAACCGAAGTAATTATAGCCTTTAAAAACACCTGGTTTTCTGATCAATCTTTAGAATTATTAGGACATGTAAACACTTTAATCTGAGTTATAGCGGTGTAGTTGATCTGTACATGTGCTGCACGAGAAGCTTTAGCTTCATTCTTTTGAGCGAGTGCAGTGAGTTCAGAAGAACTGAAAGTATGCAGCTTAGAAATAGTTTTCACATACTAACTTTATTTGTCTAAACTCAGAATCAAATATGCTTCTCAAAAATTACCTGGTCGCTGTTGTAGAAATTTTATTTTGGTTGCCAATTTTCTGCATTTCTCAAAGTCCCATCAGGTAGCCTGATTTCAGATGTATCCATGTAAACAGGATTATTAGGGAAATTGTTGTTCTTTCAAAGCATGTCAACATTTTAAATCAATCTTTATACTTATTGACTATTCACAATAATCATATTATTCTGCGAATGTAACCTTACTCAATAATGGTAAAACTTTGATAAATGATTGGATTAGGTGGGTTAAAATATTTCTAGAAGATACACAGGGTTGACAGAGGGACCTGTCAAAATGCAGAACTTTGTCACTTTAGCGAGTCTTTATTCATAAAAATCTGATTAATCGAATTCTCCATGTGTTCTCTATTAAAGGGCACTTTATTTAGTATAACAGAGACTTACAATTGAATATTGGTGCACAATTTCTGCTGGAGAAATTTCAAAGGGATGCAAAAGGCATTCATTTCATGGGAAGACATCTGTTTATTGACCCATATCTGCAAAACCTAACTATTCAATGTGTTTGTTTCACAGGGGACAGCCCTAATTGTTGCTCTCTCAGTGGGAGGGGCTTATCATCTGGGGAGCCTCAACAACATCATGATGGTGACAAGAAAGAGAAGAGTCTCTCCAGATCAGAACACCTCAAGAAACACCAGCAGAGACGTATAAGGAAGGAACCTCACCACTGCTGTTCTGACTGTGGGAAGAGTTTTGCTGCATCTAATACTTTAAAATCTCATCAGAGAATTCATACAGGAAAGAGACCTTACCCCTGCTATGATTGTGGGAAGAGCTTCAATCAATCAGGACACCTGACTAGACACCAACGCATACACACAGGAGAGAAGCCTTATAGCTGTGATCACTGTGGGAAGAGCTTCAATCATTCACGACACCTGACTATACACCAACGCATACACACAGGAGTGAAGCCTTATAGCTGTGATCAGTGTGGGAAGAGCTTCAATCAATCAGGACACCTGACTATTCACCAACGCATACACACAGGAGAAAAGCCTTATAGCTGTGATCAGTGTGGGAAGTGCTTCAATCATTCAGGATCCCTGATTACACACAAACGCATACACACAGGAGAGAAGCCTTATAGCTGTGATCAGTGTGGAAGGAGCTTCAATCGATCAGGACACCTGACTACACACCAACGCATACACACAGGAGAACAGCCTTATAGCTGTGATCAGTGTGGGAAGGGTTTTGCTCGAGATTCCAGTCTGACTTTACACCAACGCATACACACAGGAGAGAAGCCTTATAGCTGTGATCAGTGTGGGAAGGGTTTTGCTCGAGATTCCAGCCTGACTTTACACCAACGCATACACACAGGAGAAAAGCCTTATAGCTGTGATCAGTGTGGGAAGAGTTTCAGGCGATCAGGAGACCTGACTACACACAAACGCATACACATAGGACAGAAGCCTTATAGCTGTGATCAGTGTGGGAAGAGTTTCAGTCGATCAGGAGACCTGACTACACACAAACACATACACATAGGAGAGAATCCTTATAGCTGTGATCAGTGTGGGAAGAGTTTCAGTCGATCAGCAACTCTGACTAGACACCAGCGCATACACACAGGAGAGAAGCCTTATAGCTGTGATCAGTGTGGAAGGAGCTTCAATCATTCAGGATCCCTGATTATACACCAACGCAGACACACAGGAGAGAAGCCTTATAGCTGTGATCAGTGTGGGAAGAGCTTCTATCAAACAGGAGACCTGACTAAACACCAACACATACACACAGGACAGAAGCCTTATAGCTGTGAAAAGTGTGGGAAGAGTTTCAGTCGATCAGGATCCCTGACTAAACACCAACGCATACACACAGGAGAGAAGCCTTATAGCTGTGATCAGTGTGGGAAGAGCTTCTATCAAACAGGAGACCTGACTATACACCAACGCATACACACAGGAGAGAAGCCTTATAGCTGTGATCAGTGTGGGAAGAGCTTCTATCAAACAGGAAACCTGACTAGACACCAACACATACACACAGGAGAGAAGCCTTATAGCTGTGATCAGTGTGGGAAGTGCTTCAATCATTCAGGAAACCTGACTACACACCAGCTCACACACACAGGAGAGAAACCTTACTCCTGTCTATGTGGAAAGAGCTTTGCTCATTCAGGGTCACTGAAAAAACACCAGAAAGAACAAACATGTCGTCTTTTATCTCCCTCCTCTCCTGCACCGGTTCCAGATCCCTAAATACATTTTCCATAGAAACTATCTTGTAAAGAGTCATCCATCTCCCATTCTCTAACAGTTTACTGATTACCATGGTAACCTGTGTAACATAATATGCAGCTCTGGATCCATATGTATCAAGTGTCTCAGAGTAGGAGTGTTGTGTGTGTGGTGGGTGGGGATGTTCAGATCTCTATCTTATTTAATTAACTCCTATTATCTATTAAGTCATTTTATAATGTAGAATAATGTTTCAACAATACTAGGTGTGTATTCATGTGTTCAATAGATCAATAAATTAAATCCATTATCTGCTCAACAATGTCTGCTTATCACTTTAATTATATGTTTTTAAAATCTATAAGGATCATATGCCTCTTGTATAATTAGTTTGGTCCTAAAAGATGTTCACATATTTATTTTAAAACCCTTCACCAGGTTATAATGTAGCTGATGGGACGTACGGAAGTACATAAGACATAGGACTATTAGTGTGGTCAAATTATGTTGCATTTATTTTAAAGGATTTTAATAGGGATATCTTTCAACTTTCCTTATTGTATATTAAGTGTGCTCCAAAAAAAAGTTTTTATTGTGAAGTGACTGATGTGTTGGTTGTTAGGAAGAGGCATCATGGGGGCAGGAAGTCAGCTCTGCCCATCAGTACTTATAGGTCGCATCGACCACAGACCTCACACTCTTCTGTTTTCTCACGGCCAGTAAGGTCTCCTACCAAACTTCTCTCTCTTCACTCTGGAAATACACTTGATAATATCTGATAACTTACCATTCTACGTTTTATTGGTGATTTGTTAAACAGAACGAATGCTTGCATGTTCTATATTCTATGTACCCAACGTACTAGACGTCCAGTTCTTAAAGTCCTTAGTCGAATACTAATTCTATTACTCCTCTGTTCCTCTGGTGATGTAGAGGTAAACCCAGGTCCTGTAGCCCCCAGTACTACACCTATTCCCCAGGCGCTCTCATTTGTTGATTTCTGTAACCGTAAAAGCCTTGGTTTCATGCATGTTAACATTAGAAGCCTCCTCCCTAAGTTTGATTTATTCACAGCATTAGCACACTCCGCCAACCCGGATGTCCTAGCTGTGTCTGAATCCTGGCTTAGGAAGGCCACCAAAAATTCGGAAATTTCCATCCCCAACTACAACATTTCCCGTCAAGATAGAACTGCCAAAGGAGGTGGAGTTGCAATCTACTGCAGAGATAACCTGCAGAGTTCTGTCATACTGTCCAGGTCTGTGCCCAAACAGTTTGAGCTTCTACTCTTAAAAATCCACCTATCCAGAAATAAGTCTCTCACTGTTGCTGCCTGTTACAGACCCCCCTCAGCCCCCAGCTGTGCCCTGGACTCCATATGTGAATTGATTGCCCCCCATCTATCTTCAGAGTTTGTACTGTTAGGTGACTTAAACTGGGATATGCTTAACACCCCGGCTGTCTTTCAATCTAAGATAGATGCCCTCAATCTCACACAAATTATCAAGGAACCCACCAGGTACAACCCAAAATCCGTAAACATGGGTACCATTATTGATATCATCCTGACTAACTTGCCCTCCAAATATACCTCATCTGTTTTCAACCAGGATCTCAGCGATCACTGCCTCATCGCCTGTCTTCGCAATGGGTCAGCGGCCAAACGACCACCCCTTATCACTGTCAAACGCTCCCTAAAACACTTTTGCGAGCAGGCCTTTCTAATCGATCTGGCCCAGGTATCCTGGAAGGATATTGACCTCATCCCGTCAGTAGAGGACGCCTGGTTGTTCTTTAAAAGTGCTTTCCTCACCATCCTAAATAAGCATGCCCCTTTCAAAAAACGTAGAACTAAGAATAGATATAGCCCTTGGTTCACCCCAGACTTGACTGCACTAGACCAACACAAAAACATCCTGTGGCGCACTGCATTAGCATCGAATAGCCCCCGCGATATGCAGCTATTCAGGGAAGTCAGGAACAAGTACACACAGTCAGTTAGAAAAGCAAAGGCCAGCTTTTTCAAACAGAAATTTGCTTCCTGTAGTACTAACTCCAAAAAGTTCTGGGACACTGTAAAGTCCATGGAGAATAAGAGCACCTCCTCCCAGTTGCCCACTGCATTGAGGCTCGGAAACACTGTTACCACCGATAAATCCACGATTATTGAAAATTTCAATAAGCATTTTGCTACGGCTGGCCATGCTTTCCATCTGACTACCCCTACCCCGGTCAACAGCTCTGCACCCCCGGCAGCTACTTGCCCAAGCCCCCCCCGCTTCTCCTTCACCCAAATCCTGACAGCTGATGTTCTGAAAGAGCTGCTAAGTCTGGACCCCTACAAATCTGCTGGGCTAGATAATCTGGACCCTCTCTTTCTGAAATTATCAGCCAAAATTGTTGCAACACCTATCACTAGCTTGTTCAACCTCTCTTTCGTATCGTCTGAGATCCCTAGAGATTGGAAAGCTGCCGCGGTCATCCCCCTCTTCAAAGGAGGAGACACTTTAGACCCAAACTGTTATAGACCAATATCCATCCTGCCCTGCCTTTCTAAAGTTTTCGAAAGCCAAGTTAACAAACAGATAACTGACCACTTCGAATCCCACCGTACCTTCTCTGCTATGCAATCTGGTTTCCGAGCTGGTCATGGGTGCACCTCAGCTACGCTCAAGGTACTGAACGATATCATAACCGCCATCGATAAAAGACAGTACTGTGCAGCCGTTTTCATCGACCTGGCCAAGGCTTTCGACTCTGTCAATCACCGCATTCTTATTGGCAGACTCAACAGCCTTGGTTTCTCAAGTGACTGCCTTGCTTGGTTCTCTAACTACTTTGCAGACAGAGTTCAGTGTGTCAAATCGGAGGGCCTATTGTCCGATCCTCTGGCAGTCTCTATGGGGGTGCCACAGGGTTCAATTCTTGGGCCAACCCTTTTCTCTATATACATCAACGATGTCGCTCTCGCTGCTGGTGACTCTCTGATCCATCTCTACGCAGATGACACCATTCTGTATACATCTGGCCCCTCTTTGGATACTGTGTTTACTAACCTTCAATCAAGCTTCAATGCCATACAACACTCCTTCCGTGGCCTACAACTGCTCTTAAACGCTAGTAAAACTAAGTGCATGCTTTTCTATCGAACGCTGCCAGCACCCGCCCACCGGACTATCATCACTATTCTCGACGGATCCGAATTAGAATACGTGGACACCTACAAATACCTAGGCATCTGGTTAGACTATAAACTCAACTTCCAGACTCACATCAACCATCTCCAATCCAAAATTAAATCCAGAATTGGCTTCCTATTTCGCAACAGAGCCTCCTTCACTCATGCTGCCAAACATGCCCTTGTAAAACTGACTATCCTACCGATCCTTGATTTCGGCGATGTCATTTACAAACAAGCCTCCAGCACTCTACTTAGCAAATTAGATGTAGTCTATCATAGTGCCATCCGTTTTGTCACCAAAGCCCCATACACTACCCACCACTGCGACCTGTATGCTCTCGTTGGCTGGCCTTCACTATATATTCGTCGCCAAATCCACTGGCTCCAGGTCATCTATAAGTCTTTATTAGGTAAATCCCCCCCCTATCTCAGCTAACTGGTCACCATAGCAACACCCACCCGTAGCATGCGCTCCAGCAGGTATATCTCACTGGTCACCCCCAAAGCCAACACCTCCTTTGGCCGCCATTCCTTCCAGTTCGCTGCTGCCAATGACTGGAACGAATTGCAAAAATCATTGAAGCTAGAGGTTCCTATCTCCCTCAATAACTTTAAGCATCAGCTGTCAAAGCTGCTTATCGATCACTGCACCTGTATATAGCCCTTCTGTAAATAGCCCACACTACTACCTCATCCCCATATTTATTTTTGTTTATTTTCACTAATCTTGCACTCCAGTATCTCTATTTGCACATCATAATTTGCACATCCTTCATTCCTGTGTTAATGATGATAATTCTGTAATTTATTTCTACTCTATAGTCTATTTATTGTCCTATCTCCCAACCTTACTGCATTTTTGCACTACATTTTGCACTCTGTTTATAGATTTTCTATTGTGTTTTTGACTGTTTGTTTAATGTGTAACTCTGTGTTGTTGTTTTTTTGTCGCACTGCTTTGCTTTGTCTTGGCCAGGTCGCAGTTGCAAATGAGAACTTGTTCTCAACTGACCTACCTGGTTAAATAAAGGTGAAAAAAAAAAATAAAAAAAAAAAAAAAAAAATGTAAATGTCATTGTAAAACATACATCTGGAATGTGGTTTAATGTTTTCCTGAATTGTTTTACATTGCTAAAATATGTATTATGTAGAAGAGACCAGGATATGTGGTTGTCCTGTGTCCCAACACTCAATGTTATAGTCATGATCCTGAGAATAAAACAGGTTTAATACAATCAACAGAGAAACACATGTCTTACAGTGCTACACATCTGTCATAATAAGTGCTTTTTCCTGCTTAATTGAAGTATCAGGTGTATTTATTAACCATTTATAAAGTGTGTTTTCTATCTTGATGTTTCTAAGGCTGCAGGGAAGGAGATGCAACAATAGCCTTGAGAACATCTGGACTCAAATAGAACTCTGTTCCAAGTTGCTGTCAGGTAAAAGTAGACAACAGGATTCTTAGTGAAAGGGGTGTTGAACGTTATCTTGACTTTACTCGCCAGCCCCACCAGAAAGAGTGAAAAGGTGTGACGCCTCTCTCAGCAGTCTCCTCTACAGGACAACTAGCCCAGCCTGCCTGTCGGCCTGTTCCTTTCCCTCAGTCTACAACATACTACATGTAGCGGCCCGTCGGATTTATTGATCAAGACGCAGGGAGTTTCAAACGGGTGTCGATTTATTTCTTCACAAGCACCATGAACACCATGACACCGTGAAAACGACAGAATAAAACAGAAGAAATACAAAATGCTTCTATGTAGCTTCACAAAGAATTTGCACATAAATCGTGTTCACATATTACTCATTTTCCTTCATACGTCATTCCGCTCTCCAAGGGCGCTAATCAAGAGTTTCAGTCATCAGCTCTCTAGCTCGACACACCCTCACAGTTCGGAGCTCGTAGAAATAACATGTACGAACAATACAACAATAATAAAGTAAATCACAATGTAAACTCTTTCTTTACAAGATTCAAATAGATGAACATGATAAATAACTAATGTGTTTACAAGTTTTTTACCGTTCTTCCAACGACACGTGAGCACCACATTGTGAAGAGAGTAGCACGAAGTTTAGCATCACAAAAAAAACACATCAGAAGAAGAAAACGGCGCGCTTTTCAAAATAAAAGCAGAACAGACAACTGACACTGTAGAACTACAATGTCTTATTAACATATAAATATAATACTGTGTAGGAGAATATTAATGCAATTTATCAGACATTTACACTACATGTAGAATCAGATCTCATTGAGGGTTTGTGTAACCTTTCGGTTCCAACGAGAGGCTAGCCAGTCAGGGAGTTTTTGAACTATCCTTTGGTTCTCCTCACAATCATTCAATATCTGGATGCACGTAACATGAGGCATAGCATCCTGACAGGTGTTTAAAAAAAATCAGAAAGGTTCCTGAGACCTTCGGCATCCTTGGGCTGTATTTTTGGCCAGTTTGCCAGCTTGTCTCTGAATGCCTTCTGTATGATAAATGGCTGACCATATCGGTGATTAAATTTGCTCCAAGCGTCCTTATATGCTTCGTCATCGTTCCTGAAGAAAGCTCCCTCCAGGGTCTTTCGAGCTGGGCCACTCACGTACCTTTTCAGATAGTAGAGCTTGTCAGCTGAAGAAATGCCTTTCCGGTCGATGAGAGACACAAATGCGGCTTTCCACTCGAGAATAGGCGTAGTCCTGATCAAGTAGATCACGTAGACGGTGCTTTACAGTTTTCACATCATAGTCTCCATCAACGCCTGTCGTCCTTTCGTAAATAATCTTGATAATGTCTGCTGTAACTGCATCACATGCGTCAACACGTCTTCGACTCTGTTGAAGGAGTAATGCAGTGTCGAATTTCAAGATAAATGTCCATTACATCGGTTTTTTTGCCTTTTCTAGGGTGTCGCTCAGAAACACAAGCTGCATCTCTGTAATGTCTGATTTAAGTTGTTCTCTGGCCTGGCGGGCTTGGGCTTTCCATTGGTCATACATTAATACAAGTTCTGTTTCCTTTTTGTGTGCCTCCTCTGTTCGTAAAGCGAGCATTCTGGGTGTTGGGTTCTTATTGCGGACAGAGCGTCGAGGACCCTGGGGTTCTTCACAACCTTCTTTACCTCTTGCGTCGCTTAGAGCCTGTTCTGTGACCTCTGGTGGGAGGTGAGTATCTATATTCTCCTGTTCACTTGTAAGAATATCCTCAGTGTGCTGGATGTTATTATTTTTCTGTCCACCAGGTGGCATTACTCAAATTGCCTGTTAGTTCATTTACATTTCAGCCAATAGGATTCTTTGGCTGTGATTCAGGAAGAGGAAGTTAGTTGCTATTTCATTTTTACATGTGTATTTGAGTGAGTTCATCAAGTTCCAGAGCAATCTTCCCACATCCATTGTTGTTTTGCCATAAGGTGTACAGCCTGTGAGTATGTTGATCAGTAGTGCATTTCAAACGGTAGTTATGCAGTATTTTTGGTATTGGGAATATTTTGTACCCATTTTGGTTATCAGTAGTCAGTGCTAGCAATGCTAGTTAAGGGAAGCATGCATGATCGATATGGTAGCTGTGATATCTTAATTTAAGGATGATGAATATGTTTATTGTTTTTATGTATTTACACATCTTTGGAATGGATACATATTTACCTTTAAATATTCCTTAATCTGGTATTGATTATATGTAATTATTGTCATTTATTTGTTACATATACAAAATGGAATTTTAACTGGTTTAGTTTGACTAAGCTTATCTTTTTGTGTATTTCTTTCAGTTTTACTCTGTCTACATTCATATGAAGCGTCAATAAACGCTGTTCAGCTTAGACAATTCTCATGTGATTGATGGAGGAGTTATCTATCTGCATAGCTGTGCTCAGGACAGTCAGTGAGGGCAGAATAGTAAAAAGGCTAACCGTGAACAGCAGCAACAAGATTGTGGGTGCATAAAGATTTGCCAGAGCCCAACCATGTCTCAACCAAAAGACACCCCAGCCAAGTCAATTCGCTCTCATGCATCCATGTCGTCAAAGCGATCCAGCAGGTCTTCAACCAACATGGCGGCGGTCGAAGCACGGGCAAAAGCAGAGGCCGCCCGCGCAAGGGCAATGTTCGCGCAAAAGGAAATGGAAATGAAAGTTAAACAAGCTGAGCTTAAAGTAGAGGAAACACGTCTGAAGGGCATGCTAGAAGCACTCCAACGTCAACAAGAAGCTGAGGCAGCTAGCGCTGAAGCTAACGTGTACGAAGCTGCAGCAAGCATCGCTGATGAAGGAAGTATCAACAGTGTTCCCCAATCAACAGATCACCCCTTTGAACGTACTAGGAAGTATATAGAAGACCAATACGGCCGCATCAATAAATCATCTCAAGATGGAGGGGACTTAAAACGGCATGCTCCATTTGTCCATTCCGAACTGAAGCAGCCAGTGCACAACATTGAAGCGTCTCATCCTGACCACCAACCTCACAATTCGCTGCCTTACGACTACAATTGTAATGATGGTATCCCCCGACCATCGCAACGCTTGGGTGTCAATAATTCACCTGACGCCATACGTCAAACCACTCCACAGTGTAATTCTGACATGTCAGATCTCGTCAGATTCCTTGCAAGACGAGATTTACTCACAGGTGGACAAACAAGGTTTAACGATACCCCAGGCAATTACTGGGCTTGGAAATCATCATTTACAAATACTACACAGGGTCTAAACTTGTCAGCCAGCGAAGAACTTGACCTGTTGACAAGGTGGTTAGGTGATGAGTCTTCAGAACACGCTAAACGCATCCGAGCAGTGCACATAAATAACCCGACTATGGGACTGAGCAGAGTCTGGGAGAGGCTAGAAGAGTGTTATGGCACTCCTGAAGCACTAGAAAATGCTCTTTTTGACAAGATGGAACGCTTTCCCAAAATTTCAAATAGAGATCATCATCAGCTGCGCCAGCTTGGAGACCTCCTTATGGAGATTGACTCAGCTAAATGTGATGGATACTTACCGGGCCTACTGTACCTTGACACAGCACGTGGGGTTGCTCCAATAGTTGAAAAGCTCCCTTTTAACCTACAGGAAAAATGGATGTCACACGGAACAAAGTACAAACGGGAGCATTGTGTGTCGTTCCCTCCTTTCAATGTTTTCACTGCCTTCATCCAAAATGAAGCCAAGATGAGAAATGACCCTAGCTTCCGTCCTTCAGTACCTACACCAATCACAACCTCTAAGGTGAATAAGTACCCTGGTAGGCTTGGAGAATCAAGATTTCCTATTGCAGTCCACAGAACAGAAGTCGTAAACTCTGAGCAGGAGAATTCTGAGAAATTAGATGGTCTAAATAAGGAGTGTCCTATTCACAGGAAACCACACCCACTTAACAAGTGTAGAGGTTTTCGCGAAAAATCGTTGGAAGAACGTCGTAACTACCTAAAAGAAAACAACATATGTTTTCGCTGTTGCGCTTCTTCAACCCACCAGGCAAAGAGCTGCACTGCAGTAATCCGCTGTGCAGAGTGTGGTAGTGACAAACACATCGCTGCTCTCCATGCGGGCTCGGCACCGTGGAAAAAAGTGGAAGCCGTAGCATCCGCCATCAACCATGGCGGGGAGCGAGAGTCAGCTTCACCTGACACCACATCCACATGCACGCAGGTCTGTGGAACTGATATCGGAGGACGCTCATGTTCCAAAATCTGTCTGGTCTGGATCTATCCTAAAGGTCAGCCCGACAAAAGGCTGAGAACATATGCAATTTTAGATGACCAAAGCAACCGATCGTTGGCCAGATCTTTAATATTTGACACTTTCAACGTTCCCAACAATCCTTCTCCATATACTCTGAAGACGTGTGCGGGTGTATCTGAGGCCTTTGGTAGAAGAGCAGGCAACTTCATTGTGGAATCCATTAACGGCTGTTCAAACCTGCTGTTGCCAACTCTGATCGAATGTAACATGCTACCTGACAATCGAGCCGAAATTCCCACCCCCGACGCTGCTCGGTACCATCCTCATCTCAAAGGCATCGCTGAAGAGATACCACCACTCGACTCTCAGGCTAAGATCCTACTGCTACTTGGAAGAGACACGATCCAAGCCCACAAAGTGCAAGACCAGCGCAACGGACCTCCAAATGCTCCATTTGCACAAAGGTTGGCTTTGGGGTGGGTGATTGTAGGTGATGTCTGTCTTGGGGGAGCCCACAAACCCCCCAATGTAAACACCTTTAAAACCCACATTCTGGATAATGGGTGGCCCACCCATTTCTCCCCATGTCAGAACAACATCAGAGTTAAAGATAACTTCAACTTTCAAAATTATAGCACCATCAGCAGACATGGCTCAAGGCAAGACATAGTGGAGGCCGATGACATGGGAGAGTCAGTCTTCAACTGTACAAAGGCCGACGAAAAACCTGCCTTGTCGATAGAAGAGCGAGCCTTTCTACAGATAATGGAGAGGGAATTCCACCAAGATCAAACAAACAGTTGGGTAGCTCCCCTGCCTTTTCGTTCTCCTAGGCAGCGTCTCCCGAACAACAAAAAACAGGCAAGTCAACGCCTGGCAGCGGTGTGTCGCACGCTTAAGAAGCGGCCTGAAATGAAGCTCCACTTCATTGATTTTATGCAAAAAATATTTGACAGCGGTCACGCAGAGCCAGCGCCACCACTACAGAAAGATGAGGAATGCTGGTACCTGCCTTTTTTTGGAGTCTACCACCCGCAGAAACCGGAGCAGATAAGGGTGGTGTTTGACTCAAGCGCACAACATCTGGGAGTTTCCTTGAATGATGTTCTCCTGACAGGGCCTAACCTGAACAACAGTCTTCTCGGGGTGCTAAAACGATTCAGGCAGGAGCGAGTGGCGGTGACCACAGATGTACAGCAAATGTTCCATTGCTTCCTAGTAAGAGAAGATCACAGGAACTTCTTGCATTTTCTCTGGCACCGGAACAACGATATGGAAGATGATGTAATGGAGTTCCGCATGAGAGTGCATGTGTTTGGGAATAGCCCATCGCCCGCCGTGGCAATCTTTGGACTCAGGAGAGCGTCTCACAAAGAAGAGAACTACGGGCGAAAGGCAAAACACTTTGTTGAGCGTCACTTCTATGTTGATGATGGTCTCATCTCTCTTCCCTCCGATGAAGAGGCCATAGATCTTCTAAAGAAGACCCAGGCAATGCTAGCTGAATCTAACCTGAAATTGCACAAAATCGCCTCAAACAGCGTCAACGTACTGAAGGCATTTCCCAAGGAAGACCTGGCGAAAGGTCTGAAGGACCTCGATCTTGGGGCAGCCTTTCCGCCAATGCAGCGAAGCCTTGGAGTAAGTTGGGATGTTGCCACAGACATGTTCACCTTCCAAGTTTCCACCACAGAGAAGCCATACACCCGTCGGGGGGTGTTATCAATTATAAACAGTCTGTTTGACCCGCTGGGATTCGCAGCTCCGGTCAGCATTAAAGGTAGAGCTTTGCTAAGAGAATTCACAGCGGACGCCTTGGAATGGGATGCCCCATTACCTGAACAGAAGCACAAAGAATGGTGTGAGTGGAAGGATTCACTCAAAGACCTTGAATATGTCAAAGTCCCCAGGATGTACACACCAATTTCACTCAGTGGTGCCACAAGCAGGGAACTCTACGTCTTCTGCGATGCATCTACACAAGCCATATCAGCTGTGGCATATGTCAAAGTAACAAACACTACAGGCGAGTCCAAAGGTGGATTTGTATTTGGCAAGGCCAAACTTGCACCTCAACCAGAGGTTACCATCCCCAGACTCGAACTCTGCGCAGCCGTTCTAGCAGTGGAAATAGCGGAAGTCATCATTGAAGAAACAGACGTTGAGTTCAGCTCTGTAAAGTTCTTCACTGACAGTAAGGTCGTCCTCGGCTATATACGGAACGAATCTAGAAGATTCTATGTTTATGTCAGCAATCGGGTGCAGAGAATTAGAAAGTCAACTCGACCAGAACAATGGAAGTACGTTCCTACAGAAATGAATCCAGCTGACCACGGATCGAGATCAATCCCAGCGAACACCTTGATGTCAAGCACATGGCTGAAAGGTCCAGACTTCCTGTTAAAGCCAGCTCAATGTGAGTCTGATCCCAGTACATCCTATGACTTGGTCACTCCTGAGTCTGATGTGGAGGTTCGCCCTTTGGCGACCTCTTGTGATACTCACGTGCCAGAGCCCGCCTTGAATCCCAGGCGCTTTGAATCCTTTTCAACCTGGAGATCACTTGTAAGAACCATAGCTAGACTTACCCACATAGCTCGATCCTTCAAGCAAGAAAACAAAGGAAGTTGTCAAGGGTGGCACTCCTGCAACAGGCTCGGTGCCAAAGACCTTCTCCAAGCGAAAAACGTTGCCATTCGTAGCCTTCAACATGAGGCCTTTCCTGAACTCAAATGCATCAAGGAAGGAAAGGATTTACCTAGACAGAGCCCCCTCAGTAAACTGTCTCCTTACCTGGATGATGCAGGCTGCCTCCGCGTCGGAGGTCGCTTGTCACAAGCAGATTTAAAAAGTGATGAAAGGAATCCACTCATTATTCCTGGACGTCACCACCTAACAACGCTGCTCATACGCCATTATCACGAGCAAGTTCAACACCAAGGACGCCACATCACAGAAGGAGCAGTGAGGTCATCTGGTCTATGGATTGTCGGTGGGAAAACAGCGCATTAGTTCCTTTGTCCATGGCTGTGTGACCTGCCGTAAGCTCCGATGGAGAACAGAAACTCAGAAAATGGCCGACTTGCCCGTAGATCGTTTAAGCTCCGACCCCCCGTTTTCACATGTTGGTGTGGATGTGTTTGGGCCTTGGTCAGTCACTTCTCGTCGCACCAGGGGAGGATGCGCAAATAGCAAGCGGTGGGCAGTCCTCTTCACGTGTTTGAGTGTCAGGGCAATACACATCGAGGTACTGGAGTCGATGGAGACTTCAAGCTTTATCAACGCACTGCGGCGGTTTCTATCGATTCGAGGCCCTGTGAAGCAGTTACGGTCAGATTGTGGAACAAACTTCGTGGGTGCATGTAAGGAACTTGGAATGATCGCAAGCCACTGCAACAGTCCTGCAGTACAAGAATTCTTAAGTGACAACGAGTGCACATGGAAGTTTAACCCACCCCATGCTTCACATATGGGAGGTAGTTGGGAACGAATGATCGGGGTGACAAGACGTATCTTCGACGCAATGCTTATGCACACTGCCCCCAGACAACTGACGCATGAGGTTTTGACAACCTTCATGGCCGAGGTCACTGCCATTGTTAATTCACGGCCTCTCATCCCAGTATCCACTGACCCAGACTTTCCCCTCATACTGACACCAGCTACGCTACTCACTCAAAAAGTTGGAGTACCCTCTTCACCCCCAGGTAACTTCAATGGAGACGACCTCCACAAACGTCAGTGGAGGCAAGTTCAAAGTCTGTCCAACACTTTCTGGAAACGCTGGAAAACGGATTACCTCTCCACACTACAAGGCCGTAGAAAATGGCATTTGGAGAGGCCAAACCTAAAGAAAGGGGACCTTGTACTGTTGAAAGATGTTCAACTCAAGAGGAATCACTGGCCCATGGCTGTAGTGGTTCAGACCTTTCCTAGTCAAGATGGGCGGGTAAGAAAAGTTGAGCTGAAGGTTGCCACTGGGGGAACATGCAAGACCTTCTTGAGACCCATAACAGAAATTGTTCTTCTCCTGCCGAGTGACAAATGTAAAGATGGACAGTAGGTAGTTATGACATCTTAACGATGCCAGGCGGGGAGTGTGCTGGATGTTATTATTTTTCTGTCCACCAGGTGGCATTACTCAAATTGCCTGTTAGTTCATTTACATTTCAGCCAATAGGATTCTTTGGCTGTGATTCAGGAAGAGGAAGTTAGTTGCTATTTCATTTTTACATGTGTATTTGAGTGAGTTCATCAAGTTCCAGAGCAATCTTCCCACATCCATTGTTGTTTTGCCATAAGGTGTACAGCCTGTGAGTATGTTGATCAGTAGTGCATTTCAAACGGTAGTTATGCAGTATTTTTGGTATTGGGAATATTTTGTACCCATTTTGGTTATCAGTAGTCAGTGCTAGCAATGCTAGTTAAGGGAAGCATGCATGATCGATATGGTAGCTGTGATATCTTAATTTAAGGATGATGAATATGTTTATTGTTTTTATGTATTTACACATCTTTGGAATGGATACATATTTACCTTTAAATATTCCTTAATCTGGTATTGATTATATGTAATTATTGTCATTTATTTGTTACATATACAAAATGGAATTTTAACTGGTTTAGTTTGACTAAGCTTATCTTTTTGTGTATTTCTTTCAGTTTTACTCTGTCTACATTCATATGAAGCGTCAATAAACGCTGTTCAGCTGAGACAATTCTCATGTGATTGATGGAGGAGTTATCTATCTGCATAGCTGTGCTCAGGACAGTCAGTGAGGGCAGAATACTCAGGCTTGTGCCTTTCAGTTTGTAGATTATCAATTGGATTCTCGAACTCTCCTAAACTTTAGTTAATATTGGACTCTGCCATTTTCAATGTGCTTTACAATAATATTTGTAAATGCAGAAACTGAGATGTGTAGTGTTGATGTTTCAATTACTCGAGAAGGAGACAAGTCATAACTCAGAACCAGGTGGAATTGATATTCAATCAAGCGGTTTATTAGATGCAAAGATATTTGGTAACTCGTGCACGGGCTCGTCCCTTCAGCTCTTAGGGAGTCATCAGGAACAAAGAGAACCCCTAAACATGTGGCACACATACTTATACAGAGCAATAGTAATAAAATGACGTAGGTAGAGTCTGGTAGATTCACACGCCTGACTGGTCGTTGTTATGGAGGGGCAGTCCCTCCTCGGGCAGTGTCGACTTCCCATTGGCTCTTAGCAGTGTTCTTTGTCCTCGGAGTCCAGCCCTCATAAGTCTGTGTGTGTGTGTGTGTGTTTAGGATTAGCTGTTCTAACAGATGTGTTGGCATACAGGTTGTGTAATGTTTCGAGCTAATGTGTGTAATACAGCGTTGGTAATAAGCGACATCAAGAATATATTTATTACAAATCCCCCTCTTCACGTCTCACAAGAGACGTGAAAAATAGGCCAACGGCTAGTCCAATATATACGTGGGTTCAGAGACCTCCACCTGAAGCAAAGGATACATTTGGCCCCTATTCTCCCTATTGGTTCGCCAACATCATGTCTAGAGCCAACCTATCTTCCCAGATCATGAGCGAGGTGGCGGATAATTGGTCTGAGATCCCCTCCTCTGCATCCTTAGTCCCATTTACGAATCGTTACTGATTATAATAGATATAATTAATCCAATCCACATGTTTATTAAACGTCACCCACCAAAAGAATGTCGTCGTGAAACCTTCACCTACTTGATTCATAGCTTCATATTCATCAGGGACTCCCCTAGGAATTCCAATCGCATCAATCCAGATAGGGCTATTCTCCTCCTACGTCTGATTAAACCTTTCCTTGGTTTCTGGTAACTAATTCTAACTGGCTGAACCAATAGGACTGGGGTGCAGGTACTTACCCACCCTTTTTGCAGTGTCTGCCTCATACGTCCTTTACTGGTACACGCCCATCACACATCTGTTACCAGGCTGTAAGTAGTTTCTCCTGTGCCTCTGAACTCAGATCAGTAACATTAACTACTGACTTACTCCATTAAAATCACCCAAATCTCTACTGTCATTCTATAACACTCCCCTGGAGTCAGAGTGAACTGGGGTGGGTTAGCAGCCTCTTTCAATCTCGCCAACCCCATCCCGGTACAGTTTTCACCTCTGTTTTGCTCAGTTCATTTGGTGCTATTTACGTCGTCTATACAGGTATCCTAACCATAGTCATCCGCGCAAGCCCCATACTTGTATAATATCTTCTTGGCTCACTGCCTTCACTTAATATTTTCCCCAAGTATGTTTAACCTGTAGGCCAAGGGCAACTAGCAGTAGGTCCTGTACAGAGGTATAATGCATAAGTATGAATACTCACTTCTAGTGGAATCCTTATCCTGAGTTGTCTGTCTTTTAACTCTTCCCCATGGTAGAGTTTCATTTATATTTTTGGTGAGTGGTGGATCTGGATGTATCAAAATTAAGACTGATGCAGCCCAGGGTCCCCCATATTCCCAAGAACCACCAACCCTCTCCTGCCCTTAGTCAGTCTGCTGAGTTCCACCCCATACTCACACCTCTAGGAACACACTACAGTGATGATAGGTCGGGGTAGGGGATCTTCGTTAAGGAGGTAACCCCCGGACCCTATTGGTACTCGGTTCTGCTCCTTAACCCTGTGTGTGTTCAGCAGTGTTTGTATGCGTTCTTACCTCCTTGCAGTGGGCGACGTGGACCCAGGTCGCTCTTTTTCTGAACATATCTAAACGGCAAATAGGCAGTTTCCAACAAGACCTAGTAGGGGCCGCCCCAACCGGGCTGCTTCCAGTCTTTCCTTTTCAATCATTGGACCCGCACCTCATCACCTGGTTGGATAGAGTGGGTCACTCTCTCCTTCAGTTCACCTGTAGGTCACAAAATCTTTGACATACGGGTGTGATTATCAAACAATCTTCTCATGTATTCAGCCAGAGTATTCTCAGTGTCTATCTCTGCCTGCTCTGGTCCTCCTAACTCTACATCCTACTATAGGTACTCATCCTACCAAGTTTCTTCCAGTACTTATATAGTTCTTCCTTAGTCTACTATTTATTGTTCCATTCATGTGTTTAATTAAACCTGCCGATTGCGGATGAATATGAACAATATTTCTTCCTGGTAATATCTAACTTCTATCACAGTCAATCACCATTACTTTCCTTCACCCCCTTGCTTCCCTGTCTCACCAATAGTTCCTTTAAAATTTCTGTGATTCGTATCTCTACATCTGTCTTATCCCCCTCTCCCCCCTGAGCTCCCTCAGTTTCCCTCTGATTAGGATAGGGGGTGGGGGTCCCTCACCACTACTACTTCATCATCTGGATTCTCCCCCCATGCCCAATCTACTAATGAGGGATACAATTTCAATCCAGAATTATCTATGGGTGGCCGTGGGTTCTGACTTCAACTATTTCCCTATCACTAGACAAGAGCACTTTTTCTCAATCATATCAATAAAGTATAATGCAATGTGTGTAAAGAAACCACTAAGTAACATTACCTGGTTTAAGAAGTATCCACTTGGCAATGTTATATTAAATGCACATAACGCATACTAAAAATAGTCTTATATTCGGCAAACCTACGGAATGAGTTACTCTAGCAACACAAATTTACCTGAAAGGTGTTGTCTACAGAGGCCATCAGGGCCCTGGGAACAACCTCTGGTCTCCCATAGGGAGTGAGACATATGGTCAGTCCCCTGTTGTTGTTGCAACTCAACAACAGGCGAGGCCATAGCAAAAACCAGATACACAACATGGGTGTGAAACCTTTCAGCAGCAACTTTATTACTTAAGCTAATGTTATCCTGATTGCCTTGCAGGCACAAACCTTCAAAATGCCAACCTAGCTGGGAGCAACATAGCTTCCAGCAGGGCCTCAATCTGTAAACATATTATTTACCTAATATTTCCATACGCATTCATAAAATCACTACTTTTCCAAACTCCTACTCATAGTGGGCAAACACCAATCTAAATCAGAATATCTGTTCACATGTACACCACTACCTAGTTTACATGACTCAGTGAGGGCCATCATAGTAAATTAGAACCTGTAATCACAAAAGTGAAATAAACCACAAATAAAGTTGATCAATATTGTCCTATTAAGTAAGACTGTCAACTAAAAAATAAAAGTAAAACTAACCCATATTCTATAAATACTGTCCTATCAATTGAGTCAATCTCATATTTTAACACAGCCCATCCCCCACATTTGTTTCTTATCAAGTTCAAACGTTAAAATCACAGCTCAGGCAATCGCCCTTCATTGGAATGTATTTAAGATACACCAAAATTAAAACTCTATCATCCCCTGTAAGTTCTATGATCATTACTTTGCGCACACACAACACACCTGGAACAACATTTTTTTTTAAAGTAATTTGTTCTTCCATACGCTACAATCATACTTCCTAATTGTTTTAAGTAATTAGTTCTCCCCTGTGATACATGGCTTTGCCCATGTATCATAATTACTACATATCTAAACAAAGACTTTAGTAATATTGGTAAATTACCCTAATGCCAAATATCATCTCGGAGGATTGCCCCTCCCTTTTTCCATATTTCTAATTCTCTCTGTGTGAAGAGCAGAATGTAGCACTCAGGCTCTACGTGAATAACGGAACCCATGGTCCCATTTTCCCCAACTAAGGTGTCAGTGGTTGGAATCGAATTGTTTAGGGCAGCTAAATCGGCCCTGGTCTCAGTCAGAGTTCTAGAAGGGGTTGGGGCTGGAGTGCAATGTGTAAGGTGGTGCCAAGGTGCTCCTGATTTGCCTTTGACCTGGACCGAGTGTGAAGTAACTTCCTTCACTTCGTACGGTCCAGTCCACCTGGGTTCCAGCCACTTTCTCTTGTGGACTTTAACCCTCACCCAGTCCCCAACTTTTACCTTCAGTGGTGATGAATCTCCCAGCAGCTCCCCCTCTTGGACCTTGTGGATCTGTGTGGAAATAGCTGCAGAAAGTTCCGTCAGTTTTCTCACATAATCAGACATTACAATTTGTTGTACATCAAGGGCGGGCATATGACCTCCCTCCCTTGGTGGACCAGGCATAGCCCTCCCTGTCATTATCTCATGGGGAGAGAGATGGGTCCCTGCCCCGGGTGAGGACCTCATAGCCATCAAGGCCAGGGGCAGGGCTTCCACCCAGGTCAACTTAGAGCCTGCACATACCTTTGCAATTTTAGCTTTCAAGGTTTGATTTGCGCGTTCCACTAGACCCTGAGATTAAGAGTCTCATGCTCTACCGACTGAGCTATCCGGGCCTGAATGGATTTGTTGATAGTTGATGTTCTTGGCTGTATGGTGGAGGGCGGGGCTCCAGAGGCAATGCAGGGTACAGGGAGCTGGTAGAAGAAGAACCAGCCCCCCTCTCCTCTGTCTTCTTCTCTTGTGTGGCAACGGGTGTGGTAGTCACGATGCCCATCATATCTGGTTTCTTGTGTGCCCACAGCCGTCTGGCCTCTTCTATTGCCCAACCTCCTATTCTCAGCTCTGCTTCTGCTTTTTCTAGCATTTTAGTTCCCTTTTTCTTGAACACATGTTTTCTGTTTTCAGCTTCCTCTTCTCGCTTCCCACTTTCCACTTTCTCCTTTAGCTCTCCCTCCATGGCTGTTAGCTGGTGTTTGGTGGGTGCTCCCCCACTAAAGTACCCTGCCTGTGTCCACCTCAACTTCACCCCCTCCCACACCTTCCTTATAATTTTATACTGCTCTTTCCCCCCTGCCCTCTCTTGCATTTTACGCTCTAAGCACTCTACAAAGTTTGGTTTAGACGACATGGTTAACAGGGTAATAGGGTAAAAATTCCAATCAAAGTGTACACAGGGTCAGAGAAATAATGTTAATCAAAATATACACAGGGTCAGTGAAACGGCGCAAATCCTCCTATCGTTCAATACACTTCACACCATCAGTTTATACATTCAACACTATTAGACTTCACATACAAACATACAAAGCAATGACACACACACACCAATTTGCCTAACTGCAGTCAACCGGGCTAGGGGGTGCACTAGTCAGCCGGGACGAAACTTGTTTTTCCAATTAATACAGACAGATCGTATCCCCTCAAAGGTACGTACAAACAACCACGCTCAAAACGGAGTCCACAAGTGGATGGTCCGGAGGTGTACAGATCCCTCCCTAAACAAATGTCTTAAACCGGGCTAGGACAAGTCCATAAGGCCGGGACGAAACTAATACAGCAGGTGTCCCCTAAACAATGGGACGGAATATTTTCACTTTATACTATGGGGATAAGTTTACGTTATATTTACTTTACTTCTCAAACTTTTAGAGGGTTCCCTTCTGCAGGATCAGTACAGCAGGACTTCCCTAGTTGGTAGAGAATGCTATCAATTGCCCCTCTTAGGCACACATTTAACTCGGGGAGTCTCTCTTATAGACTCAACTTTATCACATCACATTGCAATCACAACTTTTCTCTTTATCACTTCACACTTTATCACCTTTTCAATTCATATACTCTACATCATACCAAACATCTCTGCAAACAGACTTCACATTATGCCCTAGTTCTAAGATAAATTTAACAACAGTTCATACTCACGCCCAGTACTACTGATCAAAATTTGGATAAAACTATGATACAATATTGCAGATTCGATTAAACAGGTTCTGCTTACCTTATTTAGTCGAGCTCATTGATCAGTTTCCTGGGGTGAGAAGAATTGCCGATGGCTCCTGCGAACAGGTCACCCGTCCTTGTAAATTCGTCAAAGACCCGTCTCCTCTCACATCAACTACCTATGGATCGAAATCAGAAGACTGAAACCATCCTCTGCTACCATTTTGTCGATGATTCAGTTACTCGAGAAGGAGACAAGTCATAACTCAGAACCAGGTGGAATTGATATTAAATCAAGCGATTTATTTGATGCAAAGATATTTGGCAGATCGTGCACGGACTCCTTCGTTTAGCTCATAGGGAACTAGCGGAAGAGAGCCCCGAAACATGGTGTGCATTGAATTTTATACAGTGATGTGACGTAGGCAGAGTCTAGCAGTCCCGTTCTCCGGACTGGTCGTTGAGTGGTGGGACGGTCCATTCTCTGAGTAGTGTCGACTTCCCATTGGCCCTTGGCAGTGTTCTTTGTCCTTGAAGTCCAGCCCTCATAAGTCTGTGTGTGTGTGTGAGAGGGCCTGGGTGTGTGAGTATCTGCTGACATGCACTGTGGTGCAACAACAGGATGGGGGGTTCCCGTTATCAGTTATGTTGAGTAATATCTGTCTGTGTAAGTTTGTGATTGTAGGGTGTGTTGTGCAGATAGTATTTAAAAGATTAGTTGTCTCATCAGTATTATCTCGAGGTTCCATGTGTTGCAATAATTAAGCAAGGCAAGAGTAAATATGTTAGGGTGTCACACAGGAATGGACCTTGGACAAAAGCAATGTATGTTAAATGACAGAATATTTTCTATACACTATAAAGCATTGTTTTTTGTTATTTTGAAATTACATCTTTATTTTATAGTATACAAGTTGTATACATAGACAGAAGGGAGTTAGATATGAATACAGTATATTTTGCTGTAGTTTTGTTGAGAAGAAAGGTGCAGTGGTGTAAAGTACTTAAGTAAAAATACTTTAAAGTACTACTTAAGTAGTTTTTGGTGGTATCTGTACTTTACTATTTATATATTTGACAACTTTTACTTCACTACATTCCTAAAGAAAGTGATGTACTTTTTCAATTTTCCCCGACACCCAAAAGTACTGGTTACATTTTGAATGCTGAGCAGGACAGAAAATTGTTAAATTCACACATTTATCAAGAGAACATCCCTGGTCCGCCCTACTGCCTCTAATCTGGTGGACTCACTAAACACAAACGTTTTGTTTGTAAATGATGTCTGTGTGGTGGAGTGTGCTCCTGGCTAGCTGTAAATTTAAGAAAAACAAAGAACGTCTGGTATGCTTAGTGTAAGGACATTTTAACAATTAATACTTCTAATAACTAAGTATATACCACCACTGCACCCATTACAAAGACTTGCATAAATAGCTCTTTGTACTATCTGTGCTGGTTGTGTACAGCAGCTGCCATTATAGCAGCAGCGAAAGACCGGAAGCAGTAATTCACAGACACTCCCTCAGGAGAGAAAGGCCTGTTGAGATTCTCCATCTTTGCACGTGTTCCAAGTGGCTGCCAGGTAAAGGTTGACGATAGCAGACAACAGGATTCATAGTTGAAGTCGGTGTTGTTTAACATTTTCTTGACTTTACTCGACTTTTATAGATCATGTAAGGTTATCCAGGAACTTTCTGAAGTAATATTAAGCTACATGAGACCTAACTTAATTCCGTTTTGCTATTTAAATAGATGTTTGATTGCTCTGGTCTAGGGGCGAATCAGTTGCAGACTTGAGAATCGTATTTTCTCTCGCCAACTCCCTAGTCATTATCCGAACACTACAACAAAGTAGTCTAACTGTACTGTAGCCTACAACATTTCATGCCATACAAAGAAACAATTTCTTCCA
The DNA here is from genome assembly GCA_023634145.1 of Thymallus thymallus. NCBI lineage: Eukaryota > Metazoa > Chordata > Actinopteri > Salmoniformes > Salmonidae > Thymallus > Thymallus thymallus. The sequence goes on along the minus strand of CM042394.1, from coordinate 21,703,490 downwards.
CAATGGATCGGGTAAGTCTGGTTTTAACAGTATACGCCTGCTGTGTTGTATAAAATGTCTAGGCATAATTTACCATAGTTGCTTCCAAAACGTACCATAGGTAAAATGATGGTTAGATGGGCACAGACTTTGCTGTGAGGTAGCCTATCATTTTATCACATATGATCAATGTCAGCTTCTATTCTTATTATGAGAAATTGCAGTTCCCATGCCTAGGTTTTAAGCACAGTTTCAAAAGATGTTCATATATTGTGGTATGTCTCTGAAGCAGAAACAAAGAAACTGACGTTATAGTGAAAACAAACGCGATAGCTTCAGTTGTTGTTGATCTTATATTCTAACGTTAGCTAGCAAACATAATCAGGGTAAGCTATGCAAGTAACGTTAAGTAGGCTATCAGCATAAAAACATCAAACAAACATTTATATACCTCTGCGATCACGACAATGTTTGACGATGTCGTTGGTGGAACAAATGTATAAAGTTCGCCAACCTTGCCAGAGATAAAATAGTTGTATGAGTCAAGGGACTTCAGCTCCTGCGACGTGAATGCGGACACTGTATTAACAAGATAGTTATAAATATCCGGATACGTTACGGCTGGCAGTAATTACGGATCTTTACTAAATGTTTTTGGGTCTATTCGATATGGGTCCACACCAATCAAGCTTATCTTCTCTTGATAACGACGAGATGAAGCCATTACGCTACTGTGATCAGCTGCTCAACTCAAATCTGCCACTAGCAACGGAGATGTCAACAATATGGCTGCGGTTAGCTACTTCCGGTGTTTGCGAATAAGCCCTATTTGACCAGATACTCAAGTGGCCGTTCTATCAAAGAAAATGAATGTCTTCAAAAAAGGAAGGCTGTCGGGAAAGAGGCAAGATCAGATGGGACCATTATAGTAATGAGAGGGCAGATGTGTGTTTCCACTAGTTACCACAGTGGAAACAGGCATTACTCCCATATAAAGTGTCCTAATTTTACCAATACACTCGTAACAACCCACTCATTACGAAATGTATATTGAATCAAATAAGGCAAAAGCTACATTTTTGGGCCCAGTTATCCCTCTCGCTTTGCCTCTTCCTCGCTGTTTGAAAGGAAATGACTGGTATAAGATATATGGTGGAAACTAGCTCATGCCTCCACCAATCCAATGCTCTTATATTTGTGGGTTGTAGTGAAGCATTGAACATTTCCAGAATAAGGAGATATTTGAGGGATGCAGCCAAATCAATCAGAGATTTAGATGAATAAGATATTTGGTGTAGTGTTAATCTATGTTGAATACTTCTTGCGGCCAACAGGACAAAGCTAGCCCCTCCCCCTCCACCCTCCTGGAATCCCCAGGTCGACCGCCTCTCCGTACTTTACTGCTGGTTCTGGTCGACTGCAGGAAAACACCGGGGCAGAGTGGAACTGAAAGAGGAGAAGAGGAACATGGAGATTTGATTTCATTAAGTAAGAACCATGGTGTGTGGATTAGACTACAGTCTGCTTCGGTAACAATTAATTAATTTTATATTGGTGAAAATATCTGGTCGTTCCACCCAATTCTAAGTGTAACTTGTTTAAAAAAACATTTGATTTCACCTAATTTTAACATTCTGTCATAAAGAGCAGATGTTCAACTTAATAAAAAACATGTTTTCCATCTGAAGAGGTTATATGAAAAATAAATACTATAGTAAGTGCCAATGTGTTTAATAAAGTAACAGGGTTGACCGTAACAGGGGAAAACTGAAAACAACAAAACCACTAGTTTACATTAGTTAAATAGTCCTTTAAATCAGCCATGAATCCACTTGTGACAGGGGGAATGGAAGCTAGTATTGTGCAACAGGGAGTGGCAATAGAATGCAGTCTTCACCCAAAAAGTTAGTTAAAACATTTCTAGCATGTCTATATTTGGATAAAAGGGTTGAGATGCTCAGTTTTCCACCACAAAACAGCAGAGAATTTACAAAAATATTATAACCAGCTTTCCTGCTTTTACTCTGAATTTACTATTAGATGTTCAATGTTTATTTTACAAAGAAAATGTAAGGAACAGTTTCACCTTATTAAAACAAGTGTTCAGTTCATGTAACAGGGTTGACCTTAAAATGAGGGACTGACTTAAATTAATCACTAATCACATTAAATAATGTTCATGATTGACTGTCAAAGTAACCAATAAGTAATGAGCACTAATGATGTCATATTAAACTGGTTATGGCAGTAGGCCGACTATGGCATTATTCATGTAAAAACCTTACTCTACTTATCTTAATTGGTGTAAGGTCATAACCGAAGTAAGCATAGCCTTTAAAAACACCTGGTTTTCTGATCAATCTTTAGAATTATTAGGACATGTAAACACTTTAATCAGAGTTATAGCGGTGTAGTTGATCTGTACATGTGCTGCACGAGAGGCTTTAGCTTCATTCTTTTGAGCGAGTGCAGTGAGTTCAGAAGAACTGAAAGTATGCAGCTTAGAAATAGTTTTCACATACTAACTTTATTTGTCTAAACTCAGAATCAAATATGCTTCTCAAAAATAACCTGGTCGCTGTTGTAGAAATTTTATTTTGGTTGCCAATTTTCTGCATTTCTCAAAGTCCCACCAGGTAGCCTGATTTCAGATGTCTCCATGTAAACAGGATTATTAGGGAAATTGTTTTTCTTTCAAAGCATGTCAACATTTTAAATCAATCTTTATACTAATTGACTATTCACAATAATCATATTATTCTGCGCATGTAACCATACTCAATAATGGTAAAACTTTGATAAATGATTGTATTAGGTGGGTTAAAATATTTCTAGAAGATACACAGGGTTGACAGAGGGACCTGTCAAAATGCAGAATTTAGTCTTTATTCATAAAAATCTGATTCATCGTGTTCTCTATTAAAGGGCACTTTATTTAGTATAACAGAGACTTACAATTGAATATTGGTCCACAATTTCTGCTGGAGAAATTTCAAAGGGATGCAAAAGGCATTCATTTCATGGGAAGACATCTGTTTATTGACCCATATCTGCAAAACCTAACTATTCAATGTCTTTGTTTCACAGGGGACAGCCCTAATTGTTGCTCTCTTGGTGGGAGGGGCTTATCATCTGGGGAGCCTCAACAACATCATGATGGTGACAAGAAAGAGAAGAGTCTCTCCAGATCAGAACACCTCAAGAAACACCAGCAGAGACGTATAAGGAAGAAACCTCACCACTGCTGTTCTGACTGTGGGAAGAGTTTTGCTGCATCTAAAACTTTACAATCTCATCAGAGAATTCATACAGGAAAGAGACCTTACCCCTGCTATGATTGTGGGAAATGCTTCAATCATCAAGGATCCCTGACTACACACCAACGCATACACACAGGAGAGAAGCCTTATAGCTGTGATCAGTGTGGGAAGAGCTTCAATCAATCAGGACACCTGACTGAACACCAACGCATACACACAGGAGAGAAGCCTTATAGCTGTGATCAGTGTGGGAAGAGATTTGCTCTATCAGGAATCCTGACTATACACCAACGCATACACACAGGAGTGAAGCCTTATAGCTGCAGTCAGTGTGGGAAAAGCTTCAATCATTCAGGACACCTGACTAGACACCAACGCATACACACAGGAGAGAAGCCTTATAGCTGTGATCAGTGTGGGAAGAGCTTCAATTGTTTTGGGTCCCTGATTACACACCAACGCAGACACACAGGACTGAAGCCATTTAGCTGTGATCAGTGTGGGAAGAGCTTCAATCAATCAGGGGCCCTGACTACACACCAACGCATACACACAGGAGAGAAGCCTTATAGCTGTGATCAGTGTGGGAAGAGCTTCAATCAATCAGGAGACCTGACTAAACACCAACGCATACACACAGGAGAGAAGCCATATAGCTGTGATCATTGTGGGAAGAGCTTCAATCAATCAGGAGACCTGACTAAACACCAACGCATACACACAGGAGAGAAGCCTTATAGCTGTGATCAGTGTGGGAAGTGCTTCAATCATTCAGGATCCCTGATTACACACCAACTCATACACACAGGAGAGAAACCTTACTCCTGTCTATGTGGAAAGAGCTTTGCTCATTCAGTGTCTCTGAAAAAACACCAGAAAGGACAAACATGTTGTCTTTTATGTCCCCCCTCTCCTGCAACGGTTCCAGATCCCTAAATACGTTTTCCATAGAAACCATCTTGTAAAGAGTCATCCATCTCCCATTCTCTAACAGTTTATTAAGTCTGATTACCATGGTAACCTGTGTTACATAATATGTATCTCTGGATCCATATGTATCACGTCTCAGAGTAGGAGTGTTGTGTGTGTGTGTGTGTGGTGGGTGGGGATGTTAAGATCTCTATCTTATTTAATTAACTCCTATTATCCTTTAAATAATGTTTCAACAATACTAGGTGTGTATTCATGTGTTCAATAGATCAATACATTAAATCCATTATCTGCTAAACAATGTCTGCTTATCACATTAGTTACGTTTTTTAAAAATCTATAATAATAATCTGTAAGGATCATAGGTCTCTTGTATAATTAGTTTGGTCCTAAAAGATGTTCACATATTTATTGTAAAACCCTTCACCAGGTTATAATGTAGCTGATGGGACGTACGGACGTACAGAAGATATAGGACTATTAGTGTGGTCAAATTATGTTGTTGCATTTATTTTAAAGGATTTTAATAGTGATATCTTTTTACACTTTCCTTATTGTATATTAAGTGTGTTTTTATTGTGAAGCGAATGAGTTTTGTTTTACATTGCTAAAATATGTATTATGTAGAAGAGACCAGGATATGTTGTTGCTCTGTGTCCCAACACTCAATGTTATAGTCATGATCCTGAGAATAAAACAGATTTAATACAATCAACAGAGAAACACGTGTCTTACAGCAACACGGTATATTCTACTTCCTTTACGGCCAATTCGGCTGCTGCGTCTGCACGTTTGGCTGCCATGCTTGAGGATATAGAGAGATTGCTGAAGTGAATACTAGACTTGTGGCTTAAATTTGAGGCAGTAGATCCATAAATAGAATAGGCGTAGTCATGATCAAGTAGATCACGTAGACGGTGCTTTACAGTTTTCACATCATAGTCTCCATCAACGCCTGTCATCCTTTCGTAAATAATCTTGATAATGTCTGCTGTAACTGCATCACATGCGTCAACACGTCGTCTTAACTCTGAAGGAGTAATGCAGTGTCGAATTTCAAGATAAATGTCCATTACATTGTTTTTTTTTCCTTTTCTAGAGTGTCGCTCAGAAACGCAAGCTGCATCTCTGTAATGTCTGATTTAAGTTGTTCTCTGGCCTGGCGGGCTTGGGCTTTCCATTGGTCATACATTACTACAAGTTCTCTTTCCTATTTGTGTGCCTCCTCTGTTCGTAAAGCGAGCATTCTGGGTGTTGGGTTCTTATTGCGGACAGAGCGTCGAGGACCCTGGGGTTCTTCACAAACTTCTTTACCTCTTGCGTCGTTTAGAGCCTGTTCTGTGACCTCTGGTGGGAGGTGAGTATCTTTATTCTCCTGTTCACTTGTAAGAATATCCTCAGGCTTGTGCCTTTCAGTTTGTAAATTATCAATTGGATTCTCGAACTCTCCTAAACTTGAGTTAATATTGGACTCTGCCATTTTCAATGTGCTTTACAATAATATTTGTAAATGCAGAAACTGAGATGTGTAGACCATAAATGTATCAATTAAACCACATTCCTCACGAATATACAAAGGTAATACATCCTTATGTTGCGCCCCTGTAAAAGGGGAAATAGAAAGTACGACACGGACACGATGTAGCTTCAGTCAAGTCCAAGTTGTAATGCATTTACCATGAACAGCATAATAACATGTTTACACAATATCACAATTAAACATGTTATTTTCCCTTTGCACAACATAAATGTCCCTCTAAGAAACTACACAATCAGGAAAAATATCAGCTGGTCAGTTATAACTCCATATTACTAAAATACCTGAGTTAACCTTTAGAGTGAGTTACCAAAAATATATCAAAACATGTTTACAGCATCTTAAAACAGTATTGGCAAATAACCTTGAAACAGTACATTTAATAAAACAGATTATTTAAACAGAAATAGATTTATTACGAAATGTATATGCGATCAAATAAGCCACACGTGGCAATTCGACATTACATGTGTTAACCAAATCCAACACACTCATTGAAGACATATTTTGGACCCAGTTATACCTCTCACTTCGGTTCTTCCTCTCTGTTTTAAAGTAAATGGCTGGTGTAAGAAATATGGTGGAAACTCTGACTAGCCCATTCCTCCACCAATCCAATGCTTTTAGATTTGTGGGCAGTAGTAAACGATTGGACATTTTATAAGTCAAAATCCAAATCAGATGTTCAGACTAAATTAATAAAATAGTTGGTTTAATTATAAACTGTTGAATACTTCTTGTGGCCAACAGGACAAAGCTAGCCCGTTCCCCTCCACCCTACAGGAGTCCCCAGGTCGACCGTCTCTCCGTACTTTACTGCTGGTTCTGGTCGACTGCAGGAAAACACCCGGGCAGAGTGGAACTGAGAGATGAGGAGGAGAAGAGAAGAAAGATGGAGATTTGATTGCAGTAAGTAAGGACTGTTAGATTGCGTCAATTCAAATCTGGTATTGGAATAAGAGAAGTCATCATGAACTATTTCAAATCAAGCTAAGTTTATTAGATGCAAATGTATAAATGATAAGTATGAAGGTTCGTATACGGGCTCACTGTAACACCACGCAGGGCAAACAGAGAACTGACCACAGTTTTACATGTTCTTCTTTAAATACCCCAGACAGAGTTAGTTCCTGTTTCTGAACAGACCTGTCAGGGTAGAGGCTGAGTGTGGTTTAGACTTACTCAGCCTATCAGTTGGCGCACGGGTTGGTCCCAACCCCTTGGCGCTCTGTTGCCGGGCGAAGTTGTTGTTCGAGCAGAATTGTTTTGCACGTTCCTTCATGTGCAAACACACACTGAGACAGTTGCAGTTCCTGTTTTGGTATTTCAGTCCGCTAGTGGTTTAGCATGTGACGATATATTGAGACATGACCCAGACACGACCCTTCGTGACTGTCAGCTGCTTTGTCTTATGTTCTAATCACAGCACATCAATTTGTCACGTACATCATTTCTAAGTACACATACAGTGGCACCCTGATATTATGTTAACAAAGCATGAATAGGTTATTAACTAAAAGGTCAGGTCCCCACAGGACCATGGTGTGTATATTAGACTACAGTCTGCTTCTGTAAAAGTAGTTGAGGTGCATAAAGATGGCGGCCCGCTTGTTCTTCACTCTATTACACATTTCTGACCTCTACTGTTTTTTTTGGTCATTAGCACAGTAAACATGATCCCAATTTTAGCTTCAAGATGCCGGCATTTTGAAAACCGTAAAAGTAGATGTTTCGATTTATTGGAACATTGAACAATGTCACGGACCGTCGTTTTCAAAACTCGGTGGATAGTGCTAAAACAATGACGTCATATTAATAAAAAACACGTTTTCCATCTCAAGACATTGAGTAAAAATGTTACTATACTAAGTACCAAGCAGCACAAGCAGCACAAGCTTCCTTTTGCGTGAATGCAGTGAGTTCAGGAAAAACTAAAAGTATGCATCTTAGAAATAGTTTTCACATACAAACTTTATATGTCCGAAATCAAAATCAAATATGCTAATCCAAAATAACATGTGGTAGTACGTTTATTTTGATTGGCAATTTTCTGCATTTATCAAAGTCCCATCAGTTAACCTGATTACAGATGTCTATGCTATTCAATATCTTTGTTACACAGGGGACAGCCCTAACCGTTGCTCTCTCAGTGGGAGGGGCTTATCATCAGGGGAGCCTCAACAACAACATGATGCTGACAAGACGTCTCTCCAGAAGAGTCTCTCCAGATCAGAACGTCTCAAAAAACACCAGCAGAGACTTCTAGGAAAGAAACCTCACCACCGCTGCATTGACAGTGTGAAGAGTTTTACTAAACAGACAGAATTGATGATTCACCAGCGCATTCACACTGGAGAGAAACCTTATAGCTGTGATCAGTGTGGGAAGAGCTTCAATCAATCAAGACGCCTGACTAGACACCAACTTATACACACAGCAGATACGCCTTTTAGCTGTGATCAGTGTGGGAAGAGCTTTGCTCTATCCGGAAACCTGACTACACACCAGTGCATACACACAGGAGAGAAGCCTTATAGCTGTCATCAGTGTGGGAAGTGCTTTACTCAATCCGGAAACCTAACCACACACCAGCGCATACACACAGGAGTGAAGCCTTATAGCTGTGATCTGTGTGGGAAGAGCTTCATTCATTCAGGACACCTGACTGCACACCAACGCATACACACAGGAGAGAAGCCTTACAGCTGTGATCAGTGTGGGAAGAGCTTCAATCGATCAGGAGCCCTGACTGCACACCAACGCATACACACAGGAGAGAATCCTTATAGCTGTGATCAGTGTGGGAAGAGCTTCAATCGATCAGGAGCCCTGACTGCACACCAACGCATACACACAGGAGAGAAACCTTATTGCTGTGATCAGTGTGGGAAGAGTTTTGCTCGAGATTTCACCCTGACTACACACCAACGCATACACACAGGAGAGAAACCTTATAGCTGTGATCAGTGTGGGAAGAGTTTCAGGAAGTTAGGACACCTGACTAGACACCAGCTCACACACACTGGAGAGAAACCTTACTCCTGTCTATGTGGAAAGAGCTTTGCTCATTCAGAGTCACTGAAAAAATACCAGAAAGAACTAACATGTCGTCTTTTATCTCCCTCTCTGGCACCGGTTCCAGATCCCTAAATAAAGTTTCCATAGAAAACATCTTGTAAAGAGTCATCCATCTCCCATTCTCTAACAGTTTACTAAGTCTGATTACCATGGTAACCTGTGTAGCATAATATGCAGCTCTGGATCAATATGTATCAAGTGTCTTGTAAATGGGAGTGTTGTGTGTGTGTGTGTGTGTGTGTGGGGTGTTCAGATCTGTATCTTATTTCATTATCTCCTATTATCCATTAAATAATGTTATAATGTAGAAAATGTTTCAACAATACTTCTGTAAGAGGTGTTGACATGCTGAATGTACCGAGCTAACTTTTTTAATTACTAGCACATAGCTTGGACACCCATCATTACCCCACAACACATGCCACCAGAGGTCTCTTCACAGTCCAAGTCCAGAACAGACTATGTGAGGCGCACAGTACTTGTCAGGCTCTGGCCATAGAGAAGCAATAGGCTTCTCTATGTAGCTATGGTCAGAGTCTGACAGTGTCGTTCTTTTCTGTTTCTTTGTTGGTTTGGGTGGATCTCTAATTAGAGGCAGCTGCTACCCGTTGTCTCTAATTAGGGATCCAATATATGTCGAGTCTGTCCCTCACGCTGGTGTGGGTCGTTATCGTACATGTCGAGGTACAGTGGGGAGAACAAGTATTTGATACACTGCCGATTTTGCAGGTTTTCCTACTTACAAAGCATGTAGAGGTCTGTAATTTTTATCATAGGTACACTTCAACTGTGAGAGACGGAATCTAAAACAAAAATACAGAAAATCACATTGTATGATTTTTAAATAATTAATTTGCATTTTATTGCATGACATAAGTATTTGATCACCTACCAACCAGTAAGAATTCCGGCTCTCACAGACCTGTTAGTTTTTCTTTAAGAAGCCCTCCTGTTCTCCACTCATTACCTGTATTAACTGCACCTGTTTGAACTCATTACCTGTATAAAAGACACCTCTCCACACACTCAATCAAACAGACTCCAACCTCTCCACAATGGCCAAGGCCAGAGAGCTGTGTAAGGACATCAGGGATAAAATTGTAGACCTGCACAAGGCTGGGATGGGCTACAGGACAATAGGCAAGCAGCTTGGTGAGAAGGCAACAACTGTTGGCGCAATTATTAGAAAATGGAAGAAGTTCAAGATGACAGTCAATCTCCCTCGGTCTGGGGCACCATGCAAGATCTCACCTCGTGGGGCATCAATGATCATGAGGAAGGTGAGGGATCAGCCCAGAACTACACGGCAGGACCTGGTCAATGACCTGAAGAGAGCTGGGACCACAGTCTCAAAGAAAACCATTAGTAACACACTATGTCGTCATGGATTAAAATCCTGCAGCGCACGCAAGGTCCCCCTGCTCAAGCCAGCGCATGTCCAGGCCCGTCTGAAGTTTGCCAATGACCATCTGGATGATCCAGAGGAGGAATGGGAGAAGGTCACGTGGTCTGATGAGACGAAAATCACGATTTTTGGTCTAAACTACACTCGCCGTGTTTGGAGGAAGAAGAAGGATGAGTACAACCCCAAGAACACCATCCCAACCGTGAAGCATGGAGGTGGAAACATCATTCTTTGGGGATGCTTTTCTGCAAAGGGGACAGGACGACTGCACCGTATTGAGGGGAGGATGGATGGGGCCATGTATCGCGAGATCTTGGCCAACAACCTCCTTCCCTCAGTAAGAGCTTTGAAGATGGGTCGTGGCTGGGTCTTCCAGCATGACAACGACCCGAAACACACAGCCAGGGCAACTAAGGAGTGGCTCCGTAAGAAGCATCTCAAGGTCCTGGAGTGGCCTAGCCAGTCTCCAGACCTGAACCCAATAGAAAATCTTTGGAGGGAGCTGAAAGTCCGTATTGCCCAGCGACAGCCCCGAAAACTGAAGGATCTGGAGAAGGTCTGTATGGAGGATTGGGCCAAAATCCCTGCTGCAGTGTGTGCAAACCTGGTCAAGAACTACAGGAAACGTATTATCTCTGTAATTGCAAACAAAGGTTTCTGTACCAAATATAAAGTTCTGCTTTTCTGATGTATCAAATACTTATGTCATGCAATAAAATGCAAATTAATTACTTAAAAATCATACAATGTGATTGTCTGGATTTTTAGATTCCGTCACTCACAGTTGAAGAGTACCTATGATAAAAATTACAGACTTCTACATGCTTTGTAAGTGGGAAAATCGGCAAAATCGGCAGTGTATCAAATACTTGTTCTCCCCACTGTATATGTCGCAGTCACGGTGAAGATAAGTGTGCTTTGTTTTACGTCCGTTCATTTCGTGTGTTAGGTGAACGTGACGTTTTGTCTATCGTGTTTGTTTTGTGTTTTGTTTTAGTTCGTTCATTTGAAATATTTATTACATAGTAAATAATAAAGAAAAATGTCGAACTACTATCCCTGCGCTGCGTCTTGGTCTCTCCAAACCCCATTCCGTGACAGTACTACATAGAGCCATGACTACATGGAACTCTATTCCACATCAGGTAACTGAGGCAAGCAGTAGAATCAGATTTTATAAACATAACAATACACCTTATTGAACAGTGGGGACTGTGAAGAGACACACAAAGGTACAGACACATGCATGCGCACACTTTGTGATATTGTATGGTGGTATTAAACATGTATTGTGGATATGTAGTAATGTTATATGATGTATTGTTTCATCTTTAGTTTTCTATGTAATATTAGTGATTTAATGTGTTGGACCCCAGGAAGAAGGCAGCAGCTAAAGGGGATCCCTAATAAATACAAATACTAGGCGTGTATTCATGTATTCAATAGATCAATACATTAAATCCATTATCTGCTCAACATCTGCTTATCACACTAATTATAAGCTTTTAAAATCTATAATAATAATCTGTAAGGATCATAGGTTTCTTGTATAATTAGTTTGGTCCTAAAAGATGTTCACATATTTATTGTAAAACCCTTCACCAGGTTTTAGTGTAGCTGATGGGACGTACGGATGTACAGAAGCCATAGGCTTATTAGTGTGGTCACATATTGTTGCATTGATTTTAAAGGATTTTAATAGGGATATCTTTCAACTTTCCTTATTGTATATTAAGTGTTCTATATATTACATTGCTGATTGCATATTACATTTGTTTATACAGTATCTAGTTGTATTGTGTAGAAGAGACCAGGATATGTTGTTGCTCTGTGTCCCAACACTCAATGTTATAGTCATGATCCTGAGAATAAAACAGGTTTAAAACAATCAACAGAGAAACGCGTGTCTTACAGTGCTACACATCTGTTATAGTAAGTGCTTTATCCTGCTTAATTGAAGTATCAGGATTAGTTATTCACTAGTTATAAAGTGTGTTTGTTTATCTTTATGTTACTAAGACTACAGGGAGGGAGTTTAGTTACCAGTTATAAAGTGTGTTTGTTGTCTATCTTTATGTTTCTAAGACTACAGGGAGGGAGTTTAGTTACCAGTTATAAAGTGTGTTTGTTGTCTATCTTTATGTTTCTAAGACTACAGGGAGGGAGTTTAGTTACCAGTTATAAAGTGTGTTTGTTGTCTATCTTTATGTTTCTAAGACTACAGGGAGGGAGTTTAGTTACCAGTTATAAAGTGTGTTTGTTGTCTACCTTTATGTTTCTAAGACTACAGGGAGGGAGTTTAGTTACCAGTTATAAAGTGTGTTGTCTATCTTTATGTTACTAAGACTACAGGGAGGGAGTTTAGTTACCAGTTATAAAGTGTGTTTGTTGTCTATCTTTATGTTTCTAAGACTACAGGGAGGGAGTTTAGTTACCAGTTATAAAGTGTGTTGTCTATCTTTATGTTTCTAAGACTACAGGGAGGGAGTTTAGTTACCAGTTATAAAGTGTGTTGTCTATCTTTATGTTTCTAAGACTACAGGGAGGGAGTTTAGTTACCAGTTATAAAGTGTGTTGTCTATCTTTATGTTACTAAGACTACAGGGAGGGAGTTTAGTTACCAGTTATAAAGTGTGTTTGTCTATCTTTATGTTTCTAAGACTACAGGGAGGGAGTTTAGTTACCAGTTATAAAGTGTGTTTGTTGTCTATCTTTATGTTTCTAAGACTACAGGGAGGGAGTTTAGTTACCAGTTATAAAGTGTGTTTGTCTATCTTTATGTTTCTAAGACTACAGGGAGGGAGTTTAGTTACCAGTTATAAAGTGTGTTTGTTGTCTATCTTTATGTTTCTAAGACTACAGGGAGGGAGTTTAGTTACCAGTTATAAAGTGTGTTTGTTGTCTATCTTTATGTTACTAAGACTACAGGGAGGGAGTTTAGTTACCAGTTATAAAGTGTGTTGTCTATCTTTATGTTTCTAAGACTACAGGGAGGGAGTTTAGTTACCAGTTATAAAGTGTGTTTGTTGTCTATCTTTATGTTTCTAAGACTACAGGGAGGGAGTTTAGTTACCAGTTATAAAGTGTGTTTGTTGTCTATCTTTATGTTTCTAAGACTACAGGGAGGGAGTTTAGTTACCAGTTATAAAGTGGGTTTGTCTATCTTTATGTTTCTAAGACTACAGGGAGGGAGTTTAGTTACCAGTTATAAAGTGTGTTTGTCTATCTTTATGCTTCTAAGACTACAGGGAGGGAGTTTAGTTACCAGTTATAAAGTGTGTTTGTCTATCTTTATGTTTCTAAGACTACAGGGTGGGAGATGCAACAATGTCCTTGAGAACAACAGGAAGTGTGTTGGTGGTCTATTGTGTTATACAGTTTAAAAAAAAATTTATATACAGAGGAAGGACACACGAACCTGCTCTCAGAATATCTTGGTTTCACTTTTTGCACCACTGGATTTTATTTTTGACCGGTGTTAGGTCGCGTCAATTCAAATCTGGTATTGGAACAAAATGATTACTACGCGGTTTAAATCATCTATGTATTTTATTCTAGCAAACCTTTAAATGGTAAATATGAAGTTCGTATATACAAGCTCACTGTGACACCACGCAGGGCAAACAGAGAGAGAGAGAGAGAGAGAGAGAGAGCGAGCGCAAGAGAGCGCCTAGAGAAGAGGGCCAGTCCTATCCTTTGTTCTTCCTTAAATACTCCGACAGAATAGTTACCGCTCCTTGCTGGCCTGTCGGAGTAGAGGCTGAGTGTGGTTTAAACTTACTCAGCCTATCGTTGGCGTGCAGGCTGGTCCCAGCCTCGTGACGCAATCCAGTTGACGGAAACAGTTCCTTATCTCGTGTTTACAACAAGACACAGTTCTATTGTGAAACAATAGCACATTCCTTCCACATAGCTCCCCCCTACCCAAACCTACAGCAGTTCTAAAGATCTATGATCACACAATACATTCAGTTAATAACTATTGTTGTAGATTAACATATTCATTAGCTAAACATGTATCAGCCCTTACACCGGAGAATTACCAGCATTAGGTTGTGCTGGTAAGGTTGTGCTGGTTGTGTACAGCAGCTGCCATTATAGCAGAAGCGAAAGACCCGGAAACAGTAATTCACAGACACTCCCTCAAGAGAGAAAGGCCTGTTGAGATTCTCCATCTTTGAGCATGTGTTCCAAGTGGCTGCCAGGTAAAAGTAGACGATATCAGACAACAGGATTCATAGTGAAAGGGGGTGTTGTTGAACGTTTTCTTGGCTTTTCTCAACTTTTATAGATCACGTAAAATGTTATCCATAAACTTTCTGAATTGGTATTAGGCTGCATGATACGTTTATTAGTCCTAACTTAATTCCGTTTTGATATTTAAATAGATGTTTGATTGCTCTGGTCTAGGGGCGAATCAGTTGCAGTCTTGAGAATCGTATTTTCTCTCGCCAACTTCCTAGTCATTATCCGAAAATTACAACAAAGTAGTCTAACTGTACTGTAGCCTACAACATTTCATGTCATACAAAGAAACAATAGCTTCCACAATGGATCGGGTAAGTCTGGTTTTAACAGTATAACTGCTCTGTTGTACAAAATGTCTAGACCTAGTTTTCATCGTCTTTGATCCTCCACATTCCTGTTTTCTGTTTAAACGTATGGACAAAAAAACATGACTGTAAAACTTTTTTATTTTGTTGAAGATTTTTTATTCTTCAACAAAATAACCTACTACTATATAATGTTTAGGAATCTGCGTCTATAACCTAATTATCTCTCCTTCCTCCCAAAGTGTTCACATTCCTTCACTGATTTCTAACACATTAGCCATTATAGGGCTTATTCGATCTACGTCATCAATGCCGCTGCGGCCATATTGTTGACATAGCCTTAGTTCAGCTGGCAACTGACAGGTGCGACACCTTTGGTATTATCGCTGTATTAAAAAAAATAATAATACAATGCGATGGTGTGTTGTCTTATACACGGCTGTTCTAACAACAACAATAAGAACCCTGAAGTTAGTTTTTATGCAATACCAACTGACAGTAGTAGTATAAACAGCTAGTATAAACAGGCTAAACTTTCAGCCAACTCCTCACAGCATCGTTTGTTCTCATCATTTTACCACAGGTAGCGTTAGGGTTAGATACTTCACAGAATAACGTTAGTCTGTTTGCATAATTTACCATAGCTGCTTCCAAAACGAACCATAGGTAAAATGATGGTTAGATGGGCACAGACTTTGCTGTGAGGTAGCCTATCATTTTATCACATATGATCAATGTCAGCTTCTATTCTTATTATATGGCAAATTGCAGTTCCCATGCCTAGGTTTTAAGCACAGTTTCAAAAGATGTTCATATATTGTGGTATGGTCTCTGAAGCAGAAACAAAGAAACTGACGTTATAGTGAAAGCAAACGCGATAGCTTCAGTTGTTGTTGATCTTATATTCTAACGTTAGCTAGCAAACATAATCAGGGTAAGCTATGCAAGTAACGTTAAGTAGGCTATCAGCATAAAAACATCAAACAAACATTTATATACCTCTGCGATCACGACAATGTTTAACGATGTCGTTGGCGGAACAAATGTATAAAGTTCGCCAACCTTGCCAGAGATAAAATAGTTGTATGAGTCAAGGGACTTCAGCTCCTGCGACGTGAATGCGGATACTGTATTAACAAGATAGTTATAAATATCCGGATACGTTACGGCTGGCAGTAATGACGGATCTTTACTAAATGTTTTTGGGTCTATTCGATATGGGTCCACACCAATCAAGCTTATCTTCTCTTGATAACGACGAGATGAAGCCATTACGCTACTGTGATCAGCTGCTCAACTCAAATCTGCCACTAGCAACGGAGATGTCAACAATATGGCTGCGGTTAGCTACTTCCGGTGTTTGCGAATAAGCCCTATTTGACCAGATACTCAAGTGGCCGTTCTATCAAAGAAAATGAATGTCTTCAAAAAAGGAAGGCTGTCGGGAAAGAGGCAAGATCAGATGGGACCATTATAGTAATGAGAGGGCAGATGTGTGTTTCCACTAGTTACCACAGTCATAGAGTCAAATGTCTATATCGTTTTTAAATTAATATTTATTTTATTTATTTACGTTTGGGCCCAGTTATCCCTCTCGCTTTGCCTCTTCCTCGCTGTTTGAAAGGAAATGACTGGTATAAGATATATGGTGGAAACTAGCTCATGCCTCCACCAATCCAATGCTCTTATATTTGTGGGTTGTAGTGAAGCATTGAACATTTCCGGAATAAGGAGATATTCGAGGGATGCACCCAAATCAATCAGAGATTTAGATGAATAAGATATTTGGTGTAGTGTTAATCTATGTTGAATACTTCTTGCGGCCAACAGGACAAAGCTAGCCCCTCCCCCTCCACCCTCCTGGAGTCCCCAGGTCGACCGCCTCTCCGTACTTTACTGCTGGTTCTGGTCGACTGCAGGAAAACACCGGGGCAGAGTGGAACTGAGAGAGAAGGAGGAGAAGAGAAGGAAGATGGAGATTTGATTTCATTAAGTAAGAACCATGGTGTGTGGATTAGACTACAGTCTGCTTCAGTAACAATTAATTAATTTTATATTGGTGAAAATATCTGGTCGTTCCACCCAATTCTAAGTGTAACTTGTTTAAAAAAACATTTGATTTCACCTCATTTTAACATTCTGTCATAAAGAGCAGATGTTCAACTTAATAAAAAACATGTTTTCCCATCTGAAGAGGTTATATGAAAAATAAATACTTTAGTAAGTGCCAATGTGTTTAATAAAGTAACAGGGGAAAACTGAATACAACAAAACCACTACTTTACTTTAGTTAAATAGTCCTTTAAATCAGCCATGAATCCACTTGTGACAGGGGGAATGGAAGCTAGTATTGTGCAACAGGGAGTGGCAATATAATGCAGTCTTCACCTAAAAAGTTAGTTAAAACATTTCTAGCATGTCTATGTTTGGATAAAAGGGTTGAGATGCTCAGTTTTCCAACACAAAACAGCAGAGAATTTACAAAAATATTAGAACCAGCTTTCCTGCTTTTACTCTGAATTTACTATTAGATGTTCAATGTTTATTTTACAAAGAAAATGTAAGGAACAGTTTCACCTTATTAAAACAAGTGTTCAGTTCATGTAACAGGGTTGACCTTAAAATGAGGGACTGACTTAAATTAATCACTAATCACATAAAATAATGTTCATAATTGACTGTCAAAGTAACCAATAAGTAATGAGTACTAATGATGTCATATTAAACTGGTTATGGTAGTAGGCCGACTATGGCATTATTTATGTAAACACCTTACTCTACTTATCTTAATTGGTGTAAGGTCATAACTGAAGTAAGCATAGCCTTTAAAAACACCTGGTTTTCTGATCAATCTTTAGAATTATTAGGACATGTAAACACTTTAATCAGAGTTATAGCGGTGTAGTTGATCTGTACATGTGCTGCACGAGAGGCTTTAGCTTCATTCTTTTGAGTGAGTGCAGTGAGTTCAGAAGAACTGAAAGTATGCAGCTTAGAAATAGTTTTCACATACTAACTTTATTTGGCTAAACTCAGAATCAAATATGCTTCTCAAAAATAACCTGGTCGCTGTTGTAGAAATTTTATTTTGATTGCCAATTTTCTGCATTTCTCAAAGTCCCACCAGGTAGCCTGATTTCAGATGTATCCATGTAAACAGGATTATTAGGGAAATTGTTTTTCTTTCAAATCATGTCAACATTTTAAATCAATCTTTATACTAATTGACTATTCACAATAATCATATTATTCTGCGCATGTAACCTTACTCAATAATGGTAAAACTTTGATAAATGATTGTATTAGATGGGTTAAAATATTTCTAGAAGATACACAGGGTTGACAGAGGGACCTGTCAAAATGCAGAATTTTGTCACTTTACCGAGTCTTTATTCATAAAAATCTGATTAATCGAATTCTCCATGTGTTCTCTATTAAAGGGCACTTTATTTAGCATAACAGAGACTTACAATTGAATATTGGTGCACAATTTCTGCTGGAGAAATTTCAAAGGGATGCAAAAGGCATTCATTTCATGGGAAGACATCTGTTTATTGACCCATATCTGCAAAACCTAACTATTCAATGTCTTTGTTTCACAGGGGACAGCCCTAATTGTTGCTCTCTCGTTGGGAGGGGCTTATCATCTGGGGAGCCTCAACAACATCATGATGCTGACAAGAAAGAGAAGAGTCTCTCCAGATCAGAACACCTCAAGAAACACCAGCAGAGACGTATAAGGAAGAAACCTCACCACTGCTGTTCTGACTGTGGGAAGAGTTTTGCTGCATCTAAAACTTTACAATCTCATCAGAGAATTCATACAGGAAAGAGACCTTACCCCTGCTATGATTGTGGGAAATGCTTCAATCATCAAGGATCCCTGACTACACACCAACGCATACACACAGGAGAGAAGCCTTATAGCTGTGATCAGTGTGGGAAGAGCTTCAATCAATCAGGACACCTGACTAGACACCAACGCATACACACAGGAGAGAAGCCTTATAGCTGCAGTCAGTGTGGGAAGAGATTTGCTCTATCAGGAAACCTGACTATACACCAACGCATACACACAGGAGTGAAGCCTTATAGCTGCAGTCAGTGTGGGAAAAGCTTCAATAATTCAGGACACCTGACTAGACACCAAAGCATACACACAGGAGAGAAGCCTTATAGCTGTGATCAGTGTGGGAAGAGCTTCAATCAATCAGGAGACCTGACTACACACCAACGCATACACACAGGGGTGAAGCCATATATCTGTGATCAGTGTGGGAAGAGCTTCAATTGTTTTGGGTCCCTGATTACACACCAACGCATACACACAGGAGAGAAGCCTTATAGCTGTGATCAGTGTGGGAAGAGCTTCAATCATTCAGGACACCTGACTACACACCAACGCATACACACAGGAGAGAAGCCTTATAGCTGTGATCACTGTGGGAAGAGCTTCAATCATTCAGGACACCTGACTATGCACCAACGCATACACACAGGAGAGAAGCCTTATAGCTGTGATCAGTGTGGGAAGAGCTTCAATCATCAAGGATCCCTGACTAAACACCAACGCATACACACAGGAGAGAAGCCTTTTAGCTGTGATCAGTGTGGGAAGAGCTTCAATCATTCAGGACACCTGACTACACACCAACGCATACACACAGGAGAGAAGCCTTATAGCTGTGATCATTGTGGAAAGAGCTTCAATCGATCAGAACACCTGACTACACACCAACGCATACACACAGGAGAGAAGCCTTATAGCTGTGATCATTGTGGGGAAAGTTTCAGGATGTCAGGACAGCTGACTATACACCAGCGCATACACACAGGAGAGAAGCCTTATAGCTGTTATCAGTGTGGGAAGTGCTTCCATCATTCAGGAACCCTGACTACACACCAACGCATACACACAGGAGAGAAGCCTTATAGCTGTGATCTGTGTGGGAAGTGCTTCAATCAATCAGGAAACCTGACTACACACCAGCGCATACACACAGGAGAGAAACCTTACTCCTGTCTATGTGGAAAGAGCTTTGCTCATTCAGGGTCACTGAAAAAACACCAGAAAGAACAAACATGTCGTCTTTTATCTCCCTCCTCTCCTGCACCGGTTCCAGATCCCTAAATACATTTTCCATAGAAACTATCTTGTAAAGAGTCATCCATCTCCCATTCTCTAACAGTTTACTGATTACCATGGTAACCTGTGTAGCATAATATGTATCTCTGGATCCATATGTATCAAGAGTCTCAGAGTAGGAGTGTTGTGTGTGTGGTGGGTGGGGATGTTCAGATCTCTATCTTATTTAATTAACTCCTATTATCCATTAAGTAATTTTATAATGTAGAATAATGTTTCAACAATACTAGGTGTGTATTCATGTGTTCAATAGATCAATAAATTAAATCCATTATCTGCTCAACAATGTCTGCTTATCACTTTAATTATATGTTTTTAAAATCTATAAGGATCATATGCCTCTTGTAAAATTTGTTTGGTCCTAAAACATGTTCACATATTTTTTAAAACCCTTCACCAGGTTATAATGTAGCTGATGGGACATACAGAAGTACAGAAGACATAGGACTATTAGTGTGGTCAAATTATGTTGCATTTATTTTAAAGGATTTTAATAGGGATATCTTTCAACTTTCCTTATTGTATATTAAGTGTGCTCCAAAAAAAAGTTTTTATTGTGAAGTGACTGATGTGTTGGTTGTTAGGAAGAGTTAACATGGGGGCAGGAAGTCAGCTCTGCCCATCAGTACTTATAGGTCGCGTCAACCACAGACCTCACACTCTTCTGTTTTCTCACGGCCAGTAAGGTCTCCTACCAAACTTCTCTCTCTTCACTCTGGAAATACACTTGATAATATCTGATAACTTACCATTCTACGTTTTATTGGTGATTTGTTAAACAGAACGAATGCTTGCGTGTAAATGTCATTGTAAAACATACATCTGGAATGTGGTTTAATGTTTTCCTGTTTTGTTTTACATTGCTAAAATATGTATTATGTAGAAGAGACCAGGATATGTTGTTGCTCTGTGTCCCAACACTCAATGTTATAGTCATGGTCCTGAGAATAAAACAGGTTTAATACAATCAACAGAGAAACACGTGTCTTACAGTGCTACACATCTGTCATAATAAGTGCTTTTTCCTGCTTAATTGAAGTATCAGGTGTATTTATTAACCATTTATAAAGTGTGTTTTCTATCTTGATGTTTCTAAGGCTGCAGGGAAGGAGATGCAACAATAGCCTTGAGAACATCTGGACTCAAATAGAACTCTGTTCCAAGTTGCTGTCAGGTAAAAGTAGACAACAGGATTCTTAGTGAAAGGGGTGTTGAACGTTATCTTGACTTTACTCGCCAGCCCCACCAGAAAGAGTGAAAAGGTGTGACGCCTCTCTCAGCAGTCTCCTCTACAGGACAACTAGCCCAGCCTGCCTGTCGGCCTGTTCCTTTCCCTCAGTCTACAACATACTATATGTAGAATCAGATCTCATCGAGGGTTTGTGTAACCTTTCGGTTCCGACGAGAGGCTAGCCAGTCAGGGAGTTTTTGAACTATCCTTTGGTTCTCCTCACAATCATTCAATATCTGGATGCCCGTAACATGAGGCATAGCATCCTGACAGGCGTTCAAAAAAATCAGAAAGGTTCCTGAGACCTTCGGCATCCTTGGGCTGTATTTTTGGCCAGTTTGCCAGCTTGTCTCTGAATGCCTTCTGTATGATAAATGGCTGACCATATCGGTGATTCAATTTTGCTCCAAGCGTCCTTATATGCTTCGTCATCGTTCCTGAAGAAAGCTCCCTCCAGGGTCTTTCGAGCTGGGCCACTCACATACCCTTTTC
This sequence comes from Thymallus thymallus, assembly GCA_023634145.1. Taxonomy (NCBI): domain Eukaryota; kingdom Metazoa; phylum Chordata; class Actinopteri; order Salmoniformes; family Salmonidae; genus Thymallus; species Thymallus thymallus. Next base: position 21,681,879 of record CM042394.1, on the reverse strand, counting down.
AGATAGTAGAGCTTGTCAGCTGAAGAAATGCCTTTCCGGTCGTTGAGAGACACAAATGCGTCTTTTCACTCGAGGTACTGCATGGGGTCACCATTGAACACAAAGGGCCCTGGCATTGGTAGTCTATATAGAGCCATGCTGTCGTGAAAGGCCTGAGCGAGCTGAGACACATCTATTTGTGTTGATGGTGGTCGGATGTTGGACGGTTGGTTTGTGACTGTTGGTGATGTTTGCTCTAGATTTACAGCATCATGACTTGGGAAGGAACCGTTAGCTTCCCGTGCTACCTCCTGGGTGTAGGCGTCAAGCCTTGCTCTTGCCACTCTTAGATCTTTCTCTGCCTGTAGTTGTTCTAACTCGCGTTGCTGAGCTTCAAGATCATTCCTTTGTTGTTGTATTCTCTCCTCCTGTTTCTTCTCCTCTAGCAACACGGTATATTCTACTTCCTTTACGGCCAATTCGTCTGCTGCGTCGGCACGTTTGGCTGCCATGCTTGAGGATATAGAGAGATTGCTGGAGTGAATACTAGACTTGTGGCTTAAATTTGAGGCAGTAGATCCATAAATAGAATAGGCGTAGTCATGATCAAGTAGATCACGTAGACGGTGCTTTACAGTTTTCACATCATAGTCTCCATCAACGCCTGTCATCCTTTCGTAAATAATCTTGATAATGTCTGCTGTAACTGCATCACATGCGTCAACACGTCGTCTTAACTCTGTTGAAGGAGTAATGCAGTGTCGAATTTCAAGATAAATGTCCATTACATCGTTTTTTTTCCTTTTCTAGAGTGTCGCTCAGAAACGCAAGCTGCATCTCTGTAATGTCTGATTTAAGTTGTTCTCTGGCCTGGCGGGCTTGGGCTTTCCATTGGTCATACATTACTACAAGTTCTCTTTCCTTTTTGTGTGCCTCCTCTGTTCGTAAAGCGAGCATTCTGGGTGTTGGGTTCTTATTGCGGACAGAGCTTTGAGGACCCTGGTGTTCTTCACAAACTTCTTTACCTCTTGCGTCGCTTAGAGCCTGTTCTGTGACCTCTGGTGGGAGGTGAGTATCTATATTCTCCTGTTCACTTGTAAGAATATCCTCAGGCTTGTGCCTTTCAGTTTGTAAATTATCAATTGGATTCTCGAACTCTCCTAAACTTGAGATAATATTGGACTCTGCCATTTTCAATGTGCTTTACAATAATATTTGTAAATGCAGAAACTGAGATGTGTAGACCATAAATGTATCAATTAAACCACATTCCTCACGAATATACAAAGGTAATACATCCTTATGTTGCGCCCCTGTAAAAGGGGATATAGAAAGTACGACACGGACACGATGTAGCTTCAGTCAAGTCCAAGTTGTAATGCATTTACCATTAACAGCATAATAACATGTTTACACAATATCACAATTAAACATGTTATTTTCCCTTTCCACAACATAAATGTCCCTCTAAGAAACTACACAATTAGGAAAAATATCAGCTGGTCAGTTATAACTCCATATTACTAAAATACCTGAGTTAACCTTTAGAGTGAGTTACCAAAAATATATCAAAACATGTTTACAGCATCTTAAAACAGTATTGGCAAATAACCTTGAAACAGTACATTTAATAAAACAGATTATTTAAACAGAAATAGATTTATTACGAAATGTATATGCGATCAAATAAGCCACACGTGGCAATTCGACATTACATGTGTTAACCAAATCCAACACACTCATTGAAGACATATTTTGGACCCAGTTATACCTCTCACTTCGGTTCTTCCTCTCTGTTTTAAAGTAAATGGCTGGTGTAAGAAATATGGTGGAAACTCTGACTAGCCCATTCCTCCACCAATCCAATGCTTTTAGATTTGTGGGCAGTAGTAAACGATTGGACATTTTATAAGTCAAAATCCAAATCAGATGTTCAGACTAAATTAATAAAATAGTTGGTTTAATTATAAACTGTTTAATACTTCTTGTGGCCAACAGGACAAAGCTAGCCCGTTCCCCTCCACCCTACAGGAGTCCCCAGGTTGACCGTCTCTCCGTACTTTACTGCTGGTTCTGGTCGACTGCAGGAAAACACCGGGGCAGAGTTGAACTGAGGGATGAGGAGGAGAAGAGAAGAAAGATGGAGATTTGATTGCAGTAAGTAAGGATCATGGTGTGTATATTAGACTACAGTCTGCTTCTGTAAAAGTAGTTGAGGTGCATAAAGATGGCGGCCCGCTTGTTCTTCACTCTATTACACATTTCTGACCTCTACTGTTTTTTTTGGTCATTAGCACAGTAAACATGATCCCAATTTTAGCTTCAAGATGCCGGCATTTTGAAAACCGTAAAAGTAGATGTTTTGATTTATTGGAACATCGTTTTCAAAACTCAGTGGATAGTGCTAAAACAATGACGTCATATTAATAAAAAACACGTTTTCCATCTCAAGACATTGAATAAAAATGTTACTATACTAAGTACCAAGCAGCACAAGCTTCCTTTTGCGTGAATGCAGTGAGTTCAGGAAAAACTAAAATTATGCATCTTAGAAATAGTTTTCACATACAAACTTTATATGTCCGAAATCAAAATCAAATATGCTAATCCAAAATAACATGTGGTAGTACGTTTATTTTGATTGGCAATTTTCTGCATTTATCAAAGTCCCATCAGTTAACCTGATTACAGATGTCTATGCTATTCAATATCTTTGTTTCACAGGGGACAGCCCTAACCGTTGCTCTCTCAGTGGGAGGGGCTTATCATCAGGGGAGCCTCAACAACAACATGATGCTGACAAGACGTCTCTCCAGAAGAGTCTCTCCAGATCAGAACGTCTCGATAAACACCAGCAGAGACTTATAGGAAAGAAACCTCACCACCGCTGCATTGACAGTGTGAAGAGTTTTACTAAAAAGACAGAATTGATGATTCACTAGCGGATACACACTGGAGAGAAACCTTATAGCTGTGATCAGTGTGGGAAGAGTTTCAATCAATCAAGACGCCTGACTAGACACCAACTTATACACACAGCAGATACGCCTTTTAGCTGTGATCAGTGTGGGAAGAGCTTTGCTCTATCCGGAAACCTGACTACACACCAGCGCATACACACAGGAGAGAAGCCTTATAGCTGTCATCAGTGTGGGAAGTGCTTTACTCAATCTGGAAACCTAACCACACACCAGCGCATACACACAGGAGTGAAGCCTTATAGCTGTGATCTGTGTGGGAAGAGCTTCATTCATTCAGGACTACTGACTGCACACCAACGCATACACACAGGAGAGAAGCCTTATAGCTGTCATCAGTGTGGGAAGAGCTTCAATCAATCAGGAGCGCTGAGCACACACCAACGCATACACACAGGAGAGAAATCTTATAGCTGTGATCAGTGTGGGAAGAGTTTCAGGAAGTTAGGACACCTGACTAGACACCAGCTCACACACACTGGAGAGAAACCTTACTCCTGTCTATGTGGAAAGAGCTTTGCTCATTCAGAGTCACTGAAAAAACACCAGAAAGAACAAACATGTCGTCTTTTATCTCCCTCTCTGGCACCGGTTCCAGATCCCTAAATAAAGTTTCCATAGAAAACATCTTGTAAAGAGTCATCCATCTCCCATTCTCTAACAGTTTACCAAGTCTGATTACCATGGTAACCTGTGTAGCATAATATGCAGCTCTGGATCCATATGTATCAAGTGTCTTGTAAATGGGAGTGTTGTGTGTGTGTGGGTTGTTCAGATCTGTATCTTATTTCATTATCTCCTATTATCCATTAAATAATGTTATAATGTAGAAAATGTTTCAACAATACTTCTGTAAGAGGTGTTGACATCCTGAATGTACCGAGCTAACTTTTTTAAATACTAGCACATAGCTTGGACACCCATCATTACCCCACAACACATGCCACCAGAGGTCTCTTCACAGTCCAAGTCCAGAACAGACTATGTGAGGCGCACAGTACTACATAGAGCCATGACTACATGGAACTCTATTTCACATCAGGTAACTGAGGCAAGCAGTAGAAACTGATTTTATAAACATAACAATACACCTTATTGAACAGTGGGGACTGTGAAGAGACACACAAAGGTACAGACACATGCATGCGCACACTTTGTGATATTGTATGGTGGTATTAAACATGTATTGTGGATATGTAGTAATGTTATATGATGTATTGTTTCATCTTTAGTTTTCTATGTAATATTAGTGATTTAATGTGTTGGACCCCAGGAAGAAGGAAGCAGCTAAAGGGGATCCCTAATAAATACAAATACTAGGCGTGTATTCATGTATTCAATAGATCAATACATTAAATCCATTATCTGCTCAACATCTGCTTATCACACTAATTATAAGCTTTTAAAATCTATAATAATAATCTGTAAGGATCATAGGCTTCTTGTATAATTAGTTTGGTCCTAAAAGATGTTCACATATTTATTTTAAAACCCTTCACCAGGTTATAGTGTAGCTGATGGGACGTACGGATGTACAGAAGACATAGGACTATTAGTGTGGTCACATATTGTTGCATTTATTTTAAAGGATTTTAATAGGGATATCTTTCAACTTTCCTTATTGTATATTAAGTGTTCTATATATTACATTGCTGATTGCATATTACATTTGTTTATACAGTATCTAGTTGTATTGTGTAGAAGAGACCAGGATATGTTGTTGCTCTGTGTCCCAACACTCAATGTTATAGTCATGATCCTGAGAATAAAACAGGTTTAATACAATCAACAGAGAAACTGCTACACGTCTGTTATAATAATAAAGTGCTTTTTCCTGCTTAATTTAAGTATCAGGATTAGTTATTCACTAGTTATAAATTGTGTTTGTTTATTTTGATGTTTCTAAGACTACAGGGAGGGAGTTTAGTTACCAGTTATAAAGTGTGTTTGTTGTCTATCTTTATGTTTCTAAGACTACAGGGAGGGAGTTTAGTTACCAGTTATAAAGTGTGTTTGTTGTCTTTCTTTATGTTTCTAAGACTACAGGGAGGGAGTTTAGTTACCAGTTATAAAGTGTGTTTGTTGTCTATCTTTATGTTTCTAAGACTACAGGGAGGGAGTTTAGTTACCATTTATAAAGTGTGTTTGTTGTCTATCTTTATGTTTCTAAGACTACAGGGAGGGAGTTTACTTACCAGTTATAAAGTGTGTTTGTTGTCTTTCTTTATGTTTCTAAGACTACAGGGAGGGAGATGCAACAATGTCCTTGAGAACAACAGGAAGTGTGTTGGTGGTCTATTGTGTTATACAGTTTTAAACATGTTTTATATACAGAGGAAGGAGACACAAACCTGCTCTCAGAATATCTCTCTCTCTGACTGAGGAGCAGGCCGACCTCTCGTATTACCAACCTTACTACAATGGCAGAAAATATTCTTATGAATTCAGTAACACATAATGAAAGGAAACTATTTATATCACCACTTTTTCTGAAGTAAATGGTTTCACTTTTTGCACCACTGGACTTTATTTTTGACCGTAGAATTACCAGCATTAGGTTGTGCTGGTAAGGTTGTACTGGTTGTGTACAGCAGCTGCCATTATAGCAGCAGCGAAAGACCGGAAGCAGTAATTCACAGACACTCCCTCAGGAGAGAAAGGCCTGTTGAGATTCTCCATCTTTGAGCATGTGTTCCAAGTGGACTGCCAGGTAAAAGTAGACGATATCAGACAACAGGATTCATGGTGAAAGGGTGTTGTTGAACGTTTTCTTGGCTTTGCTAGACTTTTATAGATCACGTAAAATGTTATCCATAAACTTTCTGAATTTATATTAGGCTGCATGATACGTTTATTAGTCCTAGCCAGTTTTGATATTTAAATAGATGTTTGATTGCTCTGGTCTAGCGACGAATCAGTTGCAGCCTTGAGAATCGTATTTTCTCTCGCCAACTTCCTAGTCATTATCCGAACACTACAACAAAGTAGTCTAACTGTAGCTGTAGCCTACAACATTTCATGCCATACAAAGAAACAATATCTTCCACAATGGATCGGGTAAGTCTGGTTTTAACAGTATAAGCCTGCTGTGTTGTATAAAATGTCTAGACCTAGTTTTCATCGTCTTTGATCCTCCACATTCCTGTGTTCGGTTTAAACGTCTGGACAAAAAAACATGACGGTAAAACGTTTTTATTTTGTTGAAGATTTTTTATTCTTCAACAAAATAACCTCTTATATTTGTGGGTTGTAGTGAAGCATTGAACATTTCCGGAATAAGGAGATATTTGAGGGATGCAGCCAAATCAATCAGAGATTTAGATGAATAAGATATTTGGTGTAATGTTAATCTATGTTGAATACTTCTTGTCGCCAACAGGACAAAGCTAGCCCATCCCCCTCCACCCTCCTGGAGTCCCCAGGTCGACCGCCTCTCCGTACTTTACTGCTGGTTCTGGTCGACTGCAGGAAAACACCGGGGCAGAGTGGAACTGAGAGAGGAGAAGAGGAACATGGAGATTTGATTTCATTAAGTAAGAACCATGGTGTGTGGATTAGACTACAGTCTGCTTCAGTAACAATTCATACATTTTATATTGGTGAACATATCTGGTCGTTCCACCCAATTCTAAGTGTAACTTGTTTAAAAAAACATTTCATTTCACCTAATTTTAACATTCTGTCATAAAGAGCAGATGTTCAACTTAATAAAAAACATGTTTTCCATCTGAAAATAAATACTATAGTAAGTGCCAATGTGTTAAATAAAGTAACAGGGTTGACCATAACAGGGGAAAACTGAAAACAACAAAACCACTACTTTACATTAGTTAAATAGTCCTTTAAATCAGCCATGAATCCACTTGTGACAGGGGGAATGGAAGCTAGTATTGTGCAACAGGGAGTGGCAATTGAATGCAGTCTTCACCCAAAAAGTTAGTTAAAACATTTCTAGCATGTCTATGTTTGGATAAAAGGGTTGAGATGCTCAGTTTTCCAACACAAAACAGCAGAGAATTTACAAAAATATTAGAACCTGCTTTTACTCTGATTTGACTATTAGATGTTCAATGCTTATTTTACAAAGAAAATGTAAGGAACAGTTTCACCTTATTAAAACAAGTGTTCAGTTCATGCAACAGGGTTGACCTTAAAATGAGGGACTGACTTAAATTAATCACTAATCACATTAATTTTTTTTTTATTATTATTTTTTTTTTCACCTTTATTTAACCAGGTAGGTCAGTTGAGAACAAGTTCTCATTTGCAACTGCGACCTGGCCAAGACAAAGCAAAGCAGTGCGACAAAAACAACACAGAGTTACACAGTAAACAAACATGGTCAAAAACACAATAGAAACTCTATATACAGAGTGCAAAATGTAGTGCAAAATGCAGTAAGGTTAAGAGGTAGGACAATAAATAGACCATAGTGGTGAGATAAATTACAGATTATCATCATTAACACATGAATGAAGGATGTGCAAAAATACTGGAGTGCAAGATTTGTGAAAATAACAAAAATAAATATGGGGATGAAGTAGTAGTGTGGGCTATTTACAGAAGGGCTATATACAGGTGCAGTGATCGATAAGCAGCTTTGACAGCTGACGGTTAAAGTTAGTGAGGGAGATAGGAACCTCTAGCTTCAGTGATTTTTGCAATTCGTTCCAGTCATTGGCAGCAGCGAACTGGAAGGAAAGGCGGCCAAAGGAGGTGTTGGCTTTGGGGGTGACCAGTGAGATATACCTGCTGGAGCGCATGCTACGGGTGGGTGTTGCTATAGTGACCAGTGAGCTGAGATAGGGCGGGGATTTACCTAGTAAAGACTTATAGATGACCTGGAGCCAGTGGGTTTGGCGACGAATATATAATGAAGGCCAGCCAACGAGAGCATACAGGTCGCAGTGGTGGGTAGTGTATGGGGCTTTGGTAACAAAACGGATGGCACTGTGATAGACTACATCCAATTTGCTAAGTAGAGTGTTGGAGGCTAGTTTGTAAATGACATCGCCGAAATCAAGGATCGGTAGGATAGTCAGTTTTACAAGGGCATGTTTGGCAGCATGAGTGAAGGAGGCTTTGTTGCGAAATAGGAAGCCAATTCTGGATTTAATTTTGGATTGGAGATGGTTGATGTGAGTCGAAGTTGAGTTTACAGTCTAACCAGATGCCTAGGTATTTGTAGGTGTCCATGTATTCTAATTCGGACCCGTCGAGAGTAGTGATGAAGGTCCGGTGGGCGGGTGCTGGCAGCGTTCGATAGAAAAGCATGCACTTAGTTTTACTAGCGTTTAAGAGCAGTTGGAGGCCACGGAAGGAGTGTTGTATGGCATTGAAGCTTGTTTGAAGGTTAGTAAACACAGTGTCCAAAGAGGGGCCAGATGTATACAGAATGGTGTCATCTGCGTAGAGATGGATCAGAGAGTCACCAGCAGCAAGAGCGACATTGTTGATGTATATAGAGAGAAGGGTTGGCCCAAGAATTGAACCCTGTGGCACCCCCATAGAGACTGCCAGAGGATCGGACAATAGGCCCTCCGATTTGACACACTGAACTCTGTCTGCAAAGTAGTTAGAGAACCAGGCAAGGCAGTCACTTGAGAATCTGCCAATAAGAATGCGGTGATTGACAGAGTCGAAAGCCTTGGCCAGGTCGATGAAAACGGCTGCACAGTACTGTCTTTTATCGATGGCGGTTATGATATCGTTCAGTACCTTGAGCGTAGCTGAGGTGCACCCATGACCAGCTCGGAAACCAGATTGCATAGCAGAGAAGGTACGGTGGGATTCGAAGTGGTCAGTTATCTGTTTGTTAACTTGGCTTTCGAAAACTTTAGAAAGGCAGGGCAGGATGGATATTGGTCTATAACAGTTTGGGTCTAGAGTGTCTCCTCCTTTGAAGAGGGGGATGACCGCGGCAGCTTTCCAATCTCTAGGGATCTCAGACGATACGAAAGAGAGGTTGAACAGGCTAGTGATAGGTGTTGCAACAATTGTGGCTGATAATTTCAGAAAGAGAGGGTCCAGATTATCTAGCCCAGCAGATTTGTAGGGGTCCAGACTTAGCAACTCTTTCAGAACATCAGCCGTCTGGATTTGGGTGAAGGAGAAGCGGGGGGGGGCTTGGGCAAGTAGCTGCCGGGGGTACAGAGCTGTTGGCCGGGATAGGGGTAGCCAGGTGGAAAGCATGGCCAGCCGTAGCAAAATGCTTATTGAAATTTTCGATAATCGTGGATTTATCGGTGGTAACAGTGTTTCCGAGCTTCAATGCAGTGGGCAACTGGGAGGAGGTGCTCTTATTCTCCATGGACTTTACAGTGTCCCAGAACTTTTTGGAGTTAGTACTACAGGAAGCAAATTTCTGTTTGAAAAAGCTGGCCTTTGCTTTTCTAACTGACTGTGTGTACTTGTTCCTGACTTCCCTGAATAGCTGCATATCGCGGGGGCTATTCAATGCTAATGCAGTGCGCCACAGGATGTTTTTGTGTTGGTCTAGTGCAGTCAAGTCTGGGGTGAACCAAGGGCTATATCTATTCTTAGTTCTACGTTTTTTGAAAGGGGCATGCTTATTTAGGATGGTGAGGAAAGCACTTTTAAAGAACAACCAGGCGTCCTCTACTGACGGGATGAGGTCAATATCCTTCCAGGATACCTGGGCCAGATCGAATAGAAAGGCCTGCTCGCAAAAGTGTTTTAGGGAGCGTTTGACAGTGATAAGGGGTGGTCGTTTGACCGCTGACCCATTGCGAACGCAGGCGATGAGGCAGTGATCGCTGAGATCCTGGTTGAAAACAGAGGAGGTGTATTTGGAGGGCAAGTTAGTCAAGATGATATCAATAATGGTACCCATGTTTACGGATTTTGGGTTGTACCTGGTGGGTTCCTTGATAATTCGTGTGAGATTGAGGGCATCTATCTTATATTGAAGGACAGCCGGGGTGTTAAGCATATCCCAGTTTAAGTCACCTAACAGTACAATCTCTGAAGATAGATGGGGGGCAATCAATTCACATATGGAGTCCAGGGCACAGCTGGGGGCTGAGGGGGGTCTGTAACAGGCGGCAACAGTGAGAGACTTATTTCTGGAAAGGTGGATTTTTAAAAGTAGAAGCTCAAACTGTTTGGGCACGGACCTGGACAGTATGACTGAACTCTGCAGGTTATCTCTGCAGTAGATTGCAACTCCGCCACCTTTGGCAGTTCTATCTTGACGGGAAATATTGTAGTTGGGGATGGAGATTTCCGAATTATTGGTGGCCTTCCTGAGCCAGGATTCAGACACAGCTAGGACATCCGGGTTGGCGGAGTGTGCTAAAGCAGTGAATAAATCAAACTTAGGGAGGAGGCTTCTAATGTTGACATGCATGAAACCAAGGCTTTTACGGTTACAGAAGTCAACAAATGAGAGCGCCTGGGGGATAGGTGTAATGCTGGGAGCTACAGGACCTGGGTTTACCTCTACATCACCAGAGGAACAGAGGAGGAGTAGGATTAGGGCACGGCTGAAGGCATTAAGAACTGGTCGTCTAGTGCGTTGGGTACAGAGAGTAAAAGGAGCAGATTTCTGGGCGTGTTGGAATAGATTGAGGGCATAATGTATAGACAAGGGTATAGTAGGATGTGAGTTCAGTGGAGGTAAACCTAGGCGTTGGGTAATGAAGAGAGAGGTTGCATCTCTGGAGACACCAGTTAAGCCAGGTGAGGTCTCCGCATGTGTGGGGGGAGGGACAAAAAAGCTATCAGAGGCCAGTTGAGCAGGACTGGGGGCTCTACAGTGAAATAAAACAATAATAGCTAACCTAAACAACAAAAGACAAGGCATATTGAAATAAAGGGGCATAAAAAGAAACAGTTAATGAGGGAGAAAAAGAAAAAGAAACAGTTAATTAAGAGGGCTAAGGCAACGACGGGTAATGGCGATGAATAGACAAAGAGGGTCAGTTAGAGAAAAATGTGATATGCTACACACAGGACCTGGGGCCTGGCAGTTAAACAGAAAGAAATACCGTATAACCAAAACAGTCCTGCAGGCATCAGCTGTGAAGCTGAGTAATCATAGGATCCGATGAGCAGCAAAGAGGCGAGCCAGAGAGCAGATTCAATGGGCGCTGGACTAGGCGAGAGAGGACGCACGGCGTTCAGAGTGTTAGCAGGCCGGGCTAGCAGGCCGGAGCTAGCAGATGGATCTTCGGCGACAGAGGAGAACCCTGTTGAGACCACGTCGGACAATTACGTCGGCAGACCAGTCACGGTGGCTCGGTGGGGCTCTGTGTCGACAGTAGAAGGTCCAGGCAGGTTGACAGAGGTACTGTAGTCCGGGAGAGTAGCTAGCATACGTCGGCTGTCCGGGAGATGAGCCTAGCTCACGCTAGCATATGTAGGATGTAAACAAACAATGGAGGTTAGCCAAAAACGTTGGTCACTCGATTGCAGCTAGCTAGCTGTGATGATCCGGTGTGATGGTCCTGTGATTTCAGTGGAAATCCGGTGAAATGGAAGGGAACGCAGTCCGATATGCGCTGGGTTGGTAGCGCGCTGTGCAGACTGGCCGATAATGTCCGAACTAAAAGCTGTCTGAGCAGCCAGAGCGGTGGTGAGGACCGCTAGCAGTGGTTAGCGATGGCTAGAAGCTAGTTAGCAAGCTAGCTAGCAGGCTAGCTTCTGACTGCGGTTCAGTTAAAAGAATGAAAAGTAAGGATAATAGATCCGTTTCACGTTGGGTAAGGTGGGTTGCAGGAGAGGTAAATCGGGGACAAAATAAATAAATACAAATGTGTGGAAAGACAAATTACAAACTATTTACACGAGACGGGACGAACAAAAAAACGTCTGCACTGTTACGCCATCTTGGATTTTATGATGGCGTAAATAATGTTCATGATTGACTGTCAAAGTAACCAATAAGTAATGAGTACTAATGATGTCATATTAAACTGATTATGGTAGTAGGCAGACTATGGCATTATTTATGTAAACACCTTACTCTACTTATCTTAATTGGTGGAAGGTCATAACCGAAGTAATTATAGCCTTTAAAAACACCTGGTTTTCTGATCAATCTTTAGAATTATTAGGACATGTAAACACTTTAATCTGAGTTATAGCGGTGTAGTTGATCTGTACATGTGCTGCACAAGAAGCTTTAGCTTCATTCTTTTGAGCGAGTGCAGTGAGTTCAGAAGAACTGAAAGTATGCAGCTTAGAAATAGTTTTCACATACTAACTTTATTTGTCTAAACTCAGAATCAAATATGCTTCTCAAAAATTACCTGGTCGCTGTTGTAGAAATTTTATTTTGGTTGCCAATTTTCTGCATTTCTCAAAGTCCCATCAGGTAGCCTGATTTCAGATGTATCCATGTAAACAGGATTATTAGGGAAATTGTTGTTCTTTCAAAGCATGTCAACATTTTAAATCAATCTTTATACTTATTGACTATTCACAATAATCATATTATTCTGCGAATGTAACCTTACTCAATAATGGTAAAACTTTGATAAATGATTGTATTAGGAGGGTTAAAATATTTCTAGAAGATACACAGGGTTGACAGAGGGATCTGTCAAAATACTGAACTTTGTCACTTTAGCGAGTCTTTATTCATAAAAATCTGATTAATCGAATTCTCCATGTGTTCTCTATTAAAGGGCACTTTATTTAGTATAACAGAGACTTACAATTGAATATTGGTGCACAATTTCTGCTGGAGAAATTTCAAAGGGATGCAAAAGGCATTCATTTCATGGGAAGACATCTGTTTATTGACCCATATCTGCAAAACCTAACTATTCAATGTGTTTGTTTCACAGGGGACAGCCCTAATTGTTGCTCTCTCAGTGGGAGGGGCTTATCATCTGGGGAGCCTCAACAACATCATGATGCTGACAAGAAAGAGAAGAGTCTCTCCAGATCAGAACACCTCAAGAAACACCAGCAGAGACGTATAAGGAAGGAACCTCACCACTGCTGCTCTGAGTGGGGGAAGAGTTTTGCTGCATCTAATACTTTAAAATCTCATCAGAGAATTCACAAAGGAGAGAAGCCTTATAGCTGTGATCATTGTGGGAAGAGCTTCAATCATTCAGGAAGCCTGACTACACACCAACGCATACACACAGGACTGAAGCCATTTAGCTGTGATCAGTGTGGGAAGAGCTTCAATCATCAAGGATCCCTGACTACACACCAACGCATACACACAGGAGAGAAGCCTTATAGCTGTGATCATTGTGGGAAGAGCTTCAATCATTCAGGACACCTGACTACACACCAACGCATACACACAGGAGAGAAGCCATATAGCTGTGATCATTGTGGAAAGAGCTTCAATCGATCAGGACACCTGACTACACACCAACGCATACACACAGGAGAGAAGCCATATAGCTGTGATCATTGTGGAAAGAGCTTCAATCGATCAGGACACCTGACTAGACACCAACGCATACACACAGGAGAGAAGCCTTATAGCTGTGATCATTGTGGGAAGAGCTTCAATCATTCAGGAAGCCTGACTACACACCAACGCATACACACAGGAGAGAAGCCTTATAGCTGTGATCAGTGTGGGAAGAGCTTCAATTGTTTTGGGTCCCTGATTACACACCAACGCATACACACAGGACTGAAGCCATTTAGCTGTGATCAGTGTGGGAAGAGCTTCAATCATCAAGGATCCCTGACTACACACCAACGCATACACACAGGAGAGAAGCCTTATAGCTGTGATCATTGTGGGAAGAGCTTCAATCATTCAGGACACCTGACTACACACCAACGCATACACACAGGAGAGAAGCCATATAGCTGTGATCATTGTGGAAAGTGCTTCAATCGATCAGGACACCTGACTACACACCAACGCATACACACAGGAGAGAAGCCATATAGCTGTTATCAGTGTGGGAAGTGCTTCCATCATTCAGGAAACCTGACTACACACCAGCGCATACACACAGGAGAGAAACCTTACTACTGTCTATGTGGAAAGAGCTTTGCTCATTCAGTGTCACTGAAAAAACACCAGAAAGAACAAACATGTCGTCTTTTATCTCCCTCCTCTCCTGCACCGGTTCCAGATCCCTAAATAAATGTTCCATAGAAACTATCTTGTAAAGAGTCATCCATCTCCCATTCTCTAACAGTTTACTGATTACCATGGTAACCTGTGTAGCATAATATGCAGCTTTGGATCCATATGTATCATGTCTCAGAGTAGGAGTGTTGTGTGTGTGGTGGGTGGGGATGTTCAGATCTCTATCTTATTTAATTAACTCCTATTATCCATTAAGTAATTTTATAATGTAGAATAATGTTTCAACAATACTAGGTGTGTATTCATGTGTTCAATAGATCAATAAATTAAATCCATTATCTGCTCAATGTCTGCTTATCACTTTAATTATATGTTTTTAAAATCTATAAGGATCATATGCCTCTTGTATAATTAGTTTGGTCCTAAAAGATGTTCACATATTTATTTTAAAACCATTCACCAGGTTATAATGTAGCTGATGGGACGTACAGAAGTACAGAAGACATAGGACTATTAGTGTGGTCAAATTATGTTGTTGCATTTATTTTAAAGGATTTGAATAGGGATATCTTTCAACTTTCCTTATTGTATATTAAGTGTGCTCCAAAAAAAAGTTTTTATTGTGAAGTGACTGATGTGTTGGTTGTTAGGAAGAGGCATCATGGGGGCAGGAAGTCAGCTCTGCCCATCAGTACTTATAGGTCATGTCAACCACAGACCTCACACTCTTCTGTTTTCTCACGGCCAGTAAGGTCTCCTATCAAACTTCTCTGTCTTCACTCTGGAAATACACTTGATAATATCTGATAACTTACCATTCTACGTTTTATTGGTGATTTGTTAAACAGAACGAATGCTTGCATGTAAATGTCATTGTAAAACATACATCTGGAATGTGGTTTAATGTTTTCCTGTTTTGTTTTACATTGCTAAAATATGTATTATGTAGAAGAGACCAGGATATGTGGTTGCTCTGTGTCCCAACACTCAATGTTATAGTCATGGTCCTGAGAATAAAACAGGTTTAATACAATCAACAGAGAAACACATGTCTTACAGTGCTACACATCTGTCATAATAAGTGCTTTTTCCTGCTTAATTGAAGTATCAGGTGTATTTATTAACCATTTATAGAGTGTTTTCTATCTTGATGTTTCTAAGGCTGCAGGGAAGGAGATGCAACAATAGCCTTGAGAACATCTGGACTCAAATAGAACTCTGTTCCAAGTTGCTGTCAGGTAAAAGTAGACAACAGGATTCTTAGTGAAAGGGGTGTTGAACGTTATCTTGACTTTACTCGCCAGCCCCACCAGAAAGAGTGAAAAGGTGTGACGCCTCTCTCAGCAGTCTCCTCTACAGGACAACTAGCCCAGCCTGACTGTCGGCCTGTTCCTTTCCCTCAGTCTGGGAGTTTTTGAACTATCCTTTGGTTCTCCTCACAATCATTCAATGTCTGGATGCCTGTAACATGAGGCATAGCATCCTGACAGGCGTTCAAAAAAATCAGAAAGGTTCCTGAGACCTTCGGCATCCTTGGGCTGTATTTTTGGCCAGTTT
Source organism: Thymallus thymallus (assembly GCA_023634145.1). Taxonomy (NCBI): domain Eukaryota; kingdom Metazoa; phylum Chordata; class Actinopteri; order Salmoniformes; family Salmonidae; genus Thymallus; species Thymallus thymallus. The sequence continues at coordinate 21,666,327 of CM042394.1, read as the reverse complement.
GCCAGCTTGTCTCTGAATGCCTTCTGTATGATAAATGGCTGACCATATCGGTGATTCAAATTTGCTCCAAGCGTCCTTATATGCTTCGTCATCGTTCCTGAAGAAAGCTCCCTCCAGGGTCTTTCGAGCTGGGCCACTCACGTACCTTTTCAGATAGTAGAGCTTGTCAGCTGAAGAAATGCCTTTCCGGTCGATGAGAGACACAAATGCGGCTTTCCACTCGAGGTACTGCATGGGGTCACCATTGAACACAAAGGGCTCTGGCATTGGTAGTCTATTTAGAGCCATGCTGTCGTGAAAGGCCTGAGCGAGCTGAGACACATCTATTTGTGTTGATGGTGGTCGGATGTTGGACGGTTGGTTTGTGACTGTTGGTGATGTTTGCTCTAGATTTACAGCATCATGACTTGGGAAGGAACCGTTAGCTTCCCGTGCTACCTCCTGGGTGTAGGCGTCAAGCCTTGCTCTTGCCACTCTTAGATCTTTCTCTGCCTGTAGTTGTTCTAACTCGCGTTGCTGAGCTTCAAGATCATTCCTTTGTTGTTGTATTCTCTCCTCCTGTTTCTTCTCCTCTAGCAACACGGTATATTCTACTTCCTTTACGGCCAATTCGTCTGCTGCGTCGGCACGTTTGGCTGCCATGCTTGAGGATATAGAGAGATTGCTGAAGGGAATACTAGACTTGTGGCTTAAATTTGAGGCAGTAGATCCATAAATAGAATAGGCGTAGTCATGATCAAGTAGATCACGTAGACGGTGCTTTACAGTTTTCACATCATAGTCTCCATCAACGCCTGTCATCCTTTCGTAAATAATCTTGATAATGTCTGCTGTAACTGCATCACATGCGTCAACACGTCGTCTTAACTCTGTTGAAGGAGTAATGCAGTGTCGAATTTAAAGATAAATGTCCATTACATCGTTTTTTTTCCTTTTCTAGGGTGTCGCTCAGAAACGCAAGCTGCATCTCTGTAATGTCTGATTTAAGTTGTTCTCTGGCCTGGCGGGCTTGGGCTTTCCATTGGTCATACATTACTACAAGTTCTCTTTCCTTTTTGTGTGCCTCCTCTGTTCGTAAAGCGAGCATTTTGGGTGTTGGGTTCTTATTGCGGACAGAGCGTCGAGGACCCTGGGGTTCTTCACAAACTTCTTTACCTCTTGCGTCGCTTAGATCCTGTTCTGTGACCTCTGGTGGGAGGTGAGTATCTATATTCTCCTGTTCACTTGTAAGAATATCCTCAGGCTTGTGCCTTTCAGTTTGTAGATTATCAATTGGATTCTCGAACTCTCCTAAACTTTAGTTAATATTGGACTCTGCCATTTTCAATGTGCTTTACAATAATATTTGTAAATGCAGAAACTGAGATGTGTAGACCAATAATGTATCAATTAAACCACATTCCTCACGAATATGCAAAGGTAATACATCCTTATGTTGCGCCCCTGTAAAAGGGGATATAGAAAGTACGACACGGACACGATGTAGCTTCAGTCAAGTCCATGTTGTAACAGCATAATAACATGTTTACACAATATCACAATTAAACATATTATTTTCCCTTTGCACAACATAAATATCCCTCTAAGAAACTACACAATTAGGAAAAATATCAGCTGGTCAGTTATAACTCCATATTACTAAAATACCTGAGTTAACCTTTAGAGTTAGTTACCAAAAATATATCAAAACATGTTTACAGCATCTTAAAACAGTATTGTCAAATAACCTTGAAACAGTACATTTAATAAAACAGATTATTTAAACAGAAATAGATTTATTACGAAATGTATATGCGATCAAATAAGCCACACGTGGCAATTCGACATTACATGTGTTAACCAAATCCAACACACTCATTGAAGACATATTTTGGACCCAGTTATACCTCTCACTTCGGTTCTTCCTCTCTGTTTTAAAGTAAATGGCTGGTGTAAGAAATATGATGGAAACTCTGACTAGCCCATTCCTCCACCAATCCAATGCTTTTAGATTTGTGGGCAGTAGTAAACGATTGGACATTTTATAAGTCAAAATCCAAATCAGATGTTCAGACTAAATTAATAAAATAGTTGGTTTAATTATAAACTGTTGAATACTTCTTGTGGCCAACAGGACAAAGCTAGCCCCTCCCCCTCCACCCTACAGGAGTCCCCAGGTCGACCGCCTCTCCGTACTTTACTGCTGGTTCTGGTCGACTGCAGGAAAACACCGGGGCAGAGTTGAACTGAGAGATGAGGAGGAGAAGAGAAGAAAGATGGAGATTTGATTGCAGTAAGTAAGGACCATGGTGTGTATATTAGACTACAGTCTGCTTCTGTAAAAGTAGTTGAGGTGCATAAAGATGGCGGCCCGCTTGTTCTTCACTCTATTACACATTTCTGACCTCTACTTTTTTTTGGTCATTAGCACAGTAAACATGATCCCAATTTTAGCTTCAAGATGCCGGCATTTTGAAAACCGTAAAAGTAGATGTTTCGATTTATTGGAACATTGAACAATGTCACGGACCGTCGTTTTCAAAACTCGGTGGATAGTGCTAAAACAATGACGTCATATTAATAAAAAACACGTTTTCCATCTCAAGACATTGAATAAAAATGTTACTATACTAAGTGCCAAGCAGCACAAGCAGCACAAGCTTCCTTTTGCGTGAATGCAGTGAGTTCAGGAAAAACTAAAAGTATGCATCTTAGAAATAGTTTTCACATACAAACTTTATATGTCCGAAATCAAAATCAAATATGCTAATCAAAAATAAGATGTGGTAGTACGTTTATTTTGATTGGCAATTTTCTGCATTTATCTGTAATCAGTTAACCTGATTACAGATGTCTATGTTATTCAATATCTTTGTTTCACAGGGGACAGCCCTAACCGTTGCTCTCTCAGTGGGAGGGGCTTATCATCTGGGGAGCCTCGACAACAACATGATGCTGACAAGACGTCTCTCCAGAAGAGTCTCTCCAGATCAGAGGTCTCAATAAAAACCAGCAGAGACTTCTAGGAAAGAAACCTCACCACCGCTGCTCTGACTGTGGGAAGAGTTTTACTAAACAGACAGAATTGATGATTCACCAGCGGATTCACACTGGAGAGAAACCTTATAGCTGTGATCAGTGTGGGAAGAGTTTCAATCAATCAAGACGCCTGACTAGACACCAACTTATACACACAGCAGATACGTCTTTTAGCTGTGATCAGTGTGGGAAGAGCTTTGCTCTATCCGGAAGCCTGACTACACACCAGCGCATACACACAGGAGAGAAGCCTTATAGCTGTCATCAGTGTGGGAAGTGCTTTACTCAATCCGGAAACCTAACCACACACCAGCGCATACACACAGGAGTGAAGCCTTATAGCTGTGATCTGTGTGGGAAGAGCTTCATTCATTCAGGACACCTGACTGCACACCAACGCATACACACAGGAGAGAAGCCTTACAGCTGTGATCAGTGTGGGAAGAGCTTCAATCGATCAGGAGCCCTGACTGCACACCAACGCATACACACAGGAGAGAAGCCTTATAGCTGTCATCAGTGTGGGAAGAGCTTCTATCAATCAGGAGCGCTGAGCACACACCAACGCATACACACAGGAGAGAAACCTTATTGCTGTGATCAGTGTGGGAAGAGTTTTGCTCGAGATTTCACCCTGACTACACACCAACGCATACACACAGGAGAGAAACCTTATAGCTGTGATCAGTGTGGGAAGAGTTTCAGGAAGTTAGGACACCTGACTAGACACCAGCTCACACACACTGGAGAGAAACCTTACTCCTGTCTATGTGGAAAGAGCTTTGCTCATTCAGAGTCACTGAAAAAACACCAGAAAGAACTAACATGTCGTCTTTTATCTCCCTCTCTGGCACCGGTTCCAGATCCCTAAATAAAGTTTCCATAGAAAACATATTGTAAAGAGTCATCCATCTCCCATTCTCTAACAGTTTACCAAGTCTGATTACCATGGTAACCTGTGTAGCGTAATATGCAGCTCTGGATCCATATGTATCAAGTGTCTTGTAAATGGGAGTGTTGTGTGTGTGTGTGTGTGTGTGGGGTGTTCAGATCTGTATCTTATTTCATTATCTCCTATTATCCATTAAATAATGTTATAATGTAGAAAATGTTTCAACAATACTTCTGTAAGAGGTGTTGACATGCTGAATGTACCGAGCTAACTTTTTTAAATACTAGCACATAGCTTGGACACCCATCATTACCCCACAACACATGCCACCAGAGGTCTCTTCACAGTCCAAGTCCAGAACAGACTATGTGAGGCGCACAGTACTACATAGAGCCATGACTACATGGAACTCTATTCCACATCAGGTAACTGAGGCAAGCAGTAGAATCATATTTTATAAACATAACAATACACCTTATTGAACAGTGGGGACTGTGAAGAGACACACAAAGGTACAGACACATGCATGCACACACTTTGTGATATTGTATAGTGGTATTAAACGTGTATTGTGGATATGTAGTAATGTTATATGATGTATTGTTTCATCTTTAGTTTTATATGTAATATTAGTGATGTAATGTGTTGGACCCCAGGAAGAAGGCAGCAGCTAAAGGGGATCCCTAATAAATACAAATACTAGGTGTGTATTCATGTATTCAATAGATCAATACATTCAATCCATTATCTGCTCAACATCTGCTTATCACACTAATTATAAGCTTTTAAAATCTATAATAATAATCTGTAAGGATCATAGGCTTCTTGTATAATTAGTTTGGTCCTAAAAGATGTTCACATATTTATTGTAAAACCCTTCACCAGGTTTTAGTGTAGCTGATGGGACGTACAGATGTACAGAAGACATAGGCTTATTAGTGTGGTCACATATTGTTGCATTTATTTTAAAGGATTTTAATAGGGATATCTTTCAACTTTCCTTATTGTATATTAAGTGTTCTATATATTACATTGCTGATTGCATATTACATTTGTTTATACAGTATCTAGTTGTATTGTGTAGAAGAGACCAGGATATGTTGTTGCCCTGTGTCCCAACACTCAATGTTATAGTCATGATCCTGAGAATAAAACAGATTTAATACAATCAGAGAACAGAGAAACACGTGTCTTACAGTGCTACACGTCTGTTATAATAAGTGCTTTTTCCTGCTTAATTTAAGTATCAGGATTAGTTATTCACTAGTTATAAAGTGTTTGTTGTCTATCTTTATGTTACTAAGACTACAGGGAGGGAGTTTAGTTACCAGTTATAAAGTGTGTTTGTTGTCTATCTTTATGTTACTAAGACTACAGGGAGGGAGTTTAGTTACCAGTTATAAAGTGTGTTTGTTGTCTATCTTTATGTTACTAAGACTACAGGGAGGGAGTTTAGTTACCAGTTATAAAGTGTGTTTGTTTATCTTTATGTTTCTAAGACTACAGGGAGGGAGTTTAGTTACCAGTTATAAAGTGTGTTTGTTGTCTATCTTTATGTTACTAAGACTACAGGGAGGGAGTTTAGTTACCAGTTATAAAGTGTGTTTGTTGTCTATCTTTATGTTACTAAGACTACAGGGAGGGAGTTTAGTTACCAGTTATAAAGTGTGTTGTCTATCTTGATGTTTCTAAGACTACAGGGATGGAGACGCAACAATGTCCTTGAGAACAACAGGAAGTGTGTTGGTGGTCTATTGTGTTATTCAGTTTTAAACATTTTTTATATACAGAGGAAGGACACACGAACCTGCTCTCAGAATATCTCTCTCTGACTGAAGAGCAGGCAGACCAACTTCCCAAATAGGGGAGAAACACTCAACACCCACTAGTTGTTCTTTCAAAAAAAGTCAGACCTCTCGTATTACCAACCTTACTACAATGGCAGAAAATATTCTTATGAATTCAGTAACACATAATGAAAGGAAACTATTTATATCACCACTTTTTCTGAAGTGAACGGTTTCACTTTTTGCACCACTGGACTTTATTTTTGACCGGAGAATTACCAGCATTAGGTTGTGCTGGTAAGGTTGTGCTGGTTGTGTACAGCAGCTGTCATTATAGCAGAAGCGAAAGACCCGGAAGCAGTAATTCCCAGACACTCCCTCAGGAGAGAAAAGCCTGTTGAGATTCTCCATCTTTGAGCATGTGTTCCAAGTGGCTGCCAGGTAAAAGTAGACGATATCAGACAACAGGATTCATAGTGAAAGGGGGTATTGTTGAACGTTTTCATGGCTTTACTCAACTTTTAAACATCACGTAAAAATGTTATCCATAAACATTCTGAATTGATATTATGCTACATGATACGTTTATTAGTCCTAACTTAATTCCGTTTTGATATTTAAATAGATGTTTGATTGCTCTGGTCTAGGGGCGAATCAGTTGCAGACTTGGGAATCGTATTTTCTCTCCCAACTTCCTAGTCATTATCCGAAAATTACAACAAAGTAGTCTAACTGTACTGTAGCCTACAACATTTCATGTCATACAAAGAAACAATAGCTTCCACAATGGATCGGGTAAGTCTGTTTTTAACAGTATAACTGCTCTGTTGTACAAAATGTCTAGACCTAGTTTTCATCGTCTTTGATCCTCCACATTCCTGTCTTCGGTTTAAACGTATGGACAAAAAACATGACGGTAAAACTTTTTTATTTTGTTGAAGATTTTTTATTCTTCAACAAAATAACCTACTACTATATAATGTTTAGGAATCTGTGTCTATAACCTAATTATCTCCTTTCTCCCAAAGTGTTCACATTCCTTCACTGATTTCTAACATATTAGCCATTATAGGGCTTATTCGATCTACGTCATCAATGCCGCTGCGGCCATATTGTTGACATAGCCTTAGTTCAGCTGGCAACTGACAGGTGCGACACCTTTGGTATTATCGCTGTATTAAACATAATAATAATACAACGCGATGGTGTGTTGTCTTATACACAGCTGTTCTAACAACAACAATAAGAACCCTGAAGTTAGTTTTTATGCAATACCAACTGACAGAAAACGGGAAGTGAAGGAGACTGAAGAGTTGAGCCAGCGCAGGAGAGACTTGTTGCTAGCTAGTATAAACAGGCTAAACTTTCAACCAACTCCTCAAAGCAACGTTTGTTCTCATCATTTTACCACAGGTAGCGTTAGGGTTAGATACTTCACAGAATAACGTTAGTCTGTTTGCATAATTTACCATAGCTGCTTCCAAAACTTACCATAGGTAAAATGATGGTTAGATGGGCACAGACTTTGCTGTGAGGTAGCCTATCATTTTATCACATATGATCAATGTCAGCTTCTATTCTTATTATATGGCAAATTGCAGTTCCCATGCCTAGGTTTTAAGCACAGTTTCAAAAGAAGTTCATATATTGTGGTATGGTCTCTGAAGCAGAAACAAAGAAACTGACGTTATAGTGAAAACAAACGCGATAGCTTCAGTTGTTGTTGATCTTATATTCTAACGTTAGCTAGCAAACATCATCAGGGTAAGCTATGCAAGTAACGTTAAGTAGGCTATCAGATCATAAAAACATCAAACAAACATTTATATACCTCTGCGATCACGACAATGTTTGACGATGTCGTTGGTGGAACAAATGTATAAAGTTTGCCAACCTTGCCAGAGATAAAATAGTTGTATGAGTCAAGGGACTTCAGCTCCTGCGACGTGAATGCGGACACTGTATTAACAAGATAGTTATAAATATCCGGATACGCTACGGCTGGCAGTAATGACGGATCTTTACTAAATGTTTTTGGGTCTATTCGATATGGGTCCACACCAATCAAGCTGTATCTTCTCTTGATAACGACGAGATGAAGCCATTACGCTACTGTGATCAGCTGCTCAACTCAAATCTGCCACTAGCAACGGAGATGTCAACAATATGGCTGCGGTTAGCTACTTCCGGTGTTTGCGAATAAGCCCTATTTGACCAGATACTCAAGTGGCCGTTCTATCAAAGAAAATGAATGTCTTCAAAAAAGGAAGGTTGTCGGGAAAGAGGCAAGATCAGATGGGACCATTATAGTAATGAGAGGGCAGATGTGTGTTTCCACTAGTTACCACTGTGGAAACAGGCATTACTCCCATATAAAGTGTCCTAATTTTACCAATACACTCGTAACAACCCACTCATTACGAAATGTATATTCAATCAAATAAGGCAAAAGCTACATTTTTGGGCCCAGTTATCCCTCTCGCTTTGCCTCTTCCTCGCTGTTTGAAAGGAAATGACTGGTATATGGTGGAAACTAGCTCATGCCTCCACCAATCCAATGCTCTTATATTTGTGGGTTGTAGTGAAGCATTGAACATTTCTGGAATAAGGAGATATTCGAGGGATGCACCCAAATCAATCAGAGATTTAGATGAATAAGATATTTGGTGTAGTGTTAATCTATGTTGAATACTTCTTGCGGCCAACAGGACAAAGCTAGCCCCTCCCCCTCCACCCTCCTGGAGTCCCCAGGTCGACCGCCTCTCCGTACTTTACTGCTGGTTCTGGTCGACTGCAGGAAAACACTGGGGCAGAGTGGAACTGAGAGAGGAGAAGAGAAGGAAGATGGAGATTTGATTTCATTAAGTAAGAACCATGGTGTGTGGATTAGACTACAGTCTGCTTCAGTAACAATTAATTAATTTTATATTGGTGAAACTATCTGGTCGTTCCACCCAATTCTAAGTGTAACTTGTTTAAAAAAACATTTGATTTCACCTAATTTTAACTTTCTGTCATAAAGAGCAGATGTTCAACTTAATAAAAAACATGTTTTCCCATCTGAAGAGGTTATATGAAAAATAAATACTATAGTAAGTGCCAATGTGTTTAATAAAGTAACAGGGTTGACCGTAACAGGGGAGAACTGAAAACAACAAAACCACTAGTTTACATTAGTTAAATAGTCCTTTAAATCAGCCATGAATCCACTTGTGACAGGGGGAATGGAAGATAGTATTGTGCAACAGGGAGTGGCAATAGAGTGCAGTCTTCACCCAAAAAGTTAGTTAAAACATTTCTAGCATGTCTATGTTTGGATAAAAGGGTTGAGATGCTCAGTTTTCCAACACAAAACAGCAGAGAATTTACAAAAATATTAGAACCTGCTTTTACTCTGATTTGACTATTAGATGTTCAATGTTTATTTTACAAAGAAAATGTAAGGAACAGTTTCACCTTATTAAAACAAGTGTTCAGTTCATGTAACAGGGTTGACCTTAAAATGAGGGACTGACCTAAATTAATCACTAATCACATTAAATAATGTTCATAATTGACTGTCAAAGTAACCAATAAGTAATGAGTACTAATGATGTCATATTAAACTGGTTATGGTAGTAGGTCGACTATGGCATTATTTATGTAAACACCTTACTCTACTTATCTTAATTGGTGTAAGGTCATAACCGAAGTAAGCATAGCCTTTAAAAACACCTGGTTTTCTGATCAATCTTTAGAATTATTAGGACATGTAAACACTTTAATCAGAGTTATAGCGGTGTAGTTGATCTGTACATGTGCTGCACGAGAGGCTTTAGCTTCATTCTTTTGAGCGAGTGCAGTGAGTTCAGAAGAACTGAAAGTATGCAGCTTAGAAATAGTTTTCACATACTAACTTTATTTGTCTAAACTCAGAATCAAATATGCTTCTCAAAAATAACCTGGTCGCTGTTGTAGAAATGTTATTTTGGTTGCCAATTTTCTGCATTTCTCAAAGTCCCACCAGGTAGCCTGATTTCAGATATATCCATGTAAACAGGATTATTAGGGAAATTGTTTTTCTTTCAAATCATGTCAACATTTTAAATCAATCTTTATACTAATTGACTATTCACAATAATCATATTATTCTGCGCATGTAACCTTACTCAATAATGGTAAAACTTTGATAAATGATTGTATTAGGTGGGTTAAAATATTTCTAGAAGATACACAGGGTTGACAGAGGGACCTGTCAAAATGCAGAATTTTGTCACTTTAGCGAGTCTTTATTCATAAAAATCTGATTAATCGAATTCTCCATGTGTTCTCTATTAAAGGGCACTTTATTTAGTATAACAGAGACTTACAATTGAATATTGGTGCACAATTTCTGCTGGAGAAATTTCAAAGGGATGCAAAAGGCATTCATTTCATGGGAAGACATCTGTTTATTGACCCATATCTGCAAAACCTAACTATTCAATGTCTTTGTTTCACAGGGGACAGCCCTAATTGTTGCTCTCTCGGTGGGAGGGGCTTATCATCTGGGGAGCCTCAACAACATCATGATGCTGACAAGAAAGAGAAGAGTCTCTCCAGATCAGAACAACTCAAGAAACACCAGCAGAGACGTATAAGGAAGGAACCTCACCACTGCTGTTCTGACTGTGGGAAGAGTTTTGCTGCATCTAATACTTTAAAATCTCATCAGAGAATTCATACAGGAAAGAGACCTTACCCCTGCTATGATTGTGGGAAGAGCTTCAATCAATCAGGACACCTGACTAGACACCAACGCATACACACAGGAGAGAAGCCTTATAGCTGCAGTCAGTGTGGGAAGAGCTTCAATAATTCAGGACACCTGACTACACACCAACGCATACACACAGGGGTGAAGCCATTTAGCTGTGATCAATGTGGGAAGAGCTTCAATCAATCAGGACACCTGACTAGACACCAACGCATACACACAGGAGAGAAGCCTTATAGCTGTGATCAGTGTGGGAAGAGTTTTGATTGTGTTTCCACCCTTACTGCACACCATCGCATACACACAGGAGTGAAGCCTTATAGCTGCAGTCAGTGTGGGAAAAGCTTCAATCGTTCAGGACACCTCACTAGACACCAACGCATACACACAGGAGAGAAGCCTTATAGCTGTGATCATTGTGGGAAAAGCTTCAATCATTCATGGTCCCTGACTACACACCAACGCATACACACAGGGGTGAAGCCATATAGCTGTGATCAGTGTGGGAAGAGCTTCAATTGTTTTGGGTCCCTGATTACACACCAACGCATACACACAGGACTGAAGCCATTTAGCTGTGATCAGTGTGGGAAGAGCTTCAATCATCAAGGATCCCTGACTACACACCAACGCATACACACAGGAGAGAAGCCTTATAGCTGTGATCATTGTGGGAAGAGCTTCAATCATTCAGGACACCTGACTACACACCAACGCATACACACAGGAGAGAAGCCATATAGCTGTGATCATTGTGGAAAGAGCTTCAATCGATCAGGACACCTGACTACACACCAACGCATACACACAGGAGAGAAGCCTTATAGCTGTGATCATTGTGGGGAAAGTTTCAGGATGTCAGGACAGCTGACTATACACCAGCGCATACACACAGGAGAGAAGCCTTATAGCTGTTATCAGTGTGGGAAGTGCTTCCATCATTCAGGAAACCTGACTACACACCAACGTATACACACAGGAGAGAAGCCTTATAGCTGTTATCAGTGTGGGAAGTGCTTCCATCATTCAGGAAACCTGACTACACACCAGCGCATACACACAGGAGAGAAACCTTACTCCTGTCTATGTGGAAAGAGCTTTGCTCATTCAGGAAACCTGAAAAAACACCAGAAAGAACAAACATGTCGTCTTTTATCTCCCTCCTCTCCTGCACTGGTTCCAGATCCCTAAATACATTTTCCATAGAAACTATCTTGTAAAGAGTCATCCATCTCCCATTCTCTAACAGTTTACTGATTACCATGGTAACCTGTGTAGCATAATATGCAGCTCTGGATCCATACAGTGGGGAGAACAAGTATTTGATACACTGCAGATTTTGCAGGTTTTCCTACTTACAAAGCATGTAGAGGTCTGTAATTTTTATCACAGGTACACTTCAACTGTGAGAGACGGAATCTAAAACAAAAATCCAGAAAATCACATTGTATGATTTTTTAATAATTAATTTGCATTTTATTGCATGACATAAGTATTTGATCACCTACCAACCAGTAAGAATTCCGGCTCTCACAGACCTGCTAGTTTTTCTTTAAGAAGCCCTCCTGTTCTCCACTCATTACCTGTATTAACTGCACCTGTTTGAACTCGTTACCTGTATAAAAGACACCTGTCCACACACTCAATCAAACGGACTCCACACACTCAATCAAACAGCTGTGTAAGGACGTCAGGGATAAAATTGTAGACCTGCACAAGGCTGGGATGGGCTACAGGACAATAGGCAAGCAGCTTGGTGAGAAGGCAACAGCTGTTGGCGCAATTATTAGAAAATGGAAGAAGTTCAAGATGACGGTCAATCTCCCTTGGTCTGGGGCACCATGCAAGATCTCACCTCGTGGGGCATCAATAATCATGAGGAAGGTGAGGGATCAGCCCAGAACTACACGGCAGGACCTGGTCAATGACCTGAAGAGAGCTGGGACCACAGTCTCAAAGAAAACCATTAGTAACACACTGCGCCGTCATGGATTAAAATCCTGCAGCGCACGCAAGGTTCCCCTGCTCAAGCCAGCTCATGTCCAGGCCTGTCTGAAGTTTGCCAATGACCATCTGGATGATCCAGAGGAGGGATGGGAGAAGGTCATGTGGTCTGATGAGACAAAAATAGAGCTTTTTGGTCTAAACTCCACTCGCCGTGTTTGGAGGAAGAAGAAGGATGAGTACAACCCCAAGAACACCGTCCCAACCGTGAAGCATGGAGGTGGAAACATCATTCTTTGGGGATGCTTTTCTGCAAAGGGGACAGGACGACTGCACCGTATTGAGGGGAGGATGGATGGGGCCATGTATCGCGAGATCTTGGCCAACAACCTCCTTCCCTCAGTAAGAGCATTGAAGATGGGTCGTGGCTGGGTCTTCCAGCATGACAACGACCGAAACACACAGCCAGGGCAACTAAGGAGTGGCTCCGTAAGAAGCATCTCAAGGTCCTGGAGTGGCCTAGCCATTTTCCAGACCTGAACCCAATAGAAAATCTTTGGAGGGAGCTGAAAGTCTGTATTGCCCAGCGACAGCCCGAAACCTGAAGGATCTGGATGGAGGAGTGGGCCAAAATCCCTGCTGCAGTGTGTGCAAACCTGGTCAAGAACTACAGGAAACGTATGATCTCTGTAATTGCAAACAAAGGTTTCTCTACCAAATATTAAGTTCTGCTTTTCTGGTGTATCAAATACTTATGTCATGCAATAAAATGCAAATTAATTACTTAAAAATCATACAATGTGATTTTCTGGATTTTTGTTTTAGATTCCGTCACTCACAGTTGAAGAGTACCTATGATAAAAATTACAGACTTCTAAATGCTTTGTAAGTGGGAAAACCTGCAAAATCGCCAGTGTATCAAATACTTGTTCTCCCCACTGTATGTATCAAGCGTCTCAGAGTAGGAGTGTTGTGTGTGTGGTGGGTGGGGATGTTCAGATCTCTATCTTATTTAATTAACTCCTATTATCCATTAAGTAATTTTATAATGTAGAATAATGTTTCAACAATACTAGGTGTGTATTCATGTGTTCAATAGATCAATAAATTAAATCCATTATCTGCTCAACATCTGCTTATCACTTTAATTATATGTTTTTAAAATCTATAAGGATCATATGCCTCTTGTATAATTAGTTTGGTCCTAAAAGATGTTCACATATTTATTGTAAAACCCTTCACCAGGTTATAATGTAGCTGATGGGACGTACGGACGTACATAAGACATAGGACTATTAGTGTGGTCAAATTATGTTGCATTTATTTTAAAGGATTTTAATAGTGATATCTTTACACTTTCCTTATTGTATATTAAGTGTGCTCCAAAAAAAAGGTTTTATTGTGAAGTGAATGATGTGTTGGTTGGTAGGAAGAGGCATCATGGGTGCAGGAAGTCAGCTCTGCCCATCAGTACTTATAGGTCGCGTCAACCACAGACCTCACACTCTTCTGTTTTCTCACGGCCAGTAAGGTCTCCTACCAAACTTCTCTCTCTTCACTCTGGAAATACACTTGATAATATCTGATAACTTACCATTCTACGTTTTATTGGTGATTTGTTAAACAGAACGAATGCTTGCATGTAAATGTCATTGTAAAACATACATCTGGAATGTGGTTTAATGTTTTCCTGTTTTGTTTTACATTGCTAAAATATGTATTATGTAGAAGAGACCAGGATATGTGGTTGTCCTGTGTCCCAACACTCAATGTTATAGTCATGATCCTGAGAATAAAACAGGTTTAATACAATCAACAGAGAAACACTTGTCTTACAGTGCTACACATCTGTCATAATTAGTGCTTTTTCCTGCTTAATTGAAGTATCAGGTGTATTTATTAACCATTTATAAAGTGTGTTTTCTATCTTGATGTTTCTAAGGCTGCAGGGAAGGAGATGCAACAATAGCCTTGAGAACATCTGGACTCAAATAGAACTCTGTTCCAAGTTGCTGTCAGGTAAAAGTAGACAACAGGATTCTTAGTGAAAGGGGTGTTGAACGTTATCTTGACTTTACTCGCCAGCCCCACCAGAAAGAGTGAAAAGGTGTGACGCCTCTCTCAGCAGTCTCCTCTACAGGACAACTAGCCCAGCCTGCCTGTCGGCCTGTTCCTTTCCCTCAGTCTACAACATACTACATGTAGAATCAGATCTCATCGAGGGTTTGTGTAACCTTTCGGTTCCAACGAGAGGCTAGCCAGTCAGGGAGTTTTTGAACTATCCTTTGGTTCTCCTCACAATCATTCAATATCTGGATGCCCGTAACATGAGGCATAGCATCCTGACAGGCGTTCAAAAAAATTAGAAAGGTTTCTGAGACCTTCGGCATCCTTGGGCTGTATTTTTGGCCAGTTTGCCAGCTTGTCTCTGAATGCCTTCTGTATGATAAATGGCTGACCATATCGGTGATTCGAATTTGCTCCAAGCGTCCTTATATGCTTCGTCATCGTTCCTGAAGAAAGCTCCCTCCAGGGTCTTTCGAGCTGGGCCACTCACGTACCCTTTTCAGATAGTAGAGCTTGTCAGCTGAAGAAATGCCTTTTCGGTCGATGAGAGACACAAATGCGGCTTTCCACTCGAGGTACTGCATGGGGTCACCATTGAACACAAAGGGCCCTGGCATTGGTAGTCTATTTAGAGCCATGCTGTCGTGAAAGGCCTGAGCGAGCTGAGACACATCTATTTGTGTTGATGGTGGTCGGATGTTGGACGGTTGGTTTGTGACTGTTGGTGATGTTTGCTCTAGATTTACAGCATCATGACTTGGGAAGGAACCGTTAGCTTCCCGTGCTACCTCCTGGGTGTAGGCGTCAAGCCTTGCTCTTGCTACTCTTAGATCTTTCTCTGCCTGTAGTTGTTCTAACTCGCGTTGCTGAGCTTCAAGATCATTCCTTTGTTGTTGTATTCTCTCCTCCTGTTTCTTCTCCTCTAGCAACACGGTATATTCTACTTCCTTTACGGCCAATTCGTCTGCTGCGTCGGCACGTTTGGCTGCCATGCTTGAGGATATAGAGAGATTGCTGAAGTGAATGCTAGACTTGTGGCTTAAATTTGAGGCAGTAGATCCATAAATAGAATAGGCGTAGTCATGATCAAGTAGATCACGTAGACGGTGCTTTACAGTTTTCACATCATAGTCTCCATCAACGCCCGTCATCCTTTCATAAATAATCTTGATAATGTCTGCTGTAACTGCATCACATGCGTCAACACGTCGTCTTAACTCTGTTGAAGGAGTAATGCAGTGTCGAATTTCAACATAAATGTCCATTACATTGTTTTTTTTTCCTTTTCTACAGTGTCGCTCAGAAACGCAAGCTGCATCTCTGTAATGTCTGATTTAAGTTGTTCTCTGGCCTGGCGGGCTTGGGCTTTCCATTGGTCATACATTACTACAAGTTCTCTTTCCTTTTTGTGTGCCTCCTCTGTTCGTAAAGCGAGCATTCTGGGTGTTGGGTTCTTATTGCGGACAGAGCGTTGAGGACCCTGGGGTTCTTCACAAACTTCTTTACCTCTTGCGTCGCTTAGAGCCTGTTCTGTGACCTCTGGTGGGAGGTGAGTATCTATATTCTCCTGTTCACTTGTAAGAATACCCTCAGGCATGTGCCTTTCAGTCTGTAAATTATCAATTGGATTTTCTAACTCTCCTAAACTTGAGTTAATATTAGACTCTGCCATTTTCAATGTGCTTTACAATAATATTTGTAAATGCAGAAACTGAGATGTGTAGAACATAAATGTATCAATTAAACCACATTCCACACTAATATACAAAGGTAATAAATCCTTACACTCATATACATGTATGTATTCTTAACCTCCGTTTGTTCAAACACTGTATACGGGCTAAGTTACCCTTTAGTTATACCCATGTAATTACAAGTAATTACAAGCATTACCGTACTTTCATCTTGAATGTGTAAACTATATAATTGTAATTTTCAGACCATCGCACCAGATCCATAAGCACACTGCCCGTGTTGTTGCGGAATTCACAGTCCTACTTTATGTCGACGGCTCGAGGGCAGCATTGCTTCGTCATTGAAAGTCTGTCGTCGGCCGCCGGAGAACACGTGTAGCACAGCGACTGATCCTCTTCGTAGCCTTGTTCGTTGAAAGCAGCAGGGCGGCAGGATTGATGAGGGTCAAGCTCTTACTGTAGCGGTCCCAGTTGAAAGGATGGTCTCTTATAACTGATGGTTCATGTAATGTTTAATTCTGGTGCCATTTACATAAACACACCGTAAGAGCTGAAATAAATAAAATAAACATCAAAGGTACGCATTGCTGTCTATTCAGCCACATGCTAGCATGACATCCACGCTAAAGGACTAGACATATCTGTCCCGCAACAAATTAAACAAGTACTTGTTACAAAGGAATGCTTCTAAGTAAGAACTAGTTCTACCAACCTTGTTCTACTTACTCAACATAGGGCGCTAAATTAACCATTATGTACATCCTTTATCTTCTTGCACATAAATCGTCCACCGCATTGATTACCCATAAGCCCCAAACAATATACCATTTTTTGGGCTTCAAAACAAAGGTTCTTCACAATGTGTATTTATACAAAAAGAAAAGAAGAACTTTTAGATTCACAAATAAATTCTGCCAACATTGTAATATCCATTTATATTTCCTTCCTGGTTATTTACACTCCGCACTATTGTGGCTCTCAGCGAAGCAGAGGGCAATGACAGCTCTGGAGCCCCCCTCATATCAGAATGTTGCAAGAACTACCTGAAAGCCCAAATTGCAGAAGAGTGTGTCATCGTTCCAGATGAAGAGGGTGAGGACATGGAAGGAGTGGATCCATGTGAAGAAATACACACTGACCTACGGCAGTGGGTGACAGACATATGTGATGAGAGCAGGTCACTTGCCGTGGCCAACGGTGATCGAGATAACATGCACTTCCTCCCAGAGATTGTTCCCAATATTATCAGGCTTGCAAGTTACTTACCACTCTGGACAGGGGTAATGATCCCTCATTGGGTATTGGGTATTGGGTATAATATAGTATACTATAGGGTATAATATAGTATACTATAGGGTATAATATAGTATACTATAGGGTTTAATATAATATACTATAGGGTCTACTATAGAGTTTAATATAGTATACTATTGGGTTTAATATAGTTTACCATAGGGTTTAATATAGTATACTATAGGGTTTAATATAGGGTATAATAGGGTCTACTATAGGGTTTAATATAGTATACTATAGGGTCTACTATATGGTTTAATAAAGTATACTATAGGGTCTACTATAGGGTTTAATATAGTATACTATAGGGTATAATATAGCTAAAAGCTATGCTTTGAATATCTGAAAGGGAACAAGACAATACCAAACTTGTCATTAAGCAGTATTTCTTTCACTTTTTGCACGGCCCTTCATACACATCTTGCTATTAATATTATCATTTTTTGTTTTCTTGTAAAATGCAATATAATTACTCAATTAGAAAGACTTCAATTTTGTGTTGAACTATCCTATCCTCTTAAATAAAAGTATATGCTTAAACTGGGCTTGATTTCACTAAGGACGCTCCATGTATTAAATAACACAATATAATCAACTTTATTTATGAGGCCTAAAAATACATGTACAAAGTGATTTAAACATCACATCACATCCCATCCACATACCACACTAAACATACACATAGTCTGTGTCTGAAATGGCATCCTATTCCCTATATACTGTCGGGAGACACTTCTGAAGCAGCTATCCTCTCTCTAACAGTTGGAAGACAAACAAATTATGCCAGGAACTCCAAGTGTAATTGTGTCACTATTGTGACTTGCCGATGCAATGACGTCACACATAAATCATCATCACCATGGTGATGCGCCATGACAATTTCTTCTGACGGTGGAAGTACTGTTGTCGAGGGGGCGTGGTCACACTACCCTGCAGGTGTCACAGGTGTAACCAAAGTCTTATAATCAGTGACATCATCATAGACGACCTCATCATTGCCTTCTCTATGGCGACTACGCTGTCGCTCCTGGCAACGGCTCACGGTTCGGAGCACAGTCGCTAGGCGACGGTCCAGGGCGGAGAGGTGCAGCTCCGAGAGGAGAGGGGCCACGGAGATTAGAGGATCATGGGAAAGAGACTCCCTCATGACGTCACTTAGACGGTACTGAGGCAGGGAGAGGAGACGCAGACGCAGAAGTGTGGAGCGACGGATCCTAGAGAGAGAGAGAAATGGAGAGAGAGATGGACCGATTTTCGGGATGTCTACTAGTCTGACAAACACAGCTGTAGCTCGGCCACTTTGTAGATGTGGAAGGCCAAAATCGGCTGATGTGGTAGATTGAGAAGCAGCCCATGCAAAAAATGGATATCTCTACTTTAAACAGACATGCTTTAATGGAGATTGTAGATTATGCTAATTAGATTCCCGCGGGGGCGTGGATATCAAAACTTGGGGGTGCTTAATCATGCACTCATGTTTTACCTGCAGCACTGCTCCAGTGGTGTCAGGATAGAGGGTTCATCTTTAGAGTGACGTCCAAACCTGTAGTCCGCACACAGACAGTGTCAATGTTACAATCAACCAACGTTAGTTAAACCTGTAGTCAGCACACAGACGGTGTCAATGTTACACACACCATAAAACACAACAGATCATTGATTTCAATGTTAGTATACTCACGCCCTCCCATTGTCTAAGTGCAGTAGGAAAGTGTTGTTGCCAAACCTTTCAAACGTCTCATAGTGGTGTCGGTCCATATTACCTGGAACAAAATAATTAGTGTTGAGCTGAGTGTGTTTTTGATTGTGTTTTATTTTCTGTTGTTTGGGCTGGAATGGGCCGGTAACACCGGGGTTCTGTACAAAAAGGTCCAGAGCCGACTCTACTTTCTGAGGAGGCTCAGGCCCTTCAACGTGTGCAGTAAACTACTGCATACCTTCTACCAGTCTGTGGTGGCCAGTGCAGTGGTGTGCTGGGGCGCCAACATAAAGGCTGGTGATGCTTCTCGGGTAAATAAGCTGATCACGAAGGCTAGCTCTGTTCTGGGGATGAGCCTTGACACTCTAGAGGAGGTGGTGGAGAGACGGATCCTGGCCAAACTGCTGGCCATCACGGACAACGTCACCCACCCTCTGAATGCCATGGTTATGATGCAGAGGAGCACCTTCAGTCACAGACTGATCCCACCACGGTGTGCCAGAGAGCGCTACAGGAGGTCCTTCCTGCCGGCGGCTATTAGACTATTTAATGCCTCACCGGGGTGCCGTGCCGTCGGCAACATAGACCTGGAACTGTTGGGGTGTTAGGACCTAGTTTAACAATTAGGCATCCATCCGTGAGTAACTCTGGTCTGTAATCACTCAATCACTCAGGACTGTATATACATATTCATGTACAGTTTTTATTTCATATCACATGCAATATTGTAAGTAATTCTTGGACTGAACTTACGTAGTCATTCACGCAGGAATGCATATTAGTATCCTGTCAGTTGTATATTTTTTCATTGCTTTAAGTATATCGAATGTGCAATAAATGCATTTATCTGTAATCAAACCCTGCACTAAGGACTGTATTTTAAGGGAATTATTATTACTATCCTAAATGATATCATATGCACATTTAGCTATTTAAGTATCTCTTCCTGTCATTTCCCTGTACAGTTAATATAACCATGTAAATATTCACTTACCTGTACATTTAACTGTATATTTACCTGTACAGTTAATTTAACCTTGCAAAATATTTACTTACCTGTTCATTTAACCAGACTGTATATTAAGTAAACTATTATTACCATATCATACGCACATTTAGCTATTTAAGTATTTCTCTGCCATTGACCTGTATAGTATAGTTAACCATGCAAATATTCCCTATTTATCTATATCAACATTCAATATTATTATCATTTTCTTTTCACCTAACACTCTGTAACAATATATAGTGTACATATTCAGCCATTCACCCATACTATGCAATGTCTTTTTATAGCTTTTTGCACTCCAGATGTATTTTCACAGCTGCTTGACAAAGAATTTTCCCCTCTGGGATCAATAAAGTATCCATCCATCCATCCATCCGTTCATCCATCCATCCATCCATCCATCCATCCATGCATCCATCCTGACCCAGACATACCCATGAGGAAGTCCAGTATGGTCATGTCTATCAGATCCACCAGTCTGGTTCCCTTGTTGTATGGTGGGGTCTTCTTCACTACATCACAGTAGTCTGGGTCTTTCTCCCACCTGCAACGTGACAACAGGATTAGAGTTGAGACTAAGGTCAGAATTAGGGTTGAGGCTAGAGTTAAGGCTAGGGTTAGAGTTGAGGCTAGGGTTAGAGTTGAGGCTAGGGTTAGAGTTGAGGCTAGGGTTAGAGTTGAGGCTAGGGTTAGAGTTGAGGCTAGGGTTAGCGTTGAGGCTAGGGTTAGAGTTGAGGCTAGGGTTAGAGTTGAGGCTAGGGTTAGAGTTGAGGCTAGGGTTAGAGTTGAGGCTAGGGTTAGCGTTGAGGCTAGGGTTAGAGTTGAGGCTAGGGTTAGCGTTGAGGCTAGGGTTAGAGTTGAGGCTAGGGTTAGAGTTGAGGCTAGGGTTAGAGTTGAGGCTAGGGTTAGAGTTGAGGCTAGGGTTAGCGTTGAGGCTAGGGTTAGAGTTGAGACTAGGGTTAGAGTTGAGTCTAGGGTTAGAGTTGAGGCTAGGGTTAGAGTTGAGACTAGGGTTAGAGTTGAGTCTAGGGTTAGAGTTGAGGCTAGGGTTAGAGTTGAGGCTAGGGTTAGCGTTGAGGCTAGGGTTAGAGTTGAGGCTAGGGTTAGAGTTGAGTCTAGGGTTAGAGTTGAGGCTAGGGTTAGAGTTGAGGCTAGGGTTAGAGTTGAGGCTAGGGTTAGCGTTGAGGCTAGGGTTAGAGTTGAGGCTAGGGTTAGCGTTGAGGCTAGGGTTAGAGTTGAGGCTAGGGTTAGAGTTGAGGCTAGGGTTAGAGTTGAGGCTAGGGTTAGAGTTGAGGCTAGGGTTAGAGTTGAGGCTAGGGTTAGAGTTGAGTCTAGGGTTAGAGTTGAGGCTAGGGTTAGAGTTGAGGCTAGGGTTAGAGTTGAGTCTAGGGTTAGAGTTGAGGCTAGGGTTAGAGTTGAGGCTAGGGTTAGGGTTAATATGTACTTCTTGATATAGGTATAGACTCTATACCCACACTGCCAGTTTGCTGCGGCTGTAGGAGCGTCTCCAGGGAGACCTCCAGGTACGTCTGGTGGCCAGGGAGGGGTCCGGCAGCATCATGGCCAGGGAAGCCTCGAGGTTCTGGGGTCGACCACACACAGCGTGCTCCGTACTGCAGTAGTAGGAACACTGGCCGTAGAAACACACATTATTCACTAGGGGAGATAGAGAGCGAGGAAGAGGATGTGGGGGGGGGTTACGTTTGAGCACACTCTTCTCTTCATCATCAGTGTCATCATATTCACCAACAGAGAAAATGGAGATGTCAAACACACAATGTAAGGACAGTGTTGGCAAAGAAAGAGGTGAGCGAGAGGGATATAGGGTGAGTCTGATAGAGGAATGGAGTGATATAATGATAGACAGACCAGGAGAGGTGAAGAAGGTCCTGGCCAGTTTGTGGTCTGTGGTGATGTCTTTGATCTCTGTTACCACGTCAACCAGCCTCCCTACGGCTGGGGGAATCCGTCTGTAACCCAACACCCTGAGAGAGAGGAGGGGAGAGGAGAGGAGGGACGGGGGAGAGCGGAAGGGGGGAGAGAGATGGGAGAGGGAGCGGTGGGGGGGGGGGGGGGGGGGGAGAAAGAGAGGAGAAAAGAGAGGCAGAGAGAGATGGAGGGGAGGGGGAGAGAGAGATATGAGAGGGGGAGAGGAGAGGGAGGAAGAGAGAGAGATATGAGAGGGAGAGAAGAGATAGACAGAGAGAGAGGGAGGAAGAGAGAAGAGAGGGGTCCATGTTTAATGTTACTCAATGTCTGCTCATCATTCTCAGCCATGGCTGTGGCATGCTGTACTGTATACTGCCCTGGCTATTGCTTTCAAGGTGAGAAACAGAGTCATTGTTAACCTGTCCAGGTGAAAAGCAGCGATCTCTGCGTTGTGTCGTTCAAAGTCAGAGAAGTAGTAGAGGTTGAAGTTGGTCTCCTCATCACGCTCCTGTCTGACAGAGAGACAGTAAACACCAGAACACAGCTACACAGACTTTACAGTCAACTCCTGAACACAGATATACAGACTTTACACAGTCAACACAGGAACACAGATATACAGACTATACACAGTCAACACAGAAACACACATATACAGATTATACACAGTCAACACAGGAACACAGATATACAGACTGTACACAGTCAACACATGAACACATATACACAGTCAACACAGGAACACAGATATCCAGATTATACACAGTCAACACAGGAACACAGATATACAGACTTTACCAGTCAACACAGGATCACAGATATACAGACTTTACACAGTCAACACATGAACACACATATACATACTATACACAGTCAACACATGAACACAGATATACAGACTTTACACAGTCAACACATGAACACAGATATACAGACTTTTCACAGTCAACACAGGAACACAGATTTACAGACTATAGGCAAAATCGGCAGCGTATCAAATACTTGTTCTCCCCACTGTATATACAGACTTTACACAGTCAACACATGAACACAGATATACAGACTTTACACAGTCAACACATGAACACAGGTATACAGACTTTACACAGTCAACACATGAACACAGATATACAGACTTTACACAGTCAACACATGAACACAGATATACAGACTTTACACAGTCAACACATGATCACATATATACAGACTTTACACAGTCAACACATGAACACAGATATACAGACTTTACACAGGAACACAGGAACACAGATATACAGATATACAGACTTGACACAGTCAACACAGGAACACAGATATACAGATATACAGACTTTACACAGTCAACACAGGAACACAGATACACAGATATACAGACTTTACACAGGCAACACAGGAACACAGATATACAGACTTTACACAGTCAACACAGGAACACAGATAGATATACAGATATACAGACTTCACACAGTCAACACAGGAACACAGATATACAGATATACAGACTTTACACAGTCAACACAGGAACACAGATATACAGACTTTACACAGTCAACACAGGAACACAGATATACAGATATACAGACTTCACACAGTCAACACAGGAACACAGATATACAGACTTTACACAGTCAACACAGGAACACAGATATACAGATATACAGACTTCACACAGTCAACACAGGAACACAAATATACAGATATACAGACTTTACACAGTCAACACAGGAACACAGATATACAGACTTTACACAGTCAACGCAGGAACACAGATATACATCAGTGTATATTCTGTTCCTTTCTACAAGTGTTGAAATTGTTTAGTATTTAGTTTCATAATAAGAGTCTGGTAGCAGCAGTTGTGATGTGTAGCATTAATTGGTGTGTGTTAGTCTCTCACTTCATTGGTTTGAGCATGGCATGTCCGTAGTTAGGAAATGACATCACCAGCTTGAGCTGAGTCCCTCCAGACTTCTGCACTGAGTGAGTGAGAGAGGCGGGTTACCATAGCAACACTTGACATTCACATACTGAGTACACACTGAGCTCTCTCTCTCACACTCTCTCACTCTCTCGTTCTATCACACACACAGAGTTACCCTGTTTGAAACTTAATAAGGTCATCCGGTTTGTGCTATCATCCTGCAGTTCTACATTAATCCACTAGTGGTCTCCCTATATCTGACTCAAAACATTACATTTACATTTTAGTCATTTAGCAGACGCTCTCATCCAGAGCCACTTAAAGTAGTGAGTGCATACAATTTTGTGCTGGTCCAACCTGGGAATTGAACCCACAACCCTGGCGTTGGAAGCACCATTCTCTACCAACTGAGCCACAACAGAGACTTCCTCCCAACTATGGGAGAATCTCAATTGCATTGCCTTGATTCCTCACATCCTCTCCTTCTCAAAACCCATTGGATGAGAAGAAGGGAGGGATCAAGGAAATGCAATTGCAATTCTCTCTGTCCTTCCTCCCAAAGTGTGCCCTTGTTCACTTCCCTTCACTGTTTTAAAGGAAATTACTGGTATGAGAAGTATGGTGGAAACTAGTCCATGCCTCCACCAATCCAATGCTCTTAGATTAGTATGAAGTAGTGAACGAGTGTACACTACAGGAGAAATGATTGGAACTCAAGCGGTGACTATAACAGTAGAACAGCATTGGCTCAGTGAACTAAATGACGTTCCAGGGTGCTACTTCATTCTCTGTGTGTATAGGGCGTAATGCTCACCATGTCCCACCCCCAACCCCTCAACAATCAGGCTCCTAAGACCCCTCCCCAACACACACACACACTCCACCCACACACTCCACCCACACACCACCCACACACTCCACCCACAAACACCACACACAAACACCACACACACACTCTACCCACACACACACCACCCACACACACCACCCACACACACCACAAACACACACCACCCACACACACCACCCACAAACACCACCCACACACACCACCCACACACTCTACCCACACACACACACACCACCCACACACCTGCGCTGACAATACGGTGTGTGCTGAGCTGCTGAGCGAGAGATGCCATGTTGGGGTCCAGGTGGGGGTAGAGCTGCCAACGGGAGATACCAAGATGGAACCTCAGCCAGGGGGGGTGGCTGTCACTGCTCCTGTTCCAGTGGGCCGGGTCATAGCTGATGTCACTGTCACTCACCCTGGGGAGGGGAGGGGAGGGAGGAGGGAGAGGAGGGTTGGAGACACAAGAGGAGAGGACAAGAGAGAAGTAGTTCAGAGGAGGATAAGAGAGGAGGACTAGGAGGAATATTTGTGGTACACTTTATAAAGCTTGTCATTTTTATTCAGAACAATCTCCCTACTTCCCTAAAACTCACCACATCTGTGTGCTCCTCTCGCGCGCTTTCCCTTTGGGATTCACCTTCAGCAGCCAATCCTCTTCAGGGATGGGCGGGGTTAGCATGTTGTAGAGTGGGTGGCTGAAAAGTGCTTCTAATTTCGACATCCTGGACCCCATAGGCTTCATCGCCATCGAGCCAAACTTTCCTACCCTTACTGCCATGTTGACTGAGTCTACAGGCCCTTCCTCCTTATGTCCATGACCTGCCTTGACGGCCATTTTGGCTGTGACAGGGTCCATTTCTGCCATTTTTTGAGGGCCATTGTTGTCCCTATTGGAAGAGTCCACTTTTCTGGTGTCCGGGGGTGTCTTGGCATAGCTGCTGTGGTTGTCAGACATTGTGGAGGAGGTGTAGTTGGTATCCACCAGGGCTCGGAGGGTGTGGGGGTGTTTCTGACGATGGCAGGGGGCGTCACAGGGGTTTTGGTAGACGGAGAGGGAGAGGACGGCGAGGAGCAGATGGAGAGAGAGGGAGGCAATGGCCAGCGATAGACAGATAGTCCGAGAACGACGACGCGTATACCACCTCATCGTCCTGAGGGAGAGGAAGAGTAGGAGGAAGACAGAGAGATACAGAAAGATAGAGGAGGATGAAGAGGAGGGAAAGTGTATAAATATATCTGAGAGAAGCAGGGAGGATTGGAGAGAGAGAAAGATGAGAGGTTGAGGATGAGAGGAAGGAAAGAGCGTGGAGAGAGAGAGACTGGACCATTCCAGTCAGAGCAGCCTTCTTATCTTTAGGGCGGCAGGTAACATAGCGGTTAGAGCGTTGGGCCTGTCAACGAAAGGTCACTGGTTCGAATACCTGAGCTGACAAGGTGAAAAACCTGTTGATGTGTCCTTGAGCAAGGCACTTAACCCTAATTTTCTCCAGGCTGACCCAGTAGGTAGGCTGTCAATGTAAATAAGAATTTGTTCTTAACTGACTTGCCTAGATAAATAAAGGTTAACAATTCTGACATATATACCCCCCAATACAATTACCCCTTTCATTACCTAGATACCCCCCAATACAACTACCCATTTCATTACATAGATACCCCCCAATACAACTACCCCTTTCATTACCTAGATACCCCCCAATACAACTACCCCTTTCATTACCTAGATACCCCCCAATACAACTACCCCTTTCATTAACTAGATACTCCCCAATACAACTACTCCTTTCATTAACTAGATACCCCCCAATACAACTACTCCTTTCATTAACTAGATACCCCCCAATACAACTACTCCTTTCATTAACTAGATACCCCCCAATACAACTACCCCTTTCATTACCTAGATACCCCCCAATACAACTACCCCTTTCATTAACTAGATACCCCCCCCAATACAACTACTCCTTTCTTAACCTAGATACCCCCAATACAACTACCCCTTTCATTACCTAGATACCCCCCCAATACAACTACCCCTTTCATTAACTAGATACCCCCCAATACAACTACTCCTTTCTTTACCTAGTCTTTCTCCTTCCCTCCTTTCTCCTTCCCTCGTTACTCACCTGTCTTTCTTTAAAGGTTACCCCCCAATGTTCTCTCCTTTCACCTTCCCTCGTTCTTTCTCGTCTCCTCGCTTCCCAGAATGAGAAGGAGCTCTGATCTCTGGTCAGCCTCTATTCTTCTGCTTTCTCTCTTCTCTGTATCTATCTCTCTGTCCCTTCAATCACTCTATCTCTCTGTCCCCTGGCATAGGCAGGGAGATGTGCCAGGTTAGGGTGATATGAATGGCATGCTGTTAGAGAGATAAAGTTGTTTACTTATCCCCTTTCTCTCTGTCTGTCTGTCTCCTTTCTCTCTGTCTCCTGTCTCCTGTCTCTCTCTCTGTCTGTCTGTCTGTCTGTCTGTCTGTCTGTCTGTCTGTCTGTCTGTCTGTCTGTCTGTCTGTCTGTCTGTCTGTCTGTCTGTCTGCTTGTCTGTCTGTCAGTCTGTCTGCTTGTCTGTCTGTCTGTCTGTCTGTATTTCTCTCTTTCTCTCTTTCTATCTGTCCCTATATATATACACTACATGACCAAAAGTATGTGGACACCTGCTTGTCGACATCTCATTCCAAAATCACTTTCCACTAGATGTTGGAACATTGTTGTGGGGACTTTCTTCCATTCAGCCACAAGAGCATTACAGAGGTTGGGTACTGAGGTTGAGCGATTAGGCCTGGCTCGCAGTCGGCGTTCCAATTCATCCCAAAGGTGTTCAATGGGGTTGAGGTCAGGGCTCTGTGCAGGCCAGTTAAGTTCTTCCACACCAATCTCGACAAACCATTTCTGTGTGGACCTCGCTTTGTGCAAGGGGGCATTGTCATGCTGAAACTGTCATGGTTCCACCTGTCACCAGGGGGCGGCAGAGAGCGTCCTAGAGACATTAATGACACTCAGGTGTGTTCCATTACTCATTATGATTCCCTGTTAAAAGAGGTGTGTGTTCTGTTGTCTTTGCAGAAGCTTGAATTGTTTGCGGTGTGCATTTGTTGCCTGAGTGAGTCTCAACAGTGTTTGTTGTTTTCCCCCTGTGTTACTGTGATCCTCTGGTTACCGTTTCTCAGTAAAGTGTTATGTTTATCCTGAACCACTGATTCCTCGTCTGGTCTCTTCTCTGCTCCTGGATCCAACCTCACCATGTCACATCACTTAGCTATGACTGTCACTGAGTCTGGTCTCTTCTCTGTTCCTGGATCCACTCACCATGTCACATCACTTAGCTATGACTGTCACTGAGTCTGGTCTCTTCTCTGCTCCTGGGTCCCGTTCTGTAAGCTTGTGTGGCCTACCACTTTGCGGCTGAGCCGTTGTTGCTCCTAGACGTTTCCACGTCACAATAACAGAAATTACAGTTGACGGGGGCAGCTCTAGCAAGGCAGGAATTTTATGAACTGACTTGTTGGAAAGGTGGCCTCCTATGACGGTGTCAGGTTGAGAGTCATTGAGCTCTTCAGTAAGGCCATTATACTGCCAATGTTTGTCTATGGAGATTGCATGACTGAGAGCTCAATTTTATACACCTGTCAACAATGGGTGTGGCTGAAATAGCCGAATCCACTAATTTGAAGGGGTGTCCACATATAGTGTATATCTTGTCTGTCACACCTTCATGTAGCATTAACATAATGTAAATAAACAGATCCTAACACACACACACACACACACACACACACACACACACACACACACACACACACACACACACACGTACACTCTCAAACACAGAAGACACAAAGGGATTGATAAGAGGATTAACCAGGTTAATAAAAGACAAACAAGCATTTGTATGCCAGCTCAGTGTAACACTGTAGTGTGGATGTGACTAAAGGAGGAATATGTCTTTACCATCATGCTGCATCCTTCCCCACTTATTTCCTCCCACACAGCTCAGACTCCAAGGGTTAGTGTTAGGGTTATGGTTAGAGTTAGGGTTAGGGTTAGAGCTGATGATGTAACATCTCCCACACAGCTCAGACTCCAAGGGTTAGTGTTAGGGTTATGGTTAGAGTTAGGGTTAGGGTTAGAGCTGATGATGTAACATCTCCCACACAGCTCAGACTCCAAGGGTTAGTGTTAGGGTTATGGTTAGAGTTAGGGTTAGGGTTAGAGCTGATGATGTAACATCTCCCACACAGCTCAGACTCCAAGGGTTAGTGTTAGGGTTATGGTTAGAGTTAGGGTTAGGGTTAGAGCTGATGATGTAACATCTCCCACACAGCTCAGACTCCAAAGGAGTAATGTATTGTTGAGATGTTGTAGGACAGTCTCAGACTGACAGTGTGTAGCTGTATTGTAATGTATTGTTGAGATGTTGTAGGACAGTCTCAGACTGACAGTGTGTAGCTGTATTGTAATGTATTGTTGAGATGTTGTAGGACAGTCTCAGACTGACAGTGTGTAGCTGTATTGTAATGTATTGTTGAGATGTTGAAGGGCAGTCTCAGACTGACAGTGTGTAGCTGTATTGTAATGTATTGTTGAGATGTTGAAGGGCAGTCTCAGACTGACACTGTGCAGCTGATACTAATGTATTTTTGAGATGTTGTAGGGCATTCTCAGACTGACAGTGTGTAGCTGTATTGTTGAGATGTTGTAGGGCATTCTCAGACTCTTTGGTTCTTTATTAATATTTCAGCAGAGAAAAGAGACACAAGGGATGAGATATATAAAGCCACACACACACTCATAAACACAGGGACACATACGCACACACGCTTGCGCACACACACATACACACACACACACGGACACACACATACAGAAGCATACACACACACGTCTATGTACAGAAGTGCACACACACACAGGGAAGGAGATAAAGGGCATCTGACCTGAATAATAATAATACATAAGGATCAAACAGGGTAGCTGAGGGTGGTTAAATGTTTACTGGGATGTCTCAAAACATGTTGGTTATTATAGCTATTGTTACATCAGTAGGTTCCTGTGTGTGAGAGAGAGAGAGATGACACAGAGTCTAACGAGAGACATTGTGTGTGTGTGTGTGTGTGTGTGTGTGTGTTGTCAGAGGACAAGGTGACCTGATCGGAGGTCAGTCTTTGAGTAAACAGCTGCTTCTGTCCAGATTGCAACACACACTACCCGTGTAATAATCTGTCAACAACAAAATCTGTCTCTCTCTCCTCTGGCCCTCTCTCTCTCTTTCCCTCCTCTGGCCTTCTCTCTCTTTCCTTCCTTTGGATCTCTCTCTCTTTCCCTCCTCTGGACCTCTCTCTCTCTTTACCTCCTCTGGCCCACTCTCTCTCTTTCCCTCCTCTGGCCCTCTCTCTCTCTCTTTCCCTCCTCTGGCCCTCTCTCTCTCTTTCCCTCCTCTGGCCCTCTCTCTCTCTCTTTCCCTCCTCTGGCCCTCTCTCTCTCTCTTTCCCTCCTCTGGCCCTCTCTCTCTCTTTCCCTCCTCTGGCCCTCTCTCTCTCTCTCTCTTTCCCTCCTCTGGCCCTCTCGCTCTCTCTTTCCCTCCCGCTCTCTCTTTCCCTCCTCTGCCAAAATCTCCCTTGTTCTTTTCTCTCCTCTCACTAATCCTGCTCTCTTTCTCCTTGTATTTCCCCTACTGTCAAAATCTTACATTCTCACCTCCCATATATTGTCTTTTCAGATGAATTATTTTGTCAAATCTGTTTCTCCCTGATATCAACCCATAAACAAGTCTACTTCTACCCCATATAAACTGAGTGTAAAACATTATGAACACCTGCTCTTTCCATGAAATAGACAGACTGACCAGGCGAATCCAGGTGAAAGCTATGGTCCCTTATTGATGTCACTTGTTAAATCCACTTCAATCAGTGTAGATGAAGGGGAGGAGACGGGTTAAAATTGAGACATGGATTGTGTGTGTGCCACTCAGAGGGTGAATGGACAAGACAAGACTATTTAAGTACCTTTGAACGGGGTATGGTAGTAGGTGCCAGGCGCAACATGTTGTGTCAAAAGCTGCAACGCT